>CM053404.1:61771818-61828715 GCA_028644305.1 Xerus rutilus | reverse complement strand
TCATGGAATGTTTTTATTTCATCATCAAATCTGAAGGTCAATTTTGCTGGATGTAGGATTCTTGGTTGGCATCCATTGTCTTTCAGGGCTTGGAATATGCTATTCCATGATCTCTTGGCTTTTAGGGTCTGGGTTGAAAAATCTGCTGAGATACGAATTGATCTCCCCTTATATGTAATCTGTTTCCTCTCTCTTGTGGCCTTTAAAATTCTATCCTTATTCTGTATGTTGGGCATTTTCATTATAATGTGCCTTGGGGTAGATCTGTTGAAATTTTGTACATTTGGTGTCCTGTAAGCCTCTTGTATTTGATTTTCCATTTCATTTTTCATATTTGGAAATTTTCTGATATTATTTCATTGAAGAGATTGTGCATTCCTTTAGTTTGAAATTCTGCACCTTCTTCTATCCCAGTAAATCTTAGATTTGGTCTTTTGATGCTGTCCCATATTTCTTGTATATTCTGTTCATGATTTTTAACCATCTTCACTGTATGGTCAAGTTTATTTTCAAGATTGCATATCTTGTCTTCCTTATCCGAGGTTCTGTCTTCCAGATGATGCAGTCTGCTGGTGATGCTTTCTATTGAGCTTTTTATTTGGTGTATTGTTTCCTTCATTTCAAGTATTTGTGATTGGTTTTTTTTTTTCACAATCTCTAGCTCTTTCTTAAAGTAATCTTTTGCTACTAGTAATTGTTCTCTTATCTCTTTGTTAGAATGATTAATGGTTGCCTTTATTTGCTCACCTATTTCTTTGTTGGATTGATCAATTTTTGCCTGTAATTGTTTACTTATGTCATTCTTTAGTTCACTGATCATTTTAATTATGTACATTCTGAATTCTTTCTCTGAGATTTCAACAACTATGCTGTCAATGGATTCTGTTACAGTGGTATCCAGGTTTATTTGGGGCACTTTCTTCTCTTGTTTTTTCATGTTTATTGTGTATCTTGCTTTCTTGAAATACCAATCTGAGTTATCGCGGCTTCTATCCTATAATGTTGTATTGACACTCCAGATTACCTGTGTCTCACCTTGGAGCTACTTCTGTTCCCCTAGTGTCCCCAGATGGGCACTACTGCCACTAAAGTTGGTGGCAGAGGTAGTGGATGTACATCTAGAGGGCAGTGGGAGTGGCCTTGGCTGGGCTCCTGAGGTGGCCCCTGAGGGCTGTTTTGCCCCTCTCTTGCACTCCTGCTGGTGAACAGGAACTCGAACGGAACTGGAGGCGGGCCCAGGTCTTACTTGGTAGGGTCACAAGCAGGAGAGTCTGTGTGTGACCCTTACAGTGAGTGTGAGTTCCCCTGGAGCTGGAGGCTAGCAGGCTCTGATCTGCCTTCAATTGGGCACCCCTGGCATTCCCTACGGGCAGTTTTGGGCCTCCTGTCTTGCCTGACCACAGGAACTCTGGAGCAGAACTGAGGCGGGCCCAGAGAGCACTTGGGTGGGGCCTCTTCATGCTGGGATCTCTGCAGGCCACTCTTACCCTGGGTATGCCTTCATCTGTGGCTAGCGGCTAGCAGCCTCTGGTCTCCCTTTGGCTGGACAACCGTGGAGTTCCTGAGGGCAGATCTGGGCCCTCTGTGGCTTTTGCCGGTCCACAGGAACTCTGGAGCGGAACTGAGGCGGGCCCAGGCCGCCCTTGAGCAAGGCTGCCTCTGCTGGGATCTCTGGAGCGACTTTTACCCTGTATTTGGGCTCCCCAGTGGCTAGCAGCTAGCAGTCCCTGGTCTCCTGTTGGCTGGATACCCGTGGAGGTTTCCTGAGGGCTGATCTGGGCCCTCTGTGGCTTCTGCCAGTCCACAGGAACTCTGGAGCGGAATGGAGTGGGCCCAGGCTGCCCTTGTGCGGGGTTGGCTCATGCTGGTGTCTCTGGAGCGACTCTTGCCCTAAATTTGGGCTCCCCAGTGGCTAGAGGTAGCAGTCCCTGGTCTCCCTTTTGCTGGACAACCATAGAGTTTCCTGAGGGCGGATCAGGGCCCTCTGGCTCCTGCCGGTCCCATTTCATTCTTCTTTAAGTCTGAATAATATTCCATTGTGTATATGTACCACATTTTCTTTATCCATTCATCTGTTGAAGGGCATCTAGGTTGGTTCCATAGTTAGCTATTGTGAATTGAGCTGCTATAAACATTGATGTGGTTGTATCATTGTAGTATGCTGATTTTAAGTCCTTTGGATATAAACCGTGGAGTGAGATAGCTGGGTTGAATGGTTGCTGAGCTTTTGTCCCCAAAACACCCATCCCTCATGGCGTATCAAATGGTTGATATCAAACCCATATCAAATGGTTGTCAGGATCTCTGTGGCATTCCTTTGAATATATTTGATGAAGAACAATTAATTCTTTGAGGAGGAGGATCTTTTGAGACTCAAATCTGAGAAGACAGTGGGGTAAGTCGGCAGATGGACAGTATTGGAATAAAATAAAACAGTAATGGTCTGTTATGAAGCAGGGAGGCCAACTTTCTTGTGTGACTGGAAAATAGCACAAGATATGAAGACAATTCTCTAAGAGTACAGAGTTGGATTTTAGCCACAGCAGAATCTTTGGAATATGCAAATCAATTAAAGTTGTTGGATGAGTTGAGATGCTTATACTCCAAAGAGTGTGTTTATTTAATCTAGGCTCATTGCTTCCTAGCAATATTATTTCAATAAAAATGTTTGAATATTTTTTGCCAGTGAGATAGCACACAACGATCATCCCAGTTACTCAGGAGGCTGAGGCAGGAGGATCACAATTTCAAAGCCACCCTTGGTAATTTAGTGAGACCCTTTCTCAAAACATAAAATAAAAATAGTTGAGGGTTGGAGCTGAGTGGTAGCGCACCCCTGGGTTCAATCCCCAGTACTGGAAAAAAAAAGTTGACATATTTTTAAAGAGACTCTAGTCTGAGATTAAGAAGAAAAATAAAATCTATGTATTGAAATTCATGGGCTTAATTAATTATAGCAGTCCAGAGAAGACCCTGCCTCTTTTAAAAATAATTTTATCGATCTAAAACAGGTAACAGATTCATTATAGAGGATTTGGAAAGTTCAGAGATTTCATCATTTGGGTATATTTCTCCATAATCTATATTATTAATAGACTTAATTTTTTAGAGCAGTTTTAGATTCCCAGCAAAACTGAGCAGAAGGTACAGAGATATCCTCTATACTCTTCCCACACATGCATAGCTTTCCTGTTATCAATGTCCGCCTCCAGAGTGGTGTATTTGTTATAACTGATGAATCTACTTCAACACAAAATTATCACTCAAAGTCCATAGTGCACATTAGGGTTCACTTATGTACTTCTTTATGGGTTTGAACAAATTTATAATGGCTTATCCACTATTATGGTATCATACAGATAGATCTACTATTCTAAATCTCAAGGAGATCCAGCAGGTCATAAGGGAAGCTCGGGAGCTGGACTGGCCTTTTAGAGTTGTCCCAAATTAAGATAGTGGGTGGGCTCTTGTATCCTTAAATCGGAGAGTCACTAGACTCCTAGAGAAAGCTAATTTTGGATGAGTCTTATTTCCTAGGGCCAAGAGCAATTCCCAGCCAGGGACACAGCTGTGTGCTGTATTCCCAGCAGCTGTGGAGGGATATGTGTTCCAAAGAGGGGATTTGGTCAAAGACTGCCATTTATTATCCACTACAATATTATGTAAAAATCTGGATCTATAGTACATGCTTCTTCTCAGCCTATTCACTATTTGATGATCTCCCCACCCTGTTTCATTAACTTCTCTTTTAAAACATTTTAAATAACAATTTTATTACATGAAAATATCATTTATTTAACTATTATCTTACTTTTTAGCAAATAATAAAGTCTTTGACAAACTTTCATTGCAATAAATAATATTGTGATGAACACCTTTGTGTCTTTGTAATGTACATGCTACTAATAACAGCCTACATTTAATTGTGTGCTTATTGCTGACTAGGTCAGGCCAGTATTTTTCTTACTTTCCTTGTAGAATTTTTGTGAGAAATAAATGAGAAAATGCATGTAAATTATGTTACATTTTTATTATCCTCTTAACAATTTCATGATACAGAGACTATTATCATCTCCATTTTGCAGGTGAGGAAACTGAGCCACAGAGACATTAAGTAGCTCATCTCAGTGAGCACTATAGTACAGGCATTATAAATCCAGAGCTTAAGCTATACATGTTACTGTTTCTTTCAGCCTGCTTTTCTTGGTCTTTTCCTAAGCTTGTATCCTTAGAAGGAGAATTCCATGATCAAAGGGCTTGACTTGTTTTAAAGCTCATGATAAAAATTGCCAGATTATTTTCCAGAAGCAGTGAGAACTTCTAGTAGAGTCTGGTTTTATTTTACCAGAGTCAACAACAAAGAACCCAAATCCTTAAATAGGAACATGATAAACAACAACTAATCTAATTTCTTGCCTTCTATCAGGCATTATGAACATGGACTGCTCTTAAGCAGACCTTTCCTCTTGCTTTTTAGCATGGACAATTATTTCAGGATCATCTTCCAACTGTTAAAGTGGATCACCTACATTTCAGAGGATTTTCCTCTGTGCATTGAATGCATGACTAAGATCAGGGGAAGGGCCTGGATCAACAACCCCTTGACCTGATGCGGCAGGGGCTGTGTAAAACGGTAATGGAGAACCTTGCAGAACAAAGTCCTCCCAGAACAGAGATGTGATTTTTGACAACTGGAACATTTAAAAAACAGAAAAATTCTTTAAGGGGGTCTTGCTTAATTTTGGTTGAAGTGCTGATGTGATAAGCACTTATTGAAGTCCTTTTTCCTTCGACTCTACCATGTACTTAGAAACAGTGACTTCTAATTCTGGGGGGAAGTCTGGTCAATATGGCCCCATCTCTCCTTGCACAGGAGAAGGAGCTCCTCTGGGGTTTCCTTCTTAGGTGGACATACAGGTTGGGGGCAGAGTTCTGTTTTCTGACATTCGAGGTCAGAGGAACTCTTCAGAAACGTCTCACAAGGCAACTGGAGTTATTATTATTATTTTTTATTTTATCACTATCTCAGATTGCTTCTCCCTTCATAGTTTAGTATCTAGTTTATTTCTGAGTTCTGAGAGATTTCTTTGGAACATCAAGGAATTTTTCATTCAATTCTGACCTTTGGCATGTATCAAAACTCTCCAAGTTCAATTCCTTATCATCCCTTCTTTCATATAGATTGTCATGAGGCTTAAATGACCCAAAGAATATAAAATTTGTAGAGTAGTGCTTCCACAAAATAAGCACTCAATAAATACTGACTTTGATTCCTTTCCTTCTCAGATGACCCCTGCCCTGGCATCTTTCCAGAATGATGTATAGCTTTGTGACCTTTCTGAGCCTCAATTTCCTCATTTGAAAAAATATAGATTGTATTTTACTATATATTCACCACACAGGGTTTTAGTGGGGATCAAATGAGGCAATCCATCTGAAGCAACTTGCATAGCACCTGGCTCAGAGCAGACAGTCAATAATTTGTAGCTGGGATTACTTTAAAACCTGTTAATGTGTTTTAAGTCAGTTGTTGAATTGGTTGGGCTGTCTGAGGGAATGGATCATATGTACTTGATTAATTTTTAGCCCTGTTGAATTTATTTTTCCTTCCGGCTTTATTGAGGCATAATTAACAAATAAAGGTTGTACATATTTCAAGTGCACAATGTGATGCTTTGATATACATTTCCATTATAAGGTGATTACCACAGTTAACATATTCTACACATCACAATTACCTGTGTGTGTGTGTGTGTGTGTGTGTGTTGAGAACACCTCAAAGATACTCTCTCAGCAAATTTCAAGTATATTGTACTTTATAATAAATTATAGTTACCAGGTTTTATATTAGATCTCCAGAATTTATTCATCTTATGACTGAAACGTTGTACCTTTTGACCAACCCACTCTTCCTTTCATCTTATCTGTAAGTCTGATTTTTTAGATCCCACTTGGGATTATGTGGTATTTGCCCTTCTGTGTTTAGCATAGTCTCCTCTAGGTTCATCCATATTATCACAGATGGCAGGAATTCCTTCAAAAAGTGGTTGGCCATATTGAATTAAGATAAATGATAGAGTTTATATAAAAAGAATATAACATTTAGATTTTTATGGATGATGTGCTAATTTCAGCCTTAATGTCTTCAATTTCTGTCTCTCTCTTTTGGTTTCTTCTGTTCCTTTCTCTTATTCTTTATTGTTTTCTCTTGATGATAACCAGAATGCCCTCTTCCTTAAGATTCAGTTTGAGGAATGATTTGTGTCAGTGATAAGCATTTGAAATAACAACAATCGGGTCATGTGGTCTCTTGGTGGGAAAATCTGATAAGCTGGTTCTCCCGGCCTCTGGCAGAAGTTGGCATTGCTAGGCCCCCTCTCCTGCCTCCTTTCTTTCTGCCTCTCCTCTGAGCAAAAAAAGCTCCAGACACTCTTCTTTCTTTGCCTACTGCTTAAGTTCTGAAATTCCTTTGAATGTCACAAGCCACTGTCTTCTCTCTACGCTTCCCACTTTTTCTCTGGGAAATCTCTTTTCCTACAGTGGCTTCCTCTTTATTGTGTTAAGCCCCAAATCTTTGTGTCTAGCCTAGACTTCTCAGCAATGTCTAGTGGTCAGACATCTCCACTGGGACATGCCACTGGCCAGTCAAGCTCAATGTGTAGAGAACTTGTCATCATTTCCTCAGCTCTCCAACTCCAGCCTTTAGCCGCTGTAAGCTGGCTCTCCAACTCCAACTCTTAGCCACCCTGCAAACACAGGTGCCAAATGGTCAGTCCAGACAGTGCAGCAGAGTGAATGAGTTGTGTATTTTGCATTTTCTAAGTAAAATCTCTCTCAGTGTTCACATGCCACCTTCTCTAAGAACCGATTCAACTCATCATTCCTTTGTCAGCACCTATCTGTGCTATGTTAATAGAAATCATTTCATGTTTTTTTTTTTTGGTACCAGGGATTGAACTCAGGGGTACTCGACCACTGAGCCACATCCCCAGCCCTGTTTTGTGTTTTATGTAGAGACAGGATTTCACTGAATTGCTTAGTGCCTCACCATTGCTGAGGCTGGCTTTGAACTCGCGATTCTCCTGTGTCAGCCTCCCAAAGTGCTGGGATTACAGGTGTGCGCCATCACACCCAGCTTTCATTCTTTTACTACGCTTCACATATATATGAAGCGTAGTGAAAGAATAAAACAACACATACACACACATACACCAATCTTCTAACCCAAGGATCAACAAAATGTTTTTGGTAAAGGCCAGACAGTAAATGCTTTAGGCTTTGCAGGCCATGTGGTCTCTGTTGCAACTACTTAACTCTGGTTATAACATGAAATCAGCCATAGACAAAACAAATGAATAGTGTGGCTGTACTCCCATAAAAACTTCATTTACTCAAACAGGTGGCCAGTGGAATCTAGCCTACAAGCCAGGGATTTTTTGACCCCTGTTCTAGACTGTGGACTCCTGAAGGGTTACTGAATAAGAATTTAGAGTACAAAGAACCTTTTACTTGCCAGATAATGTAAGAGAACTAAAGATCCAAAGGCAAATGAAACTTACTTCCTGACCTCAGTGATCTTGCGTGAAAACCAAGCACAGGGTGCTGGGTAGGGTTGAGAAATGTGTTGGTCTCCTAGGGCTGCCATGAGAAAGTATCACAACCTGAGTGTCTCTTAATAACAGACATGTATTGCCTCACATTCCAGAGGAGAGAAGTCTGAAATCAATGAGTCGGCAGGGTTGTTCCTTCTGAGGGCTGTGTGGGAGAATCTGCTTCAGGCTTCTCTTTCTAGATTGTCGTTTGCTGGCTATCCTTGGCATTCCTTGGCTTGTAGATGCATCGCACCAATTCTCTGCTGTCTCATGGACGTCTCCCTGTGTCTTTCCTCTGTGCACATCTCTCTGTCTCTGTGATCAAATTTGTGCCTTTTATAAGGACACCAGTCATGTTAGATTAGGGCCTACCCTAATGACCCTCATTTTAACTGGATTATCTCTGTAAAGACCCAGTTTTCAAGTAGTCACATACTCGAAGGGTCAGGCCTTCAAAATATCATCTTTGGGACCCACAATCCAGTTCCTAACAAGGTGTATGTATTTAACATGTATATGCCGAGGGCACAGAGGCGAGGGTGATTCATCTTGCTGGACAGTGGGGGAGAAGGAAAGAGAGGACACAAAAACCAGTACATTGGGCCAGGATGGATGACTAATATCTTGCTAGACTAAAGAAATAGGAAAGAGACTTCCAGGCTGAGTAAGCAGCTTGAACAAACACAGGAGAGCAGGATCTTCAGAACAAGGAATATATCCCAAATAATTATGCTGGTACAGATACAAAATCATGTGGTTGGTGGAAGGAGCTTAAGTGGATGCTAGAAAGAGATTCTGGGCAAGACCAAGTGTGGGCAGGCTTCAAGAGTTGCTTGCAGGGCTGGGGTTGTGGCTCAGTGGTAGAGCACTTGCCTTGCATGTGTGAGGCCCTGTGTTCGGTTCTCAGCACTTTTGAGTTAGACCTCCAGTGATATGACCCTTGAGCCCTTCATAAATAAAGGTCCATCAACAACCAAAAAAAATTTAAAAAAAAAAAGAGTTGCTTTCATAATGTTTTCTGAAGGAGTGCAGTACTGAAGCTCGAAGAGTGGGGTGACAAAGCAGCAGCTATGGACTCCTCTTGCTCAGTGTTCAGGGCCAGATAATTGTTCCAAGCAATTGTTCTTTAGCATCTGGACTGTCACTCCCTAGGCCCTTCCTTCACCAGCACTCAATTGAAATCACAGCTCCCTCATGCTTTTTGTTTTGTTTTGTTTTGGTTTTTTTTGGTACTCGGAATTGACCCAGGGATGCATAACCACTCACTGAGCCACATCCCCACCCCTTTTTAAAATATTTTATTTAGAGACAGGGTCTTGCTGAGTTGCTCGGGGCCTCGCTAAGTTGCTGAGCCTGGCATTGAACTCGCAATCCTCCTGCCCTAGCCTCCTGAGCTGCTGGGATTACAGACATGTCCCACCACACCTGACATTCCTCATGCTTTCTGTGCATCTCTGTGTACTAGAAGAGTTCAAGGGCCATATCACTGGAGGTCTAACTCAAAAGCAGAGGTTCTCTGATGGAAATACTCAACATGATTATGTTTCAGTAGTAATAATAGCCAATGTTTATTGAATGCTCCCTCAACTCCAAACACTATTCTGAGCATTTTTTTGTATTAGTTCATTTAATCTGCAAGCTTCCTCACAAAAGGTTACTCTCTCAGATGGACATTATTACCCTATATACATGTATGACTACATTACCGGTGTGACTCTGTACCGTGTACAGCCAGAGGAATGAGAAGTTGTGCTCCATTTGTGTACAATGTGTCAAAATGCACTCTATTGTTATGCATAACTAATTAGAACACATTAAAAATAAAAACAAACAAAGGATACTATCTCTATTTAATATTGAGGTAATGGAGGCCCAGAGTAATGAACTAATCCCAAGTGACCCAGCTGGTACACAACTGATTTTAGCCCCTGGGGTATTCTTCCTTCCTCCCTTTCTCTCTCTCTCTCTCTCTCTCTCTCTCTCTCTCTCTCTCTCTCTCTCTCCCCCCATGCCTGTCTCTTCATGGTCCCTTGTGGTTCAGTCTGCTAGCTTCTGTTCTCCCTGACCTGACTGTCCGTTAGTGTCTGGCATCCTGGTTCTTCTCTGTTTCCTCCACCCTTTTTCCCTTCTTTGTTTTCTCACATATTGGTCATTCCTTCACTCACTAACATTGGCTCATTGGCATTTCCTGCTTCTGGTGTCAGTAATAGATTCAGTTATTTTGAAGGACCTTTCATTTTTCTTAACAGTATCTAAATCTTACTAGCAGCATGTAAAAACATAGCTCGTGCAGACCTCCTAGCCTCCTGGGTAACTCAATCTCTGTTTAGGAGGGGCAGAATATATTCAATGGGTTGTGTGTTCAAATATAAAAATATGAAATGTCATTGTACCCATGTAAGTCCTATCACAGAGATTCTAGAGATGCTGAGAATAACAGCATTTTAGAACAGTCAAAAGTGTACAGAATGTTCCCATATCTTGTGCTAGTAACGTAATTTCTTCATTGCTGTTATTCTGACATTCTACCCAAGTCTGACTTTATCTGTACTTGTTGTTCGGTATTGAAAATTGAGAATATTTTCCTAAATGAGCCATTTCTCAGTCCATTGAAAAAATAAGTTTAGAGAGACCACATAGCTAATTATCCAAAACTGGCTTGCTAGAATAAAGGTCGTGAACTTTGTTCCGAAGGAAGCTTTGGAATTTTAGAGGAGTAAGTCTTGAGAGGAATTCTGGGATGATGGTGGGCGCGGGGAGGGGTGGACAATGGGGCTATTTTCAAAATCCTTGCACTATATCAAGTTAGATTTTTCTTATAAAGCGTTCTTGAGGTGCCCTTTTGCGCTTTTTTTCCTGATAACTTTCTTGGATAGAAAATAAACAGAGGGCTTTTGGCTCCTGACCACCGCCGTACCTACAGAAAGCAGCTGTTGAGAACTTGCAGGCGGCTTGTGTGTGTCTGAGTGTGCGTGTTTGGCAGGCATTTTCTGGAGAGGCATGAAGCATTACTTTAATTCCCATGGATGCTTCTTGTTCCCCAGAACGGAAAATGTTCTATTTTTGGCCACAAGAATATTTCTGAAGGAAAAAAAAAATTAAACAAAGCATGGCAACAAGTTCATATGTGTGGTTTTCTGAGTTTCAAGATGTTTTAAGAGTTTAATGCACAGGGGAGAAGGAGAGCCACTTAATTGGATGTGAAGGTTCTGGAATGATAAGAAGCTCTGATGTGGATTCCTTAGTAAGGACTTGAGGGCTTGGGCTGGGTGGCTGTACAGGTGGGGGGTCCTGGTTTTGAAGGCTGAAGCTTGGCCTCTGAGTACAGGGGGCAGATCGGCATGTGTGAAGAACAATGCCTGTTGTACCTGAAAAAAAAAAAAAAAGGCACTTGATAGGCATTCTAGCTGGAGCATCTGTAATGAAACTCTCGTGAGTTGTTCTAGAATATTCTCCTCCCAAATGAGAAAGCCCTGTTGGCATCCCTGCTGTTGAGGGGAAGGGCTTCCAGAGGCAGGTTTCCAGCAACATCTGATCTCAAGACGACTCTATGGAGGTCAGCCATCGGGTGAGCAAAATCCTTTTTGGCCCTTGGCACATCAGAACCTTTCCAGGGGACCATTTGGGGCCACCATGACCTCTTTGGCTGCTGCTTGACATCCTTGATAAGGCAGCCAAGCACATCATTGGCCAGCTACCAAGAGTAGCTGGCCCATTAAAGGTATCTCTTCACACAAGGCTGTGCTGCACCAGCATAGACCAGAGTCCGTAGGATCATCCTGTAAGGGCTCAGAGCATTGTTCCAAAGTGGTTGGAATGGCTGGGAAGAGGGATCATGGAAATTGTAAACTCTGAGCGCCTGGAAATGGAACTGTGCCCTTCAGCTCTGATTAAGAAACACAGGCCTGTGGAGAGGGAGCTGTGTAATTGGATACCCTGAAGCAAACCGGGGCAGGTGGAGTCCTGCGGGACAGCCTGGGATTTTCTCTCCCCATTGAGCTGTTGAAATATTCTTGAATTCCAGTTGGTTGCTTCTTTCATCTCCTTCAAACCTAGCCCTTGGGTACAGAAGCAGTCATGTTTCTGGGTGATGTTTTTTTTTTTTTTTTTTTTTTTTTTTATATTTTTTTTTAGTTGTAGATGGACACAATGTCTTTATTTATTTTTTATTGCTTTGTATGTGGTGCTGAGGATCGAACCCAGGGCCCCACACATGCAAGGCAAGCGCTCTACCGCTGAGCTACAATCCCAGCCCCCTGGGTGATGTTTAATTCTTGGTAGGAAGGGCTGTTCGCTCCTCATGAAGAGATTCAGTATCTTAGGAATTATGAAATGAAGAGTTGGTAAGGAGACCTGTTATTACTTGTTGTTCCTTCAGCAGAACATTTCTGAGGGGCTCTGTTCTTGGAGTCTATGTCTTGTGAGCTTGGGAGTTTTTCTTCTTAGCTACAGTCTTTGGAAACGTGCTAAAGATTGAAGAACTTGCACTGCATTGATTCAGAAATGTGTATGGACTTGTGCAGCCCACCTTTCCTTGAAACCAGCTGGACGTCTTATGCCTTTACTCTCATTTATTCAATTAACATGTACCAAGCACTTACTAGGAGCCAGGCACCAAGCGAACAGAAGAGACATAGTCTCTCCTGTGCTTATAGTCTGTGTTAGTTAGTTTTCTGTTGCTATGACAAAATACTTGAGAAAATCAACTTAAAAGGAGGAAAGTTTTATTTTGGCTCAATTTCAGAGGTTTCAGTCCATGGTTGGTTGACTGGCTCTGTTGTTTTGGGGCCTGTGACAAGGCAGAACATCATGGAACAGAGTGTATAATAAAGCAAATCAGCTTACTTTGTGGCCAAGAAGCAGAGGGACAGTAAGGGCAGGGTTGCAATATCCCCTTCAAGGGCATGTCCCCAATGACTTAACTTCCTTCCACTAGGCCTCACCTTCTAAATGTTCCCCTACCTCCCAATGTGCCACTGACTGGCAACCAAGCCTTTAGTATATGAGCTTTTAAGGGACATTCCAGATCCAAATGATAACACAGCCTGATAGGGGAGACAGATGACATATAACTGTATTCACATTCTGGGGACTGCTTTCAATGAAAAGAACAGGGTGCTTAGAGAGAGAAGAATGGTATATGCATTTTAGAGAGTGGGCAGAGATAACCTCTCTGGGACGGAGAAATTTAAGTTAACATAAAAAGAAGCCAGTATTATAAAGAAACAGAGATGGAAATGAGTGTTTTCAGGCAGAATAAATAGCTTCACCTTTCTCACTGCTGAGCACATCTGAGGCACCTAATACCTGCTCTTAGCTGGAGCAAGGAGTGTAGGGGTGAGTGCGGAAAGTGAGCTATGGGGCTGGACCACCTAGTGCCTTGTGGGGCAGGAAAAGAGTTTAAAGTGTATCCTTAGAGTGTTGAAGAGCTGCTGGAGGTCTCAAAGCAGGGGCATGACCTCATCTTCTTATGGTTTTGAAAGAACACTGGCTGCTGTGTGGAAAGTGGATGGGATACAGGCAAGAGAGGAAGCCTCAGAAGGCTCTTGCTGATGTCTGGGCAGAGAGGACAGTGGCTTAACCCTGCGGGTGGCACAATGCCTTCCCAGGTTCATTCCAGTCTCCTTCCATGTTGCCCTCCCACGGACTGGTATGTTAGACTTTTCCAACATTCTTCAAGCAAACTGTCCCATTTGCATATCTCAATAACCGTGCTAGGAACACAGGGAGCTTAGGATACTGTTCCCATTTGAAAGATAAGTGAAAAGAAGATTCTGGAGGTTATAGGAAGTTTCTAGCTGAGCCAGGCTCTTGCATTTCCAGCCCAGAATTCTCAGTGCTCCACTAGACCTACCCTGAGGAACTTTTGGTTTTGTACTGTCATTCTGAATTATAACTATGGTCAAAAATTAAAAATTAAAAAGTAGATCTTGACTCAGGAAAATAAAAAAAGAACTTAAAGATTTTATTTAACTCATGAACTAACAAAGGAATCAGTATGATATTATAGCCTGTTCAAAGACAAAGAAGTGAAGATATTTACAGATGATTTAATAAAGAAATGTTAGGATAAGATTGTAGAATTATATACCAAGTGGTCAATGTCCAACAGGCTATAAATCTTAAGGCTTATCTCTTCTGCCAGGCAGAAATCATATCTGTATAGACAAAAATCTACACAATAACAGGTAACTTCACTAAATTGTCTTCAGTCAACAGCAAACAATGAGATAAGTACATCCTCCTAGAAAATCCTTGGGTGATTTTGGAAATGTGTGCCACCCATTTATCTCCCTCTCTCTCTCTTTCTCTCTCTCTCTCTCTTTCAGTTTTGGCTGATTTTTATGACTATTCCTGAGAGAAGTGTTCCTCCAGTAGAGCAAGATTCAAAACTCAATAAGGAATGAATATACTAAAATCCAACCCAACTTTGCCCAGAATGAGTTGAAACTCAGTTATTTATCACACATCGATTGAGCCCTGCCCATGGATATGCAGAATCTTCTGCTAGGCTGTGGGAACACAAAGTTTAATACAAAACAGCTCCTGCCCTGTGGACCTCACAGTCTAGACAGGGAGACAGACATATAAACGGATACATTCCAGTTCATTGTGATTAGAGCCAAGCAGAGATGTGGGGATTGTGAGGGCACCAGAGGAGGGTGTGGTACCCTCATGCTGGGAAAGTAGGAAGACTTCATAGAAAAGGTGCCTTTGACCTGTGTCTTGAAGGATGGTCAAAGGGTTGGCAGGTTGGGAAGGACATTCATGTTAGTGACCAACCTGAGAAATAGTGTGGGTGTGTGGAAAGAGATTTACCTTCTAGATTATGGTAGATTTAAAATTTTCTCTTTGAGTCTCACAGTTACTTGCAGAACTCTACAGCTAGAGTAGGGTGGGGAGGGGATCAAGGGTAGAACAAGGAAGGAGAAGTTAGAGTATCTTAGGCAAGCTTGCAAGATTTTCTTTAAATATTAGGTCAAATTCTCTATAAAAACTCTATTTAAAACTTTTTTTGAAAGACTTTGAAGTCCCAGAGAAGCAGGAAGTTAATTAGAGTGGCTTTGATATCTTAGGGTATGTTTTAACAGCTGCTTAAGACGGTTTAAACAATAAGAACTGATGTGGTTTGGGATGTGTCTGTGATAGTCAGCTCTGGCCAGAGTGAAGTATCCCTGCATCTGAGAGCAACAGCAGTTGGCTTTAATTTTAGAAAGAGTTCAAGCCAAAAAGTTCTCTAAAACCCAAGAGAGGAACTTCTAAAGAGGAAGATTCCTGCTAGAGAATGTGTTTGGGGGTAAAAGATGAATTGAGTAGGGAAAAATGATCTTAACTGGTTCTTGCAGGAGCTCAGAACATGTTCATTTCTGAACAATTCTCTCAAGGTAAATTTAACCAAGGATATCTGTGGGCAACTGCCATTTGTAAAAGGATCCAAATGGGGTAGATGAACATTTGCAAGGAACGCTCCAATAACACAGAACGTCCAACCAGTTTAAATTTTCTGGGGATTGTCATTGTGCTTGGATTAACACTTAATTTGCTTTCCTGGCTAACGCCCTCAGCCTTCTTAATTATTTACAACTTTTTCAACAAACTCTTTCTCAGACCCAGACTCTGGATCTCCTCTGGGCTGGAGAAGAACACAGTGAGGAATCCTATGGTGAACAATAAGAATCTGCCTGGAAAGGGTGGTTTCAGGGCCTATGGGAAGGCCTGCTTTGGTGGCCTATGTTGCAGTTGCTGCTGGTGACGGTAATGGTGGTAGGAATTGATAGTGGTGATGATGTTGATGATGATGAGATTTGCTAACATTTGGAAAGCTAATGTTTACTTGTTAGGCACCCTGCTGAGACTTTACTACTCAATGTCATGTCAGGTGACCCCCCCCATTTTATAGATGAAAAAACAGAAGCTCAGAAATGAGCTTGTCCATGTATTCTCCTCCCCACAAAGTCTTTGGTAGCCATTTATAAAATAGTGTATTATAACCTCATTCCCCCATATGAAAAAAAATGGCTAAAAACAAAAGTGACTTATAGAGAGGTGGTTTTGGTAACAGGCCAATAGCTGGCTGACAGATGACTGTACCATCTAATTCAGGAGAGACAAATTTGTCTTCCAAAAAATTCTACCTTGGACATGTCATACCAATCTTCCAAAGATTTCCCATTTTCCACAAAATAAAGATCAAATTCTTCGTCCTGGACAATATATGCCAGGTCACTCTGGTGGAGAGGGTTTGAGTTCTGCTTGTTACTGCAAATGGGAATTGTCTTGTGAAGGCTGCTCTTTGTTTCTTAAAAAAACAAAAAAACCTTCCATTAGCATATCTTTTCTGGAGAAAAGCTCAGACTTATTAATAAAACAAAACAAAACTGCACAAGACCACACATTGGCAGTAATATACGCATATTGGATGGATTGAGAAAAGATTGCCATGGGTCCTTCCACAAAGATAACCTGACTGTTTTCTTAAAGTTCCATTTTGGGTGTAGTAGCTGCATGAAGAACTTTTTAAAAGAGTTAGCTTTGTGAATAGGGTAGATTTATAAGTGAGGAAATTCCATAAAATGTCTATGCATAAACTATAGTCTTCTGTAAGAATAAACTTTTCTTGGTAAATTGTTAACCTCAAACTAGTTAAAAAAAAAAATCGGCACTATATACATACCTGTATTTATGTATTTAACCTCTCTATACAGGCATATATAAATAAGCGAGTAGGAATTTTATTAAAAAATGCATAAAAATTCACACAAAAACTATCATGGGAATAATATTCTCTCTTAAAAAAAGAGGCACTTTTCATACAAAGGAGAGGAACTTACCAAGGCATTGTAGAGCTCAACATCTGCCACAAACAGGAAGTAGAAGGTACAAAAATTAGGGAGAAGAAGAGGCCCAGTGGCTTCTCTTTTGTCCCGTATTCCCTGGCATCTTGCCTGTTTCTCAGGGATCCATCTGTGCTCACTTTATGTGGAATGTTCTTTGGGGCACTTGTAGATTCTGACTCCTTGTTTGATCTATTGGGCTAGGTTTTTCTCTAGAACTTTGCTGTCCAAATTTGGACAATTTTATCCAAGGCCCACATATTGTCTCTGGAAAGTAGTGCTTGATTCTTTTTACCTTTTGGTGTAGATTTGGCTTTATCCTGCTTTTATTAGTTCTCTATGGATAGTTGATATTTGATAATCTGACACCACTTCTTCAAAAGCAGACAGAATTCCTTGTACTATAGTGGGGACACTGGAGTTCAACCTGATCCTAAGTTTCTTGCCTGAGAGATCACATTAGCAATGACATGTTAGCCATCAACTAGTGGGACAACAGGTAGGAAACTGCTTCTGTGTTTTCTGAATGTTGAAAAGAATGCACTTTTAAAAAAAAGTTTTTTTAGTTGTAGATGGACACAATATCTTTATTTATTGATTTTTATGTGGTGCTGAGGATCGAACTCAGTGCCTCATGCATGTGAGGCAAGCGCTCTACCGCTGAGCAACAGCTCCAGCCCCAAAATGGACTTTTGAGCATGCAGAAGATGAAATCCACTTTATCTCGTTTAAAAGTTCTAGCTGAGCATGGTGGCACACGCTTGTAATCCCAGCAGCTAGGGAGGTTGAGACAGGAGGATCACAAGTTCAGAGCCAGCCTCAGCAATGGTGAGGCCATAAGCAACTCAGTGAAAGCCTGTCTTTAAATAAAATACAAAATAAGGCTGGAGATGTGGCTCAGTGGTTGAGTGCCCCTGAGTCCAATCCCTGGTACCAAAAAAAAAAAAAAAAGTTCTAGTGATTCCAGATTTTCAACAGATAATCTTTGAGGATTAGAAATCAGAATTCTTAGGAATTCCTCATATCCTGCTATTTTTAAGATACTAAAGCAGTTTTTATATTCTTTACCTATTATCATTGATATTAAACAGTATATTTAATAAATAAGAAGCATTAAGTTTAGTAGTATTTTCCATGAATGGTATCCTATAGCAAATATTCCATTGCTTGAAAATGCTGGCAAACATTATTGGGCAGTATTTGAAATAGAAATTGCTGACTTAAGAAATAACTTTTTTCACAAAATTTTTATGTTTTGGAACACCACTCATAGGATTTCTATAAAGCATGTATATATATAAATATATTATTTTTTTCCAAAGTGACTCACCATTGTTAACATTGAGGACAGCAAACATGTGTTTCTAACATGACAACAAGCAAGATGGACCGATTGGCAAGATTGATTGATTGGACAGGGGTGGCTTCCATTCTTTTTTTTTTTCTCTAATTTTATTTATTTTTTTAGTTGTAGGTGGACAGAATATCTTTATTTTATTTTTATGTGGTGCTGAGGATCGAACCCAATGCCTCACGCGTGCTAGGCGAGCACGCTACCACTGCGCCACAATCCCAGCCCTGGTGATTTCCATTCTATGTGGGCATCTACTTGTTCCTGAAAATGTCACCTTAACCTTCAGCTGCATTCGTTCGGGCTCTTGCTTTCTACTTGCTTCCAGTGGATTCCTTCAAACTGGTGATGTATCCATGTTAATTGCTAAATTTTAGTTCTTACAATGAAGTTATACTCGTTCCCATTTTCCCTGTTTCTTGACTGAATTCTCTTCCAATTTGGGGTTTAGAAAAACATAAATTTCCAAGATATACTAGGGAGAATTTTCCTCCTAGAATCACTAAATTATTCTAAGTTCATTTCCACATATTCTGCCTACTTTGTTGTTATATTTGTGGTCTTGGGTAACATCATTCTTGCTGGGAGTAATCTAGATCAACACCACTGCTCAAAATGGAGATTAAGGATCAACTCAAGAAATACTCACTAGCTGATATTGGACACCTACTGCTGTCATTATCCAACTGTTTTTGGGATCTTATTCTAGCAAAGAAGTACTTCAAAAAAATGGAAAATCTGGATCACAACAGACAGGGAAATTTCAAACCTAGATTGGCTTATAGTAGAGCATTCATCTGGGAGCACTATGGACCTTTTTGGTGGTACTGGGGATTGAACCCAGGGCCTTGTGCATGTTAGTTAAGCATGCTACCACTGAGCTACATCCCCAGCTCTGCTATGAGTCTTGGATGAAAATGGCTGCACTGGGTCATGTTGAAGATTTAGATGTTTTTTTCACAGGATGTAGAAGAACTGTCAAGAGTAAGTAAGTATGTCAGACAAGCTTAATTGAAACCCTGGACCTAACTAGTTGGGAGACACTGAGGAAGTGGCTTAACTTCTCTAGATCTCAGTCCTCTGGTCTGTATACATATCACAGAATAGGTGTGAAGATTAATTGAGATAATGCATGTTACAGTACTCTGGTACAGGATAACTATGAACTAAGAAGAACCCAGTGTTGTGTTGTTTCCTAATAGGAAAGGACACATGGAATTACTGTGAGTGCATCTAACCAGCATTTTCATTCATTATGCAGAGGTGTAAATTTTCTCAGTGGTGCCTGGAGCTAGGTGACAGGCAGAACCCTACCATCTGTCCTTCTGCTATAAATTTCTAAAATGGTGTTGCGGTGCTCAGGCAGAAACCTACAAACTAAATCTAAACAATGGTTCTAGGAAAGGGCCTTATGTTTGGTGACTCCTTATCTTGATATATCACAGGACTTCCTGGGGCAGCTTTGGACTTAAGCATTGTTGGGAAGTACAGGCAGGGAATGGGCTGAACAGATCAAGTGTTGGGCAGCCTGGAGGCCAACTGCACAGCTGTGCTGACTCCCCGACTCTAGGGCAGGCTTTTGGGGGCTTTCTGCTCATGTTCCTCTTCATTTTCACCTGTGGGTGCAGGTTTTGTAAAAGAAAGTGTCACCTGGGAGAAGTTTGTCTTTTGGAATCTATCTCAAAGAGATAAAGGACTTCTCAAGTAAGGACACATAATCTGAAGTCAGAGACCCTTGAGTTGTTTTTGTTATAGGGCAGCCAAGAAATAGTTTGCATTGGCTTTTGAAAGAAGGTTCTAGGTTAAGATTGCGAGTGCAAACTTCAGTATATTTAGGTTTGAAAACCATTTTCTTCTTTTAGCTGTGAGAATTGGATGAATTTTAAATCTCTCAGGATGTTTCCTTGGTTAAAAAATGAGTATAATAATTATATCTACTTCATAAATTTATCATGAGGGTCAAATAATATACATAAAAAACTCTCAACAGATACAGAGTTTCAGTTTTACAAGGTGAAAAACTTTCTGGAGATGGATTGGTGGTGATGGTTGTACCCTATTATGAATGTACTTAATGCCACTGAATTGTACACTTGAAAGAAGTTAAGATGATGAATTTTGTTATATGTATTTTACCTTAACAAAAATTGCACGAAAAAGCAACCTGTCAACAGAATCTGAGAATATAGTACACACTCAAGAAATATGAACAATATTTATTATTTTAGTTGATAAAAAATACTCCTTGATTCACTCCAAATTAGCATTTTGGGGAACATAAAAATGATTTACTCATTAAAAAATATGGTAAAGACAGGAATGAGATGACTTTAACCAACCTTGGGGAGGCCTATGTTTGTACAGCATGGTGTCCCTGGACATGGACAACATGAGTTGGGTGGGAGGAGAAGAAATGAGGAATAGCTATGAGAGAAGGGAGAGACTTCTCCTGTCTTAGTCACCAAACATAAGGCCCTTTCCTAGATATAGAAGAAAGTATTGCAAGCCTGGAGACTGTTGGCACCTGGGAAATCTTCAGGTTTTTCCTGTCAGTTGTTTAACTTATTCTAATCCTTTCAACTTGCCCCAATCCTATCCTAGTTAAATCACAAGACTCTACCTTTTAGAGATTCTTGAGTAGTCTCTATGAATGAAGCTTTTCTGCAGCACCTCAATTCATTGCGGGACGTGCCTTGTGGCAGGAATAGTCTTTGCAAAAACTAAGTTGATCAGCAGTTGATGAAATATTGGTGATGAGGCTACATGGATGCAAATATCACCTTTCAGTGAGGCCAGGTGGAAAATTATTTTTCACAGTTGTCCTGAGCAGAGATTGTAGGGATTTATCTTCATTTTTTGATCCACGCTTACATTTCTGATCCATTAACTATTTTTTTTTTTTGGTATGGGGGATTGAACTCAGGGGTATTCAACCATTAAGCCACATCCCCAGCCCTATTTTGTGTTTTATGTAGAGACAGGATCTCACTGAGTTTCTTAGCACCTTGTTGTTGCTGAGGCTGGCTTTGAACTCATGATTCTCCTGTCTCAGCCTCCCAAAGTGCTGGGATTACAGGCATGTGCTACTGCGCCCAGCTCTGATCCATTAACCATTAAGATGAAATCCAACGAAGTATGAAGCCAAATACTTCCAGGACCTCTTTCTCAGACTACACCATGAATAATGCTGAGCTTTCCCCTCTACTCATCAAGAACTTGCAAGCCAGTCTCTGCAGACAGTTTTTAGGGCGTCTTTCCAGATTCTTACATCCCCTGCCCCAGAAGGAGGGACGGATTTCTAGTACTCAGGTATCCTTCATAATATCCCCTTCCTGAAATGATTTCTGATTTGGTGCTTATAAAATAATAGTGTCACTTCAGTAGCAGCTGTTTTTTAGGACAGTCTTTTTGTGTTAGACATTTTAAAATATCATAAAAGTACAATAATTGAGAAAAGAATTTGATACTATGCTATGTTGAGGCAGATAAATGGAGCAAAATCCAAAGTCCAAAAATAGAACCAAATAAAATAAGGCTATGTATAGTATGGTGGGTAAGAGATGAGTTAAATGGTGTTGGGATAAGTAGACAACAACTGAGGGAAATGGGAATGATATTCAGTGTTCATGTTTTATCCACAAATAGGTTTTACATGTATTGCAAACATGTAAAAACAAAACCATAAATTCAATAGAAAATAATAGGTGACTAATTTGGGGAGTAGAGAATTATTTTATAAGGTTATTATCAAAACAAAGGAAAAGATTGATTCAAGTATATAAAATTAATTAGCTGTATTATTAAAAAACAGCATAATGCAGCAAAATGAAACTAAACCCCTATCTCTCATCATGCACAAAACTCAACTCAAAGTGGTTCAAGGACCTAGGAATTAGATCAGAGACTTTGCGCCTAATTGAGGGCCAAATCCTCATCATGTTGAATTAAACTTACTTAATAAGACTCCTAAAGTGCAAGAAACAAAAGCAGGAATCAATAAATGGGATGGACTCAAACTAAAAAGCTTCTTCTGAGCAAAAGAAACAATCAATGAGGCGAACAGAGAGCCTACATTCTGGGAACAAATTTTTGCCACATGCATATCAGATAGAGCACTGATCTCCAAGATATATAAAGAACTCAAAAAGCTTTACACCAAAAAACAAACAACCTAATCAATAAGTGGGCTAAGGAGCTGAACAGACACTTCTCAGAAGAAGATATACAATAAATCAACAGACATATGAAAAATGTTCAACATCTCTAGCCATTACAGAAATGCAAATCAAAACTACTCTAAGATCTCATCTCATGCCAATCAGAATAGCAGTTATCAAGAATACAAACAACTACAAGTGTTGGCGAGGATGTGGAGGAAAAAGCACACTCGTACGTTGCTGGTGGGACTGCAAATTGGTGCAACCAATCCGGAAAGTAGTATGAAGATTCCTTAGAAAACTTGGAATAGAACCACTATTTGGCCCAGCTATCCCACTCCTTGGTCTATACCCAAAGGACTTAAAAACAACATACTATAGTAATGCAGCCACTTCAATGTTTATAGTAGCTCAATTCACAATAGCTAAACTGTGGAACCAACCTAGATGCCCTTCAGTAGATGAATGGATAAATAAACTGTGGTATATATACACAATGGAATATTACTCAGTAATAAAAGAGAATAAAATTATAGCATTTGCAGGTAATGGAAGGAGTTGGAGAATATCATGCTAAGCCAAGTAAGCTAATTCCAAAAAACCAAAGGCCCAATGTTCTCTCTGGTAAGTGGATGCTGATCCATAATGTGGGAGGGGGCTTGGGAAGAATGGAGAAACTTTGGTCAAAGGGGAAGGAAGAGAGTGGATGGGACATGGGGGCAGGAAAGATAGTGGAATTCAATGGACAACAATGCTCTAGGTTCATGTATGACAGCACATATGGTGTAACTCAGTATTTTAAAACCAGAGAAGTGAAAAGTTGTGCTCCATTTGTGTACAATGAATCAAAATGCATTCTGCTATCATGTAAACCTAATAGGAATAAATAAATAAATAAGATATAAAATTTTTAAAAAAACAGCATGAACCAAACCATGTGATAAACTACAAAGAAGGAAAAAAATTTCACTATGTATGACAAAAAATAATAGTAGCTGTTTTGAGCAAGTTCTGTGTCAGGCACATCACTAGATACTTATTTACATTATTTCACTTAATCCTCAAAATTGGTTTAGTATCATTATCTCTCATTAATAGATGAAGTCTTGGAGAAGATCAATAATTTGCAGTGAATGGAACTGAAATTTAAACCTCGGTCTGTTTGACTCAAAGGCCTTTGTCTTTAACTGCGAACCTGACCATAGGATCAATTCCTCATTTTGCAGGACTGGAGCTACATTTAGATAAACATGCCAAATAGCTACTCTTGTCACCAGTGGTACCCGGATATTTTATGCAGAGTACAGGTCTGTCTTTATTCTCTTTCCAAACCAGGTGTCACTCCCTTATTTTTGCACCCTGTATGCAGTGGTGACAGTTCTCACCTATATATATGTTTATTGGCTGGCATTCTGGTTTGTGGTTATTGCTTCAGAATTTGACCCTGGACTCAGATTTAGACTATAACCCTACTGTTTCCTGAATCTGTGACCCTGGGAAAGAAAGTTGCTTAATTACTCCCAGTTTTTGCATCTATAAAGTGTGGAAAGTAACAGCACCTAACTTGTAGGGCTATTGTAAAGATTAAATGAGACAAAGACTTAGAATATCAAATGGTCCATGTTAGGTACTTATTATAATTATTCAAAATTGAGAGAATTCGGTGAATATTAATTATAACTAACAACATGCTAAGAATTTATGTACTTTCCAGCCGGGCACGGCGGCTCATGCTTGTAATCCCAGGACTTTGAGAGGCTGAGACAGGAAAATTGCGAGTTCAAAGCCAGCCTCAGCAATGGTGAGGCGCTAAGCAACTCAGTGAGACCCTGTCTCTACATAAAACACAAAACAGGGCTGGGGATGTGGCTCAGTGGTTGAGTGCCCCTGAGTTCGATCCCTGGTACCAAAAAAAAAAGAATTTATGTACTTTCCACTACAATCCCTGACTTAGATTCGATTCTTTCACAAACATCAATTGAGTGCTTATTTTATGTCATGCACTGCATATATAGATGTCTTGGGTGCAAGAGAATAAAACAATTATGCAGTGTGGTAGGATAGGTAAATAGATATATTTAACTTTATGTGGTAAGAATGCAGGGTTTATTAGGATCTTGGAGCAAGAGTTAGCTACATATAGAAAGATGGAAAAGGACTTCTATGCAGAGAGAAGGTGTACCAAAGACATAAAGGTGGGAAATGACATTGTGGGTGAGAGGACTTATGACCAATTTATTGATGTTAGAATATGCATTTTAAGCTTGGAAATGAGACTGAAGACACAAAGGTGGGTCAGGAGCTTGGACTTTGTTCCGTAGGTCCTGGGGGAGCCACTGAAGAGATTTTAGTGGGGAAATTACAGTGTGGAAGGTGAGTGGGTTCAGGAGGGTTGAGGGAGTGTCACAACTGGAGCAGGGAGACCAAGCGGGAGCATTCTGAGTCACAAAAAAAATAGACCAAAATAGAGCAGTCAAGGTAGGATGAAGGGGGAGGGAGAAGGTGAGAACCATTCAGGAGGTGAGACTACAGGTCCTGTAATTGATTGGATGAGTGGAGGTAGGAGGGAAGGAGTCTTTGTTAATTACCTCTTGCTGCTGTAAATCCCGAGTTAATGTACCCCTTCTCCAGGAGTTCTCATTTGAGAAGATAATTCCTATTTCATGATTTCAGAAGGATCAGTTACACAATCATTTACATAGGCTCCTAATATCCAATGGAGAAACTCCGGGGAGTTGAAGCCAATTCTAAGTCAACCAAAGAAAGGCAGTGGAGATATTATAGCACTTAGCATCTCTGTGTCTCAGTTTCCTAATTTGTCAGAGTAGTGCTTCCTCTATGAGATGTGAGAACTAAATGAGTCAAAGCTGTTGTAACAGTATCTGCCATGGAACAAGACCTCAAAATATGTGAGCTGCAGCTAGGATTATTACTGGATTGTT
Source organism: Xerus rutilus (assembly GCA_028644305.1). NCBI lineage: Eukaryota > Metazoa > Chordata > Mammalia > Rodentia > Sciuridae > Xerus > Xerus rutilus. The sequence continues at coordinate 61,803,839 of CM053404.1, read as the reverse complement.
TCGCTTTTCATAGCACAGCCTCATGAATCTGACCATCTGGGTTTACCTCTAAGCTCTGTGTGAAATTGAAAGAAAAATTACTCTTATTAAGCCTCAGTTTCCCATCTGCAAAATGGGAACAATAACAAATAATAGTAATAATAATAATAACAATAACAACAAAAATGCCTATCTCCTAGGTTCATGTGCGGATGGAAGGATGGAAGGATGGAATGTATACCAAACTTTAGCACAGATCCTGGCCCTCAGAAAACAGTCAGGAAATTTAAGCTACTGCTGTATTCCTTGTTGAGTGCTAGGCATTTCTGTGAATATGATAAAATTCCACTTTCCCTGCATTCACCAAAGTGGCTTAGTAGACCCATTTTTATGGAAGAAGAGACAAAATTATGGGAGATTCAGTGCTGTCTCCAAAGTCATACAGCTATAGCTGAGCTGGCATAAGTGATTCTATTCCGAATGTCTTGATGCTTTTAGAATCTCTAGATTCATTAATTTCTCTAGACTCATAGAAAAAGGAAAATTCAATTATGTCCAGATCATAATTGTATCAGTTTCTACCAGAAGGGAATTAGAATCATCATCAAAAATTCCAGTTGGAAGTAACTTTATTGTGTATCCGGAAAAATGAATTGTGATCTTGTATGAGTCTCCCCATCTGTTGTTAAAAACGAAACAAACTAAAACAAGAACCGCAACAAAATCCTGTGTACAAAACAGTGCCAAAATTCAATATGAAATATAGATCATTGTGGATCTCTGCTGCCTGGGGGAGACATGAGAGCCCAAGCCCTGAGCCCCACTTTTTCTAAAAGAGCTTTAAGAAACATACTTTGAATACCATGGATCATAAAATCCTTTCTTTGACCAATGAGAAAACCAAGGGTAGAGGGACAATGTGGTTTTCCAATGTCCCTACCAGGTATGCACTGGAATCAAATTGTCAGTCTCTCATGGTCACTCAGTGCTGAGTCCCTGATGTTTCTATTCCCTCCATCTAGGGTGCAGAGCCACCGTGAAGAGTACCTCCTTTTGGAGAAAAGCATCTACCGGTACTGATTTCTTTGATAATTTCCTATGCTTCACAAATTTATTAATAAATATGCATTACTTATATAATCAGAAAAAATATTTCTAAAAATACTTAAGTTGATTAAGAGGAAAGGGGTGATTTGTATACCCAACATGGAATAATCCTGTTTGTGAACTTTTCTTGTCTTTTGATTTTTGAGCGGCTTGTTGCAGTGACTTTGGGTTGGATTTAGGGGTTGATCCAAAGGGATATGGAGCTGTTCTGGGAAGTCGCGCTTGCTTTCTATTTATTTATTTATTTTAAAAAGTTGGGGGGGCAGGTACCAGGGATTGAACTCAGGGGCACTCAATCACTGAGCCACATCCTCACAGGGTCACACTGAGTTGCTCAGTGCCTCACTTTTGCTGAGGCTGGCTTTGAACTTGCAATCTTCCTGCCTCAGCCTCTCTAAGTGCTGGGATTACAGGCATGTACCACTGTGCCCAGCCTTTCTAGTTATTTTTAAGGCTGCTTCAAATAAACCTCAAATTGGAGATCTTCCCTCATCTGTTTTCAGTCTACCCATCATCCCCCATGATTCTAGGAATAAGTGGCTAATTGCCTGTCAGCTTCATGGAACCAAATCTTGCCTCTTGGTTTCCCCCCCTCACAGTTTACTCTAAGAGATAATTTTCTGCTCTGTCTGCTATGAAAGTACTGATGTTGGTTTTAAAGGTTCATTTCACATTCATTTCCTTCCTTCACAGATTTATCCATCCACGGACAAATATCTATCCAGTGCCTCCAATGCCAGACATTGACTGTTCTAGGCTCTGGGTCTGAAGAAAGATGAAGAGAATAGACATGGTCAGTGCAATTAGAGAGGTATGTCTTGAGAGAGAGAGAGAGAGACATTGGGATTAAACAAGAAAATACGTGAATCCATCTATCCATCCATCCAATTCCAAGATGTCATAAGGGCTATGAAAGAGAATGCCAGTGTACTCCTGTTTTAAAAAGGTTAGTCAGAGAAGGCCTCTCAGGAGAAGTGAACTTAAACTGACACCCAAAGGCATAAGGGGAGGGTTGTGGGACTGGTGAGAGAAGAGCATCTTGGGCACATGAGGCCTTCAGAAGAGTTGAAATAACCAAAGGAAGCCCAGAGCATCTGGAAAAACGTGAGTGATGAACGACCATCCAACATGCTGTTTTACTTATGTATTTTACTATTTATCTGCCACAGTGTAAACTTCGTGAAGGAAGGTGTTTTTTCCTAATTTGTTCACTACTTTTCCCCAATGCCTGAAACAGTGCTTTGAATACAGCAGGCACTCAATAAATATGTTTGAGTGAATGAATGCATGGATGAAAGAATAAAGAGTGTAATGAAAGGAAACTAGAAAGATCACGCTGGGCTTGTTTGTTATGACAGATGCTTGGATTTTATTTTTTATGCAGTGGGAAGTTACAGGAATCTTAACAGAAGAATTAACATGATCTGATATATGCTTTTAAAAGATCACTCTAACTTTTGAGTGGAGAAAGAATTAGAGGTCAGCAGTTGTTGAATTGCTCTGTCTGCTATGAAAGCACTGATGTTGGTTTTAAAGGGTTGTAACTGATGTTGGTTGTAATCTCAAAGGGCTATTGCAGTAGGAGGGATCATGGTGCCCGTGGCAGTGCAGATGGGGAGAAAGGGATAAATTCATGATATATTTTGGAAGTGGGAATAATAGAACTTGCTGATAGATTTTGTGGCAGACTCTCAGATTGATTACCCAATATCCATTCTCCTCTTCTTCCTTCCTAACATAATGCTATATAAATTATATGAAATTTATAATATAAATGTTGTTTGGAGTGACAATATGCCTAACTAAAAAAAGCCTCTATATTTTCTAGCTTCTCTTGCAATTACGGGTAATCTTGTGACAGAGTTTTGGCCAATGAGATGTAAGAGGCACTTGCTGGGAGAGATTTTAGGAAAGGAAGTGCATTTGACGGCCAAATGAATTTCTCCCTTTGCTTTCCCCACTCTTCTTGCTTGAATTCTACATGCTGGTGTGGAGCAGCCACCCTGAGGGCAAGAGACAATTGCATGAGGGAAAAGATCATCACTAAGGACACAGAAAGATGAGCTTGACTTCTGATCCAGATCTACCATCTCACCTTTTTCTGAAAAATAAAAGTCACACTTCTTTTCTGAAAAACAAACCCCCCCCCCCAAAAAAAACCAGCAAAATCAAACTCTTATTTGGTTCAATCATTGCATGTTAGATTTTGTTCAATTTCTTTCTGATTCTGATTGGATTAGAAGCAGCAAGAGAGGAGACTTCTATACACTGCCATCCTCCACCCTCCAACAATAACTACTGAAATGGAAGACTAGGTGGGTGGGGGACAGGTTTTAAATGGAGGCTGTATGTGCCTGTATGTGTATGCATTTTTGTTTGTGTGTACGTGTGTGTGCATGCGTGCGTGCGTGCGTGTGAGAGACAGAGAGAGAAATCTAAGACATCAGTTTTGGATATGTTAAGTTTGAGATGTCTGTAAGATAGTGAAGTGATGTTAACCAAACAGTTGTTCATATGACCCTATCCTTCAAAGAAAAGTCTGGAATAAAGATAGAAATCTGGCAGTTGTCAGCAGAGAGATGGTATTTAAAGTTGTGTAAATGGCTGAAATTTTCCAGAACAGGGAAATCTAGAGATAGAAAAAGGCTCACAACTAAATCCTAATCATGTTAGCATTTAAAGGCAAAGATGAGGAGAACTACTGTAAGAGACTAAGAAGAAATTGTCAGTGGGCATAACCAGGAGCTGCCAAAGTGGTGTCAGGAAAATGGATTTCCTAAGAGACAACCTACAGAATGGGAAAAATATTTGCAAATTGTTCATCCAACAAGGGATTAATATCTAGAATATATAAGGAACTCAAGTAATTCAGAAGCAAAAAAAAAGTAATTTGATTAAAAAATCAGCAAATGATCTAAAGAGACATTTCTCAACAGAAGATATACAAATGGCAACAAATATATGGAAAAAATGCTTAACTCCACCGAGCACCAGGGAAATGGTAACCAAAACCACAATGAGATAGCATCACACTCAGTTAGAATGGCTATTATTAAAAAAAGACAAAAAATAATAAATGCTGGTGAAGATGCAGAGAAAGAGGAACTCTCACATGGTGCTGATGGGAATGTAAATTAGTGTGGCCATTATGGAAAGCAGTATGCAGTATGGAGTTTCCCCAGAAAACTAGAAATAGAATTACCATAAAATTCAGCAATCCAACTAATGGATATATATTTACAGGAAATGAAATCGGTATATTGAAGAGACATCTGTACTTGCATGTTCACTGTAGCCATGTTCACAATACCCAAATATGGCATCCACCTAGGCGTCCACTGACACATGAATGGACAAAGAAAAAAACGCAGCATAAATACTCACTGGAATATTATTCAGTCATAAAAACAATGGGATCCTGTCATTTGCAGCAACATGCAGGGAGCTGGGGGGATATTGTGTTAAGTAAAGTAAGTCAGGCACAGAAAGACAAATATGGCATGTTCTCACGTGTGGAAACTAAAAACATTGATCTTAGGCAAGTAGAGAGTAGAATAGTGGTTACCGAGTTTGAGAAATGTCAGAAGGGAGCATGGAGAGATGATGGTTCATATATACAAGGGTACAGCTGGATAAGAGGAATAACTTCTAATGTTCTCTAGAATCATGTGGTAATTATGATGACCAACAATTACTAGTACATTTCAAATTAGTTAACAGAGAGGGAATAGAGAGGGTTTTGAAATTCCTGATACCAAGAAATGATAAATGTTTGAGGCGATGGAGGTACCATTACCTTGAAGTGTTCGTTGCACATTGTGTACAGGTACTGAAATACCACACTACATCCCATAATTATGTACAATTATCATGTGTTACTTAAAAAATTTAAATATTAAAAAAAGTAAAATGGACTTCTTTGGGACCACCTTGCTTGTCACAGCACACTGTGTTGTGAACCACCATTTTATATTGTGCATTAGCATGTTCTTTTTTTAAAAAAGCGTTTATTGCCTTCAGTGTGTTGCTCAGTCCACCCCAGGTGCAGATATTTTTTTAAATGTGGTGGGGATTAGAACCCAGGGCCTTGTGCATACAAGTCAAGCACTCTACCAACCGAGCTATACCTCCAGCCCAGCATGTTCTTTTTCTGTTTGTTTTCGACTGCTTTCCTTCTGTGACAAGACCTTAGGTCCCCAAGGCCTGGGGCCATGTCTGTCCTCTGGAGTTCCCTGTACTAGGCACAACACTTTACCTTGGGGTGATATTCCAGAAAGCTTGGCCATGATCTTCTGTGCCCACTGATGTCAGGAAAAGAAAAAGAAAAAGGATATTTAGAAACAGTTAACTGATTTGGAAAAGTGGAAAAATTGGAACTTGTGCTCAGTCCCAGATTGAAAGGCTCATTGAGCTGTAGAATGATGTGCATTTTCTGACCAGAAAGAGGAGTTTTTAAGAATTGTTTTGAGAGCTTGTTGGTCATATGTCCTAGAGAAGGTCAGCAACATAAAGGAAAATATGGTGCAGAATCCAAAAAATTCTGTTGAGTCAGGATTCAGGTGGAGAGGGCAGCTTTGAGCAGAACACTAAGGGCTTATATCAGAAACTAAGCAGGAAGGGGGACACCATGTTCCCAGAGTTGGGATGCAGTAATGAAAAAGAAACTTGAAACCCAGGCTATGTGCTGACCCTCAGTTATGGCATAGGCTGACTTTTGAGATTTCCTACTGTTTGTATGAGGTGCTGATATCCTGTTATGGAAGTCCAGGTTGAAAGAGGAAAGTGAAGTCCTGGGATAGAAGGTCAGACTCCAAATCATTGATTAATTAATTCATACATTCATTCATATTTGATATGCACTGACTATATGCCATGTCCTGGGGATATGGTGGTGCAAAAGCCAAAGAAACATATCTGATGACATAGAACTCACACTCTAGTGGGAGTGGTTTGTATGTATGAGAATAACTAAGAATAAAGTTAATGGGCAAAATAATTTTATATAGTGGTAAGGACTATGAAGAAAGTCAGACATGATGGTGTGCTGTAGCCAGAGCTACCCAAGGCATAGTCCCTGGATCAGCAGCATCATGAACTTGTTAAAAATGCAGAATTTCAGGAGACACCCCAGACCTACTAATCAGAATCTTCTTTTTTTTTTTTTTGGTACCAAGGATTGAACTGAGGGGCATTTAACCACTGAGCCACATCTCCAGCCCTTTTTATGTTTTGAGACAGGATCTTACTAAGTTGCTTAGAGCCTCACTAAGTTGCTGAGGCTGGCTTTAAACTTGTGATCCTCCTGCTTCAGCCTCCCAAGCCATTGGGATAACAGGTGTATGCCACTGCGCCCGGCAGAATCTGTATTAACAAGATTCCTTTGCTAGCTTTTGTTTGAGAAGCACTGTGTCTGGGAAGGGGGCTTGTTTAGGTTGTGTAGTTATGAAAGGTTTCATCTGGGAAGGTGACATCTGAGCTGACACCTGAATGAAGATCTAGGAGCAGAACATTCTGGGTAGAGGGAATAGAAGTGCAAATGGATGGATGGAGAGAAATCTTGGTGTGTTCAGAACACAAAAAGATCTGTTTGCTCATTGCTCTTTTTCTTTCTTCTTACTTGGCTAGTCCTTACCCAGCTGTTAGACTCCAGCCTAAATCCCACTTTCTCTGGATCTTTCCCTGACCCCAAATACCCTTCCCATACAACTCCACCCCACCTTTCTAGTCCTGTGTAAGAGTGTTTTGGTTGTTTCTTTCCTTAATGTCCCTGTGCTCTTAGAATGGAATAGGTACTCTCTAATTTTGTTTAATGACTATTTGAATCAAAGTGAGAAACCCAGAAAGAGTGGAGAGGCTATGCAAGATGTTCTTACCTGAGCTTTGCTGAGGGGCAAGGTCAGTAGTATCTGACAGCTTGGCCTTGGCCCGGAGCAGAGTGGGACCCCACCCTGCTCTAGGTGTCACCAACCCTCACACACTCTTTACCTTTTGACTCTCTCTGTTCTGCAATGTGTGGTCAGACTCTCCCTGAATATTTCTTTGTAGTCAGGGTTTCAGGGCCCAGCAGAGGATATGACTCCTTAGAAAGGATGTGCAATTGAATAAACTACAATGCCGTGTGCTAGATGCAATTATGTAGTTGAGAACAAGTGACTGTTGGAACTCAGAGAGGCGCTGGGTACAAAACCAGGAGAGATTTAGGCAGTTCCCTTAAAGCTGGTTCTTAAGACAGGAAGAATTTTTTTTTCAAGTTTAAGAGGGTATTGGTGAGGTGGTGATAATTGTGTGGTACTGATGTGAAGTGGTAGTGGTGGTGGTGGTGGTGGTGAGTGTGAGTGATGGTGATAGCACTAGTAATGAGATGGCTGTGCTCTCAGTAGTGGTCATGGTAATCACAGTGATAGTGAAGTGTACTCCAGATAGAGCATACCCATAAGCATAAAGTCATGAAAGATCTCATGAAGTCTTCAAACTGGGTAGGGTGGCCATAGATAAGCTGGGCAGGTAGGTTGAAGCCATATGTGAGGGCCTTGAGGGCCAAGAAGGACCCATTTTCCTTAGAGGTTTAGTAGCCAATGGACTTGGTTGCTTTGGTTTGTAGGATGAGATCTTGCTGAACTGTGAGCGGAGGGGAAATGACATCTCTCATAATTGTCTCTCTTGTTTCCTGATTATCCTATTAGACACCAGAGAAAGGTTAAAGGAATGTATGGAATATGCATAAATCTACTTCTTTTAAGACCCAGTCTTTAGAAGTGGGAAGAATATTTCCATTCTGGGAAACATTGAAATCACTCAAAAAAGGTAGTTATTTATCTCTTTCATGTATTTTCATCGACCCAATCATTCATGACTTCTTTTAAACATTCAAAAGGCTTGAGAAATTCAATGCCTAGGATGTGATTTTCAAAAAGAGCTAGGAGTGACTTAGTCAGGCTTCAAGAAGATAGCTAGTGGATACACGGGGCAGGGGTAGGAACTGTGGGAAGCACACAGAACTGAGAATCACGAGTCCTCCGTGCTGACCTTGGCTTTGCAGACTAGGACAGCTCTTCAATTTGTTCATCCGTCCTGAGTCCTTACTGCATTCATAGCGCTCTATGACAGAACAGGACGATAAGCAAAATCATTCTTGCCTTAAGAAGCAAATTTACAATCTAGGGAGGAAACTTCTCCAGACCTCTCTACAGCTCACCGATATTATTTATGTATGTGTGTATGGGTGGGCAGGGAGAGGCTGACCAGATGGTTTTTAAAGCCCTATGCCAACTTAATACTTTATGATAAAGGGATTCAAGATTTGTAGACAGCACTTTCATGATAAATGAATCCAAGTTAAGTTCCATATTTTATGCTAGCTTTGCGAGGTGCTTTAACAATTAATTACACAAACTCACCCCTCCATACCCATGGACAGAGAGTATGTTATCTTGAATCCTTGTAGAAGGCTTATGGTGGATTTGCTATGTGGGTTTTTCAATCAATTTTCATATCTGGGTGCAGGGGATGGTACCGCTCAAGGAAATTTCAGGACCTGGAAGGACTTGGGATACAGTTATTTGGTATTCAGCTGGGGAATGTGGTTTAAGTGGCTGTGGGAACTTAAACATTCTGACTTTCTATGTAACTGAAATTTCAACCCCCAAGCGTGTGGAAGTGACTTCTCTGACACAGCACATGTAACTTGGCTCCCTCCTGATGTCTGTTTTTCTTGCTCTCAGGAGAAGAAATGGCCTAAACAATCTTCATGAGCCAACAGTTGAAAAAATATTTGTTTTGGTTTTGTTGAACGCTTTCCCCATTAAAACTTGGACATTTTGAGGAGAAGAGGGATCCCCATTGTGCATGTTTGATTCATTTATGCTTAGCAAATCAATTGTTTTCAGTTGAAACTTTATGTCTGAGAAGGCTATAGAAAGCTTTACTGCCCTTTTCCTTTCAAACAGGAAGTTGCATTTTGCCAAAAGTAAACAAATGTGAACCCGGGAAGGTTTGTTTAGTTTCTAATGCTGACTTCAGGACCTGAGAATGGAGTCTGCACTTGGCAAAAAATGCCTTCTTCAAGATCTTTTTGAGCCAAAATATTCTCTGCTTAGGACCTGGCCTTCGCGCTCTGGTAAACATCCTTCTCTCACCAGCCCCCAGAAATTTTACTGCCAAAGTTTCTCTGCAGCTTTGCTTTCTTATCAAGAACATTCTAAAGCTGATGGCAACTTGGAAACATACTTTCAGTGGGACATTGCTTTCTGGAGAGTGGCCACTCTGTGGAAGAAGCCAAAGGTTTGGAAATCTCAGAGGGTTTGAATGCAGTTTACTGTTCTTTGTGCTTGGGTGTGGATTAGCCACCCCCTCTCCCTGTGCAGGTGAAGAAGCTTCTAGGAGAATGGCCATTATTAAGCAGCTAGCATTGTAGTGCTTAGCACCTCCTAGGATCAAGCTCATGGATCCTGACACAAGCCCTAGGGGTAGAGCACTATTACTGTCACCAACTTATAAATGAAGGAACTACTGCTTAGGAAGAGTGAGAAACTTACCTCAAGTAGACACCACTAGTCAAGCCATAGAGCCCTCTCTGCTGTACCTTCTGGTTTAGAGACTTCAGTGCACAATTTATACTTGAATTCCAGGGAGTTACACAATATTTGGGGGTGAACATCAGTATAAGACCATTTACCATTTACTAAGTCAAAGAATTGAGCCAGTAGCATTAAATTTTTTTAACGAACATGCTTAATGTTGAACACGTCTTGTTCCAGGGAGGATTTAAGGCCACTGATATCAACCTGGGTAGTATGTGAGTAGGGACATGAGGTCCAGGGGGATCTAGGGTGATTCTCAGAGAAGTGATTCTGGTTAGCCTTCAAAAGAATAAGTGGGAATTGGATAAGTAAAGAACATTTCACATTTAGGGGATCAGAATCAACTCTTTTTCCAGGGGCTTGCATTACAAGCTATGTCAAGAAAAAGTTCTAAGTACATATAGTGACTTTCCTTGGCTGTGACATTGGACTCTCTGAATGCATCCACTTGAGAGAGAGATTCAAAGAACCTATACAGAAACAATTGGCCTGTGAAGTAATCCATCCCTGAGAGGCCATGGTAAAGATAGGAGATACTGGACCATGAGTTCCTCCCACTCTCCCTGTGGTGTCATGCCTTTGAGAACAGATTAGTGCTTAAGTGCCCTTCTCTGCTGTCCTTATAGACATTATCACTATTAGTGATAGACATTATCACTAATCTCATCACTGCTCTAATATGGGGAGTGAGATCAGACCCATTTTATAGCTGAGGAAACTGAGACTGAGGGGATCAAGATCTTTGCCCAAGTTATGCAACTTCTTGATAGTGGAACCAACAAATTGATGGTTCTTATGCCAAAGCCCACCTTCTATCTACTTTACCACATATGCTCCTCTGAACAGAATGAAGACTCCCCAGACAGTTTTAAGCTAGTATTCTGGATTTGTTTAAAATCCTTATGGGATGTTAACAGCTTTAAGCTTTGTGATGGCTTGGAAAACCTGAACACCTGGGTGCATTTTCCTTTATTCAACCTAACAGGGACACAGACCTCTGGCTTCCCTTATGGACTCCTCTTTTGAAGTGTCTCTGTTTTCTTCATTCAGGAGAACAGATCAGCATCCCTCATGCAAGGTCTGGCTCTGTGCCCATCTCACTTTTGCAATGAATTTAGTAACATCTGCTTTGCCCATTAAAGTGATTTTTCTCTTCCTGGCCCTGAGCCTGTATGTTTGCTGCAATTGATTACCAGCAATTTCCTTCCCAAACCAGAGGGTTCAGTGAACTCTAAATTGAATTGCTGCTCACTGGTCTCCTTTGGACCAAGGCATACAGCTTACGTGCAAGATGGTCAAGCCACTCAGTTCCTGATTCTATAGGCTGATGATTCTGGTTAAACACAGAGGAGGACCTGGTGAGTGACATTTCCCATTTTTGCACACAGTGGCCTAGGGCTGTGGTCATCTCTGAGTTTCTCAATTCAGACCTAAGGTGGGGGCAGGGGTTGACGTTACCTTGCTTACAGTCAGGCTGTTGAAGTATACAGACCTTCCTTTCTTTTAGTCAAATTCCAGCTAACCTCAAGATGTGGTGACTTCAAGACATGGCTGACTAGATGCTTTACCTGGAAGATATCTGAGAAAAATATGTTTAGCTCAAGAAGTAATTTATAAGCCGGGCACAGTGGTGCACACCTGTAATCTCGGCACTTTGGGAGGCTGAGACAGGAGAATCGTGAGTTCAAAGCCAGTCTCAGCAATGGCGAGGCAATAAGCAACTCAGTGAGACCCTGTCTCACTGGGCTGGGGATGTGGCTCAGTGGTCTAACATCTCTGAGTTCAATCCCTGTTACAAAAAAAAAAAAAAAAAAGGATTAACTTATAAAGACCTCAAGAATATGGACATCATTGTACCCTTTTGAACTTGCTTATGAGTCCCTCTGAGTGGTTCAGGCAACTTTTTCTTTAATCAAACAAAACCCAAATGAGGCTGAGCCTGTATACCTGGCCTGCTACTCCATTGTTTCTTTGGTACATTGCTGGTCATTCTTTGAGACAGTCCAAATGCTAACTCTCAGGAGGACTGTCCATCTCTCATCCACCCAGTCCCTTACACAGTGAGCACAGTGAAAGGACGAATGAGTGACAGGTGTTGCTTGCCTTATGAGAAGACTTGAAATGGTTTATTTGCTGTGCTTTCCTTGAGCGTCTCTTGTCTTCCCCAGCTGTGAGGAATTGTTGGTTATCTAGAGAAGAGGAACTCAGGAGTCCACCTTCTAGTCCTAAAAACATCAAAGGAAGTCATTACTAACCAAATTGCTGTTTATTAGAGCTGTTAATTTAAAGCTGGGTGTATAAAAGTAAGACAAAGGCAACAAAAATGACTCAATCTAGTAATAGTAGCGGCTGCTTGAAACCATTCGAGTCACGGCGTTTTTCTGTTTCTTTGAGAAGACATTTCCACCAAAACTGCAGATGCCAAACCCACCTGTCTCAGCAACCACTTCTAAGATGATTTTTACAAATAAGGTTGCTAATACCCTAGACTTGCAGAATTCTCACAAACATCTTTGGCATTGAATTTAAGGCTCTTTTCTTTTATTTCTGGAAGAGATCTCCAATATAGTGTTACTGTACAGAGAAATATCAGGAAAAGCAGAATATTCCCAAAGGTCTGGCTTAGCTTGAAGCTGTGAGATCAATACTTCTTAACCAAGTAGATTCTGAGCTAAACCTCCAAAGTATTGAGAGATTCATAGGGTTTTTGGTTTCTACAAAGACCTTAGGCCTCTATTTTTTTTTAAAACTTAATCCCTGTACATTGTTAAGTGGCTCTTGTAGACCTATTGAGGAAATGGGCTGTGGAACTTCAAGGGAAGCTTAGCTGCACCTCACACCATATGTAGTTAGGAAAGTAATATTTAGAATCCCATCCCCCTCCTCGCCCAGATTTGAAGATTGAATGGAGAAAAGACAGGCAAATTGTTCTCATTGGCTGCCCTTGTTTTTTACCATTTATCAGATGCAATTAAACTGGCCTCCCCCTACTCCCACCCCATAATGAAATGAGAAGAGCTGTACTTGGTCATGCTGTTTCGGTTCTGCTGTTGGATACCCCTGGAGCTGGGATATAAAACACATCCTTCCTCTTTCCAGAGGCTCTGACTCAGGCTGAATAGGACTTTTCCAAGAGAATTGGATCACCCTGAGATCCAACTCATCAGGCCAGATTTAGTCCAAAATTCCAGGTTGAATAAATCATTAGGGATAGGAATGTGCTGCAATTTACCCAGAGATGACTGAGCCTCCTTTACCACCAAAACCACCACCATTGCTACCAAAATGGCATCTCACATAAAATGAGTGCCTAGCATGTGCCAGGTGCTGCATGAACAATTGATCCTCACACAGCCTCATGAGGTAGGGTTCATTTAACAAATGAAGAAACAGAGGCTCTTGAAATTTATTTTTTTCCCTAGGTTTATTGAGAGTGTTGAGTACTCTGCTAAATGCTATGGATACAGTGGCAAACGAGATAAATACAGTCCTTCCTTGAGGACTACTACTAATAAGTGTGGGAAAGACTGGAGTCTTGGTTGGCTGGATTCTAAAGCTTACCTTATACCCTATCTAAAATTGCTCAAAAATCTAAGACATCTCCTGCAGAACTTCTTGGAAACTCAGCCTTCTCAGCATGGGCAGGTAGAATCTAAACTAGGTTTACTCTTCTGTGTTATATCCCTGTGAAGGGTAAGTACATGTGGGCAGGAACCACATGTGTCTTCTACCAGATGCGCAGTTGTTCCTGGGTAAATCCATACTGGATGAATGAGAACTAGCACTCACAGTTTGGATTTTTGATTTTCTGCCTAAAAATGGTCCCTCTAGGGTCTCAGTGAAAGCACATTGAGATGCATGTGCTATGACAGGCTACAGAGGAAGTTTCTGAGCCCTTTACATGTAGTGGCTTTAATTCTTCTTCTTCTTCTTCTTTTTTTTTTCTCAATTTTCACACGCCCCTGCATTTCCTGCTCTTTCCTGGGCCTGGAAGCGGAAGTACTGAAGTTCTGAAACAAACTGTTCTTATGGTTTTTAGAGGCTGCCTCAAACCAGGCAGGACAAGACATCAGAAGACCAGTTCTCTCTGGGTTCTCTCTGTTAAGACACAAGAGCTGGCTGCTGGGGCCCTTGGCCACATTTCCATTCCTTTGAGTTGCTTGGGCCTAGTGAGATCAGCTGAGGACTTGATGTTAGCTGCAGCTTCATTGTTCAATGGCAGATTGATTGCTGTTCTTTCAACTTTGTTTTCCATTTGTAGCTTAAAGGATGGGTCTTGAATGGGAGGCATTTATTTCTTGATTATAGATGGATCACACACTGATTTATTCCCCCCCAAATTACCAAGCACCTACTTAAATGTCCTTCATGAAGAGCTCTCATGAAGCTTACATTCCAATGTAGTCAACAATGTATATAAAAGACGAGAAAGGAAGAGGATGAGGAGGAGTAGAGGAGGAAGTGGAGGAGGGGAAGTGGAGGAGGAGGAGGAGAAAGAGGAAAGAGAAACAAAATATGCAGTATGATAGAAGGTGAAATTGCTATGGAGGAAATTAGAGAAGGAGAGTGAGAAGGAGGTACTGCTATTTCAATAGGGTTGTTAGGGAAACTCTCAAGAAGCAGGCAATATCTGAGGGAAGATGGACTGAAGGGGATGAGCTGTGTGGATTTGATGGGGAGGGTTCCAGACAGGGAAAATATCAAGTGCAAATGTTCTGAGGCTGGAACTACCTGGTGTGACTCAGGAACAGCAAGATAGTCAGTGTGGCTGGAGCACAGTCAGCCAGGGGCAAAGAAGAAGGGTGATGGTCAGAGAGGAAATAGGGTCAGAAGTGTTGCAAGGACTTAAGAATGGAGGAAGTCTTTCAGAGTGTTCTGTGAGTGAGATGGGGCACGTCTAGAAGGATTTGATCAGAGAAGGGACATGATCTGATGTTGAATTAGCTACTTTCTGCAGAAACACTGCCATTTTCTGTTGATTGGCCATACACAAGAAGCTGGGGACAATGGACATGAGATTTGAGTGAGCCTCCTGCCCCTGGATTGCAAGGTATCACTCCCATTTTAGTTGAGACAGAGGAAGCTCAGCAAGTGTTAGTGACTTCATCAGGCCACTAGCTAAACAACTAGTGAGTGGAGGAGGTAGGCAAGATAGCATCATAGTTCTAGAACATGCATGGCTGCGCTGTGTCTGGAGGCTCTTTCTGGAGAGAATCTATGTCCCTGACTTTTCCAGCATCTGGAGGCTGTCCATATTCTTTGGCTTGTGGCCCTCCTCTCATCTTTAAAACCAACAATATCACATTTCAGTGACCCTTCTTCCAATGTCAATCTCTTTCTCTGACCCTACCTGGGAAAGATTCTCCACTTTTAAGAACTCATGTGCTCAAGTTAAGACCACCCAGATTATCCAGAATAAACTTCCCTTCTCATCAGAGCTGTAAGATAACAGATTCACATATTCTGGAGATAGGGATGTGGACAGTTGAGGGATTGTTACTCTGCTTACCTTATTTATTAAGCACTTTATAATTACTACATTTAAACATCATAACAGCTCAAAGGGGAGGAATGTTATCCCCCCCCCTTTTTTAATGGTTAAACTGTGCATGTCAAAGAAGTTCAGAAAAGCCTAGGATAACTACAGGCAAGTCAACTTATTAGAAATGAGACTCAAATTAACTAACTTGTTTTAAGTCTCCAGAAAATGTGAGTGTAGGAGTGGGTAGGGAATGGAGAAAATAGATATAGAGTACAGCACCTGGCTTGGAACCCTTTTGAATAAAATTTCAAGGGCTCAGTGGTCTGTTAACATACTTTGAAAAATGCTCCCTTAGACTGTTAGCCTTCCACAGGGCAGGATTCATCATTTGCTCGTCATTATAACCTTCTGGTCCTAGCAAAGTGCCTGGCCTATTATAGATACTGAAGAAACATTTTTTTTTTCCTCTATTGAACTTCCTTCATTTCTTTTGTCCTACTTTTGAACCTTTGAAACACGTTTGATGTCTTTGTTCTATTACTAGCCAATTATTTTGTTGTGTATAATTCATTGCCTTGGATGTCCAGCTATGTAGGATAATCCCTTACATTTTTCCAGAACTTGACACAAAATATATTTACTCATATAATCTTGAAATAACTCTACATGACAGATATTATTAACTTATGTTACAAAGAAATGGGCTAAGAGAAGTTTTTAGCTCATCTGCTGTTATACTATTGCTTCTAATGGTGTCTTAGCTGAAAACTAGGAATTCTCATTTCATACTTGCGTTAGTTTCCTATGGCCGCTAAGACACATTCCCACTAACCTGATGGCCTAAAACAGCAGAAATGTATTCTTCCACAGTCCAGGAGGCCAGTAGCCTGACATTAGTGTCACAGAGGCATTCTGCCATCACTCTGAAAGCTTTTGGTGAGAATCCATTCTTGGCAGCTCCTGGTGGCTGCAGGTAGTCCTTGCGGCTGTGCCAGCATCTTCAAATCTTTTCATGCTGCTTTCACCTCACCGTCTCCTCTACTCCATCTGTGCCCAACATCCTTCTAGTAGGGATGTGTGTGATGGCATGTAAGGCCACCTAAATAATGCAGATCAGGAGATCCTTAACTTGCTCAAGATCATCCCATTTCAAAATGCTTAACTTACGTTTGCAAAGACCTCTCCCCACCTAGTCCCCAGAAGGTCACATTTATAGGATCCAGGTATTAAGACCAGAGATCTTTTGGGGACCACTTTTCAGATTTCCACAATATTTAATGTTCTCAACCACATCAAAATCTTCTCTCTTGGTGATCTGGTCATGAGGATTGTGCCCCCATGAATGGATTGATAGATTAGCAAATTAATGGACTAATAGGTCTTTAAAAGAATGGCTTTGTTATTAAAAAACAAAAAGAAACAAATTCTTCTCTCTTGTTTTTGTCATTTTGCTCTTTATAAAGCAAACCTTTTGTTCTTTATAAAGTAACTTAAATGGGGTGCTGTGGCGCATGCCTGTAATCCCAGCAGCCTGGGAGGCTGAGGCCGAGGGATTGCAAATTCAAAGCCAGCCTCAGTGACTTAGTAAGGCTCTAAGCAACTTAGTGAGACCTTTTCTCCAAATAAAATATATGAAGGGCTGGGGATGTGGTTCAGTGGTTAAGTGTCTCTGGGTTCCATCCCTGTTACCAAAAAATAAAAGTAACTTAAGTTCCCTATTGAAAAATGCATAATTGTGTACAAAGGAACAATTAATAATTCACCATTGGCATTTGATGTTTTATTTTGGGGTTTTGGTTATGCCTTAATTTTCATATGCACATAAAGTAGAGATCCAGCTTGGTCTCCTGTTTTTTTCACTTCCCCTGGTCTCTTCTTCTTAGGGGGGCTCCTAAGGCATTTATACCACATCACTTCCAGCACATGTGTCTGTCAGAGTATCAGGAGGAGTCTAGTAAACTGGTGTCCTTGTAACTTTCCTATGCATCTGCCATAGTTTTAACCAGTTCCTAAGTCTTAGAGATTCTCTTCCTAATGTAATCATTTCGATCCTTTAAATTCACAATTTTCCTGTGCTTCTAACAATTGCAGTAACTAGGGCTGGGCTGATGATAACCTCTACTTCTACCCCATATCCAGGCTTTCCTCCAGTGCAGGCAGCTTCAGTCCTGTTTTACGCTCTCTGTTGCCGCCCCCCCTTCACCCTCACCATTTCCATCACATTAAGTAGAATATCCTTGGCTGCCAGTGGATGCCAGCTATACTACAACCCCCCTAATCATCTGCTTGCCTCACATTTTACGTCCCAGCTAAATAGACAGAAGGGACTTTCTACCCTCAAATCACTTCCCAGTCTCTCTACCATTGCTCAAGCATTTCTCTCCCTCTGGAATGTCTCCCAGCCCTCCCCCTTTTGGGGGGTTGTTGAAATTCTACCCATCTTTCCTGGCTTATCTCAAATGCCATCTCAAATCTCCATGAGGTCTTTCTTGACCTTGCCCAGCAGGCGTGACTTATCCCTCCTTTGAGCTTCTTCTATGGGACTTTGTAGCTCCACTTTGGGGCTTATCTCATTTTACAGTTATTTGTGTGCTTGTCTTTTCTTTCCTGTTAAATTATTCTCTCTTTAGACCCGGGACCAGGTCTTGCTCTTGCTGAGAGTCCCCACATCACCAGGACACAGTGCCTCCTGAATACTGTGGGAGTTGTCAGCGAGAGCGTGTACAGCTGGAGGCAGTGCTATTTACACACTGGTTGCTCGCTACCTCATTGCTGGGGTGGACGAGGGAGCACATGCACATTGCTGGTCATTAGAAACCCCTCTGCTTCTATGGACTGTGTGCATTTTTATTTGCACATGTGTTATCTCAGTGATTCACAAATGTCAGTGACTTGAAGTGTCTTTTCATAAGCTTTGCTGTCTCATGGTACTACTTCCATTTCCTTAACACTGGTTTTGAATTGACTCACTATTTTGTCTTGAGCCATAAAAATATATGAAAATCTTGGGTTTGATGTTATACACACATTTTTAAAAATTCACAAGACAATTTAACATCTTTACTTTATAATAGTACAAGTTCTGTGCTTTGGAAGACCCTGCCTGAGACCCCGAGTTCCTGGGCTATTCTCTTTCTCAAGGCAGTATTGCCTTAAAACACAGGAGCTAGACCTAGATCATACAGAGTCCGTGATGCTGTACGCTCCTTCAGACCAGGAACCAAGCTTGCCTTGCTCCCCACCACGTGACAGTCACTCTATGATTAATTATCAATTGATGTTTGTAGAACATGGACCTACAAACACTCCTGCACACACGTGAACTCACACATGCTCATTTCAAGTTTAAGTATGTGACTCTGAAAGTGCTCTGGTTCATTTTGACATGCTTCCTTCTGTTTTCCCCAGACTTTATTTAATGAGGCGTGAGAGTTTGGAGGTATCCCTCAAAAGTTCATGCATTAGATACTTAGTCCCCAAATTCAAATGTTAATGCTTTCTGGAGGTGGAGCCTTTGGGAGGTAATTCATGTAAGATGAAATCATGTGGGTGGAGTGCTCATGATGGTGTTGATGTTTTTTTTTTTTAAAGAGGATAGTCCCAGCTCTGTTTTGCCATGTGATGCCCTCTACCATGTTATGTAGCAAGAATGCCTTTGTCAGATGCCAGCACTTGCTCTTGGTTATCTCAGCATCCAGAACTGTGAGTCAATTGAACGTCTTCTATTTTTTTTTTTTTATAATTACTCAACCTGGAATATTTTGCTACAGCAACAGGAAGTGGACTCAGACAAGGAGTGGCATTAGTTTTCCATCCCCCTCAACTTTTGGCTTTACCTGTGGACCTCAGCTAACCGCCACTGCTGTTGATCTGCTGGGCCAGAGCTTCCCGTGCTGCCTCTTTGGGGAAAGCTCCTTTGCTGCTCTGTTCATATCAGCCTCATGACTAGGAAGCACTTCCCAATATACAGAGTTTGAGAAATGCTTTTAATTCTGCCCAGGCCTTTCCATTTTTGCTATGACCAGTCACAAGAGAATCTGACTTTGGGACTCTAAAGTGTCTTTACAGACAAAAACCAATGGCCCTGGAGTGATACTACAGGCAGGAAATGGGGCTGTAGCAATGTCACCCGAGGGCAACAGTGGAGCTCCAAGTTCCCTTTCTCCCGTCTCTCCCAGTCCTGCCTTTTCCCTCAAAAGGAATGAGCACACTGAAGTTATTGAACAACTTTGTTCACTGCAGTGATTTCATGTTAGATCTGGGCTGAGACAAGCATGCACTTGTAGGTTAGAGGTAGACTTTAACAGAATTTCTTCCATGGAGTGCTCTGTCTCTACCTGTATTGAAGAAGTGCACTCTTCAGCAGTTTGACAGGCTATAGGAGAGGCTGTCTGCAGGAAGCGTTTTGTCTTGCCTCCTCAAGGAATAGAGAAAAGGAATGGGGAGGGGGAGGCAGGTTGGGAGGCCACAGGCTCTAATAGAACAGCATCTCTGAGCCTCAAGGTCTGAAAGAGTAGGTAGGATTCCAATCCAGGCTGGCCCATGGTAGCTTTTACTTTTCTTCCTTCAGTTTTTTCGCCCTCAGAAAGGGAAATAACCCATTTCCTGACATTGCTCCCTACAAAGATACAAGTAGGGAAAATATCTTTCACAGAATATGACACATAGTGGCTACTCAGAAATAACAGTTCCCTCTCTTTTCTGCTAAATATCCCTGCATCATGTGTGATTAAAGGCATCAGGGCAGCTTTTGCTCCTTTATTAATGTTTATGAAGTCTTCCAATGCTGTGAGCTACTGAGACCAAACAGACACGTATGGAGTGACTTAAAATTGGTATGAAGCCATGAGTCTAAATGTGCTGCTTAATAGAGCTCAAAATCTATCGTGATGTTGACAAGCAGATTTCAAGCTCTGGATGGAAGGTTGAGCTGAAAGTTCTTTGGCCTGCCTTTCAGTTTAGAGATTTGGTGATTTGGTAGTCTTTGATCTCATGTTATAGATGGGGCATCCATATCATTTATTGTCTAAAGCTGATAAGTTTTGGATAATTTAATTCTAATGCTATTAAAATTAAAACCTGGACAGCAGGTGAAAATTAAGATTGTCCCAGGCAAATGGTGTGTGTGTGTGTGTGTGTGTGTGTGTGTATTTTTACTTAACTTTGGCCCCAAACCCTGTGCAAGTTACAAGGCTTTATACTTTTCTGGCTTCCATGCATTTTGAATCCTGTCAGTTCACTTCTACTTCAGCCACTGACTCCAGTTATGTAGGCAAGGACCTTCTGGAAGAAAGGCTAAAGATTCATAGCACAGGGGGCATGAAAGTATCATATCAGATACACATAAAGAGACAAATGGAAGCTGGAGGGTGAGCCAATCCAGGATCCAGATATTTGTTCAGCTCCCTCACCCCCACCCCATGTACCCTTCCTCTGTAGGCCTAGGGCCTCCAGGACAGCCAGCTGTAGAGGGAAGAAACAGGCTGGAAAAAGGCCAACCAGATGTTGCTCCCAGAAATCTCAGGCCAAATTTGACATCTGTTCTTGGTCTCCATGGCTGGCTCTGATGTTCCAAACTTATGAGGATGGAAATTAAAGGGAGAACTTTCATCCCTGCAGTCCCCAGTAACCAAGTGAGCTTCTCCAGCAGCTCTGGGAGCCAGCAGGTAGCTTCAGCTTTACAGAGAGCACTGCCCTAGTGGCGGCCAGAGTCCAGGGGGCAGCTCAGAAGCACAGATCGTGTGCTTGAAAGGGCCCCTAGAGATTCTCTGAGGCCTAGAGGAAAGGGCTCTGGGCTTCTAATCAGCAGATCTGGGTTTTCCTCTCTGCTAGAGAGGAACTTCAGTGTTCTCACCTGGAAATTGGGGATAACCAAATCCCACCAACACGCCACGACCTGTGTTCTTGGGAAGATTAAGTGAGATAATGGACTTGGAAGCAAGCCACACATCCTTATACAAATGGCATCAGTAGTGGAGATCTTCAGATGATAATCTCAGGTCTGAGGAAATCAAGTCAGTGTGCACAAGTCCCTATATAGAGAAGGATGTGGTGGCGTGCCTGTGATGGGGGAGGAGTTGGTAGAGAAAGTAAGTTTAAGAAAAATGGAAAATCAGGGACAAATCAAGGAGGCAAAAGTATTTTCAAGGAACTTAATTGAAGTCTGTGCTAGAGGAGATGAGAAACACGATTCCATGGTTATTTTTTTTAGGCATCAGGATCCTTCACATCCTTTATTCTTCATTGTCATGGACACTGACTGGAGTTGATTTCATGTGAACTCTTTTATCCTGGGGCTTTGAGGCTAGAGCTGATTATCCTAGTAATCCGGCAACGTCATTCTCTTATTAAAAAAGCTCCTTTGGGCTGCCTGTCCTGCTTTGACACTAACACAGGCAATGGGGGCCTGGCCAGGTTAGAAAAGGATATGAGGGCCAGAGAGGATCTATCCTAAATAGGAAAAGATTGAGACAGCTCAGCAGAGCGATGAAGAGCACAGACACTGGAGTCAGACTGCCTGGAGAAGAATTCCAATTTCGGTGCTCATCAGCTGGGCTGCCTTGGGTGAGTTACTTAACCTTTCTGTCTTCTCATCTGTAGAATGAGATTATGGGTATTCCTCACATGATGTGAGGTTTAACCAAGTTGACACACTTACCATGCTTAGAAAGGTCCTTGGCATACATTCAACTCTACTTGTTTATTAACTAAAAATAAACAAGGGTACAATAGATAGTCATGAATGAGAGATAGTGACAAGTAATAGAAAGAACATGAACTTTGTTGTCACAGAGACATGCATCTGAATCCTGATTCCCCAACTTTTCCCATCAATATTTGTATTTTTCAAATTATGAAAGGCATATGTGGCTGTGCGTGGTGGCGCACGCCTATAATCCCAGCAGCTCCAGAGGCTGAGGCAGGAGTATAGTGAGTTCAAAGCCAGCCTCAGGAACAGTGAGGTACTAAGCAACTCAGTATAAAACACAAAACAGGGCTGGGGAGGTGGCTCAGTGGTCGAGTACCCCTGAGTTCAATCCTCAGTACCAAAAAAAAAAAAAAAAGCATATGTATGTATAGCAGAAAAATTAGATAACACAGAAAGCCAACAGGAAGTAAAGACCAAGCCTAGCTCTACCATGGAGATGGCTGCTATATTAATATTGCTCCCAAGGATGTCTGCATGAAAGTCTGGTTCCAATGCTGGTGGCTTGTCGGCTTTTATTATTCCTCCTCTCTTTGTATATCCCTTAGGAGAAATCCAGGAATCAGTTGAGGGCAAGGAACTGTGAATGGCTTGTAAAGAAAATGTTTTTTGACGACAATGAGGCCCTTGATATGTAACTTAGAGCCCTTAATCTGCATGCTTTTTTACAGTGCTCTGTTCTGGACTTTGAGGAGCTCGGTTTTCTAGTGAGACAGCATGCCAAGCATTTAGATCGAAACTCATAAATTTCTTCTTCCAACTTCTCTGCTATAATTACTTGGCCGTTCACATTATCGTTGTCAATTGCCAACTGTGGCTGGTGAATGACAGGTAGATTATTTGTGCCTGGTGTAGGCCCCCGTTTTGCTTGGTCTGGGAGTTTTTGTTTAATGCTCCATGAGAAGGCCATCGATGGGTAGCAGAGTAGAAGTAATAGGAGAAGTCTACTGGGTGATGATTTGGCAGCTCGAGGAAAGTTGTAAATTAGGCTCTCAGAAGGGAACTTTCTGGCAAACTCAGTGAGCAAACACAAGGTGTGAGGTGGCCAGAACTTGTAATAAGCTAACTTTCTCTCTCACTGGTGGTTTCCTCTTGTTGGTTTTTTGGTTAAGTGGTTAGACGTGTTAACTATCAGCCAAACAGAATATGGACTGCTTTGGAATTGGGGGTGCAGTGGTGGCCAATAGTGCTAAAGAGGAGGGGTGCAAATGTACAGGTCTACGAGTCAGATCGGCATTCCTTAGGCTCAGAGAATGGTTGCCAGTTTGACCAGATCTGTTCCTGGTCACTATCCATGAGCAATGTCATTTTAGTGACTTTAGTTGGACTGTTTCCAGTTACCCTCTCTCTGCTTTCAACTTCAAGGGAGAAGAGGGCCTATATGTGTGAAATCATGACATTTGTATTAGAGAAACTTTAGGGAGATTTTCTCTTTTCTCTCATGTGGCCTCAGTGTGTGTGTGTCCAATTACATAAGTTAATTTCCCTATCCTTTTTAGTCAATGTAGCAGCAATTCACACCAGTGATGAAAATGAAAATAGACCTGTCTCTTCCACTAGGGCACATGTCAACATGGTCAAGTACCTACCTTAATTAGGATGAATTCTGATTTACCTGGGGCAATCATAGCTTATGTCTCTTATTCTAATCCAATAACTATTTATTAAAACACCACTTCATTGTCAAAAATGTCTCTGCTAAATAGTGTTACTTGGCCCCTATCCCAAATGAATGAAACCAGGGAAGGCACCCTCTAATGCACAGGCCTGCTTTTGACTGTTGCTTTGCTCAGAAAAATATCCAGTATCTCTAAGAGACTCTTGGCCCTTGGGTCACGGTCTGATCATTTTCACTCTTCCAGCAATATTTCTTTCCAGCTGGGGCCACTACCTCTTAGTGCATGGATTTTTCAAACTTTCTTGAGCAACAGAATCTATTTTTTCACATGAAAAATTAGGCAGGGTGCTGATGTTTAAGGCAGATAACTGGAGCTTTTGAGTTGGGGGTGAGGCATTCCTGAGACCTAGACATCTGGCTTTTCTCTTTCCTTCTCTCTGCTGTGGGTCTCAATGAATCCCAGGGCCTTGTGGAGAGTAGATTAAAATCTACCACCAAAGTAGACTCTATTGTCTATTTAAAGTGCTGCCATTTTATGGAATGAACATACTCATTTTCCAGTAAATTTGAGTTAGCAAGGTAGTATTTATTTAAGCTTGGCACAAGGAAATAATAAGAAAGGTTTTAAAAAATATTTCTCCAGGCCCCAACTTTATTCTGTTAGGTTACTCCTATGGTTTTGAGTCTTCAAACTAATCGAAACTTGGTCCGCCTGTCATGAGGAATGAACATACCGAGGCCCATTTTACCAACCTTGGGTGTCTGGGACCCTGATCATGGGCATTTTCTGATCTTACCTCCTGCCTTCTGGGCCCTTTAGCCTGATAATGGCTTTCTGGTTCCTGTTCTATTACTGTATCCTTTGCCTATGATTTGAAATACCATTCCACACACATTCTTTCCTCAACCTCTCCAGTCTTGAGTGGATTGTTCTGGGTCCCTTCTGTTGTTGAATTTTTAGTCTATTTCAAAATTCCTCCTATCTTTAAAAACACCTCTCTGGAACCTACTACACACATCAACACATAAAAAAAAACCTTCCCTCACTGAAACTCAGGATCCTTTGCAAGTTTGCCAGTTTCACTGTTTTAGACATCCTGTCCAAATACAGTCTTTTGTCTGAAACGGCCACATAGGTACCATTCCACACGTTTATTTCAACCACAGTCGACTCACCAGCCTGAGGATCCCCATCAATTCCTGGTTCTGGGGATCAGGTTATTTTTCTTGGCACAGATCCAAAACATTGAGGCTAGAATTCAATATTAAGCCGGTCTCCCTAGGATGTCATTAAGAGGGTTTAGTTACTGAAGCACCAAAGGATATTGTCATAATACAGCAATTTCATTCAAAATGGCCTCATGCCCTAGACCTTGTGACTGCTGCACTATAAATCTTCAGTGCCTGCAGGGAGGGGCTGGGAGAGTGGGGAGGCTCATAGGAATAAATGCTTTTGCTTATTTGTTTGTTTACTTATTCAAAAATGTCTGAAATGAAATGAGACCTTCTTGACAGCTAATTTCATGTACTAGTAATGACTTCTAGATGTACAAAAATATCCAGAGGTTTTCTTCAGTTAACTAGTTCTTGCTTAGGATATTTATGGAAAAAGTATGCATTCATTATTTGCACATTATATACAGAAAAGTTGGTTTGAATTTTTAAATAGAGGATAATTTTTTATGTATTTAGTAAGTTTTTTGTCATACAGTTTCTCAGACTTTACTCTTATAAAGGGAAGAATCAATAATTTCAACTTAAACTGAAGAATAGAGTTTCTTAGTTTGGGCATGATTGACCTTTTAGGCCAGATGATTATTTGTTGTTGGGGGCTGTCCTGTGCATTGTGTGGTGACTTCTGCTGACAGTAACATCCTGCTTCTCCGAGACACTGTCAAATGTCCTTTATGGAGAAAAAAGCCTTGGTTGAGAACCACTACCCCAGCAAGATGGAGGAAAGATGCAAGAGGGAGAGCTGAGGATGAGCAGTCTGTGGTACTGGAGTGACCTTAGCTCCTGTCCCGCGTCTCATTGGATCAAGAGATGGCTTACTTGCTGAATGAGATTTCCTCCCTACTGACCCTACGACCTCCAAAATTTCTCCTTTGCAAAAATTTTAAAGCCCTTTTTGCCTTAAGAAAGTCCCTTATAGAAAGCATTTGGAGTTCCAAAGTGCTAAGTAGCTCACATTATTTTTCTTCAGGTAAAATGAACAATTCAGGAATGTGCTTCTATCAGTGAGCTTTTGCTATTTAACAAGCCAATCCAAAGTTTAGTGGCTGACATTTGTTATTGCTCACGTATAGTGTTGGCTGGGGTTCAGCTGATGGAGGCTGGACTTGGCTGGGCAGCTCTGCTTCTCAATGTAGGTCTGTGGGTCAGCCGGGGCTACAGCAGCTGGCTGAGCCCTGTTCTCTTCATCCCCCTCTGCTCATTGTCCTGGGACCAGCAGGCAACTCAGGGCATGCATGTCTCATGGTAATGGCAGAGGATAGTTGGACAAGCAGAAACAAAGATTCCTGAGGCCCAGGGTCAGAACTAGCATACCCACACTTCTGAGGTCACATGGCTGCACCGAGTCAATGGGAGGGGAGTTATATACTCTGCCCTTTCACCAGGCGACTTGCAGTGATGTGACAAAATGCAGTGTAGCATGGGGAGCCGTGAAGGACTGTGGTCAATGACACCATCTGTCACAGCTCTTTTTCTTTAGTGTACTCTTTTTGCTTTAATATCTTTTCACAACCGAGCTCCTTAGTTTTACTGGACACCTCTTTAATGAGAATGTAATCAAAGGAACATTTCAAGAATGGAATCGTCTGAAAGGGAAGAATGAGATAAGCAAATTCTGTGAAAATTTATTTCAGCTCCAGTTAGCTTGATCTTGTATAAATTAAAGATTATATTTCTGTATCTTTGAAAGTGGAGAAAAGCTAGATTTATCCGACATGGAGGCAAAGAGGAAAGGCATTTTTCCAAGATGTTTGTGAGATGAAGATGCAAAAACACCCATTTTTAAGGATTGGCAGATTGCAGATGTGTTGGCCAGAGGAATGTTGAGTGAAAATCTCTGGAATGTCTTAGCATACTTTTAAATTTATTGCCAGGAAATGTGTGCCGTTTGCTTTCTCTGCATCTTTTCAAAAGGTCTCTTGTAAATCCAGTCAGGCCTCGTCCAGGTAGGGAGGTTTGGAAACAGTGATAAGTGGAAGGTATTCTCTGCAGCTGTGCACAGCTTCAGCCTGACCAAACACTGTGAATATGTAACCCGAATCTGACCACTTCTTGTATGTTTACATTTGGTTGCTATATTATTTTTAACTGGTGAAAGAGCAGTTCAAAGTCATTTTTTTTTCTTGGCACTTACCGTAATCTCTCAAGGCTCGGTAGCATAATGGCAATAAGTCACGTCAGGGGGATTTGAATCCAGTGGAATTAAAAATCACTTACCTAATTACACATGTGAATGTACTGAAGATGGCTGGATCAGCGTGTGTAAGGATAAGACACTGGATCAGAAATCAGATGTAATTATTTATGCTGAAACCCTGGAGGATTAATTATGCCTCACAGAATACACTTAAAAATGAGTGTATACTACATCCGAAGGGATGAAGAACAATGCAATGAAACCAAAACAAAATGCTGACAAGAATAAGTGCTGGCGACAAAACAGAACAAACAGAGCTCTCAAATATCGTTGTAAGGATCACCATGAGGTTTAGGCACTTTGGAAAATAGCTTTGCAGTCTCCTACCAGTTAAGCACACGATTATCCTAGTTCCCAGAAATCCCACTCTAGGTAGTGTCCCCCCAATTTAAACTCTGTTCACACACAAAAACTTCTATCTGATGGAATTGGAGAACATCATGCTAAGTGAAGTAGCCAATCCCAAAAAACCAAAGGCTGAATGTTCTCTCTGATTAGTGGATGCTGATCCATGATGGGGGTGGGGTGGGGAGCATGGGAGAAATGGAGGAAATTTGGATGGAGCAGGGGGGAGGTGGGGGAGCAGAGGCGGAATGGGAGCAGAAAAAATGGCGGAATGAGATGGACATCACTACCCTCGGTACATGTATGAGGACACAAATGGTGTGACACTTTTGTTTGCAACCGGAGAGATGGAAAATTGTGCTCCATATACATAGTATGACCTGAAATGCATTCTTCTGTTTTAAAAATAAATTTAAAAAATACTCTTTCTGAACATTTATGGTAGCTATATGTGCAATCACCAAATATGCTTTAATTGGTGAATAATGGATAAACAAACTGTAATACTTCTGTACAGTGGAAAATTACTCAGCAATAAAAGGGAACAAGCTACTGACATGTGAACTAACATGGTTGAAGTTCAAATGTATTATGCTAAGTGAAAGAAGCCAGACTCAAAAGGCTACAAACTGTATGATTCCATTTATATAATATTCTAAAAAAAGGCAAGCCTCCAGGGAAAAAGAACATATCAATGGTTGCTGGAGATTAGGAGTAATCTGCCTACAAAAGGGCCTTTGGAAATTTGGGGGATGATGAAATTGTTCTGTATCTTAATTGTGGTAGTGGTTCCATGACTGCATACATATGTCAAAACTCAAAGAAATGTGCATCCAAAAGGTGAATTTATACACAAATGAGCCTAACTTTTAAAGCATTGTATGGGTCAGTGTCCGCTAGAATTTCTTACCTTCACACTTTCCAGTGTAAAATACATACAGGGTGTTCACTCCACTCATGACTGTTTCTTTGGAAATGGTCCCCATCCCCATCCCGGCTCATAGGGCGGGCTTAGGCTATGCTTCTTCCAGGTGTTTCTGCATCCTGATCCCACTCCCTGGAACTCAGGGTAGGCAGCTAACCTGAGCTGAAACAGCAAGATGCTCTTCTGAGACTTTGCTCTAAGGGACATTGAAACCGCAGTCTAGAGGGCGTAGACTTTGGCCTGCAGATGTGTTTTGCTTGGCCTGCACAATGTTTAAAGAAATTCAATTAGTTGCCAACATTAAAAAATAAGAAATTTCACATAAAAATCCAGATTTCCGGCTTCTCTTTAAAAAATAGGAGAATCCAGTAAAATGGACCCAAATTCCCACATGGAGACAATAGTTGGGGCTGAGGCCCACCACCTCTCACAATGGGGGTGCTCAGCATCTGCACAGCCTCTGCCGCTCCTCACATGAAGATGAAGGTGGCTCTGCTTGTGCTGTTAATTTGCTTATATAGTAGTGTTAAAGGAAACAGGCAATTTCTCGTACTTTCTTTCAAATGTTCTCTCTGATAAGTGGATGCTGATCCATAATGTGGGAGAGGACACGGCAAGAATGGAGGAACTTTGGTCACAGGGGTGGGGGGAAGGGGGCATGGAGACAGTAAAGATGGTGGAATATGATGGACATCATAGCCCTAGCTTTACGTATGACTGAATGTATGTTGTGATTCAACATCACGTACAACTAGAGAAACAAAAAGTTGTGCTCCATCTGTGCACAATGAATCAAAATGCACACTGCTATCATGTAGACCTAAGTAGAATGAATAAATAAATAAAATAAAAAACTGAGAAAACAAAAGATAGAACCTATATTATGAAAACGGGAGTAAGTCTAAGACGTGGTGGAAGGAACTACTCTTCCACTGGTTTAGAATGATCTAGGATATGTCTGCCCCGCCCATCATGGTTCCTTTGTGGTGCTCCACTTACTCTGTCGGCATTTGAGTTTGCACTGCCTGCCCACTCAGTGGCTTTTGAGTAATAGAATGCTAAGCTTGCCTAAATTAGCCACCATGAGGACCTGTACCCATGAGCAAGCTGAAGGTACTGAGGGCCTTATGAAGAAGCCAGTGTATGGAGATTTTTAAAAAGTGTGTGTGTGTGTGTGTGTGTGTGTGTGTGTGTGTTTATGAGAGAAAGAGAGAGAGACTGAAGAGAGAATAAATGAATTTTCCTAAATCACTCATAGTAAAGAAGGTGGAATTATAATCTATGTCCTCCAACTAGTGCCTCTCAAATTTTAAGATGTGTACAATTCCTGAGGAGCTTGTGAAAATGCCCATTGTCGTTCAGTAGTTCTGGAGTGAGGCCTGAGTTTCTGCATTTCTGAGATCCAAGGTGATGCCAAAGCTGCTGGTCAGTGGGACCCATCTGCGTGACAAGGCTCCAAGTCACACCCTCTGCAGCGAGATGGTCAAATTGTGCTGGCCCTGATTTGCTTTCCAATGATCTGTGGCTCTCCATCAAAGAAATACTTGGTAAAATCAGGATTTTGTTTGTTTGTTTGTTCTTTGTTTGTTTTGTCATTTACCAAAAGAATATCACTCCCCTTAAAGAAGGGGCTATTTAACATGTAGTGGGGGCTGGTGCTCTGGGAAGACAGAATCATTTCTGTGAGTCATTGGCTGGCATCTTCCCAGAAGGGTTTAGCAGCCTAGCTAAGTGACTCCGCACCCTCTCTGCTTGGTTCTGTGGCCTTAGGCGAATCGCCACCGAGGCCTCTGCTTTCTCACCAGTCAATCAGAGGTGAGTCTTTGACCTTGTAGGCTGTTGTGAAAGATTTAATTAGCATTTGTGAAAGCTTGCAAGATCTATGGAGGAAAGGTACTTCAGAAGAACAGAGTAATTTATAGTCACTATCTTCATTTCATTACCCGCTTAGCTGATATGCCAGGCTGCTCAGTCTAAAAGAAGCACAATCTACAGCTCCCTCATGGTGGCGAGGAACATTACAGCTCTCTGGGGGAGAAGATAAATTGTGCTTCTCTTCCACGATCCTTGGAATCAGGTGTCTACACTTCAGGATTTAATATGGTAATTTTTTTGTGGAAAGAAGGAAGATTCTTTTTTAAATTGTCCCTTTCTTCTAAACACGGACCACTGTGAGGTCTGTTTAAAACTTGGTTCTTTTTAAAAAGGAATATGTTTTCTCATCTTTCTTTCTCTAAATCAGTCATCCAGGGAAGCTAGACCAATAGAAATACGTGTTCACATTTGCAATTTAAAAATTTCTTGCAGCCATGTTTTAAAAAATCAGATAAAATTAATTTCAATAATGTATAGGATTTAGCCCAATACTTCTAAAATATTTTTCTACATATAATGAATGTAAGAATTAATAAAATATTTTGCTTTTTGGGGGGTACTGTTTTTCAAATTTGGTATATCTTACGCTTATAGCACATTTCAAATGGGATGTTTAATTTTCACTAAGAATCACTTAACCTGCATTTAGGCTTTAGACTAAATGTTGAAAAAATAGATTTACAGATCAAGTTGTTCCAAACACAGTTACTTTTTTTTCTAGTTGCATTGTCAGTTTTAATGTTTTAATGTCAATTGTAAAATAAAATAACATTTAAAAATCACCTCCTTGGTCGCTCTGGTCCGATTTCCAGAGCTCGATAGACGCGTGACTAGTAGCGATACCATAATGGGTAGAGCAGGGCTAGACTGGGCCGAGTGTTCTGCCGATCGCATGGGACTGCAGAAGTCCTCTTCTCACCCCCAACCCTGGCAGTTGAATGTTGCCTTTGGTTGGCGGAATTGGCTCATAGCAGACTAACCCTGTGAAAATGGTAGAAGGCCTCTCCTCTGTTAAAAAACATTATTTGCCTTCTGCTATTTAGCATATTGCTGTTTATGGCCTTTCTGTCTCAGAATGGCTCATACTCTCCAGAGGGACCTACCAGGGATCCAAGCTGGGAACTACTAGACAGAAACAGCCTCTATTCATCCATTCCTCTGCTTATCCATTCAACACATATTTATGAAACAAGTTTCTACCAAGAAACTAAGCCCTACTAAGCTCTGGGACTCCTTCAGTCATGAAAAAGAGCCACAGGGTCACTGCCCTCAGGAAACTTGAGGTCTAGACACCTGAAGTCTTTTTAATGGAATCATGCAAATAATAAATTAATAGTAATGTAATATCTGTAAAGAAAAGAGTAGGTCTCCATGAGACCATATGATTAGGGGACCTCAACCATTCTGGAAGTTAGGGAGTCTTTCTTAAGAAAATAATATTTCCATAATTCCGTTGGGACCTGGAAAGGGCCTTGCAGGGAAGAGCTGTGAGAGATGCTTGTGCCTAGCAGAGGAGATGATGAGTTTTAGAAAGCAATAGCCGATTAGTGTAACCAGGAATGATGGAGAGAGAAACAGAGGCCAGATCTGAAGGGCCTTGAAGGCCTTAGAGTCTCTGTCCCAATGGATCAGAGGTCACCAAAGGCTTTTAACAAAAATAACTTCATCAGACATGGATTCCTCTCTTGAGTTTTACAGGATGACATGTGGCTGCAGATCTTGTGACTGGCACCTTCAGTTCAGTCTCAGTGAAAAATGACGTAGGAATAAAAAGGACGTCTTCATTTTATTGCTTGTTCACTGGCAACGGGCTCCAGACTCTGAGAAAGAAATAGTTCAGAAAGAGTCAGGGGAAAAGCTGTCAGAGAGCTCTGAAGGAGTGACAAAATACCCGGAACCCTGGGTATTGCAGCTCAGATTTGAATTGGGACTGTACAGACTCAGACTCATTATTATTATTATTATTATTATTATT
>CM053404.1:61715957-61763596 GCA_028644305.1 Xerus rutilus | reverse complement strand
AGGGATTGAACTCAGGGGCACTCAACCACTGAGCCACATCTCCAGCCCCATTTTGTGTTTTATGTAGAGACAGGGTCTCACTGAGTTGCTTAGCGCCTCGCCGTTGCTGAGGCTGGCTTTGAACTCGCGATTCTCCTGTCTCAGCCTCCCTAAGTGCTGGGATTACAAGCGTGAGCCACCACGCCCGGCTCTCAGTTTCTTTATGTATTAGGATGGAGATAAGAACACATATCTCATTGGGCTATTGGGAGAATTAATGAGCCAATGAATGGAAAGGGTTCAGCATTACTTCTACCAAATGGTGAGGAGACACTGTTAGCGAAGTCAGTACTTCCCACCGGCTGGCCACTGCTCTGCATCAGTGCTTCTCAACTGGGAGTTGATTTTGTTCCCTGGAGGACATGAGGCAATGTCTGGAGACATTGTTGTCGTGATTGGGAAGACAGTGCTACCACATCTAGTGGGTAGAGACCAGAGGTGCTGTTAAATGTCCTACAAACACAGGACAGTTCTCCACAACAAAGAGTTATCTCGCCCAAACATCTGGAGTGCCCATAATGGAAACTGTTCTACTTATGCTAATGCAAATAACCCTCATAGGAACCTCATGTGTTAGTACTATTATTATTTCTCTGTTTTAGATCAGGGAATATGAGAGACTAAAAAATTTGGAAATTAAATGACTAGATGAGGCACAAGCACTGGAAACTACTGGGATTTGAACCCTGGCGATCCTCTCCATGGCTCTGAGGTTGACCCCATCACCCTGGGTGGAGCTCTGTGGTGTTGGGTCAGGAAGTAGTGAGTGTGGGATATTGAGAGGCTCCTTTCCTCACCTCAGTGATTTTTAAGCTCCAGTGAGCCTCAGAATGATGCAACGCAAATTAGAAATGCAGATTCTGGACCCTGCTCCCAAGTGACTCTGAGGAAGCTGTGTTGGGACCCCTGGTCTCAGAAAGCATCCACATACATGCATTTACAGCATGACATTAGAGCGACACAGTCTTCCATGATGCTTTCTGAATCCCACCTTTTCGGAAAATGCTGTATGCAGAGCTTAACCTAGGAACCCAAGTCTAAGGAACCCAAGTCCAACACGAAAGGCTTTGAAGGTGGGGGTCTCCTGTGGCCCACGTGTGTTGGTCTGTTCCTAGACTCCTCTCTCTGCAGGAGGACAGGACAGTTGCCCCCAGCTGTCTGCCCACCACCTCAGCATTCAGAACTGGCTTTGTACCTGCCTGTCTCCACTCTGACTTTTGGTCCTGAGTATACTGTCTTTGCTGCTTGTCTGTTAGCCAGTTATCCAACTCCAAACCTGAAACACCTTGGAATTTACCTTCCTTCCACTATGCAGCCAGTCTCCAAGTTCTTTTTTTTTTCTTTGTTGTTTTTAGTTGTACATGACGGTAGAGTATGTTTTGACATATCAGACATACATGGAGTATAACTGCCCATTCTTGTGGTCGTACATGATGTGGAGTTACACTGGTTGTGCATTCATATATGAACATAGGAAAGTTATGTCTGGTTCGTTCTATTGTCTTTCCCATTCTCATACCCTCTCCCTTCCCTTCATTCTCCTTTGTCTAATCCAATGAACTTCTATTCTTCTCTCCCCCCCTTTATTATGTGTTACCTTCTTCATATCAGAGAGAACATACAACCTTTGGTTTTTTGGGGATTGGCTTATGATAGTCTCCAGTTCCATCCATTTACCTGCAAATGCCATAATTTCATTCTTCTTTATGGCTGAATAACATTCCACTGTGTATATATACCACATTTTCTTTATCCATTCATCTGTTGAAGGGCATCTAGGTTGGTTCCATAGCTTAGCTATTGTGAATTGAGCTGCTATGAACATTAATGTGGCCCCATCACTACAGTTTGCTGATTTCCAAGTTTGTGAGTTCTTCCTTTGTCATATTTCTCATGGTCACTAATGTCGTGACACCCACAGCTCTTTCAGTTTAGTTCTTCATGCCTTCGGGCTTGGACTACTGCAGTAACCTTCTACCTGGGCAGCCAGTGTCAATTCTTTGCTGGAATGCTTCTGGTCCGATAAATCATCTGAAGATCCCATTTGATTTTGCTTCTGGATTCACTGATTCACTTGTGGGTATTTATTCTGTTTTATTATTTTTTTCATTGGTTCTTTTTAGTTATACATGACAGTAGGATCCACCTTGCGGGCATTTACTGAGCCCTGTTCTGTGCCAGCCGCCATCTTGTTCACAGGAGATGAACGCGGTCTTCTCAGGCTCCTTTCCTACTCAGTGATCTTCAGCACTTTTGCCATCACAACCCGCCCCCTCCCCCTCCTCTCACTTCTCTGCACAGCCCCTTGGCTCTGTCACCTGCGGCGGTCTCATTCTGCTCCTTCCTGCCTCTGCAGCTCTGCTGTTCTCTACCCTACCCAAGGAATCAGCTCTTCTTTGCCACAAATCTAACTCCTATTCATCCTTCAAAACCCAGTTCAAATCTCATTTCCTCAGTGCATGCTTCCCGGGCACCCTCATGCAGGGCAATCTCTTCTGTTCCATGGTCTTAAATTACCTCAGGCCACCATTTCTCTTGGCACTGCTACTTAACGTGTGTATATGGATATGTTTTCATGTGTGTCTGGTGGAGGAGAAGAGGCTACAATCTGGAGCAGTTTGTTGTAAAGAACGTCATCCCTTCAAGTGGCATGGTTGAGGTAGCCATGAAATAGCCATCAATTGGCCAGTTACAGTTCTAATTTTTTTTTTTTTCAGTACCAGGGATTGAACTCAGAGGTACTCGACTACTGAGCCACATCCCCAGCCCTATTTTGTGTTTTATGTAGAGACAGGGTCTCACTGAGTTGCTTAGCGCCTCACCATTGCTGAGGCTGGCTTTGAACTCGCGATTCTCCTGTCTCAGCCTGCAGGGCTGCTGGGATTACAGGCATGCATCACCACGCCCGGCTACAGTTTTAAATTTTTTTAAGAAATATTTTTAGTTGTAGATGAACACAATACCTTTATTTTATTTATTTGTTTTTATGTGGTGCTGAGGATCAAACCCAGTGCCTCACACATGCTAGGCAAGTGCTCTACCACTGAGCTACAACCCCAGCCCTTTAAATTTCTTTGGATGGAGCTCAGAGCTCAGATTTGAGGGCTGAGTGTCTGGCTTACCCACTTGGATCAAGTACTGATCCTCTGAATGGCCAAAACCCACAGAGGATCTGCTTAGGATCTGTTTGACAATAATTCCAAGAATTTCTGAATTTGTCCCTCAGTGATTCTTCCCAGAGTTCTGTCAGCTACAGAGAAAGAGGAATGGTTTAGCAATAGCTGGTGTTAGCTGGCATTTATTGAGTGCTTGCTGTGTGCTGGGCACTTACTCAGGCTGGCCGCAAAAATCATCAAGGCCATCCAAGGCCATCCAAGGCTTTCCAACTTTTTTTTTTGGTACTAGGGATCAAACTCATGGTCACTCCACCACTGAGCCACATCCCCAACCCTATTTTGTATCTTATGTAGGCACAGGGTCTCACTGCGTTGCTTAGCGCCTCACTTTTGCTAAGGCTGGCTTTGAACTCGGATCCTTCTGCTTCAGCCGCCCGAGCCACTGGGATTACAGGTGTGCGCTATCGTGGGCCTGGCAAAGCTTTCCAAGTTTTAAACGAGCCCTTCGAAAAGCTTTATATGAAAATGAAGAAGATTTTAGGAATGACATGGTTCCAACTGAGAAGATGTTGAGCCCTATTCAATAAAAAGATGATTTAAAATAATGGCCGTTTGTCATAACCTTACTGTTCCTGGAAGCTCGGCCCTGGGAGACTGGTGAGAGGGTGTAAAAGGGTACGCGCGTCCGGACGTCTTCTAGAAAAGCCAGTGGGGGAAAGGCTTCCTGAGAATCTCCATGCTGGAAAGGAATAATCCCATCAGTGACTTTTCAAGGCAGATAACAATATCTTTTCTTCTGGGGACATGATCCTTGCCTTCGGTTATGGCCCCGGCCGGGCAGTCTGATGCTGGGAACACTTGCCATCTCAGATTTCCCTTGGGTCATGGGGCCGAGGAATGTCTGCTATAAGGAGCAGCGACACAGATGTGTGGCCATTGCCAGCCGTCGGGGTTTCATGGGTTTTAAATGTGTTTGGAGAAGCAAACTGGTGGGCATGGGGTTGTGCAGAGTTTTTAAAATTTGCCTTTCTTTCGTTTTATAAAAATCCACATTTTGAGAAGAATGTCAACGGAGATAGAGGGACACCATGTTTTAGTCCAGAAAAATGCAAAAAAAAAGCCAGGCACAGAGGTGCGCGCCTGTAATCCTAGCAGCTCCGGAGGCTGACACAGGGGGATTTTGAGTTCAAAGCCAGCCTCAGCAATTTAGCAAGGCCTAAGCAACTTAGCGAGATCCTGTCTCTAAATAAAATAGAAAAAGGGCTGGGGCTGGGGCTCAGGGATTCAGCACGCCTGGGTTCAATCCCTGGCACGCATGCGCGGGCACACACACAAAAGCAGGGAAAAAAACCCATAGCTCTTGGTGATTCTGAATGCTACATCTTGCCTTGGAGGCAGTTGTAATTTTTGTGTCGGTTCTTATTAAAGCAATAGCAGATATGTACATAATGAAACTTTATTAAGGTGGATCAGTCCCTGAGGGAATCCCACTGGTAAGGAGAATAATAGAAAATATTTACTGAATCTGTTTTTAAAACCTCTTATGTTTAAATCCTACCTGTTTTTCCAAATGCAGCTTCTCCTAGAGTATTGCTTCACATTTCAAATTTTTCTTAATAGCACAGAATATGGAGACAATTTTACTTCTTTTAATTTTTTCATTTCAACATTGAATAAAGCCTTTTCATATTTTCACAGTTAAGATTCTTGGAATTATGTTGGAAAAATATAATTTTGGTTACATTTCTTTCAGAATTTGGTAATATAAAAAAGTATTATTAAAAAAATTAAGCCGGGTGCAGTGGTGCACACCTGTAATTCCAGCACTTAGGGAGGCCGAGACAGGAGAATCGCGAGTTCAAAGCCAGCCTCAGCAACAGTGAGGCGCTAAGCAACTCAGTGAGACCCTGTCTCTACAGAAAACACAAAATAGGGCTGGGGATGTGGCTCAGTGGTCAGGTACCCCTGAGTTCAATCCCTGGTACCAAAAAGAAAAAAAAAATTAGACTTAATGAGACAGTAAATTTTTCTTCAGTTCCTCAGAAGACCAGAGCAGTAAAGTAGAATACTATTCTCTGCCGACTTGGATTCAGTGTTAAGTTGTATTCCTACCTTTTTGTTCAGTGTTCAGTATGAAGACATTATTTTGGATTGTGCGACATAAAGCCTGTACCAACTAAGAATTATACTTGTTGGCTAGTAATAGATATCTAGTTATAGACCTAAAAGAGAAGGGTTTAATTCTCCTTTAAAAAAAAAAAGGCACAGGGTGGAGCAGTCTCATCTTAATATATTAACTATACAGCCTTGTCAGGGATCAAGCTTGTTCTATCTTTCTGCCCACTACTCTTAGTTTGTGACTTCTACTATCAAGAATACCTCATGGTCTAAGATGGCTGCTGGGGCTGCAGTCGTTACACCTGAGTTCTAGTCAGGAAACAGGAAGAGGATTCAGGTACCCGTTGGGTACCATCTTTTTTGTTCACCATCTTTTGGCTCTGCTCTCCCATAAGTTGCCTTTGTCAAGAGAGCCTTACCTGAGGCTTTCTCCCTGTGGTAATCCCATGGGCTCCTCACTGCTGTGACTCAAGTGGCAGGGGAGCTTTCTTTAAACTAAATTGTGCAGCAAAATAAGCCTCATTGCCCAGCTTCCCAGGTGGCCATCCTTGAACCAGTCACAGTGGTGGTGGAGGGAAGAACTGGGCTGATCAAGCCTCAGGCACATGACTGCCTTTTTAGCTGGTGAGGAGGAGGTGGTTAATTTCAATTCTGTTCCAATTTCCTTGACTGAGAGGAGTAAGTGTTCTCCAAAGGAGAACTGGGGCCTTGTCATCAAGAGAAGGCGGAGTGGGTGCTGGGCAAGCAAAATCCAATTACTACCCTGCCTATTGCCCACAGCAGCTTCTCCCAGGAAACTTCCCCCTTCCCCTCCCTGCCTCCAAGAGAGCTGACACTTGGCCATCAGGTGTTACCTCCCAAGAACACTTCGCTTATGTCTTAGAAAAATAAATACACAGGCAATTTGCAGATTAGACCTTCCTTAGTTCTGCTATAAATTATATGACTTGTTTTTGGCAAAGCCTGAAGTCGAAGCTGACTGCTCGCCCCTTCCATCAACTCAAAGAATGAGTGGCATTCACTGAGGTTGTGTGTCCAAGGGTACACTTGCCACCTGAAAGGGATAGCTAAATTTATGGGAAGAATTACAACTCAAATAGTTCCAAACATCCATGCCAAGATGAGGAGCCCATGGCAAGCAGGATTTTTTTTTTTTCTTGGCTATTGAATCTGGGCCAAAGCTGCACTTATGGTATTTATAAAATTTGTGAATCTGGAGGAAACCCATTATGGTCACCGTAGCTGCATTAAAATTCCAAAATTTTCTCAGCATATCCTACACAGACTGAAAATAGCATAATGTATAGAATTCTGGCAGGAAGAGCCAGTGGGAACACACAAACCCAGTAACTGAGAAGCCTGGGTCCTGGGCTCGGCTCTGATCCTCTCCAGCAGGGTGGTCTGGGACTGGTTGCTGGGTGTCTATGCTCTTGGATTCCACCTCTATAAATTAAGGATTCGGTTTACATGGGTAACTAAGTGCTGGGGCACCATGTCCCAGCTCAGGTGCGCCAGCACTTAGATACAGCCCCTGGGTCTTTAGCTGTTCACTGGTATTGAATAGGTTTTAGGACCGTATCATCATTCATAATTTTTTTGGAGTTCCTATTCTTGCTTGTGATTTGCCTGCTCAGTGTTATGTCCTTTTCTACCTAAATACGCTGCCAAGAATAGGTTTACTTTCACCACTTAAGGATGCCCAATTAATTTTATTTTGAGAACTTTAAAAAAGATTTTAAGATTTTTGCTTGATAGAACTAAAAGTATCCCAAAGATTGGGAATCCTCACTTCAAATAATTCATTGAGTAAAACCCTTGTGCTCTGAGACTATTCTCTAGACTCGAGAATACTCCCAACCCCCCTGCCATTTGAGAATCCTGGGACTTATTCAGATTTTAGTTGGACCACTCTACTGGATTTATTGATTTTTTAAAAAAATAATTTTGAGAGTGAAGACAAGTAGATTTTCAGTTATTTCCTCAAATAGATGTATTTTTTTTTGTTAAATCTTGCCTATTAGGAAATTGAATGTGAGCTTTTCATATGTATTCATTAATTCATTGTTTATTGAATGCATATCATCTACCTGTACAGTAAAGGGAATAAAGTTACTAACACAAATTTAACTAGCTCTGGCAGGACAAAATTCTTTTTAAAGGAGAGAAGGCATAATTGCAAACTAATTTCTTCACTCTGATTCAATAAAATATAATTTCACTTGTCGCTTCTAACTTTTCTACTTCTGACAACCTTTTATACTTAAATTTTTAAAAAATTGAGATATAATTTATATAACACAAAATTCACCATTGTAAAGTATGTACTTTAATGTGTTTTGGTTATTCACTGAGTTAGTTTACTTTGGACAATCATCCCTGCTGTCTAATTTCAAAACATTTCTACCACCCCAGGAAGAAATTCCGTATCTGCTAGCAGTAGGTTCTGATCCTCACTCTCCTATCCTTTGGCAATATTAATCTACTTTGTGTCTCTATGAATTTTCCTATTCTGGATATTTCATACAGTGAAATCATATAATGTATGTTGTGAATGCCTGGCTTCTTTCATTTAGCCTAATATTTTCAAGGTTCATCCATGGTAAAGCGGGTAATACTACTCCATTTCTTTTCACTACTGCATACTATTCCACTGTATAGATATACCACATTTTGTTTATCCATTCATCAATTGATGGACATTTGGGTTGCATCTACTTTTCAACTATTATAGATAATGCTGCCATGAGCATTTGTTTACAAGTTTTTGTGTGAACATCTGTTTTCATTTCTCTTGGAGTGTAACTGATGAATTATTTGATCATTTTGTATTTACCTCTTTGAGGAACTGCCAAATCATTTTTCCAAAGTGGCTGTACTGTTTTATATTCCCACCTGCAAAAATGATTGTAACTTCACATGTTTGTGATCTCTCTAATGTTACAAACAAGATCTGCCCATGGAGCCCAAGCAATCACAGGGAACTGTGACCACCAGTTCTTGCAATTTTGCCCAAAGAATTTCAAACAAGTAGTTGGTGGAAGTTTATTAGAAGAGAAGGGAAAAGGAAAAAAGGGACACTTGCAAGGGAGAAAGGGAGACTGGGTCCTCTCAGAAAGGTGGGTTGACTCATATCCCTTGTCCTCCAGTTTTATTGGGGGTTCCAGGGACATTTGTAGAGAGCCCTGTCAACTTTTGACTGACGGCAGGATTGCATCTGGTTTCCAAGTCCCCACTGCATATGGTCTGATTTCATGGAGGGCAAATTTTACTATTATAATGACATGCTAAAGACCCAAAGGGAACTCCTGGTCGTCTTGATCCACTTCCATGTTTTCTTTTTTTTGTGGTACTGGGAAGTGAACTCAGGGGCATTTGACCACTGAGCCACTTTTTTTTTGTGGTACTCAGGGAACTGAACTCAGGGGCATTTGACCACTGAGCCACTTTTTTTTGTGGTACTCAGGGAACTGAACTCAGGGGCACTTGACCACTGAGCCACATCTCCAGCCGTATTTTGTATTTCATTTAGAGACAAGGTCTCACTGAGTTGCTTAGTGCCTTGCTCTTGCTGAGGCTGGCTTTGAACTCACGATCCTCCTGCATCAGCCTCCTGAGCTGTCCATAGATTCTAATTGGAACTTGTTCTTACAGACTTTATGGTTGAGGGGCTTTGTTTCTAATTAT
Source organism: Xerus rutilus (assembly GCA_028644305.1). Lineage (NCBI taxonomy): Eukaryota > Metazoa > Chordata > Mammalia > Rodentia > Sciuridae > Xerus > Xerus rutilus. The sequence goes on along the minus strand of CM053404.1, from coordinate 61,754,639 downwards.
CCTGCCTCCCAGAATCTGGTCTGTGGAAAGGTCACAAAAGTCTCTCTTCATCTTGTGTTCTTATCGGCGGGAGGAGTTTGTGGGCTCTGCAGTCTATTTCTCCTGCGATAACAGGGTGTTTGCTGAGGAATGTAGCATCTCCTATTGACTTAAGTCAGGATAGGGCCAGAGTGGCCTCAGGCAAATGGATTTTTAAAAAGAAAGTCTGTGGATGTTAGCACAGCAGGCCCAGTCTATAGAATTGTCCCCTTTCCCTCATGTGCCCACTGCTCACATCTGCCTGCTACCTATCACCTAGGACTTAGGTCTTAGTCTTTTATTGATGAAGATGCTAAGGCAACAAACTGGAAACTGGAAATTTTCCCAGAGCCAGGTCCTATGTGTGTTCATTCTCCAGCATTCTCAGAGCTTCCTGATCTTTTCTCAGTATTGTTCTCAATTCCGTGGATACAGAGAAGAATAAAATATGTGGTCTGTGAATCTCGAGACTGTGGAACTTTTGGAATCTTTAACAGTAGTAGGGACTCCCACCTGTGTGACTGGGTTGAGGTGGACCCAAACCACGTAAGGATGGACTGAATCACACATCCCTAAGTACTGAATGAGTTTCGGATGCTGATCCCTAAGTGTAGATCCAACTTTCTGTTATTTATTATTATGGAGATAATAAATTATCAATTCATGTTTTATTTTCTTAATGGGAAAAATGTGTGAGCATCTGGCAATTCCTAATTCTCTGAAATGAAAAATTTAATAGTGAAGTCATCTATTCCCAGGAGTTTGAGAATAAGTGTATGATTTAAGAAAGAATCACAATCTTGAGCATTTGTATCCTTTGCCACCTGTTCCAGAGCCATTTTGGGTTTGTGACCATGTTATAGGTCACAGTCCTGAGGTGGGCCAGCCAGGTACATCTTATTTCCATTTCATGGATGACAGCTGAGCCTCAGAGAAGAAGAGTAACTAGCCCCAAGCCAGAAGGGGACTCTTTGCTAAAGTAATCATTCCCAAATACTGCTCCTTGGACTGGCACTGCAAAGGACAGAGTTTTCATGGATGCATGGGGGAGAGAGAAAAGCAAGGGCAGCGTAGTGAGATTTTTCACGTTGCTAAATTCATTCAGTTTTAAGAACTGTCTTTTAGCTAGGAATGGTGATGCATACCTATATTCCCAGTGACTTGGGAGGCTGAGGCAGGAGGATCACAAGTTCAAAGCCAGCTTTAGCAACTTAGCAAGGCTCTAAGCAACACGGTGAGACACTGTCTCAAAATTAAAAATAAAAAGAGCTAGATGGGTGCCGTGGCTCATGCCTATAATCCTAGTGGCTTGGGAGGCTGAGGCAGGAGGATCATGAGTTCAAAGCCAGCCTCAGCAAAAGCAAGGTGCTAAGCAATTCAGTGAGACTCTGTCTCCAAATAAAATACAAAATAGGGCTGGGAATGTGGCTCAGTGGTCGAGTGTCCCAAGCAAACAAACAAATAAAAACTTATCTTTTGTTCTGAAATTAAGTCTCCCTTAATTTTATGCTGGGAAAACATCACTTTTTTTTTTAACAAAAAGCAGTGATAGTAGATAATAATTTTTTAAACAAAAATTTATTTGGCAAAGCAGAATGTTGGCAACATCAGTTTAAAACATTGTGTGTGTGTGTGTGTGTGTGTGTGTGTGTGTGTGTGTATTTTAATAGTTTCATGAATTCTGTCTCAAAGGGCTGAGCCTGGACTAAACTTTCCTGATGTGATCACTTTGCTGCTGTCTCCTGAGGATCCTGTCCTAGGTAAAGTAGAAACTGTATTTTCTCGTAGACACAATCATTTTTCATTTGTGTGATGGTCGTCTTTCCTATGCCATGTGCAACCTAATATCCAGTCTCCTAACCCCTGTTGGGCTAACATATTTCACAGATTCAGTGACTGATGGGAAAGTATATAACCATTATTTTAGGCTTATTTTTTTTCCAGCTGTGACCAAAAAGATCTGACAAGAACAATTATAGGAGAAAAAGTTTATTTTGGGGCTCACAGTTTCAAAGGTCTTGGTCCATAGATCGCTGGCTCCATTCCTAAGGGCTTGAAGTGAGGCAGAACATCATGGCAGAAGAGAATGGTGGAGGCGAGCAGATCAGGGCATGACTGCCAAGAATAAGAGAGAGAGAGAGAGAGAGAGAGAGAGAGAGAGAGAGAGAGAGAGAGAGAGAGAGATCCTTTCACAAGGACAAGGACAAAATATATACTCCAAAGGCAAGCCCCCCACGACTCACCGCCTCTAGCCACACCCTGCCTGCCTGCAGTTACCACCCAGTTAGTCCCTATCAGGGGGTTCATGCACTGATTAGGTCAGCACTCTCATAACCTGATCATTTCGCCTCTAAACATCTTGTACTGTCTCCTAAATGAGCTTTGGGGAATACCTTGTATCTGAACCATAACAACCATGCAAACTTATATAAGACTTATTCAGTCTTTCAGTTTTTAATTGTGAGTAAATATGTCTTGCTATTTAGTTTGCTAATTATTCTTGTACTTTGCTTTTGGTTCTGGAGGTCACATATGACATTTTTAGCAAAGTGCAGTTGACTTGTATTTGAAAGGATATTGCAATTATATTTATTCTATGCATGGTTCTCTCTCTGGTAGAAAGCAAGATTCGACCCAAGCAGGTTAATTAACTGACCAACATCACATATCAATGAGAGGAACTAAGAAGTGGTAAGACTTCTTCTAAATATTACTCATTAGTTTCAAATGTAATCCTGGAATCAACATACAAATCACCAATGGAAAAATGCACCAGACTCTTGAGTAACATGGAACAAAAAACTGCAGTGCGACCAGAGCATTCTCAAATGCCCCCTGAGTGGGTCCCCAGGCTCCGGTGAGGGGAGAGGTTGCTGGCAGATCCTCTACCCCAGAGGACATTCATAAGTGTTCAGAGGGGATGGGTGTGGCACATAAGTTTAGAGAAAGCCTAAGTCAAACAAAGTAAATCCATTCTGTAATGCAAGATTTGAGATTTAATTTATTACAGAACACTGCAAGTATCCCAGAGTGGTAAAGTTACAACACATCTCAACCTTCTGGACTGCAGAATCCACCTCATTCTCCCAGTTCCTCCTCCTTCCCTCTTCAGTCATCTCTCAAATCCAGTCTTTGGCAGAAGGCTTTGCTTTAAGTGCGTTCTAACTACCTTCTCATTCAGCTCTCAAAGCAATAATCATTCCCTCTTACAGATAGATGAAAAATTCAAGGCACAGAGAGGCTAAGAAACTTGTCCAAGGTCACATAGTAGCAGGATCTGAATTCTAACCTGTCATTTAAGCATCAGAAGTGGTCTGTGAACTCCTGCGTTGTGCTGCCTTGGAGAGCTAAATGAATTACTTCCCTGGTATCATCCCCCCAAGCACAGTGTAAAGTTAATAACCTAAACTTGAAAGTATACTGAAACATTTCACTGTGCTTGGCAGGCCATTGAGCTAAGTGTAGATGTAATGGAAACACTGTGATTTTTGGAGTGAAACATCTGAGTCCACCTGTTTTCACAGCCACTTCTTGACAGCATGGCCTTGACTAGTTAGGTAACTCCAAGAGCCTCCACTCATGGCATCGTACCTTAGAGATAATAATGCCATACTGAGTCTTGCCAAGGGGTTGACCTGGGAATTCAAGTAACCCCCCAGAAAGACAAGGGTGATGGCCACACTATGTGCCCTCGACACTGTGCTCCCCTCTGCCCCACACCTCTTTTCTCCTTCTCACATGCTCACACTTGGTGACTCAGCAAATGAAATGGACTTGGCCCTGTGTGGCACCCACCTGCTGCTTCACACAGAACACAGCTCTGGAGAAATCCCCCCAGAGGCCGCGAGGCTCAGAAGAATGAATTCAGAAGGGAAGCAAGAGCCCAGTGTCATGCTCTTAGGAAATTGGAAACACCATTGGACCAGCAAAGTGTGGTCTCGGGAACCCTGAATTGTCCCCAGTGGGCTGGCATGCTAAAAGTAAGTGAAAATTTGGACTAAGGGAGTCCCATTTCCTGTGTGCTATTGATAGAAGCAGGACTGTGGGCTGGGGCGGCCCCTTCTGTGGTGTGATCTGGCCACCAGGGCTGTGCAGGCCTAAAGAATCCCCTCCTCATCTCAGTCCCTCTTCAGACAACCCTAGGAGTCCCCCAAGTTCAAGGAGAGGCCTTTTCTTCCTCAATTTTGTTTCAAGATAGTGAATATGAATTATAATTCCTTTTGTTACTCATATACTAATCATCATCAGGAGAGATGGCCTTATGCATGCAATAGCTTTACATTTCACGTTTTCTGAGCAAAAATGAATATGTTTAGTAAGAACTAAATAGCAAAGGGGATGAATTGGAGAACCCAGCATCTAAAAAGTTTTATAATTTTTTAAAAATTTAGTTATATTTTGGTACCAGGGATTGAACCCAGGGGTGCTTAACCACTGAGCCACATCCCCAGCCGAATTTTATATTTTATTTAGAGACAGAGTCTCGCTGAGGATGGCTTTGAACATGCAATCCTCCTGCCTCAGCCTCCCGAGCTGCTGGGATTATAGGTGTGTGCCACCACACCCAGCAGTTTTTGAATTCTTTAATTCAAAAGATGAGCCAACAATATGAAAGAGAATTTTGAAAATAAATTTTAAAAAATCAGTCATGATTCTGCCAATTTAAATTTGTTTTATTTTATGTATTACATTTTAGTGCTTTCCTTCATATACAGATATTTTTGCATGATTTCAATCATAATGTGTGTGTTATTAGGTATCTTGTGGACCTAGAAATGGATATTTATATACTTTATAATTTTTATTTTAATAGCCTAGGTGGGAGAGAATAGTATAGGTACTTCTTAAGAAAGATGGAAGTGACTCCCAGATGCACTTAGAATGATGTGACATCACTTGGTAAACCATGTCCCTTTTGGTGAGCAGTTAAGAAGTGCTTATAGGGGCTTAGGTTGTGGCTCAGTGGCAGAGCGCTTGCCTTGCACGTGTGAGACACTGGGCTCGACCCTCAGCACCACATAAAAATAAGTAAACAAAATAAAGATGCTGTGTCCATGTATAACTGAAAAAAAAAAGAAGTGCTTATAGCTGTTCAGAAGCCCAGCTACAGTATCCTGAACACAGCTTTTTAAAAAGCCAAAGATAGATTATTCAGGCTTGGTCTGGTGTTGCAAGAAGACAAGAGTGGCTTAGGCTTCTTTTGTTTTTTTGCTTCATCATCTTTTTTGCATTGTTTCCAGGTCCAAAGTTGCGGTATGGCTGCTTGTACACTAGGTATAATGTCTGCATTCCAGGCAAACAGCAGAAGGAAAAGCGGAAGACAGAAGATGTTCCTTCTCCAGCTCCGCCTACACTTTTAATCCCCTTGGAAAACTCTCCCAGGTGTTCTGGTCAAAGCTGCTCATTGGCTAAGCAGCCCTGGGCAAATTACAAAAACTCTCTGAGGCTCAGTTTCTTTCTTTCTTTTATTATATTTTTATTTTTCTGTTTATTTATTTTTTGGTGCCAGGAATCGAACACAGGGATGCTTAACCATGGAGTCACATCCCCAGCTATTTTTATTTTTTAATTTTCAGACAAGGTCTCGCCAAGTTGCTTAGGGTCTTACTAAGTTGCTGAGGCTGACTTTGAATTTGCAATCCTCCTGCCTCAGCCTCCTGAGCTGCTGGGATTATAGGCATGTGCTTCAGTTTCTTCAACTATAAAGTGAAAGCAATAATTCCTACCTCAAAAGTGTATGTGAAAAACTACTGCAAGTTCAAAATGTTATGTAAATTCCAGAGTTAAATTAAAATAGCTTTCCAATCCATTGAAGGTTGCAATAGCTAAAATATTGTGTATTCTTGTTGCAAAAGGACACACATTATAATCATTTACAATCATCTGTTTTCTCCACCCCAAAGTACAGTTGGGAAGGAGAGAAAGCAGAACCAGACCATGTTTGGTTAATGTTAAAGGGAAGTTAGAAAACTATGAGATTCCAGGCAGTGGTAGAAGTGGTCGAACCCCTAGCGGCTCCATATTTCTGTCTGTCTTCACTGTCTGGAAGAGGAATATTATGTTGTAGAAACTGGCCACTCCTAAGCTCAGAAGCAGAAAATCCCTGACATGGCCAGTTCCCAAGATCCCACAGGTCTCCAGGCCAATGGGCAAATATCCCTGGGGTGGAACAGCCCAGAAACAAAAATGATAAAGTACTTGAAGGTAGAGACGTTGTCTCTATTACCTCTCTATTTCAACCCCTGACACCCAGGAGTCCCTCAGTAAAACTCTGCTTATTGTTTATGGCCCCACTCTGGAGACTGAGAGTCAATCTTACATGTGACTTATTTTAACTATTGTGACCCTTAGCTCACCACTTTTGTCTAGAGCTAAGAATGAACACTTTGGGTTGGTGCATATTGTTGAATAAAAATGATTGTTATAATACTTATAGCAAACCTATTAAGCATTTGTTATATATAGGTGTTTCATATTTTCCATGTTAAACTCATTTAATCCTCCCTATTACTTTACAATAGGAATTATTTTATGCTCATTCCACAGAAGAGGAAACAGAAGACAATTTGTCCTAGTTTACAAAGTTAACAAAAAGAGAAACTAGCTCAAAACTCCTAAATCTGTACATAGATTTTCCTGGAAAATCGCTGTTAAATTCCTCAAATAGCTTATAAATGACCTTCAGGAGCTCGATTTCATGTAATTCATTAAAAACATAAATAAATGGTCCACCTTAGGTGAATAACTCAGTCTCTTTAAATTTTAGTTTTCTTATCCAAAAGAAAAAAGAAAAAAGAAAAGAAAACATAAAACTACTTACCTCATAGGGTTTCTTTGAGGATTAAATGGGATCATGTATTCATAGTGTCTGGCACATAGTAATTGTTCAGTGTATTTTAACCTTCATTTTAGAATTTGACAAATAGTGCTTTTTTGTTTTGTGGTGCTAGAGATTAAACCCAGGGCCTTGTGCATGTGAGGCAAGTACTCTACCAATTGAACTATATCCTCAGCCCAACAAATAGTTCTTAATGAGTGAAGTCCATCAGAATCATCAGTGGAAACTTTACAATCTTGAGTTCTATGCCCCAAGCGGGTATTTTCTTTTTCTTTTTTTCTTTTTTCTTTTTTGCGGGGGTCAGTACTGGGGATTGAACTCAGGGGCGCTCAACCACTAAGCCATATCCTCAGCCCTATTTTGTATTTTATTTAGAGATAGGGTCTTGCTGAGTGGCTGAGCACCTTACTTTTGCTGAGGCTGGCTTTGAACTCACAGTCCTCCTGCCTCAGCCTGCAGAGCTGCTGGGATTACAGGCATGCCCCACCACGCCTGGCTCCAAGCAGGATATTTTGATAAAGTTCCCTAAGTGATTCTGATGCACATTCCCTCCTGAGCACCACTGCTGACTATGACCCACTTCCACCAAGGAAGGATTTTGTTTAAGACATTGTGTTGCGTACTAAGAAGAAGGAAAGATGCACAATAATGATAAATGTCACATAGAAATAAATAAATTGCTACAGATAGGAGAGATGAGGTGATGCTCCTACAGCTGGGCAATGAGAGTTGGCTTCAGGGAGGGCTTGACTGATCAGCAGGATTAGCTTGCTGGTTGCATGTGGAGGTAAGAGGCACAGAAGTGCAGAGAATATCAGTGGGGACATTTTTCTTAGAGTATAGAGTCTCTGGGGTGAGTTGGGAGAGGAGGCCAAATGGTCGGTTGAAGTCAAAGAAGGAAGCATTTAGGATTCCTGAACAATTGGTTTGTACTAAATTTGGAAGATCATGACAAGCCACTAAGATTCCTTGAGCCAGAGAGTGAAATGCTCAGAATTGCTCTCTCAGCTAGTAAATCTGGTGCTCTAATAAATGAGAAAGTGAAGAGCCCAAAGAAAAGAAACGAGCAAGGAGCCAGAGATGTCTATCTATTGCATCAGCTCAGGTCTCAGATGGAGAGCTGGGACCAGGCAGGGTACTGACAGGTGGTTAGAATAAAAGGAACAATTATGTAAAACTGATTAGACATTGGGGGAGGGGTGGTGAGAGGAAGAAGAAGTGAAGATGACTTTGAGATTTGAGCCTGGTGATGGGAAAAGAGCAGCACTGTGACCAGAAAAAGGGAAGTTGGGGTTATGAGCTGGGGCGGGGGAAGGGAGGAGGAGAAGTCGAATGTGTTGAGTTTGAGATGCCCAAGGAGGTAAGTGGAAATGTGAAGCTCAGAGAGAGGACTGGCTACAAACCAACAAACAATCCAACAAACAAAACAGAGTGAGTTAGCTGCATCGAGAGGTGTTGCTTGGGGCCCTGGTGATGGATGAGCTCTGTGAGAAGGAAAGAAGAGCATAGAATTTTAAGCCAGGGTCCCTGGGTAGGCTTCTTGGTTGGGGGGGTCTATCTGTGAAATTTTTAGTATTATAAGCAGAATGGTATGTATATTAAGGAGTCCATAATCTCACTGGATTATCCTAAAATGAGGTTAAAAAATCACTAATATATATATATATATAGGGAAGAGGCAGGCTGAGATCATGTTCTTGGAATTTTTACATAGTAGGTACTGAATAAAAATACTCCAGCCAGTTTCTGCATTCTTGTCTGTCATACTCCAGACTGTGGGGGTGATTTTCTTTGCCATGGCTAGACTATCAAATGGATGTTATCTTAAAAATGTTTCTTCTTGCTAAGACAATGGGGAAATGTAAGTCCTTTCAACAGTGGTGCTGAGATAACTGCATTTCTCCATGCAAAAGAATAAATCTGAACTCCCTCCCTACCTCACACCACATAAACATTAACTCAAATTAGTCAAAGGCTTAAATGCAAGAGCTAAAACTATAACATTCTTTTTTTTTTTTTTGTACCAGGGATTGGACTCAGGGGTACTCGACCACTGACCCCCATCCCCAGCTCTATTTTGTGTTTTATTCAGAGACAGGATCTCACTGAGTTGCTTAGCGCCTCGCTGTTGCTGAGGCTGGCTTTGAACTCACGATTCTCCTGTCTCAGCCTCCCAAAATACTGGGATTACAGGTGTGTGCCACTGCAGCCAGCTTAAAACTATGACATTCTTAAAAGAATATATTAGACCGTCCATTTCTCCATCTACTGAGAAGGACGTTGGTGTGGAGGACAGTAACTGCTATAGCTTCCAGGGCTTTGATGAAGCCTCAGATGTGGGATCTTCTGGCCAAGCATGTGCAGTTTCATATTGTTGGTGCATTCATGTTTGCCCTGCAGGTTGCAGCTCTCTATAAGTTTGGTGTGGCTGACCCAAGAAAGAAGGCATATGTAGATTTCTACAGAAATTATGATTCCATGAAAGATTTTGAGGAGATGAGGAAGGCTGCTATCTTTCAGAGTGCAAAGTGATTTTAAAATATAAAGAATTTCTTTGAAGTCCTTAGAAGTTTGTATTGGTGCTCCTTAACTATAAAACATATATACGTGGGCCAAGGAATAGTTTTTCTTGGTAAGTAAACAATTTACAAATACAAAAAAAGAAAAATCATCAAAAATGTTCATCTTTGCGCCCTTGGATTGGGCAATGATTTCTTAGATAGAATACATGAAGCAAAAGCAACCAAAAATAAGCTGGATTTCATCAAAATTCAATTTTTGATTTTCAGGGTTGCTATCAAGAAAGTAAAAAGACAACCCAGATAATGGTAGAAAATATTTGCCAATCATATATCTGATAAGGGTCTAAGACTCAGAAAAGAACTCTTACAACTCAAAAATAAAAGACAAATAACTCAATTAAAATTGGCAAGAAATTTGAATAAATGTTTCTCTAGATAAAACATACAAGTGGCCAATAAGCATATGAAAAGATGCTCAACATCATTAGCCATTAGGGAAATGTGAACCAGAACCATAACAACATACCACTTCATACCCACTGAAGTGCCAATCATTATTATCATCTTCATCTTCATCATCAACAGCTTCTTTAGATAAAAACATATTGGCAAGGACAAAGAGAAATTGGAATCCTTATATATTGCAGATGGGAATGTAAAATGGTACAGCCACTTTGTATAAACAATCTCACCATCCTTCCACATGAATGTCCTTGGAGAACTGACACTCATAACTTTCATGAAAAGATAACTAACCAGCAGAACAGGCCTCTTTTCCTCCTTGTTACCAAAAACATTAACCAGGGACCCTTCCTGGCTGTTTTCTCCTCCTCCTCCTCCTCTCCTTTTCCTCTCCTTCTTTTTCTCCTCCTCCTCTTCCTCCTCCTCCTTTTCTTCTTTCTTTTTGGTCAAATAGAAAGTCATCACATGTTCCAAGGTTATTTCTTTACCTTTAGAGTACCCCAAACAGAATTGTCAAAATGAACTAAATCATGACATATAGATCCTTGTGTGTGTGTGTGTGTGTGTACCTGTGTCAGGGAATGGTAGAGAACAGAGCATTAAGAACAATCTTAACAGTACTGTTAAATATGTATTTTATATATTATATATAAATATGTAAATGTTTAATGATATCGTTGTCTCTTGTCCTCCCTGTCCTCCCCACCACTACTGACCATCCACTTATTTATCCTTGCCATTTCCCACAGGAAGGTCCCTAAGTTCTAGTCACAACAGGGGTAGTATGGAGGCTGACAGAAAGCAGAACAGCAGCCATGAGTCATGTCCTTGATGTTAGTTATGGGTTAGATATGAAGTATCCCCTAAGCGCTCATGTGTGAGACAATGCAAGAAAGCTGAGATGTGAAATGATTGGGTTATGAGGGCCTTAACATAATCAGTGTGTTAATCCCTTAGTAGGGATTAAATGAATGGTGATTGTAGGCAGGTAGGGCGTGGCTGGAGGAGGTGGGTCATTGGGGGTGTGCCTTTGGGGTAGATATTTTGTCCTTGATGAGAGGAGAATGGTTTCTCTCTCTCTGCTTCCTGGGACAGTGTCCTGAGCCTCTTTCTTCCACCACACTCTTCTGCCATGATGTCTTGCCTTAACTCAGGCCCTGAGGAATGAAGTCAGTCATCTTTCAACTGAGACCTCTGAACCTGTGAGCTCCAAAATAAACTTTTCCTCTTCTAATTGTTCTTATCAGGTCTTTTGGTCATAGCAGCAAAAAAACTGACTAAAACAATAAGGTGAAGGGTTTGTTCCTAATCTTGACCCAGAGCACAGCTTCCTGAAATTGTCCTCTCAACTCTAGGGAGAGGGTCCACTTGGGTCTCCCATCAGCCGCTTCTAGAGCCAGAGACTTTTAATCTTTTCTTAGAGATCAGAGCTTCTGAAGCATGGTTGTACGACTCCACCTGGGGGCTTTCTTGGAATCCACCCCCACTCTCCAAGATGCTGATCAAAGTTGGTATGGGTCCTGGGATCTGCATTTGGAAGAGAACTGATGATTCTGTTATAAGGTGCCCACTAGTTCCATGCCACCACACAAGGTTTGCCTAATGCAAATCTTTTGGAGTTAGGCCTAAGGTTAAGCCTCACTGGGTTTGTTTTCCTTGTTTTTAAAAAGGGAGATAATAATACTTACCTAAAGAAGTTGCCGTCCCAGCTTTACATTTAAAATAGGTCCCTTCACTGCCCTTTCTCATGAGTTTGAATCATTTAAGGATTATAGGCATGATGGCAGGGCATGGGGAAGAATTGGAGGCCAAAGGGGACCTATTTTTTTCTTTTTTAATTTTAATTTTTGAAATTCTATCCCTTAGGAGATTCAATCCCAACACCACTCTTGAAGGCCGCTCAGGTGCGGGCCTTTCCATGCAGAGAAGATGCTTTCCGACTCAACATTACTTGATGCTTTCCTCCCTGCACAGACTATCCTCTGGGGTCTGCACTTGTGCTTCCTGTTTCCACTCAAAATTGTGTTCAGTGATCTTGTGGCCAGGTGCCATGCTCTTTGGGCACACAGACAAGGATGACAGTGAGGGCCTGGGCTCAGGAAGCTCCTCATCTAGTGAACCCGACCTGCTATAACATGTACCCAGGACCATGGGAACTCAGAGGAGGGACGGGGCCAATCCAAACAGGTGGAAAAAAAGGAAAAGAATTCCAGTGAGAGAATTCCAGTGGGTGAAAATGCCCTTGACCAACATTAGATTGCAAGTGCCTTAAAGATGGTTATTTTTCCCCATTGGATTCCTCAGAGTGCCCCCCACAGGCCCTTTGGGCCAGAGGCTTATTGATGAATTCTGTTGGCCCACTGAACAGGCCTACAGCCCTTTGCTTCCAGATGCTGGCTGACACTAGTCTCTAAAACCCCTTCTTTCACACCAAACAAAATTTCTAGGATATGTTCGTCTGGAACAATTCTTGCCTTGATTTAATAATACATACCATTGCAAGGAAATCTTGGTGAAAATAGCAAACCCTCTGCCTGCCTTTTTCATCCTGCCACTCTGGCTCTCTCAGCCCCACATTCTCACGCCCACGAGCACTCCAAATTTTGCTCAGTGCTTAGAAGTCATTACTTCCTGGGCAAGTCTCCTCCTTGGAGAGTTGGCGTTTGGCCTGTGGCTGGGCTGCTGGCTTTCATTTTTCTCTAGGATTGTCTACATGGAAAGAAGGGTGACCAAACCAGTGCGTTCAGCACAGGGTTTTGGAATTCTGGGGACTTGAGCATGAGGCATGGAGGAATTCCCTGACTAACAGGAGTTGCTCTTTCAGCCATTAAGATGGCAGTGGCAACTTGTGCCAGGGCTGCCCTATTGTGCTGGCTGCTCTTGGTTCCTTTTGTTTAAAAAAAAAAAAAAAGTGAAGTGGCTGTTTGCTAAGGAAGCTTTTGTTCAGTGGGAAAATGTGCTTCTACCTTGGAACAGGAAAAGCGTCAGCCATGGGAGGAGAAAGCGGAGGGGCAGTCTTCTCATGGAGCCATCTGGTGGATCTACTCGGTAAGCACCGCTCCTGGAACTTCCTCCATGGGTGCAGAGCTCACTCCGTGATTCTTTTCTTGGACAAATGGCCTTCCCCAGCCCAGCAAAAAGACCCCTTCCCATGACAGTGTGCTAGACAGCTGCCTTATGGTGGCTTTCTTGAGGGGACCCACCCCTGAGCTTCTGCTTGACCTCATCTCCAGCTCCATCCCATGGCCCCATCTGTCCTTATCAGGCCTTTGCATTTTCTTCCTTCTGCTCAGGATGCTTTCCCCAGCATCTTCTTAAGATTGGCTTCTTTTTTATTGCTTCCATTTAGCTCAAATGAGCCTTCTGCAGAGAGGCCTTCCCTGACGACATCTGTAAGACAGTTCCGCCCCATGTTGTCCTCCATCATGCTTCTTTGCTTCATTTGGATCCTAGGACACTTAATAAATGTAAACCCATATCATTCACTCATGCATTTTCCCACCTGTTTACTGCCTGCGGGAGGACAGGGTCTTGCTTGCTTGTCTCATTCCTGATATCCAGAAGGGTGTCTGGCTTTTACTGGGTATTCAGTAAATGAGAGAGTGGGAAAAACAAAGAAAAATGAAGACATAAAGCTTGGGAAGGTAGAAGCTTTAGGGCTTGCATGTTCTGCCTGAGGTTTTGCTGACCTTCTCCTCATTCCCTCAGTTTTTCAAAAACAGCTGATGGAAGTGTCAGTTTGCATGACTCGCATCCATTTTTCTCTGGGATTACAGTCTGGTTTCCAGGAATTTGGTTCTTTCCCATCATCTAACACTACTCATTCCTTTCTTGGTTCAGTTTTTCCTAAAGAACATTCACACATTCTTTTTTTTTTAATTTATTTTTTATTTTTTGGTACTGGAGATTGAACTCAGGGGCACTCAACCACTGAACCACATCCCCAGCCCTATTTTGTGTTTTCTGTAGAGACAGGGTCTCACTGAGTTGCTGAGCACCTCGCGTTGCTGAAGCTGGCTTTGAACTCGCGATTCTCTTGTCTCAGCCTCTCAAAGTGCTAGGATTATAGGCGTGCACCACCGTGCCTGGCTTCACACTCTTAATAGCTTCAACAGGGGCTGTATTTATAGGCAAAGTTAACTTTCATCTTTGAGGTCCATGATTTTTAGACATATCCAAATTTTCTATGTAAAAGCACTGGACCATCAAAAAATTCAGACCTTATCCAGCCCAACTTTCCTGCTGTGCTTCCCTTACCATGGGGAGCAGCTGGAGTGCATGTCCACATTCCTATGCAGCCAGCAGGTACCTCCTCTCCTGACAACAATGTTGAACTGCTGGCCAGTAGCCAGGACTCTCTCATCTTCCTCAGAGGGGAGCCCGCCAGCCCAACCTTGCATCTGGGCCCAAACCTAGACAAATGTTCTCTCAGTGTATGTATGTGTGTGTGTGGTGTCTTATTTCCAATTCATATACAATGAATATTCAACAATTTCTCCAAATTCTTTGGGGGTTATTTTCTTCTAAACACCTTGGCTGTTAACTCTTCCTTTTTTTCTTTTGGGGTTTTACTCTTTCTGTTGTTCCAGTCTCATTGACTCGTATCTGAAATGGAACCCTTCCCTGAGTTCCAGCAACACAAACAACAAACAAAAATCCATTCAAACACGGGAGTTTTTAGAGAAGATTTTAGGCTTTGGGAGGAAGATGGAGCGGGTTTTATTTTGACAGTATACAACTCCACATTGAAGATAGACATCTGGGTTCTGGCCTCCAGTCCGTGGGATTTTTCAGTAGCCACAGAATTTCACATAGAATACCAGCCTCACCCAGTTTTCTACTTCTTCTCTTCACCTTTCTCTCTTTTTCTCACTCCTCCCTTCCTGGGTTCCTCCCATGAATTCTAATTTTTCTTATTCGTTATGCAGAACAATTCAACTCTTCCCTGCCTCTCTTGGACCCATTTTGCATATTCAAACTCATTGAGTCTCAGCAGATCCAAAGGATTTCTTATTTATTTAGTTATTTATTTAGTGGGGCTGAGGATTGGACCCAGGGCTTTATGCATGCTAGACAAGGGCTCTACCACTGAGCTGCATGCTCAGCTAGTTTCTGATTTATTAAGAACCACTCTTCTTAGAAGGCAATTGTGGTTAAACGGAATTCCCTTCTTTGCAAGCAAAGGCGGGTGGGATCCTGAGGCCCTGTGTGTCAGTCAAAGGAGGAATCCACAAAGTGCCAAAGCAGGGTTTGACTTTTCAGAGGGCAGCTCCTGATGTCCTTACTGTTCCCTTCTGAGATGAGAAGCAACTTGGGGATGGGCAGTTGCTGAAATCAAGCTGCAAAAGTTTTTAGAATAGCTTTCCCTCCAAAGGAGAGCTGAGAGCCCCTGAAGCCTGTTTGCCCTTTTACATGGGGTGTCTTTCCATCTAGGGTGAACTAGTAATTTTCACGAGCTTTTCTCAGTATCAAACTTAATTTAAAAAAAAAGAAAAGAAAAATAATCTTTCCATCTTTTGTGGGGCAACAGAAAAGCTGTGTTTGGTGATGGAAGATTTATTGGCGTTGGAGTTGTTTTTGGAGCAGGTTGTACTGTGAAGAGAGAGGGCCCAGGAATGAGAAGGGAGTCAAAGAATGTGTGAGCTGGTGGGTCCTTAGGCTAGACAGCACCTCCCTCTCTAGCTGAGGGATACTAAGCCCAGAGTAGTGAAGCAGCTTCCTTGCCCAAGGTCTCATTTCGGAGGGCGGGGGGAGAGTAGAATTTGTGGCCTATTTTTCAACCTGGTTAGGGAAATAGGAACCCCCTTGGTCTGCCCTGGCTTCAATAATAGGCCCTTGCAAGGGGCATTGGGGCTGCTCTGGAATATCCACAGCACTTTGCATCAAAGGAAAATGATTCAATTGCTCCTTCTTTTTAGTTCTTGAACTTTAAGATTTTGATTTGTGGTTCAGTGTTGAGGTGGTGTGTGCATTTGGCTGAGGGGGTGGAAGGTGACAAGGAGAACTCAGAAAGTGGTGATTAGGTTCTCCAAGATGTCTGGGGGTGGAGGAAGAGCATGGGAAGGAGGCAGGCTCCTCGGCAGAGATGGAATAAAGAAGTGTAAATGGGTCAATTTGATGTCAGCTCGAGTCCTTCTAGACAGCAGTGAAAATAGTACGCAGCCAAGTTTTTCTTTGGCAAAATGACTGCTCTGTATGCTAAAATCAGAGGGGAGAAATTGTTACATAGAATTGTTTGTGACAGAGAATCTGTTGTGATGGATTTAATTCAGCTCCACAAGGAATTCTCAGCAGTGATTAAGTGCCCACTACAAGGTCAGAGGTGTTGTGGGAAACAGAAGGAAGGTTTTCCAGCAATGCTATTCCCAAGACCTGACAATCTTTTCAGGAAATTGAGACTCACCTACTTGGGCCAGATAGCAAATGAGATTGAATAGCTTTGATGCCCCAAGTCACGATGCTGACATACAAGTTCTGGAAATCTGTGAGGAAAGTGGTCAGGAGAGGGGTGTGAGGCAGTGGAACCTGAGCTAGAGAGCAAGGTGCTTGTTTGGGGATATATCTTCTTCCTCTGTGTCTTCTCCAGAGCAAGCTTTGCCCATAGAAGGGCCTTGATAAAACCCTCCTTAGCGATGGAGGGAGGTAGGAGGGCAAGAACAGCAGTAGATGAAGAGGTGATCCAGAGGTTGCAGCTGCAAGGACCAGACTAGTCTAGCAGAATGGAGAGGGGGTTTGGCAGTCTTGCTGGGAGCCCAGGAGGCAGGGAGGGGCTCCAGATATGGAGTTTGGACTTGTTCTGTAGCCAAGGGGAACCATAGGAGAGGTGAGGCAGGCCCTTTGGAACATGCTAGCCTATAGGTTTGGAAGATGAAGGTATTACACTGGGTTCTTCCCTGGTGCAGTCTTGGAGGAACCATTTAAATCTCTTTGCCTTAGCTACTTAACAAGTGATAGGTTGTATGGTTGTACTGTGAATTCTCTCGGTTCTCTGCTTCTAATGAATCTGGGATGGTGTGCAGGTGAACACTTGGAGACAGGAACCTTTTAGTCCTGGTAACCCAGGAGACAAAGACCTGGGCCAGGCTGGTGGTGAAGGAATGGCAAGTAGGGGAAGGACCTGAGAGACTTGGAAGTGACTCTTAGAATGCTCTTAGGTATTACTTAACAGATGGAGTTAGCAGAGTTGGTTTCAAGGACAGAGATTTTTTTGGAGGTTGGTTATAGTTTGAGTGTTCAGGGTCTTCCCAAAGCCCATGATTACCAGCTTGGTTCCCAGCTAGGTATTATTGGGAGTTGGTAGATATGTTAAGAAATGGAGCCTAGTGGGGGTTTTAGGTCTCGGGGAATGTGCACCTAAAGGGGACTGTGGGACCCTGGTCTCTCTCATTTTTGCTCCTTTGTATCCTGGCCATGAGGTTAACAGTTTTACTATGCCATGTGGTCTTGCCATGATGCACTGGCCCCACCCCTCACCAGAGGTCTAGGATCTACACAAGCATGGACTGCAACCTGCAAAACTACAAGTCAAAATAAGCCTTTTTCTTTATAAATTGGTTATCTCAGGTATTACGGTGATGAAGAGCTCACTAACATTATGATTATTTGGGGAATGATGATACGATGTTTTAGAAGTAGCCAGAAATGTAGAATTAGAGGTTGACTGGACAAGTCAGAATAGTTTAAATGAGTCCTGGAGATCAAATGGGACTGTTTTGACTCTAGTGTGAACCAGCTGTGTGGCTTCAGGCACATGATTTGAGTAGGGTGACCACTAACTCATCCAGCTTGCATGGGGCTTTCCCAGTTTAGCACTGAAAGGCTCATGTCTTGGGAAATTCCCCAGTCCCAGGAAAAGGGAGGCAGCTTGCCTGGGATGTCCTGGTTTTGAAATTGCACATCTCATGTCTTGGGAACAACTTTGGTGACTGGAACAGCTGGAGAAACTACCCGACCAACTTTGACCTCGATGTCCTCAACTGAAAAGTAGAGATAATAACAGTACCTTCTTAGAAGTATTGTACGGATTAAATGAGATAATTTGTTGAAAGCACGCAGCGTACAGATTGGCATGGGAAAGGCATAAAATAAACATTTGTCGAAAGGATGAGCTAGGTGAATCTAGCAGTGCAGAGGGGATGGGTAAAGTAACCTAGTGACACCCCGGGACATGGGCTCTGTGTACAGAACTTATGGACTGCCTGTATTTATAAAAGAGGGTTTGCAAGAAAATTAGTAATGTCAACAAGGAAAATGTTAGCCCATTGAAGAGAACAAATCTTACTAGCCGCATTAACATTTTAATAACACTTATGCTAACTGTAGGTGAATATGTGCTCCCACCAGAGAATTTCCAAGATTCCCTAAAGATGTCTATCTCTGCTCTTTCGCTCAGTTGACACTGTGGTGGCTGCATGTGCTCAAATGAAATAAAGTCACATTTTCTTTCCAAATTCATTTATTTTTTGGCTGAAGCATTTAACAGATATCTGAGTAGGCGCAATGCTGGACTCTATGGAGGCTATGAAGAAATAAAAGCAACCTGCATTCTTAGAAAATCCACAAGAAAATGATTTTATCATTATGCTTATTTCACTTGTTAAAACATGAACCACACTTAGTCTTTCCCAACCAACAGAAAAGCCTTTTGACAGCTCCATGTAAGATTTTAATTGACCTTCGAAGTTCCAGAAACCAGATGCAGAAAAATCAGAAAGTGTCCATCAAGGCATCTTGAAAAGATGGCTGGGAACAAGAAAGGCTGAGCAAGAGAGCAGAAGGAGGGGCAGAAGGGGGACAGTGATAAAGAGGCACCCCGGATGGGGACCAGGGTCGCAGGGAGCAGAGACTGAGGCAGCAGAGAGAGAGCAGCAAGCTGACAGGAAAGGAGAAAAAAAGGAACTGGTGCAGAGGGAGGCAGGTGGGGAAGAAAGGAGAACTTGAGGAGAGGGCGCCTGGGCCACGCAGAGGCTCAAGGCAGCCCCTAATTGGATAGGAAGGTAGAAATTACATGCAAGGGGCCTTTGTTTAATCATGATGTTTTTTCTTTAACCACAGCGAGAGGAAATGGGGTGAAGACCAGAGCATGGGGGGAGGATGGGCTCCAGCTTTGCCTCTCTCCATCTTGCCTGGGGTTTCCGTTCCTGCTCCAGGTATTGGCCCCTTCCTCACGTGAAAAGTACCCAAAGGCAGCTGCTCTCCCCATGGTCAGCTGAGACTGCGTCTCAGACGGGCCCACCTCCCTCAGGAGTTGGCTGCTCCCCTGAGCTGTGCAGGCCGCTGCTTCCCTGAAGTGCTTCCGCCTCAGAGCCACGCTGGTGCCACCATGGCACCACCCTTCCCCTTCCTTCCCCTGAGGAGGCGCGGCAGTGACAGGGGGAACACTTGTATTCTCTTCCTTCTTTTGCTTTTCGTCAACACTCATCCCCTCTTCCCATTTTCCCATTTTTTTAAAATATTTATTTTTTAGTTGTAGGTGGACACAATAGCTTTATTTTATTTTTATGTGGTGCTGAGGATAGAACCCAGTGCCTCCCGCGTGCTAGGAGAGCACACTACCACTGCGCCATAACCCCAGCCCCCATTTTCCCATTTTATATATCCCTGAGGTTTTTCATAAAGTAAAAGATTTAGGATAAAAATGTTTGACACACCCCTAGGACTCAGAGTCCAAAGAAAGAAAAGTTGTATGTAAATAATCAGTTCACTTTGCCCTGGAGAATGACCAGGCTGAAGGGACCTTCAGAAGGCATTGTTAGCTGAGAACTGGGACCAGAAGGGTGAAAAATTCCATGAACTGAGCCAAGCGGTCTGCTCACTGATTGCCTCCATCAACACAGGAACCCTCAGTTCAGGTCTGGTTAGGCCAAGAATGACTGCCATTGTGGTGCATGTCAGCAATGCCAGACTGGTTCAATTCTTGATGCCTCAGTCTGTTTTCTGTTGCTGTATCAAAATGCCCAAGAGTGGATAATTTATATAAAAAAAGGTTTATTTTGATTCATGGTTGTGGAAGTCCAAGAGCATGATGCTAGCATTTGCTTGGCTTCTGGCAAAGATCTCAAGGTAGAAAGAAGGGAAAATAGCCATGTGTAGAAGAGATCAAGTAGTGAGAGAAGAAGCAAAAGAGAGTAAAGGAAGTAGAACTTGCTTTGTAATTAACCCACTCTCACAGGTGCTACATTAATCCCTTCATAAGGGCAGAGGTCGTATGACCCCATCTTCCCTTTAAAGGGTCCCACATCTCTCAATATTATTACATTGGCAATTAAATCTGAACAGTCTCATAGATGACATGTGTCCAGCATTTCCAGGGGCTTGGTGCTAGCTTGGAGATGATTATATTAAATTATGCTTGCAAATCACATCATAGTTTACAAACACATTCATTATCATTAGTTCCCCAAAGCCTGATGTGTGATTATCCCCAATTTATTGATGAGGAAATAGAGAAGTGAACTGGTTAGTCCAAAGTCTTAGAGTTAGTGGCAGATCTAGATTTCCTGTCAAATTGTGTGCTTTCTCACCAACTATTGTCTGCCAATGACAAAAAGATAAAGATAATTACCAATATGGACTGACTTTTTCTGTCCACCAGGCATCATGCTAAGTGCTTTAACATGCATTATCTCATTTGTTTCTCCCAAGAGGCATGTGAAAAACCGATGTTATTATCCCATTTACAAATGAGAAAACGGAGGTTCAGAGGGATGAAGTACATTGCTCACTGTCAAATGAAAAGGGAGGTGTAGGTAGAGACCTAAACCCAGCTACATCCCAGAGCTTGAGCTCTTAAACCCATGAACCTACCCCAACAGGCCAGAGATGGAGTTTACAATTCAATTTGGGTCCCTGATATGTATGTGTGTGTGTGTGTGTGTGTGTGTGTGTGTATGTGTATATATATATATATATATATATTGAATTTAGGTATTAGGATGGAACAACCCAGGGGCATTCTACTACTGAGCTACATCTCCAACTCCCCTTTTAAAAAAAACAACAACATTTTTTTCTCTTGAGACAGGGTCTCACTAAGTTGCCAAGGCTGGTCTTGAGTCTGCAATCCTCCTGCCTCAGCCTCCCAAACTGTTAAGATTATAAGTGTGTCTCACTGTGTCCATCAGGCCCCTGGTTTTTAGTTTTCCATTCCTTTTTATTTCTTTCTTTGTCTTCTGTTTCAAAGTTTCTACTTTCTGGGATACCAAAAGCCCTGTTACCCAAAGGGCTCTGCAAACAAACAATAATTTTTATCAGTTGTCAGGTCTTCTGAGTTGGGGCAATTGAGGAGAACAGGAGGTTATTGGGAACAGAAGGGAGCATCATAAGACTTAAAGGAGGAGGAGAAGGGGATTTCCTATTCCAATATGGCCACTGTGGCAGAGGCTGAAGGGCATGATTATGTCATACACCTGCAGAGTATGAAGCTATTGCTTCTTCCCAGCCATACATGCTGCTGCTACAGTCTCTCTCTCTCTCTCTCTCTCT
Source organism: Xerus rutilus (assembly GCA_028644305.1). Classification (NCBI taxonomy): domain Eukaryota; kingdom Metazoa; phylum Chordata; class Mammalia; order Rodentia; family Sciuridae; genus Xerus; species Xerus rutilus. The sequence goes on along the minus strand of CM053404.1, from coordinate 61,733,315 downwards.
CTCTCTCTCTCTGTTTTTATGGTACCACATATGGCACTTTCTTAATTGAAATTTTCATAATAATTGATCTAACCCATATCATTCTGGTAGCTTTAGCCAAACAAATTCTGACAGGTTTTGATATTAGAACTAAAAATATGTTTCCAACTAGCTGAGGAGCCATAAAGCAGGCTCGGATCATACTAATGATAATGGACAATCTGCTTGCTACCATCAAGTTCTTATTATTTACATGTAGCAAACCATCCAGAGATAATGTGAGCCTTGAGTCGCCTTCTGGTTTTTACTGATCTTCCCTAATATACCAGAGGAAGTCTGACCAAAGTGTCCACAGGTCATCTTGGTGTGCCCCTAGTACGCCTCAGTGTATCACATGGGATGTTTGCTGCATAGCTGCTCATAATCTCTGGGCTAGCCATCCCCAGTGGAACTGGAGGGCTGTTTCAGTTAAAAAAAAATTAAATCTCATTTTCACAGATGTTTCTTTTTAGGTATCTTCTCTGCAGTGGTCCTGGTGGCATTGGGAGGGACTGAGTGAGCAGCTCTACCCTTGAACATGGACTCCTCAGTTACAACCCTGCTTTGGTCCTACTCCACTATAACTTTTCCTACAGGGCAATGAGTCTACCGGGCTGAGGTACTCTGACCACTAAGAGCCCACATACCTCCATATTTCAGGTGTTTGTGACCCCTGATTCCTGCCCAAGCAGCCTTGAACCATCTCCACATATAGATGTCTTCTCAGGGTCTGACTTAAGAGTCCACCACACTGTTAACTGCACACTCCCCAGTTCTGAGGGGGCATAAGGAGGCCATAGTCACAGGGGCCTGTGGATCATGTTTGGGTCTATATGCAAGTGAACAACGTCTCTGCCCTCACAGCATGGGACAAAGCAGGGCGTAGGAAGACATGGGATGTGTGGCCTTGGCCTTCAGGTTTGTCTCTCCTCACACTTGCTGCTCACTGAGACACACTGAGTTGTTCTGAACTTGAAGTTGTCCTTTCAGGTCACTATGAAGATCTGCTTACCATGGAAGGAGGATAGAACATATATTCAACAGTTTGTTAGCTTGACTTGGACCTGTCATGTACTTAGACATAAGTTATGTGAGCCTCCATTTCTTTCACTCTAGCCCATGATACTGTAAGGAATTGTCTGAGACAGTAGGAACTGACCTTGGTGGACTAAATAGGTAGGTAGGTGGAATACAGGACATCTTTTCCTACTACCAAGGTGAAGAGTTCATGGAAAGATCTCACTGAAGAGTGAGGGAGCAGGAGAGCTTAGGTTTTCTATCTGCATTTGTTATCAAGTGACTGATGTCCTGGGACAGTTCCTGTTAGGGCCTCAGTTTCCTGGCCTTTTAAAGAGAGAAGAGGTAAATTAGCTTTTCCCAAGGCATATTCCTGGACCACTCGTCTTGCCAGATGGCCCATGGAACAAAGGTTGCATCATCAATTAAATCAAGAAAACAAATTGTTTCCAACTTGGGAGTGTAATGCTTATTTGCAAAATAAAGCTTCCTAGAAGTTTGATAGTACAAAAAAAAAAAAAAGATGAATTGTAATTAGCCTAGTTTCCTACACCAAGAATTTATTGAGTGCTTACTATGTGCTAGGAACCATGCTATGAGCTTTATATGGACATTTATTTAATTATCATACCAACCCTATCATATAGGTAACATTACTATTTCATTTCACAAATGTAGAAACCAGAGATCAGAGAGGTTGAGTAATTTTCTCAGAGTTAGAAATGAAATTTACCACCTGATTCTGGGACTAAAGTCCTCACTCATCCCTATAGGAAGGCTCACTATTTGTTTTGTCCCTTATGGGTTTCTTTTTGCATTTTATGATTATCATCAAAGTCTGAGTGATCTATCTACTTTATATTGATTAAAAATAAACCATTTCTAATTCTAAACACTTTTCTAAATTAAAAAAAATATTTTAAAATAATGTCTAATATATGAAGGACCAATGAGCACATAAGAGGCATCAGAAAATGCAAATCAAAACCATAATATCATTTCATATCCATTGGGATGGCTATAATCAAAGCATGAGAAAAATAAGTATTTTGGATGTGGAGAAATCAGAACTCTTGTATATTGTTGGAAGGAATGTGAAATGGTGCAGCCACCTTGGAAAACAACCTTGCAGATCCTCAAAAAGCTAAACATAGAATTGCCATATGGACCAACAATTCCACTCCTAGGTATATATCCAAAAGAAATGGAAATATTAGGTCCTCACAGAAACGTGCACATGAATGTGCCTAGCAGGATTATTTATAAGAGCCCAAAGCTAGAAACAACCCAAATAGCCATCCACGGATGAATGGATAAGAAAAATATAATACATCCACACAATGGAATATTATTATGTTATGTTATATATCATTATTTTTATGGAATATTATTCAATATAAAAAGGAATGATACATGTTACAATGTGTATGAACCCTGAAAACATTACGCTAAGTGAAAGAAACCAGACAAAAATGACCACCTAGTAGATGCTTTACTTTGTATGAAGGTCCAAAATAAGTAAATACAGAGACAGAATGTAGCTTTGTGGTTGCCTGGGTATGTGTGTAGGGAGATTATCAGGGATGATAGCTAAAATGCATAGGGTCTCTTTTTATGGTGATGAAACTTCAGATATTGATTATGGAGATCATTGTATAATTTTGTGAAAAACCTAAAAAACATTGTTTTTATACTTTAAATGGATGAGCTGTATGATATGTGATTTATATGTAAATAAAGCTATTACCCTTATCCTGCAAACTCCCTACAGTATTTAAAACAATTTTGAAAAAGGGATTTGCTTAATTATCCCAATGCCACAGTCTTTTATGCTTCATCTTTCCTTCTGGTCTCTGTTCACTGCATGGCCTACTGGGGTAAATGCACTCAGTTATTTACCAAAATTAGAGAGCAGGGGGGCTAGTAGCAATGATATTTATTCAGATTCTTCTCACCAATTCACTCACTGATCACTCTTTTATTTATGCATCCATCCAACGCATACCCTGAGCCCCTCCCTATGCTAAGCCCCATGACAGGTTCTGGGACACAGCAGCAAGGAAGGCAGACAAGGTCTCATCTACATGGGACAACTGGACAGGGCACAGTCCTTGCAATGCAGTGTGAAGATGGTGCACTGAGGAACCTTGTGGGGAAGGTCTCAGGAGCCCTCTCAGGAAGTGGTGCCTCTCCTGATTGCTGAAGGTGACATGCTTGGGCAATTGTTAAGGTCTGCAAACTCTTAGAGCCAAGGCAGTTAGAGAATGAGGAGAGTTGAGGTTGGTAGAGACCAGAAAAAGAAGGCTCTGATAGGCATTATTAAGGGGATTGTGCTGAGACTCGATAGCACTGGTGTGTCCCCTCAAGGCTTTCTTTCCTTAGAGGAATGACACATTTCCAAACTATTGCAATTGAAACATACATACTGTTTTGTGTTCTCCAGCACTTTATTAAAATTGTTTTCTCTCTCTCTATTTTTTGGTACTGGGGATTGAACTCAGGGTCACTCGACCACTGAACCACATCCCCAGCCCTATTTTGTGTTTTCTGTAGAGACATGGTCTCACTGAGTTGCTTAGTGCCTTGCCGTTGCTGAGGCTGGCTTTGAACCCACAATCCTCCTGTCTCAGCCTCCCAAAGTGCTGGGATTACAGGCATGTGCCACTGCGCCTGGCTGTTTTCTATATTTTTATGCAGGTTTTTTAATTTAAAATTTTTATTGTTTTTAATGGATGTATAGTTAATCAAGTCGATGCTATGTTTTACTACATTATGTCTTTATTATTGGACATGGAGTTTGTTACTGGTTTTTTTCCCCAAACTCTTCTCCTATTTTAGTCAAATGACAGTGACTTTAGTCAATCCTCATTTTCTCATGCATATAGTCCCTTATGTCCCTTTCTGGCTAACATTGCAGGGTACATTGTACTTGCTTTATTTTTCTAGGAGTTATTTCTAGGCGTGACTATCAAAAGGAATGATAATCTTTTGTCTCTAATTTGTTCACCATTGTGCTTTCAAAATGGGCTGTGTCATTTACAAGCACTAAATAACCCTTATGGGTATAAGAAATAGTATTTATTTCTTCATTCTCTCTTCCTTTGGGGGAAGGGATAAAGGAGTAATTTTTTCTGTGCATAAATTCACCTGATAATCTGTAATAATATGTCTAAGGCCTGACTGATTCATTGTATTTTAGTCATTTCATATCAAAAATAAGAAAACCACGTAGAACTTGAAATCTTTGGCATCTTTTGGAAAAGGAAGTCTATTGAGTTAGGGTCATGAGTTAAAGTAAAAGCAGACTTAAGGGCTGGGGTAGTAACTCAGTGGTAGAGCACTTGCCTAGCATGTGTGAGGTACTGGGTTCGATTCTCAGCACTGCATATGAATAAATAAAATAAAGGTCCATCGACAACTAGAAAAAGTATTTTTAAAAAAGGCAAACTTAAATCACTAGTGCTGTTGATACAATATTGCCAAGCTACTCTACCCTATACTTTTCCATCAGAATTAATTTTTTTTCCAGTAAGAGCCATAACTGCTTTTAAAAAGGGGATACGGTTTTTCTTTTTTTCCCATTTTGGAGCGTTTTATCGATTAACATCAAGACGATTCAATACGGAAAGGCATTGGCCTTCCGTATAACAAAAACCGATGAGAGTAGATAGTGGCATAATGCCCTCTGAAATACTATCAAAATAAAGAGGACATTTAAACATCCTTGCCACTACTGCACATAAAAGGAGAATTACCTCTCATTCTGTGGAGCCCTACAAGTAATAATATATATTTATAACAGCAGTAGCAGTTCTTTTAGCTGGGTTTGTATATGTCTTCAGCAGGAAAGGTTGGTACCGGGAAGGTTTCAACTGAAGGAGATTGCTTTGGCTAATGTTAGACCCAGAGGATTGGATATTATATGGTATGCTGATTTCAAAATGATTAGTTTAAGACTTGAATGTTGAAATCCATCATTTCCTCTTTGAGATCTCTCTGCAGGGATACCGGAGGATGGGAGATTTGAATCCAGTCTCTACTCTATCCCTAATTATTTCATTCATTTTTCTGGATAAATAACTTTTTGAGTTTTCTGATAAGGTCCACATGGCTTTACTGGTAAGAAGGCAACAAGAGAAAGAATAGTACTTGCACAGAAAAGGATATTATCTTCTTCCCATGGATCCAAACGATGGGCTAAAACCTATTGTCAAAGTCTGGACTACCCCTGCCCCCTCTAGCGCCAGGCAGGCTTTTTCAGGAGGCTGAATTCAGCAACGGCTATGCCTGGTCAGAGGTAGTGTGGGGCAGGAGGAAGACTCTAGCATGGATATTAGGGCACTGAGTTCCTCTTCTCTGTTATTGGGAATTGAGCATTTCAATATATTTTCTTCCAATATCTTCTTCCCTGGCTTTTAGGGAAGCAACCATAGCTATTGAGTAAATTAGCGGGCGATGTGGTCTCTGGGAATTCCTTCCAGTTTGGGCATTTAGTGACTCTAGTATTTTTTTCCAAGGAAGTTCTAGTCTCTGTCTTTGGTTTCATACTGAACTTTAATGTCCTTCAATGGACCACCTCCTAGAATTTTGTCCCAAATAACTGCCTGTTAAGTTGAGGGGACGCCCCTGGGCTGTTTAGTTCATATTCCTAAGTGCAGCTGTGATGGCTTATATTATATTGTCAAGTGAAAACTATTTTAACAAACACAGGAAGAAAAAGATAATATTCATATATCATTCAAGTTCCTATATTATCCAGTGACTGAAGGACTTAGAGAACTGGGGATAATCAAGTAGTGATAGAATGTTTCTTTCTGTGAAATAAAACCAAGTATCAATAGAATATGCAGGGTTAGGAAGTTAGAACTAAGGAAAATTTGCAGGAGTTTCTGCTGGAGGCCCTATGTCCCGTACTTTATTGAAAATGGATTTTGATTGACTTAGCTCAGTGAGAAAAACTTCCCAAGAGAGACTTCAAGTACTGTTTCCTTACTGACAGGATACAGGAGGTTTAGTATCATGTGAACATCTATTAATTTTCAGACATCAAGTTTGAAGGCACTTTGTCTTTGAGGGCGTATGCACCTTATAGATATTCCAGGAGCAGACATTTGCAGGTGTGAACAAGCTGCCCTGATGCATGAGTTGGTCATGGGAGTCGAAGCTTGGTGCTGGCTGGTTGCATGATGGAATCGAGATAATGAGAATTCTTTCATTATATTCTTCATCATCGATATAATTTCTTTTTGCTTGTGATTAGATTTTGTCCTAATCTCAGAGTTGTTTTGGGAAAGATAGTCTGGGGTTCTTCCGCCAGCTTTGTTTTGAGAGTGGGAGAGGGATGGGGAGGTGGAGGAGAGGTTATTGTGCCCAAGCTAGATCCTTCTCTCTCCAGATGGTCTTCATGTAGAATTACGTAAATCTTTTTTTAAAGTTATTTTTAAAAATATATATATATATATATATTTAGTTGTAGATGAACACAATACCTTTATTTTATTTATTTATTTTTATGTGGTGCTGAGAATCGAACCCAGGGTTTCACACATGTGAGGCGAGTGTTCTACCACTAAGCCAAAACCCCAGCCCCAACATTCAATCTTGAAGCTGTTCTTTATTGAAAGAGCCCAGCTCAGTGATCAACATTTGCAAAACCTTTTCTATGTTCTTATAGCCACCCCCACCTGGTTGTGCAACTTGGGAGGAGTCTGTGTTCACACTCCAAAACTTCTTGATAGGCATGGATGGCATGTCACATTGTTTTTTGGTCTAGACACTAGATTCTTCCCATAATTAAAACAGTCAAACCACAACAGTAGGAAGCTTAGGTGATGTCATTCATGTGGTTTGTCTTTTTGAAGGTGGTTAGCAGTTAGAGAATTTCTGGGATTCACCAATATTCTCTATGCTGAAGCCAGTTGAGTTAGGAGAATGAAGATAAAATGTATTAAGGCTTCTTTGAAATATTATTACAGAGAAAAGTCAAGTATTTTCGTTAATGCACAAGCATCCATTTCTGAACACCTAAAATGAGTTGTGGGGATACCTACAAATAAAGATATGATCCCTTACATCAAGTCTCTCTCTCTCTGTCTCATAGAGCAGATTATTGGGCAAACCCAAGATTACAGTCATGTAATAGGAGCAGAAAAAGACTACCTTTTACTCACAGATATCAAACAGACCATGTGGAGTAAGTTGGAGTTGAACAGCCTCTTGAGGAACCTGTTGGCATCGATGGGGAAAAGAGCCAGAAAAGGCATCCCAAGTTCAAGGGTCAGCATATGCAAAAGCATATCCATAAAAAGAACACACATTTCTAGAAACCACAAATAGTATGGGATGTCTAAAATGCAGGTTGTGGTAGGTCTTGGAATAAAGAGAACTGGACCAGAGGTAAGAGATGACATTGAAGAAGGAAGCAGAGACTAGATCATGACGCCTCTACCTAATGTACCATTTTAAGAAGTTTGATCTTTATTCTTTACTAATAGCATGAGGAAGCCATCTGTGTTAGTCAGCTTTTAGTTGCTATGACAAAATACCTGAGATAAACAACTTTAAGGAGGAAAGATTTATTTTGGCTCTTGGTTTCAGAGATTTCATCCATGGCCACTTTATGGTTGCTTTCAGGTCTGTGGCAAGGTGGTACAACATGACAGAAGTGAATGGTAGAGCAAAGCTGCTCAGCTCAGAGCAGCCAGGAAGCGAAGGGGGGGGGGTCTCAATATCTGCTTCGAGGGTATACACCCAATGAACTTTCTTCCACTGGACTTCACGTCCTAAAGGTTCTACCAGCCCCCAAAAACTGGCAACCAGGATATTTAAGATCCAAACCATAACAGCATCTAGACATTTTAAGCACAAGAATGACATTCACTCAATAATTCAACAACTAGTACCAGGTACCTACCATGTGCCATGTGTGGCTCTAGGGACTGAGGTTATAGCACTAGACATGATTTCTGGTTCATATCCAACATGACATAATATGCATTTTTTTAGTTGCCGATGGACACAATACATTTATTTATTTAAATGTGGTGTTGGGGATCAAACCCAGTGCCTCACACATGCTAGGCAAGCGCTGTACCACTGAGCCACAGCCACAGCACGTGATACGCATTTTTTTTTTTTTGGTACTGGGGATTGAACTCAGGGGCACTTGACCACTGAGCCACATCCCCAGCCCTATTTTGTGTTTTATGTAGAGAGAGGGTCTCACTGAGTTGCTTAGCGCCTTGCAGTTGCTGAGGCCCTGATACGCATTTTTGAAGGAAGCTGTGTGGCAGCAATGTGCGGGGTAGATTGGGCTTAGGACCCAGTAAGAAGTGAGTATCCTCGACTCTTTTCTACCTGTATTGAAACTGTCTGGAATATGTTGATCATTATTTTCAGCAGTCCCCAGAGCAGAACAGTATTATTTGCAGTACTTTGAAAAAAATTCTGAAACACCATGGCCTGGCTAAGAACTAATGAGAAACCCAATGAATCAGCAATGGAGAACATTTATAGAAATAAAAGGCACAATTTTTATTTATTAAGTTTTACTAAAAGAAACACATGAAAGATAAAGGAAGTTGTACAAAGTTTGAGAAGTAATCTTAGGAAATATTTGCAGGGCATAAGAAAATGAGAAAAAGAGAGGGGATGTGTTGTAGAGCCAGTTGCTACCGTGGGCAACGGGGTGTGATCTCACTGGGGATTTCTGGGGACAGTATAGAACACACCTCAGAATGATCTAAGGTGCTAGGAAGCTGGGGTGTTTACCCATCAAATCATTGTCCATCAGTGTTTACTTCTGAGGGCATGGACTTCCAACTTGCTTTGTGCAGAGACTCGCTGTATGTTTTAGGCCAGAGAGCCCCAGGAGTTCATGGGAAGCGTCCATCAGTATATTGAGGTAAAGAGGTAGGGGTAGGGCAGTAACAGAATCTGCTACAGAAGTCAATAATTCTTGAGTGCTTTCCTTCATTCATTCATAGGTAATAGATTCCATATTTGCAATCATGTGTATTAAACAACAATCTTAAGGCTTAAGTTAGGTCAGGGATTCTCAATTGGGGGCAATTGAGCCACATCCCAAAGGGATATTTGCTGATATCTTGAATCATTTTTGGTTGTCAGCATTGGAAGGGGGAGAGTGTGATTGGCATCTAGGTGGTAGGCTGAAGATGCTTCTAAACATTCTGTCGTGCCAGGATAGTCCCTTCCACCCCCTTGATGCCTAAGAGTATCTAGTCTAAAATGTCAATAGTGCTGAGATTGAGAAACTCAGGATTAGTGTATGCTATTTCACAAGTAAGAACTCCAAGGTTCAGAGATGTTGAATAACCTCCTTGGGTTTATAAACCCAGTGCATGGCCCAGCCAGAATTTGAATTGAGGTTTATCTGCTTCCAAACTCCATGCTTTTTGATTTACGTTGGTCTGCCTTCCAGAGACGAAGAACCTGCATCCCAGAGGCTCACTAAAAAAAAAAAAAAAAAAGCCCAGATCAGTACTGGCCATGCCTCCTGGCCCAGAACTTCAAAGGAGCCTGGAGCTGGCTGGAACTGGAAGGAGTTGGGGGAATGAACACCTTTTCCCATCTCTCCCTGGCTTCTCTCCCTCCTGGGCAAGTTGGGGCAGGTTCTGTGGGCACAAGTCCCAGAGTTGCATACCATGACTGGCGAGGTGCCCTTAGCTGGAAGCTCTGACTCCTTCCCAATGCACAAGGACGCCCTTCTGCTGCCAAAGCTGGCTGGTGGTGCTTTCTGGAATGGCAGCTCTCTCCTCCCCCAAGGCTTGGGACGATCTTCTGGCAAGCATATGTAGTGAAGAGTTACAGGTGGTGCAGACACAGTTTGGAAGGAATCCCAGCTGGGCCACCTCCCAGGAGCCTTCTGATCACTCACCAGATAACTTTAGCCGCTTGCAGAATCCCGGGAATCTTAGCTGCTCCAGGAAACCAGCTTCAAGGGCAAGGAGAGGTTCTGAGAAGCTAGAATAACCTTGGAACTGAAATTGCTTTGTCCTTTTGCCTCCTTGGGTTGGAAATACTTTTGCAACACCACAGAATTCTCCATTTTCTCCCCTAATCATGTGGAGTGAGCAAAGAGCAGGCTCACCTCGGAGGACTCCATCCGGATACTTGCAGGTCTCTGAACTTGCCCTGTTCCTTTTCTGGAGGTGAAGTCCATGTCATTTTTCTCTGGGCACAGTTCATGGACTCTTTTGGAGAACTTACAGCTCTATAGTGTCAAGTCTTCTGGTTTCCAGACCCACATCCTGCCCTGGAGGGAATTGACATCCATCACACATGTTGTTCCTGTCTGTTTAATCAAACTTTCATTTGATGTTGGTTGGAATTTCACATGTGGACCAAATATAGAAAAATTAAGTGATTCCAGCAGCTTAAGTCTAAAGGGAAGCATTAACCTTTGATATCAAATAAATTAAAACATAGTACATCTCAATAATGTGTTTTTGGAGGTACTGAGTAGAAGTGTATTGACTTGTTCATTTGTTACTTCATTTATCCACTCATATAGCAAGCAACTAATGAGTATCTACCAAGTTTGAAGCTTTTAGTAGGTGTTATACAGAACATTAAGGCAAGGATGATGAAGTTCTTGCCTGTGAGAAGCTTAAAATCTAATGAGAAAAAGAGATAAATAGCCATCTCACATTGCAGTATAAAAATATTATAAGAGAAATACTAAGAGGTGCCACTTGATCCTCTCCTGTTCTAGGCTATGAAATAGCTCCGGCATGGTGAGGAGTCAGCAAATATGGGCTACATTTTTAAGAAATCAGGTTCTGCGGAGGAAGAGAAAAAGTCTTTTAGTGTGATGGATAGGTATGGTTTAGGGAAAATATGTTAATCATATAGACATGGTTCTCAAACAATTTAAGTTTATTTACAAATCTCTTGTCCTATTCTTCTGCTATTCTCTCTGTTAATGCAATTAACTTATCATGTTACATATCAGTAGTACTCAAAACGTAGTTGTAAGCTGGGCTTGGTGGTGCACACCTGTAATCCCAGTGGCTCTGGAGGCTGAGGCAGGAGGATCTGGGTTCAAAGCCAACCTCAGCAAAAGTGAAACGCTAAGCAACTCAGTGAGACCCTGTCTCAAAGTAAAATACAAAACAGGGCTGGGGATGTGGCTCAGTGATCAAGTGTCCCTGAGTTCAATCCCTGGTATCAGGGATTGAAAATGTAAAAAAAAAAAAAAGTAGTTGTAGACCACTGCTGGTCTGCAAACGGTTAGCTATTCCATGATCTAAATAGGGAGATTGATGATAAGCATGTTTAGTAACAGTTGTAGCAATTTGACAATGACTTTGCTTGTTAACTAAATAGGAAAATTTGAGGCTTGGATTTTGTATATCATTGTATAATTTATTTTTTAGTAGTTTATTTTTTTAATTTCTAAAAGTATCAGTCTGTAATATATTGAAAATGAAATAATAAAAAAGGTTTCCTTGCTCTGGATGATTTGAGAAGCCCTCTGAAAATGATGGCTTCTATCTGTCTTACCTCTGGAATACAAGCTTCCTTAGGGTAGGAGCTGTATTTTTTGTGTTTGTATTTCATTCTTGAGCCTATAAGTAGGTGCTCCTTAGTTATTTGTTGAATTAAACAAAAACATTAAAGGAACTTGGGTCAATCTTCAGTGAATTATTTTCAACTTTTGGAAAGGCTATTTGCAGGTTTCCACTGGAATTAGCTCTTGGATTCATCTTCATTTAATGAAAGCAGCCCTTGATTTTATCATCCTGGGACTACTTAACTTCAAGATTGCAGGCCTGAGTTTCAACTGTTCTACTATTTTTTGAATGTGTGCTTGCTCAGCTTATCCACGTGCTCCATGAGCCTAAAACCTTACCATTCCTATTTTTCTCCAAATTTAGTATATTGGACCTTTCCCAGTTTAATATCTTTCTTAAAATGCAGAAAGGACTGGTATATATTGCTCTTCTCATAATGCCCATCGTTTCACTTTTCATTTATTCTCTCATGCTTTCACCACTCACTCCCTGAACGCTTATTGAGTAACTGTCATGTGCTTGGCACTGCAGGAGGCACTGTGGGTACAAAGAACAAGAAACCAACTTTCCACCTTCAAGGCGGGAACACTCTAGTAGGAGAGTTAGAAATATAAACACAAGATTACAATGAGGCACTAGAATGGGCACTGATCTGAGAAACAAAGGGCACAAGATTAGAAGTGACCACTTCCATGTTGAAGGCCAGAATAGCTTCAGAGCAGAGGTGTTTCTTAAATTCAGATGGAAATGTGAGTTGATAAGGAGAGAGCACAGCTGCTACAGAACACCCAGGGAAAATACATGGCATCATGTTGTGAGAGCTTCACTACCACCATCCCCATTACCACCAGCACCATCATAATGATCAACTCACCACCACCATCATTATAACCACCACCACCATCACTATCACCATTACCACAAACAACATCACTATTACCACCAGCAGCATCATTATGACCACCTCATCACCACTGTTTGCTAACATTTCTTGGTCACTTATTACGTTTAGGCATAGGTTACTTATTATGTTTAGTCCTACGGGAGGACTTCGCTTGCATTAACTCATAGATTTTACAACCTGTGGATTGGGCACTTTTAGGGTTCCCCATTTACTAGTGAGGAAATAGTTCTGGAGGCAAAAATTATTTGCCCCACTTCATACATCAAACAAATGACAGGATTCAAACTCAAGTCTACTTGACTCAAAAACTAAGCTTGTATTCAGGCCTCCTGCAAGTCTTAAATGTTAGACCCTATGTTTAGCCTTATCGTTTTGATAGGTATTTTACTGCCTAGAAATTTTGCTATTGGCATGCATTGTAAAATCTGCTTTTAAACTTATTAATATGTTAACCAAGATTATTCAAAGGACAAATCCCTAGGGGAACCCCAAGGTGAGTCACTTTTGACACAATGAATTGTATGATCATCCCAGTCTGTTGATTCTATTTTTAGACACATTCCAAAACCTTGAGATAGCTCCCTGATGTTATGTGACCACAGGTATGGAATTTTGTCAAGGTTTTTTGAAGTCTCAAGACATTGTGTATTAGCAGTTTTTATTCACATACTATAGCAAATACGAAAGCTAATCAGTGATAGAAATGCGGATCATGTCTTTCAATGCTTAATAAGTGAAACTATGTGACGCCTTTGAAGTGTATTATTTTATTTAATCTTCTCAACCAATATCTCCATTTTTCAGAAGAAAACATGGACTGGCAAGCTAACTTGCTACAGGTCCTCAGCTAGTAGGTAGGAGAGCGGGGATGTGGTCGTGGCTCTGCATGCCTTTGAAGCCTTAGAAATAAGAGTAACCATTAGAATGGTGGGAACTTAGGGAAAATTTCAGCTTCCCAAATGGCTCTGTCTCTCAAGCACACTCACTGTATTGGGGTGTAGTGTTCAAAAGCCTGCGGAGACAAGGCAGAGCAGACACCCAGACCATTCTCTGTGCCCGAGAGTCTCCAGGCTTCTTGGGGTGGTGCTGGCTGTGGTCCCTGTGGTTTGATAATGCACTTTCCCTCTCCCAGCTCACATTCAGACTGCTTCAAACACAGCGGCATGTCTGTTTCTCTTCCACTAATGGGTAAAGCTGCCAACTTAGTCTATCTTGACAATTACTGATTGGAAAAACGTCTAAAAGTTTAATCATAGGGAATGCTTAGTCACTGAATATAATTTCTAATGGATTTTAGAAACAAAATAAGTACTCCTGTTTTACCTTTTGAGGTGTTGTGGGGGCCAAATGAGATCATGTGTTAACTTTTGAAAAAGCATATGCCTTTATTCAAATAAAGACAGAATATGTCATTGGATCTTAACTTTTGTGCCTTATAAATGAGAGACATCTTGCTGCAGTCATTCTGAAAGGAGTTAAAGAGGTAAGTCTGGCCAGAGATGTTGCAGAAGAAGAATAGCTGATGGGTGTGTTGCTAAACAGTACAGGCAGTTTTCTTGTCCCGTGACCTTGAGCTAACTAATAACTCTATGCCTCTGGTTTTTTTTTTATTTGAAAGATGAAAATACTAATAGAAGCTCTTCCTAGGGTTACCAAGATTATTAAAAAAGCTAATACTCATAAAGTACATAACACAGGGACTGCCATAGATTCAGAGCAGTGGAATGTTAGCTCCTCTTATGATTCTTAATCACTGTCTTGATCCACCTGATAATCTCATCTACCCAGAACAGCTGCACAAGCCTCAAGTTGTCAGCTACTCTTTAGCACAACTGTTCTAATAGAAAACTGCCTAGCTGCTGACCAGGGATTTTATTTTGCCCACTAAAATGCTATCATTTTCTCTGTGCAAACCATAAATGCACTGACAGAAAATAGGGCCTCATCCACGAGGTTGCCATAAGCCTGGCTCCCAACAGCAGCAGCTCACGAAGCAAAGGGGTGAGTAGTTTCCCCTTTCTTAGAGAAAAGATTCTGCTGATTGTGAAGTAGGGAATTCTGCAAATTGGCCAAAGGGTGCTATCCCCTGAGTTTTCAGGTCCTTCTGAGAAAGAATAAAATAAAACGAAAAACAAACAGACAAACCCCTCCTCTCTTCTCTTTTCCCAGACTGCTTCTTTAATTAGTAGGTTTGAATATGGCTGCGCTCACCCCGTGGCTGTATTAGGGTTTAATGACCGGATCAGCTGTTTGCATGAGCACTTGTCCTAGTTATTTGATACTTTTTGCTGTAGGTCAAAGTGACTAGACATTCTGGTTTTGCAGGGAATGTCCCCAGTGACATAGGTCAAAGTGATTCTTTTTAGCTACCGTATGATGTAATGTGGCCCTTTATTTCTTCTCTAGCCCCACGCAGACGGAGACATGAAGTGATTGCTCTTGCAAAATGTTAATTGGAAGGATTAAATATCATCCTTTTTTCCCCCTTCTTTCTTTTTTTAAATAGAGGCTGAAATTAAAATCGAGAAGGCATAGGGTAGCTGGTAATTGCAATCGGAAGAAGCTAAGGATTCTGAAAAACCAAACTGCAGCACAATTTCTATAGAAGAAGGTAACACGGATTTAATCAAACCAGTTCGGAAAGGCAAGTGGTTTCTTTGAGCAAGTTGAAAATTAATCATCTGGAGAAACAAACCAGCCCAGAAAGATGAGTCCAAGCCAGGGTTAAAAAGAAAATTAATGAGACAAAACCCATCAACTCCAGGTGAAGATAGTGGCTTGTGAAATATAAAGTTCCAGGCTTGACCCTCACTACAAAATCTTGAGCAAACACCCTGAATACATCTGTAAATTATTTATTTTCTATTAGCTTCCTAAATTTTGAACGTATTATTAGGCAATGAAATATTAGCATCCTGGGGTTAGAAAGGACAGTGGAAGTCATTTAGTCTGACTCCCTATGAGGATATTTTGAAAGCATTTGTGCAGGCCAGACTAAGCTACATCTCACCCATGTTCATTATAATGAGATCTGGAAGATTACAATGGAAATTAGTTGTCCATTTGCAAAATTTAAATTGTTCTTGATTATAGGTTGACTTCCCAGAGCTCCTTTATATCATTAGAAAAAGATCAATTGTGGTGGGGAAAGGTGCTTGACCGTTAGTTATCACTGAGTTGCCTATCTGCCTTCAAGTTGTGGCAGTTTAATGCTTCAGTTGTGGGCACAATGAGCATCTATCATTTTGGAACATTGTGGGGTGTGTGGTAGTGGAGGGGCTTCTGGTTTAGCTTAGATATATATGGTCATTAGAAGCTCACAAAATACTAAATTAATAGTAACTATTTTGTAACTTCTGATATTCTCTTGGTTTGGACTCTGGGTCTCATATGATAGGAGGGAAGAATCACAACGTAATAGTAATATTCTTATGGCAGCTAATTTTACTGAGTGTGTACTGTCAATTCTTTCTCCCCTTTTCTCTCTATCTTTTTCTCTCTCTCTTATATATATATATTTTGTTGTACACAGAAGGAGCACAACTTTTCTTTTCTCTGTACGTCATGTAGAATCACATCATATAGGCAGTCATACATGAAGCTAGGGGCTATGATGTCCATCTCATTCCACCATCTTTACTGCCCCCAAGCTTCCTCCCTACTTCCTCCCCTTTGACCAAATTTTCTCCATTCTTCCCATGTCCTTTCCCACATTATGGATCATCATCCACTTATCAGAGAGAATATTTGGCATTTGGTTTTTTGGGATTGGCTTACTTGGCTTAGCATGATATTCTCCAACTCCATCCATTTACCTGCAAATGCCATAATTTTATTCTCTTTTATTGCTGAGTAATATTCCATTGTGTATATATACCACAGTTTCTTTATCCATTCATCTACTGAAGGGCATCTAGGTTGGTTCCACAGTTTAGTTATTGTGAATTGAGCTGCTATAAACATTGAAGTGGCTGTAGTACTGTAGTTTGCTGTTTTTAAGTCTTCTGGATATAGACCGAGGAGTGGGATAGCAGGCTCAAATGGTGGTTCCATTCCAAGTTTTCTAAGGAATCTCCATACTGCTTTCCAGATTGGTTGCATCAATTTGCAGTCCCACCAGCAATGTATGAGCGTGCCTTTTCTCCCACAACGCCAATGCTTGCTGTTGTTTGTATTCTTGATAATTGCCATTCTGACTGGTGTGAGATGAAATCTTAGAGTAGTTTTGATTTGCATTTCTCTAATGGCTAGAGATGTTGAACATTTTTTCGTATGTCCGTTGATGGATTGTATATCTTCTTCTGAGAAGCGTCTGTTCAGCTCCTTGGCCCATTTATTGATTGAATTGTTTTTTTGGTGTTAAGTTTTTTGAGTTCTTTATATATCCTGAAGATTAGTGCTCTATCAGATGTGCGTGTGGCAAAAATTTGTTCCCAGAATGTAGGCTCTCTGTTCACTTCATTGATTGTTTCTTTTGATGAGAAGAAGCTTTTTAGTTTGAATCCATCCCATTTGTTGATTCTTGATTTTACTTCTTGCGCTATAGGAGTATGGTTAAGGAAGTCAGGTCCTAAGCCGACATGATGAAGATTTGGGCCTACTTTTTCTTCTATTGGGCATAGGGTTTCTGGTCTAATTCCCAGGTCCTTGATCCACTCTGAGTTGAGTTTTGTGCATGGTGAGAAATAGGGGTTTAGTTTCATTTTTCTGCATATGGATTTCCAGTTTTTCTAGCACCATTTGTTGAAGAGGCTATCTTTTCTCCAGTGTACATGTTTGGCTCCTTTGTCTAGTATAAGATAACTGTATTTAAGTGGGTTTGTCTCTCTGTCTTCTATTCTGTACCATTGGTCTCCATGTCTATTTTGGTGCCAGTACCATGCC
>CM053404.1:61582436-61715857 GCA_028644305.1 Xerus rutilus | reverse complement strand
CTATTCTGGGTCTCTTATTCTTCCAAATTAATTTCATGATTGCCTTTTCTATTTCTATAAGGAATGATGTTGGGATTTTAATTTGGAATCGCATTGAATCTATATAGCACTTTGGGAAGTATGGCCATTTTGGCAATATTGATTCTGCCTATCCAAGAGCATGGGAGATTTTTCCATCTTCTAAGGTCTTCTTCAATTTCTTTCTTCAGTGTCTTGTGGTTTTCATTGTAGAGGTCTTTCACCTCTTTCGTTAAATTGATTCCCAAGTATTTTATTTTTTTTGAGGCTATTGTCAAAGGGATAGTGTTCCTAATTTCTCTTTCAGAGGGTTTATCACTGATGTATAGAAATGCAATTGATTTATGGGTGTTGATTTTATATCCTGCTAATTTGCTGAATTCATTTATTAACTCTAGAAGTTTTCTGGTGGAATTTTTTTGATCCTCTAAGTATAGAATCATGTCGTTGGCAAATAATGATAGTTTGAGTTCTTCTTTTCCTATTTATATCCCTTTAATTTCTTTCATCTAATTGCTCTGTCTAGTGTTTTAAGGACTATGTTGAATCTCTTATATTTTTGTGTATATGTTAATATAATGTTCATATAATCACTCATTTAATCTTTTGTAACACTAATCTTTGCAATATCCTTTGGGGTTGAAACTTTTGTCTTTATTTAACAAATGAGGAAATGAAGACATGGAAAAAAGTTAAGTGACTTGGCCAAGGTCAGTCAGCCCAAGTTAGATGGGATCATATTTTTAAAAAATGGAGGCGTTCAAGCCTCCACTCACAAGTAGGTAAACTTGGACCACAAAGGGGTAAAGCGATTTTCTCAGTGGCAGCACTGAGATTAGAACACAGGTCTAGTTCTTGTCAGCTCCTCTTTCTTTATGTCACATCCTTCACCTCTGTTGGCTGGGAGATAAAGTAGGTAATTTCTAAGCAACACTGTCCCCCTCATATATTTACATATGAGTTGAATAAATGTAGAATTTAGGTGTTGTCTTGAACCCAGTTAAACTTTTTTCTTTCAGGGTATAGGTCTACCTTTCTAGAAATGAACTTGAATAGCACCAAGCTATCATCATTCAGGGGAAGCGACAGGGAAAAATGACCGGGATGACCCTTGTATCTTGTTCACTGTGTACTCATAAAGAAAATGCTTAGCATAGATGTGCATATGTCATCATGTGTTGATTCTGGAATCCAATCCCCCCATATGATTAACTTGCAATAACAAATAATTAAGGTTAGAAGTGGTAAGATTAAAACAGAATACAATAAACCATGTAGTCAACTAGAACACTGAAGAACTCTCCAACTATCTTTTATTCATTGTTAGGAATTTGATAATTACATCACTAGAGTTATTTGAGAGCCCAGGCATCTTCAATGAGACCCCACTTTGTTTTCTTTCTTTAGTCTAGCTCAGTTGTCCTTCTACTTTAATATGCCCAAGAATTATTGTATGTGGTTGTATATATACAAATTATTATATGCTGTAACATATGGATGAAATTGTTTTTTTTCCTAAGGATTATTTTTAACTAGTGAAATTTGTTGCTTTAAGTATAGGCTTTAAAGCTTCATTACTAAAAAAAGATGTATAGTCCCTTTCAATCTACTATCAAATTCATTGATTTGTAAATTTATTAAAATAACAACAGTGGGAATAGCAACCAGTACCACTGAGAACTGGTCAGTGGGTTGTTTTTGGTGTTGCATAGACACCATCAGAGAGAAGTCTGCCCATAGAAATCTTTTTTTTTTTTGGTACCAGGGATTGAACTCAGGGGCACTTGGCCACCGAGCAACATCTCAAGCCCTATTTTGTGTTTTATTTAGAGACAGGGTCTCACTGAGTTGCTTAGTGCCTTGCTTTTGCTGAAGCTGGCTTTGAACTCATGATCCTCCTATCTCAGCCTCCTGAGACACTGGAATTACAGGTGTGCGTGCATGGAAATCTTGATAGCATCTGTCCGAGAATTCAAAGGCATTAAATTTAGAGTTCTGAAAGTTTATGACTTCCTATCCAATCAACTGACCATCCTCAAAGATTCTTGGATCATTAAGCACATTACTACTTCCATGATTTCTTTGAGGTAACTGCTTCTCTAGTGCTGCCCCTGCACTTACAAGTCTATAGTGATTATTCTCATTGTATGCTAGTGGCTTATTTGTGTGACTGTCCTCTCAAGGATCTTGCAAGGTAGGACCTTACCTTTCAGTGTTGTTTTCCCAACTCTTAGTAGAGGCGTCTGACTCATACCATTTGCTCCATAACTGTTGACTGAATCAACTAATTCAAGTTATTCCACTTTCTGAGGGATAGGAGTACTGTGGTCAGGACTTAAGCTTCCGGCAGACACCTCACTTGAATTGTGCTGGCATTTTCTGTTAAAGAAGGGAATATCTGCTTGCCCCAAGAGGAGCTGAAGATTTGGGCATCCTGCTTTAACTAGCTGACTTATTATTCAAAAATCTCTCTGTGGAGCTTTGATAAAAGAGTTTGTTGCTAAGAAGGGGTTACTAGTTTTTTCTTTCTCAAAAAGGAGCATTCAACTGGCATTTGGGACTGGTTTGGAACAGGGGCTGGCCTCTTGCCTCTAGATCTCCTGGAAAAAACTCACACTGACCTTGTCCACAAAGTCTGAATTACCTGTTTCTTTCTCCCTGCAGAGCTAGGGAGAGGTGATCACCTCAGCCAGGCTGAGGTGATTCTTAGCTACTTTCAACATTTTGGGAGGCTCTGAAACTTACAGTGGTGCCTGTTAGGTGGGAGTCTATAGGTAAGTGTCTTTACCTATTGACTCTGAAGAGCCAGATCATCTGCTAGATTACATTTTCTATATAATTTTCTGGTTTACAGTCTAAATGAAAAACAAAACAAAACAAAATAGAAAAAAAGAGTCAACAGTGGAAGAGATCTTGGCAATTACGGGGTCAGAAGATTTTCTTTCCTCTTCTTGCACCTTATAAAAACTGAGATATTCACACAGAAAAGTACATAAGACGAATGTACAACAATGTGATTAATTATAAATACCTGTTTTTCAGACCCAAGTCAAGAAACAGAATACTGGCAGCATTCCAGAAATGTCCTGGGTTTCCTTCAGGGTGACAGCACTCTCCTGTGCACCTGGAGGAAAACACCATCCTGTTTCGTGTAATCATCTTTTTATCTTGATAGTTTGACTATCAAGTGGGCATCTGTAGCATTATTTTTATATAAATAGGATCATATTACACGTATAACTTTTGTCAACATGTTTGTAGGATTTGTTCATGTTGTTTGTAGCTGTTATTTGCTCACTTTCGTTTCTCTTTAGCCTCCCAATGTGATAGTATGCCATAGGCAATGTCTGCATGGTACTGCTGGTGCATACTCAGGGTGTCCCTTTGGTCGTTATGACCATGTTGTGTAGACACTACTGCATGCTACAAGACATTACTTGCTCTCATGCTGGTGTACATGTGCATGGGTTTCTCCAGTGTAGGGCATATACCCAGCAGTGGGACTCCTGGGTGGTGGGAGATATGCATATAATGTCCAACCATTTCCCCAAGGGTCACTCTGGCCAACATTTTGGTTTTGGCAGAGCTTTTAATCTTTTGACAATCTGATGTGTGTGTATGGTAATAATATTCTGCTGTGGTTTAAATTTTCATTGCCTTGAATATTGATGACATTGAATGCTTTTCAACATGTGTATTGTTCTTTTGTATTTATTCTTTGTAAAATATCTGTTTACGAATATCTTTTGCCCACTTGAATTTGGTTTTTTTTTTGTCTTTTAAAATTTTATTTATAGATGTTCTTTACTTATTTTCTGGTGTTATATGTCTTTCAAATAATATCTATCTTTTTGTAACTTGGTCTTGCAATATGGTATCTTATGATAAACTGAAATTCTTAATTTTAAGAGAGTCAAATTTATCAGTGTTTTTCAATATGGATATTGCCTTTTCCATCTTGTTAAAGAAATAATTCTCTACCTCAGGGTCATAAAGATCTACTTTATTTTCTTCTAAAAGCTTTATAAGTTTGTTCTCTAGCTTTAACTCTATAATCTTCCTGGAGCTTATTTTACATATGGCATGAGCTAGGTGACCATTGACTTGTTTCCTCAGTGGCTACCCAACTGTCCCATACTTTATCAAAAGACTATCTACAGATCTGCTGTGCCATCTCTCATAAGTCAAATTCAAGTACATATGTGTCTATTTCTGTATTCTACGGTCCTACTGTTTTATTTGTCATGCTTGGACCAATGCTACACTGTTTTAGTTACTGTAGCTTTAAAATAAGGCGTGGCATCTGATAGAGCTAATTCTTTCACCTGGTTTTCCTTTTTTGAGAATGTCTTTTCTTTTGCCCTTGTGTTTTCATATAAATTTTTTATGGCTTTTTTTATTATTTAAGAAGAAATTTTCCTTTCACCTATGACTCTCAAGAGTGGGGTTTTGTTTTATATTTATTATTTATTTATTTATTCATTCATTCATTCATTCTACTTATACATACATGATGGCAAAATGCATTTTGATTCATTGTACACAAATGGAGCACAACTTTTCATTTCTCTGGTTGTACGTCATATAGAATCACATCATATATGCAGTCATACATGAAGCTAAGGCTATGATGTCCATCTCATTCCACCATCTTTACTGTCCCCATGCCCTCTTCCTACTCCCTCCCCTTTGACCAAAGTTCCTTCATTCTTTCCTTGTCCCCTCCCCCAATATGGATCAGTATCCATTTATCGGAGAGAGCATTCAGCATTTGTTTTTTTGGGATTAGCTTACTTGGCTTAGTGTGATATTCTCCAACTCCATCCATTTACCTGCAAATGCCATAATTTTATTCTCTTTTATTGCTGAGTAATATTCCATTGTGTATATATACCACAGTTTCTTTATCCATTCATCTGTCAAAGGGCATCTAGGTTGGTTATAATCAGCTTGTCACACTCCACAAAACAACCTGTTGAGTTTTGACTGGAATTACAATGACTTATAGGAAAATGTGGGAACCAACATCCTGTAATACAACAGGATGAACATGAAATATCCATGAACATGGAATATCTTTCCTTTCTTTAGTGATTCTCAATAAGGATTTCCAACTTTCCCCATTGTAGTCTCATACAACTTTTGCTAGATTTATTCTAAAAACTTGATGTTTTTGATGCTCTTGTAAATGGTATATTTTCAAAATTTTCATTTTTCTAGGTTTTATTGATGGATTATAATAATACAATTGATTTTATGTTGATTTTTTGTATCTAGCAAATATATCAAAACTTTTTATTAGTTTTAATAATTTAAATGTAATTTCTTTTGAGTTTTACTACCCTCGTATTAATTGTAACAATTTAAATATAGTTTCTTTTAGGTATTATATGCTCAAAATAATATAATCATTAATGATGTCAGTTTTATTTTCTTCTACCCAATTCTTACATTTTTCTTCATCTCTTTTTCCCCCTTATTATGCTGTCCAGGACCTCCAGTTAAATGATTAATAGAAATGAAAGAAAATCGGCATCCTTGTCTTTTTCCTAACTTCAAACAGAAAAATTTTAACACTTTTAACACTTCATCACTTCATCACATTTTTTTATGTAAGTTGTTTTGTTTTTGTTTAGCTATCTTTTCTATACTAAGAGAGCTTAAAAAAAAAGAAAAGAAAAAATGAAACAAAAAAGAAAGAAAAGAAGAAAGCTATTCTACTCTATATGTAGTTCTCCAACAAGGAGCTATATGCATAATTGTATAATAGGTATATAATTATATGAACATATGTTGAATTTTATTGGAAGATGCTTGTTTTTCTGTGTAAGATAATCATATGATTCCTTAATTTACGAATGGAGTGAATTACATTGATTTATTTTCTAATATTAAGCAAATCTTGAATTTTTGGAATATAGCCAAGTTGCTCATTATATGTTATCCTTTCTTTGTATTGTTTTAGTTAACTAGCAGTTTTGCTTGAAATTGTCAGATGTGAAGTTTGCCTGTAATTTTCCTTTTTCATACAGAATTGTTTTGCTGGCCTTATCATATGAGTTGAGAAGTATCTCCTTTCCCCTGCCTCTCCCCATAACAGAGGATAAGACTGAAATATAATACTGAAGTATTCTTTTTAAAAAAAAAAAATATTTGGGTCTAGATTTTTTTTCTGCCAATAAGAGGGTTTGTTTTAGTACTGTCTCAATTTCTTCAATTTATGGGACATACAGATTAAAATTCTTCTATTACATCAAAAATTTATTTGTTGGCATAAAGTTACTTATAACATTGTGTAAGTATCTTTATGATGTGTACAAGATCTGTAAAGAGATTTTATAATTAAAGAGATTTTATAATTTTATAATTAAAGAGATTTTATAATTCTATTCCTGACATCTGTGTCTTCTCTCTTAAATTTAAATTGTCAGTTTATCAGTGGTTTCTCGATTTCATTAGTCTTTTCAAAGGAACAATCATTAGTTTTGTTGATATTTTCTATTGACTATTTTTTTCACATATTATTACATTTAAAAAAAATTTTAGTTGTTGATGGATCTTTATTTTATTCATTTATTATTTATATGTGGTGCTGAGGATTGAACCCAGTGCCTCAAGCATGCTAGGCAAGCGCTCCACCACTGAGCTACAGCCCCAGCCCATATTATTACTTTTTGTTCCAATCTTTACTACTTCCCTTTTTCACATTTCTTGGGGTTTTTGTAACTTTTTAAACTTCTTTCTTAACTGCTTATTTTATTAAGTCTTTCTACTTTTTAAATGCCATACTTCAGATATTTTAAGATAAACATTTTGCACATTTTCACATCTTTGAATTTAAGATGCATCTTAATATTGATGGCATGTTAGTTGACTTGTAAGCATTTTTTTCTCTCAGTGGTATATAAAATACTGGCACATCTTTAGCAAATAATATCACAAATTCAATATAAGGAAATATATACATTTGAGGCTATAAATCTCCCTCCATGTATTTCTCTAGCTTGTTTCCCACAGCTTGTTTTGTTTGCTTCTTGTTCCTTTCTGTTTCTTCTGCTCTTTCTTCTACTTGACAAATTCTCTTGTCATCTATGTATAATCTACTACTAAACTTGTTTAATTTTTATTCTCAAGATTCCAGCTTTGAAAATTTTGTTTTTCTAATTGAATATGTCACCTATTTAAATTTTTTCTATTCTCTAAAGTATTTTAAAATTTATCTTTATATAAATATAATGACATAGTAAACAGTTGCTTCCTCATTTGTTTGACAATTCTAGTAACTACATTCTTTCAATTTGTTTCTATTCTCTAGGAAAAGAATCAAGATATAGACTATATCCAAGTCCCTAAAGACCTCCTGCTCCTTCCCAGTCACTGCTACCATTCCCCTTCCAATAGCCACTATTTTTCCTAATATGATAAATCAATCCTGGTCATTGTGTAGCAGAAATTATTTGTAGTAATAATTTGAGGATTAGGATTGGCATGAGAAAGACTTCTTTCAGAGGAGGTATTATTTGTTTCTTCAGGCATATGGAGGAAGACCAGTGCAGGACAACCTAAATCCAAGTTCACATTTAATCCAAGTTCATAGAGAATGGTCAGATTCTCTAGACCATTCGAAGGGCACCATTCATGCTGTAAATCTGTAGGAAGGTGGGATGAAGTCCAGGGACCCAGTTGAAGAGGGATGATTTATCAGAGAATCCACTGTGGCAGGCTCTTCACCTTGACTAACCTCACCCACAGGTCTGAACAACTCTAGATTTATAGCTTTAACTCTATGCTGGTAAATGCCCTTAGGACAAAGAAGATTTGAAGGTTGAGCTTATCTCTCTGGATTTTGTCTTTTTCTAGATGTTGTTCCAAGAATTCCTATTTTTTTATTCTTTAATAGAATGTTTTGTTTTAATGTTCTACGCAGTTTTTAAAACTTTTCTCAAGAGGAGGTTTTTTTTTCTTTTATAATTTTTAAACTTTTTTCCAGCTGTATAAAAATTGTTTTCAAATGAAATCTTGGATTTGTGATACATAAAATCTGTAAAAGACAAGAGTCATGCTTAAAATTATTCAGACGTCATTGTTCCATGTATCTCCCTGGAGACATTTTCCTTCTGGGGTCAAGAGCTGCTTCTTGTTTTTAGTTCCGGAGTGATCTATTTTTGTTTGTTACCATTATACCCCCACTTTCTACCTTAATAACCTTAACCAGGGCTCCTGAGAGAAACTGACATCTCAAAAGACGAAAAAATAAATTGTCAAAGGGAATATTATGGTTTATTTAAATTATCTAACAAATTAACACTGGTGAGAATGCTGAGTATTGATTCCCCTCTTACATACATGGCCTGAGGCTAATGCTCCCCATCCACTTTGATAGGACCCTCTTAACTTTTGGTCACTGAAGTTATTTTTCCTTGCTGGTCTGATCCCTGCTCATTTCTTATTGCTGTCGGACAGATGGATTTATCTACCTTGCCAGCCATGTGGCTATTACTTCCCTCCCTCTTCTTTTCTTCCTTAGCAAATTATTGATGTTCGCCATGAATTCCAAAAACTAGGTTTAAGCTCCTAATGCATCCTAGCTTCCCTGTGAAATAAGAACTTTTTAAAGGCAATGAATTGTTCAGGTGAAGGTCCTTTCCTCAGTGGTGTGGGCAGGTTGAGAGAGGCGGGAGGAATGCACACATGCCTCTACTCCATGAAGTCACTGGCTAAGACCTGTTTTCTTTCTTTCTTTCTTTCTTTCTTTCTTTCTTTCTTTCTTTCTTTCTTTCTTTCTTTCTTTCTTTCTTTCTCTCTCTCTCTCTCTTTCTCTCTCTCTCTCTCTTTCTTTCTTTCTTTTTGGTACCGGGGATTGAACTCAAGTGTACTCAACCACTGAGCCACATCCCCAGCCCTAGTTTGTGTTTTATGTAGAAACAGGATCTCACTGAGTTGCTTAGCGCCTCGCTGTTGCTGAGGCTGGCTTTGAACTCATGATCCTCCTGTCTCAGTCTCAGCCTCCCAAAGTACTGGGATTACAGGCGTGCGCCACAGCACCTGGCTCAGTCAATGGCTAGGCCCTATTTTCATTTGTGTGAAATCAGAGGTGGACTTACCAGACTTACCAGACATTCTTGCTTCATGAAGTGGGCATGCCCTATGCATTTTGCTTCCCAAATTGAGTGGAATTTGAGTAGATGTGTAGAAATCTTCACCAAATTGTCGAAATGTAGAGTCCTCCCCGCCCCCGGCCATTCCAAGCTATTTAGGGAGAAGAAAACCTTGGTTTATGTTTCCCTTAAGTGAAGATGAAAAATGAAGCAAACAAAACCCAATGTCTTAAATTCATTCACTAAAACGATAGCTTAGAGTTTAAAAACAGAATGAGTCTTTGCATGGATTTGAGAACTTGGCCATGGAATCAAGGCCAGTGCATCTCCCACTGACTCAAATATATGTGGAGCAGAATTTCTCAGCCTCAATTTTTTTTATACTAGTACCTCACTAGCAAAGAAATTGCCAAGTTTTACTTTCAAAGTCTATATTGTGAAAGCAATGCATTCATTTTCTAGATATAACATTGCATTATAATATCGAATATGCTTTGTCAAAATACTGTCCTCCAATTTCATCCCTCATTCTCCCTCGTGCTATGGTTCGGACCACTGAACAACAGATTCAAACTGGCTGCCTCATGATACTATTAATCTATACCTAATTCCAGCCAAGAGTCTTTTCCACAGAAAGTCCAAGAGCAATCTTGGCAATATTAAGTAAAGTAGGGGAAAGTTTGGTGTTTATTTAATGTACATGCAGTAGCTCAAATTACTTTTTTTTTTTAGTTGTTGATGGACGTTCTATTTTATTCATTTATTTATGTGCTGAGAATTGAACCCAGTGTCTCACACATGCTAGGCAAGTGCTCAACAACTGAGCCACAAACCTAGCCCTCAACTTTCTTTATCAGACACTTTAAATTGTCACCTTGACATGGATTATCTTGTTTGGGAGCTATGCGATTCAGAATGGTTGTTAATATAGTTATGATCGTTGACTGAAGAAAATCTTTCATTTATCTCTCCACATGCATCAGAAAGAAACTTTAAATTTTTGTATCCTGACCAGAGAAATAGGTCATTGGCAAAGAAGGTAATAGGGTCCAAAGAGGCAAATTTTTCCCAAAGTCAAAGAATAAGCCAAACCCTGAATTCTTCTGTAACATTCTTCAGTGCCTAATATAGTGCTGGGTGTGTAAGTGGTAATTAGAAAATATGTTTAGACCAATAATTGAAGTTTCCTGTGTCGACGTGGAGACTTGAGGGTTAGTCTCACTGTTTGGGGGGGAAGATACTGGGTGAGCTAGCAGAGGTGTAGAGGAAAACCGAATAAGACCGGTTTTGTTTTCCATTGTGAACTCTGCCTCTTATTATATGAACTTGGAAACATTACTTAAACCTTCTGTGCCTCAATGTGTCATTGTAGAAGAGGAATTATAATCCCTTTATTATTTATAAGGATTTAGAAATACTGTATGTAAAGTTCTTGGTACACACTCATCTCTCATTAACTGGTAGCTGCTATTATTGGTAATAAAAGAACAATGTTAACTTCAGAAAGTTGTATTAGGAAAAAGCTTCCCTGAGCTAAGGCCCTTCTGAATCCATGCAGCAGGGTCTGGCTTTACCCCAAGTTTCTGAAACAGAGCCCTGGCCTGAACTCTGCACCGAGTCCCTTTTCTGTAATCCCTGTAGACCCCAAGTTCTGCTGACCCCAAAGTGCCTTAGTCATAGGGGAATTAATGGTACATTTGGCCAAAAACTCTAAGTGGAGATCTTCCAAGGACAGAACATTCTGGAACCCGTATCTTCTTCTCACAGTGGCTGAGGTCAAAGCAAATCTAGAGGGAAAGTTGTCTAAGGAGACCCAGACCCAGAGAAAGTTAGGAGCTGTTTTTTTCTTTTTTAAAAATCTGTAGGTTGTAAATAATCCTATTGGCATCAAATTTAGAGTCCTCTTGGCAAACTGGCTGATATTAGCAGTAAAATTAATTTGAAAAATGAAACAAATTTAGCAAGCTAAAAGTAACGCTTTTCAAAATTCACTTTAATAATTTTAATATTTTTATGTTATTATATTGATTTTATATGCAATGGCTCAAACGGGAATGGTCCCATTTTAAATTTGATCATCCTATTTGTGAATACAATTCTTGAAATGCTGAGAGTCAAGTAAAGGGTAAAAGTATTTTCTATTAAATTCCCTGGAGACAGAGTGGAATGTTTTCTTGAATTATTTTGGTTAGAGGGCAAGCACTTTATTCAATTCATCTCTGGATCAGCAGAACTTTTGTAGCATAGTGACTGACACATGAAAGGTAACAAATGAATGTTTGTCGAATTAACTATGAGAACAAACTAATGAAGACAGGGCATGGTGCAAAGTGCATTCCACACAAAGCCAGAAGTCCTCCATTTGGGTCTTGGTTCTATCACTGACTTGCTGTGTGACCTCGACAGTCACTTAACCTTTCTGAGGCAAATGCTTGCACAGCAGTATAGTACCACTTACCTAACAGTGTTTTTCTTGTCTCATAAGACTGGCATGGAGAATGCAAATGAGCTAAGGATGTGCTATATACATCAGGGTGTGTGATATAAATGATTAAAAAATAGACATTTTTGTGATTTTTTTTTTATCTTAACCAAGATATCTACCAGTTTCTAAGAAACCAACCAAGTTGGAAATCACTAATGTTCTCAATAGGCCATGCTCTGTGATGACATAAATAATTGTGATAGTATTAATAATGACTATTACTTATGGAGCAATCATTATAAGCCAGATTCTGTGCTAGGAAGGCTATATTATTGTTGTTTTTTTGTTGTTATTATTATTATTGAAGTGTTGGGGATTAAATCCAGGGCCTTGCATGTGCTGGATAAGTGCTCTACTGAAAATCCCCATGATTTGCAATCTTCACAGCATTGTTATTATTATCATCATTTTTATTTCTGAGAAGAGAACAGAGGCACAAGTTAGTCCATCACTTGGTCTGACTCCAGCACTCACTTTCTTTGGATTAAGTTCCACACTGCCCTTCACAAAAAGTTTGAACAGTCTTTGCACACCACCATGATACAGATTTCTTTACATAGCAGACTTCATTAACGTCTCATCAGAACCAATGAGATAGAGTATTATTATTTTCATCTTCATTTTAAGATGACAGAAATGAGACACAGAAAGGCTGGACAAGTAGGCCTGTCTAATGCCAAAGTGCGACTGTGTTTGCTATACAATGATGGAACTTGTGAGGCTTTTTAATGATTATGTAAAACAGTGAAACAAAAACAAGCATATGTATAATATATTCCTCTCTTAGCAGGTGACATTTTTGTGTGTAGAAAGATGTTAAGGAATAGCAACATGAAGGTCCAGAGGCAGCCTTCCTGTACAAGGCAGAGGAGGGCCTACAGCTAATCCCAGTGGACTTTGTGGACTATGCTCACCCTCTAACTTTTGAACTATTGTTCTGTGTTGGAGAATGCCTGTGAATCTTATTACCCCAGTAGCCATACAGAACTGAAACTCTGCCTTCCTTGGAGCTTAGAGGCAGTCACTGAACCCAGCCACATCCTGGTAGTCAAAAGCTTTCCAGAAAGCTGAACCATGCCTTTGGCGGGAGAGAATACAAGAACAAATGGGTTGGATTCCAGGTGGATCTTTCATCTGGGCCTTTGACCATGCAGTTCCTTCCACCTGAGCTAACTGCTCGACTGCCTGGAGCACACTATTCATCACCCATGATCCTGTCCAAATGTCACTGTCTAGTCTCTTTCTCCCTATACCACACCTGCTGAGCAGATTATCAGGGACTTTGAGGAATCCATCAAGCATCTGTTGATATAGCCAGCACTTGGTGATTGCTTGCTGAACTCCTGAGTTAAGGCCAAGAAAGAAAGGGATCAAGATGACTCTGCCTGTGATGTTCTTAAAGAAACCAGGCTTATTCTCTGCATGATTGCCTCCATTCTTCATTGGGATATGGCAGAGGAAGTGGGGCCCCTTGTACTACTTTGAAAGCTTGCATCCATCTCCCATCACATCTTTTATCTGGCAGAAAGATTACTAGGATTGTGGACAATGAAATCGTGCTTGATCCCAGCGTAGGTGTGTGTGGGAGAGAGAGGGAAAGAGAGAGTGTGCGTGTATGTCATGTTGTCTTGCTGATGTCCAACCTTACCAGACACCTCTGTTTATCATGTGACAATTTCTTTGTTTATAGGATTGGGCCAGAGCGCTGTTAGCATCTAGGAAACTATGGAGAAGAGACTCGACCCCAGACTGCACCAAAACCCAGGTGAAGCCCTCCAGCAAATAACCAGGGATACCCCCAGGGGCAAAATTCTGATTGATTTGGTCTATAATTAGATGAAGTTCTTCCTCAGGTCTACCTCTGGGATGTCTCTAGGAAACTGTTTGTATCCCAACGTCATGTTGGGGCAGTGTCTGTTCTGGGCAGCTCTGGGGTACAGACTGTGAAGGAGACCAGGATGTACACGGTCTGTATGAGCTCTTGGTTTATTGTTAGGCTCAGTAATAGCAACCACATGGCACTGCGGAGGACTTGCCATGCCCGGAGGGCTTGGCCCCTGCTCTCATCCAACAAGACCTCTCACTACAGCCAGGCTGAAAGTGACATGGTGTGCTTCACAACCCTCAATACCCTCTTACGGGATTCTCTGACTCAGAACTAGAAGACAGGATGTGATCTCAGCTCCTCGCATACCTTCCATGCACATGTTTCCTCCAGTTTTAATTGGAGTGGGAAGAAATTCTATGTGTGTAGGAAACCAAGAGGAATTTCTTAGGGGGATCTTGTTCCCTAGCTTTTTGTCCTTTTTTCCAGGTCTCAGCATTTTACCCAGCGGTGACCGTAGACTCCTGGCTGACCTTCCTGCCTTCAGTGTTTCTTCTTTGGAGGAAGATGGCAGAGATACTGTCCACAGACACGGTTTCATCACAGCTTGCTCCTGCATCAAACTAGTCTCCCCTTCTCTATGCATTCTGACCAGCAAAGTTGTCCATCAACTTAGCCAAATTCTCATCTTTCCCACTTCTTACTATACCTTCCTTTTGCTTCTCTACTGCCAGTTGATCAGTCTCATTGTAGTTTACCTCCTAAAACTGTCAGTTCTTCCAACTGAAGGTTTAATTTTATCCTTACTGGAATAGACTGTGTTTTTACAAAGACCTTCCCGAAAATACTACCATCATCACCACCACCACTATCATCTCTTTAGCGCCTCCTTTCTGTCAGGCATTGTGCTAAGGGTTTTTTATGAATGAGTCCATTTGATCCTTGTGACAACCTCATGAAGGCGGTGCCATTACTACCCCTACTTTACAAATACAAAAAGTAAGGATCAAAGAGAGTAAGTCACTTATCAAAGAACTCAAGGATATTAAGTAATAGATTTGTCTGATATCAAAACAAGGATCTTAATCATGATAGTATATAGTCTCCTTAATCCAAACCCTTGATGCTTATATTCTTTCCTTTAATCCCTTCAGTTGTGGTTATGTGTGTGGTTAGGATGCCATCCTTGGACATTTGAGTCGTGAAGGACTAGGAGGGATTACTTTTTGTTAGTGCATTTTAATGATACAGAACAGTGGGTTTCATTGTGGCATATCTGTACATGCATATAAAATACTTTGATCCTGTACAACCTCCCATTCCCCCCCTTCCCCTTCCCTGCCCACCTCCCTTTTCTCTAAAAGTCTTCCTGTTACTTTCATGTCATCGTCCTCTCCCGCCACATTCCACATGTGAGGGGAAACATGAGATACTTGGTTTTTTTTTTTTTTTTTTTTGAGCCTGGTTTATTCTCTTTAACATTCTTATCTCCAGTTTTATTCATTTTTCCTGCAAATGATATGTTTGCTCTTCCCTTATTTATAACTGAATAATACTACATTGTGTGTATGTGTGCATGTGTGTGTGTGTGCTCATGCACACGTTGATGGGCACCCAGGCTGATTCTATAATGGCTATTGTGAATTGTACCATGAAAAATATGGGTATGGGGTATGCAGGTTTTTCTACAGTCTGCTGGCATCAATTCTTTCAGGTGTATACCCAGGAATGGTGTCAATAGATCACATGGTAGTTGTCTTTTTAGTTTTCTGAAGGACCTTCATACTGATTTCCATGGTGGCTGTACTAATTTACATTTCTACCAACAGTCTACAGGGTTCCCTTTCCCCTGAATTCTCACCAGCATTTACTTCTTTTTGTATTCTTGTTGATTGCCTTTCTGACTGGGGTGAGATGGAGACTCAGTGTTGTTTTGGTTTCTTTAAGCAGGTTTTTTTTTTTTTTTTTTTTAAGATTCGATGATCCACCACCTTTTTTAAGTAGTTGAGAAAACAGTAAAGGGACAAAGAGACTCGTCGAGATCCTGAAGTAGGTTATCACACTCCTGACTCATGTATAATCCAGTGCCTCTGTAGTATAGCACATGTCATCCCTTTGTGGGCTTGAAAATTTGTTTTTTCATCCATTTCAAAATTCCATATCTTGCCCTCTCAATTATAATACTAGTTCTTTAAGGATGGAAATCTTACTCTACTTAAAAAATATATTTCCAGGTTTGGAATGATAGAGTGCTTGCCTAGTATGAATAAGGCTCTAGATTTAATCCCTAACACAACAAAAAGAAAGAAAAATAAAATAAATAATAAATAATTATAACACATCACCAATAAAAATACAAAAAAAGGAAACTTCAGAACAATAATAACAAAATATTTCTAGTACTACCTAAGAAGTAGAAACTAAGTGTTGAAGAAAAGCAAGCAAGTAGGTCAGGTGGCAGAGAAGGGATGTGCATGTTTACATGGTGGTCACTGATTGGAAGATGCAGGAGACAGTGGCAGTCCCGGTCATATAGCAAGCATTCGGTAAGCACTTTCCACGTGAATGAGTAGATGAATGAAATGGTGTCAGGAAGACTAGAATTGAATTTGAGCTGGGGAGTACTTCCAGGAATATGGATGAAGTTTTGTAACAAAGGAAAAAGACCCAGCTTTCAATGCGGCTGACAAGCTGGTCTTTAAAGAAAATTACAACACATGTGTATGAAGAGATGAGTCACTGGAGAAGAGTCATTGAACCTGACAGGCATGGTGGAGACAACAGCCATGGTCTCTGACTGTTCGAGGATAAAACTGAACATCTGCTCAGCACCTCCAGGACTGTCTCTGGTGACTGGCTGTGCCTCTGTGTCAAACAGTGGCCTCTTGTGTTAGGCACTGTTCATCTAAGGGCTCTGAAACTATGATTATTGCAGTGGGTGAAGTGCTAGGTGTTCCAGGCATGCTGGTGTACAACATTATCTAGATGGGCGCTTTTCAAACTTTAATGAGCATATGAATCACTTAAGCATTTTGTTAAAAGTCCACTTCTAATTTAATATGTCTTGAGTGAAGCCTAAGATCTTATATCCCTAACACACTACCAGGTGAGGCAGCTGCTGCTGTTCTGGGCAACTGTACCTTGAGTAACAAGGTTCTAGATGCTCTGTGGAGAAGTACTAGAAAATGCAATACAAGGAAGCTCCCTGTTTACTTATTATCATTCTCTGATCAAGAAGCTGTTCCATGGGCCAACTCTTCAACAGTGGACCAACTGGGAGTTATGATGGAAAAAAAATCAAGGAGCATTAAAACTCATAATTTCTAGTGATTTACATCTAAAACCCATGAGCCACTTAGAGATTTATGTTTGTTCCTGGGGCCTAGCACATAGTAGACCATCCAAAAATGCCACATAAATGAACAAAGGGTGAGGGAGAGGCTTCAGTCAAAGAATGTATGGCCATACCTCAAATTAATTTCATTTTCAGGAGTAAGAACAAAGTCAAGAAATAACCTAAATGACAAAAAGATAGCTCAAAGATCAGACATGAACTCATAGGCAAACTACAGCTAGAGGAATCCAATGTCCCCTCTAAGAACCTATTTATGTTTTAAAAAAAATTTTAAAATAACAGAGTGAAATAGTTTATTATCAATATAAACGAAGTGATGCGATATCTCACCTTTTGGAAGACTTTATGGTCTGCAATGCACTTTTAAAATAGTTTCATTGAGATATAATTCACATGTCATAAAATTCGCCCTTCAGAAGTGCTATTTGTACGTATTTTACAACCTCTTTACAAAGCTTTGCTCCTGCAGTAGATGAGAAAAGGCAAGTTAAGGGAGAGGATAGAAGACAGAGAGATAGGCAGGTCAAGGCAAGAGAGCACTCAGAGTAAGAGACTAGACAAAAATAATATTAAAAGAAGCACAGAGAAGTAATTAGAAAGCTCAGTCAGTTGTCTGGAAATATTTAGTTCAGTGGAAACTCTTTTTCTAACATGCTTCAAAATATCCCAAGAGGATGGCTGTATATAACCCAGAATAATAATGGACGTTCATAGGGATATTCCTCGAGTTGCCAAGGAAGAGCTAAGTGACATTCAATGTACTCTGTTTTAAAGGCAGGAATGACTGTGATCCGTTAACACATTTTTCATTACAATGAAAATAGTAATTTTTTTTAAAAAAAGTCTGAGTGCTTTAAGGACCAGCTCTCTCCACAATGAGTCAGTCCATGGGGATTCCAGAAGGTTGATGTCTTATGGTACTGTCTGGAAGATGTGACCAAGGGCAGCCAAGTGCCCTGGGCTCTGCTGGCACATGAGAGGAGGTGCTCTCCAAGCACCACCACGTGTGTGAGTGAGGGCACCCAGGCTCCCGTGGCACATCTTGCTTTGTGAACAAGGCCCTTTCCTTCCTTTTGAGGACCTTGCTGTCTCTCGCAACCATACAACAACTCTTCCTGAACGAGAGTCAGCATGGCCCTGCTTCTGAGTTGCCAAGCAAATGCTCGAAGACGTTCTGTCAGATTTTCCTTTGATTTAAAATCTGAAACTCATTTACCCCTGTGACCCTACCCCAGCTGTGACAGGGTGCAAACATATGGATGTGCAACTTCAGAATGCCACTGTCCAGAGCCCTCTTCTTTTCCACTGGGTAACGCACTTCCTAGTTTCTTTCTCTGATGGCCTATATACTGTCAATATTAGGCCAGTTGCTTTCTGAGATTTGATTTCCCCACTTGGAACATGAGTGGTGATACTTGCCCTATATACATCACAGGGTAACTGTGAGATCTATTAATAATTTTTAAAAATAGGTAAAATGTATTAAATGCTTATTGATTTTTTTCAGGCACCACATGTAAGGCTTTGAATCTATTATCTCATATAATCCTTACATTAATACTTGGAAGTCGAAACTTCTATTAGCCCCATTTCACAGGTGATGAAATTTCAGGTCAGAGAGGTGACTAGCCTCCGCTTGCCATGGTTAAGAATTGATGACAATGGAATTTGAAGACAGACAGGTCTTTTGATTATAGAAAATAAATGAGACAATACTTACAAAAACATATCATAAAGGTTTTGTATCTATAAAGGTCTATAGATATATATGAAATTAACAGTATTTCTAGAATTATTTTATAATTGGAGTTCACCTCCTACCATTGTCTCCTTGATTGTGCCTTCCTGTGTAGTCCCCTTACCAGGCCACAGGTGCCTTTATGACCTCTGTAGATTCTCATGCTGCTTTTCCTAACAGTGTTGGACCATGGACATCTTTGGGTCTTGGAGATCATGTGGGACTTGAGTCTATGACATCACTGGTATTTGCTATATCACTGATGTTGGCCTGGACCCTCACTGCGAATAAATGTTTCACCTTAAATCTTTGGCAGGGAAGCATCCAAAATCTTTGCTCCTTTATTTTGTTTCACTGGGAAATGCAGCCACTTTGTTTTTAGGATCAAAATGACACAAATGCTACCTCCTAGAGATTTCCAGTGGCTCCTATTTTTCTTTTTTCTAAATAAGCACTCTCCCAGCCAATGGTCATCTCAGGCTGAAAACTGTTGCTGACGTGGGACATGGTATCCTGGATCTAATCTCTTAACATTTAAATAGGGAGTACCATACTGACAGGGAATTTTGGTGCTACTGAAGTAATTTCAGGATTTTTGAATATTTTAATTCATTTCTAAACTGCCCCTTTAATGTCTGTTTCTGTTGGTGTACCTATTGTACACAAGGGGGAAAAGCTCAGCCTCAGGTTTCTTCCTAGCTACTTCCTGTTTCTTTTCAATGGTCAATTCTTCCTTGCGTGACTCAGTATAAGAGTATCTCTTTGTTATCCAAGTTTATCTAGCTTGTAAACAGAAATTATGTTTTTCTCTCAACTGCATTCACACAGATTATCCCAGACTCCTAGCATGGGAGCATGGTTTACTATTTAGATCCAGAGCCAAACCGTTTGCAGTCAAATGTGTGTTCTCGTTTCTTCTTTTTGGTCCTTTTTGACTTCCACTCACCAAAACCTCTGATTATATTAATCCTTTATCAGCCATTATCTACATAAGCTTACACAGAAAAGAATCTTTCTGACTGCCACACAGCCAATTTCTGTTGTCACGTCATCCTGATAGGATGCCATCACTTCTACGCCCTCACATACCCACCGGCTCTAAGTTCTGTTCCTTCCTTCTTTTGACTTAATGTATTTGTTTTTCGGACAAAAGTTAGAAAGGACAGCTGGTGAGCTCACAGCTGGACCGAGGAAGAAAAGCAGGTATCCGGGATGATAGCATTACTTTTCCTCTAATCAATAATTCATTTTTAACCAGAGTGTTTGAGAAAATTGAGATTTGGCCTTAAATAGTTCTTCACAAACAAAAGAAAGTGAGCAGAAATCTAAAACAAGACACAATTTGGGACATGGACCAAACAAAACGAAAACATGTCACAGAGTGATGAAGACTGTAAACTTATTTATGATTCGATAGGGTTGCTTTTGCAAGAGGCGAGGCACGGCTCATGTTCTGTTTTGAAATGTATCCGTATTATATAAACATAGTAACCATGGCTTTGGACTTGTCCTATGAATTGAAGTACCCTAAAATTTTACATGATTTGAATCCTGTGGTTTAATGGAAGGCAAAGCTAATTAAGCAACATGACTCTATCACAGCAAATAAAATGCCCAGCAAAGAAGTTGTCACCCATATGTAAGGACAGGACCTACCCTCTTGTGCATAGGTTAACCAGGATCAGGAATTTCAGGAAGACAATCCAGCTTCACATATTCAGGGTGCCCATAGACAAGAATGGGTATGCTCTCCCCTGCCCCCTCCCAAATGCATCTTTTATTCTCTTTTGGCCTTTTCTTGCTTTTTCTGTTCTTGATATCTTGCCCTTTATATTACTTTCATTGTGCTCATAGGGGTTCATGTTTACTTGCTAAACTTTGGCCTTCTCCACATTCCCTCTTGACAGATGAACATCCCAGCAGTCCTGTGAGTCATTTTCTGGTGATCCCACCAGCTTCCCCCAGCTTCACTCCCTCACCCTTTGTCATCTTGGTGGAGGGTGGTCTGATCTCAGAAGCCTGAGGGCCCTGAGGTCTGAGGGCTCTGCTCCAAATTCCTCCTGCTCAAACCCTTCTCAGCTGATCCCCAACCTCCCCTGCCCATCTGAGCTGTGGAGGTTCAGTCCCTTCATTTATGGCACCCTACCCAACAGGGACACACACACGTTGAGCATTCCTAATCCAAAATCTGAGATGCTCCGAAGTCCAACATTTTTGAGCATGAACATGACAGCACGACCTTCTGTGGCAAATGGCTGTCAAAGTATAGGCACACTAAAAACATGCATAAGATGACCTTCAGGCCATATGTATAAAGTGTGCATATGACATAAATGAATTTCATGTTCACACTTGGGTCTCATCCCTCATTTATAAGGGGCATATTCCAAAATCCAAAAAAATTGGAAGTCCAAAAGATCTCTGTTCCTAAGCATTTCAGGTAAGGATTCTTGACCTGCATACATATTTATATTTAGAAGGATTTGCTGGGAATTAACAGGTTTTCTCATTCTGTTGCCTTTTTCTTCATCTTTCCATCTCCCTTTTGTGTCTGACACTCAAGGGTCTACACACACATCTCATTGAATATAAAATATCTGCTACAAATATTGCCCACTTAATAGTAAATTTTTAAAAAATTTCTGTGAATATGGAGAGGGACCAGAGCTTGAAGTTCAGGAAGCATCTAGAATCCGAGAAGGCAGCCAGAATGAGGAAGAGGGTGTAGAGGAACAAGGGAAGGGGGACACAGTTTGTACCTGATGGGGGCCTGCTTCCCAGAGCGCTCCTCCATTATAGCTTTTATTCCAACCTCTTTGAAAGAGCCACCACCTACTCCTCCAAGCAGTACAAACTCCACCCTAAGCTCCCCACGACAAAATTAAAGTCCTTTCTAAAAAACAAATGAAGACTAATTTTCACAGTAGGGGAAAAGATTAATTAATTATGTTTCTATTGACATTCTGCCTTCAAGGATAAAGAGTTCTTTAATTATGGCCTCTTGAAAAAGCATTTGCTAAGACAAGCTCTTGTTTGTGAAATAGAAGGCTTGTAGACTACAAAGACCAAAATTCTCTTACGGATGACTATCAGAATGTCAGGGTATGTTGTTTAAGCAACACAAAATGAAAATAACCAAATTAGAAGGTAGAGACATATGTTGAAGTGGTTTGTAAACTGTTCTTCCCTGTTGCAAGTGTACCAGAACTCAATCTAACGTGTTTTGCACACTCACCTGCACACACCCAGGTATCACTCTTCTTTGTCGCCACTGGATTCAGTGGCTATGAGTTCTCTCTGTAGGACCACAGATTAAGAATTGACTTTGAGAAAAGACATTGTGGAATTTTCTCACAGGGAGAAAAAGATCTTATATCAAATATTGTATGTTCTGAGCTTTAAGTAGTCTCTACTGTGAAAGACACACTACTGACACTTTGGATGACTTAAGAACTTTTGCAAGGTAGCTATAAATATATTTTCAATCACATCATCATGAATATTCCTATACCTAGAAATAGGTTTGAAACAAAGAAACATACTTTGTCATTAAGCAGCTTTGGTGGCACTGTTGTCTCTTGGACAAATCCAATTACCTCACACATAGGAGCTCTCTCTTGGCCTTGACTTTTCCTTGCACTTGTTCTAGCTGTTGGCTCTGCAGATGCGAATGATAATTGGAATCAATTTTTTGCCTTGTTCTTTATAGTCTGTTTAAAATCTGCTAAGAAAACAGCCCATTCACAGCATGATCTGCCTGCAGAAGTGTATGTCTATATAGCATTTAATTCGCCATCTACTTTTCTCCATACAAAGTTATATCTGAGGCCTACAAGAGGTTCACTCTTGTGACAGATGCCTTTCCAACTCCAATTCGACAAAGGAATCTATTTTTTGAAATATAAAAGCAATCAAAAACACAAAATCAATAGCTCATACTTTCCTGCAGTGCTATCATTTAGAAGTGATTGAACAAATATTGTTGAAATTGAGGTTGTTTGATTTGTTTCCTGCCTAGGATCTTCTGTCAGTCATTACTGACTTTCTTTTGGGTCTTATTTGCCACCATTGTATAGTCCATCAAAAGAGAAGCTTAGAGAAAAATAAAGCTGTGGTTTTAGGAAGATATTTCATTGTGTCCTTGATAGTGTAAAAAATGACTTTGGAATTACAGATAATAGAGCAAGAAAATTAACAGAATGAAAATAAACAGACTTGTGGTCCTAGATAGCAGATTATTGCACTGAACATTCTTGAGTGGATTTTTAACTTTTCTGAAAATACTCAGAATACAGAACCAAAGGCCACAGCCATAGAAAGTGTAAGCATAGTTGTTCTGAATAACTCATGGATTCTACCCAAGGTAGTGACCCTGGATCTCAGGTTTAACCAAATTTTATTTGTACAACATTAATCCTTCAAGATGAATAAAGTCAATGATATTTGAAATGCATATTTACAAACATATCAGCATCTGCTGTGCCAGGTTCTTCTTTCCCCTTCCTAGTGGCACCTCACATTTGCATGCCTAGCAAAAGTCTAAATCCCAGTCCTGTGGATTTAGAGTCTGGCCAAACTTTGATTCTCTTGGAATCTCCATAACTGATTAGAGGTCAATGGGCTTTCATCCTCATCTTTGGAAAGCTTCAAGTGAACATTTTCTTACTGTATTTTCATTCCTTAGCCCACAAATTTTGGAGCCATATCCTGAGCCCAAGTTTTAAAATTCCTTCTGTGATATAAGTAGGCCACTTGTAAAGGCCACTAACCCATGTGAAGTACAATCAGATGGCAAGGGGCATCTGTCTTCCAGGAAGGAGCTGGGTCGCTTTGGGATTTTTCTTCTTTTTCATTCCTTTTCTTGGTCTTATTGAAATATAATTCTAAATAATTACTTTTATTATCCAACTTAATTTCAGATATATTATATAATTATAGAAAATGTAGCAGCCGGGCGTGGTGGTGCATGCCTGTAATCCCAGCGGCTCGGGAGGCTGAGGCAGGAGGATCATGAGTTCATAGCCAGACTCAGCAAAAGCAAGATGCTAAGCAACTCAGAGAGACTGTTTCTAAATAAAATACAAAATAGGGCTGGGAATGTGGCTCAATGGTTGAGTGTCCCTGAGTTCAACTTCTGGTACAAAAAAAAAAACAAACAAAAAACCCACAAAAAACCGTAGAAACTGATACACAAGAAAATAAAATTGACCTATAATCGCCACCTAAGAAGGAGAACTGTTGACCTAGGATCTTTATCATTCCTACAGCTCATTGTAGTCTTTATCTCTGTCATTAGGAGGAAATTTATTTCTTAGTGTTTTTTTTTCAGATCGAGGAACACCCACTAACCACAACACTTACTCATAGATATAAGCCAACATGCATTAGAATTACTTGATAGCCTTGCTATCAAGGAAGATGATAGGTGAGTCTTCTCCATCTTCCTCTGGACTTTCTCCAACTCAGTTCAGACTTCAGTAGGAAAGAGGATTGCTGCTTATGGTGTCCCTTGGAACCCTTACAATTCTCTTTCTCACTTTCTTGAAACTTATGGAATTTTTGATGGATGGAACTGAGGACCAGTTGCAGTTAATGCTACAAATATCCTCCTGCCTTTCCTTTCCTTGATATTTATTTGCACATGATAATGCAAGGGGACTTTTCTTTTGTTATTGGTGCAGGAGAGGAGAGTTTGGATTGATGGGGAGAGCAAAAAAGTTGGTGTGAATGGTATGGTGTCTTATCCTTGTTCAAGCTTTTTATTGAATTTGAACTTTCGTAGTTAGAGGAATGAGGGCCAAAAATCACAGAACTGTTCAAGAGAGGCTGCCAGTCTCTAGACAAAGCAGAGCTGCTTTGAGGCTTAGTGATAAAATGTGGTACAGAATTGGAAAGGGAGACATTTTTCCCACCTCTGAAATAAACCCAGCAATATTTTGGCTTTTCAAAGATTGGAAGTGAGTGGTTGGCACAGATGGCAGGGTTTTAGCTGTAGGCAGTGGTGATCATGATGTATCACAGTTAGGATGTGGAGGATCACAGGTGGATTGGGAGGAGGATGCTGTGGCCAACCCAGTGTGGGACTATAGGAGAGACCAGAGATGTCCTAAAATTACCAGGGAATATTTTAGGAAGGTCTAATTTCTAGATATTATCCTGGTTGGAGTCTGGGCTATGATGGCCGCCCATTCCTCTAAAAAATTTTAAGTGTATACCATGAGCCAGATATTCTTCGGGGCTTTAAGAATGTAAAGGTGAGAGTGAGTGCTGTGGCCATAGTGTGACCAGGAGAGAAGAAAGGGGTTTTGGGATGGAGGGGGCACGGAATCAAGACTTGCACCTGTTCCCAGCCACACACAGACCCTGAAATGAAAGATTATTTAAGGGGATGGAAGGAAAATATCAAAGTGAACAAAACAGATAAAGTTCTTCCCAAGGAACTTAGACCCTAGTAAGGGAGACCAGGAGATAAGTTTGATCATTATTTTTTAAATTGTCAGTTAAGATCTGGGACATCTGTGTATGTCCGTTTGTATAATTTATCTATCTATCTATAAAATGCATATACACAATATGTGTGTATATATATATTATACATACATAGTATGTATACACAGATATGTATTATAAACTTAATATACCATAATATTTTATAGTTAAATATCATACTAGAACACTGTTTGTAATGGTGACATAATATTTCCTTGGATGGGCATGTCCTTCCTTCTATTAACCATCTATTATGTTGGACATCTGGCATGTCATAGTATGAACTATGATGCTAAATCCCAGTGACCTGACTCTAGCCTCACTCCTCAGGGTCCCCAAGACTTTCCTATTCACCTGTGCTCAGTAATGGTGCCCTCCATTAGTCTTTGCTGATGCTAAGCTGCCTTGGCCCTCAGGGTGACTTCTGCATGGCTTGAGCAGCCCTGCAGCCTCCACTGCTCCAACACAGCATTTCTGGGCCAGTGAGTGGTTGCCCGCGGTTCTCATGGGGCCAGAGCAGTCTTGGGGCAGAGTGGGAAAACAGCTCTCCTCTCTACAAGACTTGCCTTCTAGCCTAAGCTCCCCCGCAGTGTTTCCTGGTGCCCAGTGTGTCTTGGCGTTCATCAAAATAAATCTCTGTTTTCCCTCCTTCTAGGTCTAAAGGCCGCCTCCAGGGTGGGGGTGGAGACAGATTCAAGATGATATTCTTCATTCTGCCTGAGCATCCCTAACCCTTCCAAGGCTAACCTTGACATGCTTGCCTCCTTCCCTCTGGCTGAGCCACTTCCTAGGATACTTTCAGCCTCTCATCTCTCACCTTCTGACCTCGACAGGGACTTCTGTACCATCCTGTCAGTTCACCAGACATGCCCTGCTCACTCCAAACCTCAACAGTGAACACAGCTCAGATTGCCTTGTAGCTGGTCCCACCGTACTCCTAACATACTCAGGTCTTCCTGAAATCCCAGAAACCGAGGTCACATGGAAACGTGATATCCTTGTTATGATAAACTAGTTAAGATTATATTAATCTATGTAGCTCTGATTGTTCTTTTGAGCTAAAATTTCTCAAAGCAAAATTTCTGGTCCCAAGAGTGTGAACATTTTTAAAGATTTTGGCACATATGGCCACATTTGGGCTGATACACAGAGAATGGTCCAGCTGTCATTAGCATCAAAGGCATAGGGAACAGAGGCACTGTTCTGTGTTGAGCAGAAGGGCAGCTAGTGCAGAGAGCTCTGTAAAAATGTCGGCATCGGTCTCTCTTTGGTGGAGTAAATTCAATCATCAAAGATGAACCATCTCCAAGAACTCAAGGTCATTGGGGAAAAGAGTCCTAAACAAGTCTCTTACTTTTGTCTTTCCTGCTCACCCACCACCTTCCCAGTGCTCACACAGTTTCACAGGGCTTCAGTCCTGCCAGGTGGGAGGACTGTTCTCTGAGTGCCTGGGGCAAGGCGACTTTATAGTTACTGGTGCAGGACACACTCTGAGGGCAGAGTTGCTGTTCCTTTAATCAGCTGTCACTGATGCCTTCACAGTAACAGTACTGTGGAAGGATCCCTGTGTCTCATCAAAAGGGCAAGCCCTGCAACTTAGGGAGACTATCTCAAAATAAAATAAAAAGGACTGGAGATGTAGCACTTGCTTTAGGTTCCATCCCTAGTACCACAAAAAGCAGAGAGAGGAAAAATCCTTAGGATGTCTTAATTTCTCTGGAAACATTTGTAAAGGTGTCCTCTGGAAGTACCACACACTGCCTGAGAACGGTGTTTGCTGACTGACGGGAAGTGCTGCTAGAACAGGCCCTACTTGTGCCGGAAGTCCTGCCTGTTAGGGTGAACAGCTGTCTAGTTTGGCCCAGGACAGTCCAGTTTTAGCACAGAGTACCAGGCAAACTGGGGCAGTTGGTCACTCTGCTCTCAAATAAGCACCAGCTCTGAAATTCCTGTCTTTGTGAGGCTATCAAGTAGACAGCTAGAAGGTGGGGATAACTGATAAGCATCTAGTTAAAATGCAGTGAAAAATAATCTTGGACTTGGAAACCAGAAGCTAGCTTCCTCTTCTCCTCTGGTTAGGAGCACTGTATTGTTGGGGAGTTAACTTTCCTTTGGGTTTTATTTTTCTCATCTGTAAAGCCTGAGAACTAAACTTGGCCTTTCTGCTTC
Organism: Xerus rutilus; assembly: GCA_028644305.1. NCBI lineage: Eukaryota > Metazoa > Chordata > Mammalia > Rodentia > Sciuridae > Xerus > Xerus rutilus. The sequence continues at coordinate 61,688,680 of CM053404.1, read as the reverse complement.
ATAGAATGGCTGCAGGGATCAAATGTGATATTGTGTAAGAATGCACTTTGTAAGCTATAAGAACTTGGTCAGCGTAATAATGTGTTTTTATTGTTCTAAGACATTTATGTGTTAATGAGTCTCGGTTATGATTTATACATTGATTCTGATTTTCATTTCTCAGCCTTATATTCAGTTCGGGGTAAATAAATCCACATGTCCAATGACCTAGATAGTGTCTGGGCCAAATCTGAGATGGGGATCAAGGAAGACCATAGGTTTCTAGCAGAGCTGGCATGAGGTTCCGGGGGCTGCTAAGACACCATCCTATGAAAAGGGAGTGTTATTACTTTTGGTGCCTCTAGGCACCTCCACCATGGATGGGTCTTCTTCCTACTCTCTCGTGGGAGGCAGGATGAGTTTAAGGTGAAGGTGGTTGGAAGATTAATTCCATTCCGTCAGGCATGGAACAGGCTTTTCCAAAGAGCAATCAGTAAACTAGTCAAGAATGGCAAAAGAAGAAACGGGTTGCCTTTTCTCCTTGTCTTCTTTATCTTTTCCATTTTGTAAGAGCCCACTTTAGTGAAATAGGCCTTTAGCAGGATGCGTTTTAAATGCAACACTCTGTGGAACACAAAACGCAATGGGCAATGTGAATTGCTTTTTGTGTTCAGAATTTTCAGTGCCCACATTTGCCTGACTTCAGTTCACTACTTGAGAGAGAGGAATAGAATGGAAAATGCTGTAGGCATTACAGAGGGCCCATTATCTCAAAATAATTCTTCCCTTTTAGAAAGTCACCACAGCAAGGCTGGGGGCAGAGAACAGATGTGGCTCCTAGTCAAGAATACTTAGAACCCAAACCAGAAATTCAACTGCGGGAATAGCTCACAGCCAGGAGGAAAGGCCATGGTTGACATGGTTCATACTAAGCAATAGTGTCTAGCCCCTCGAAATGCAAATGCTGTTGTTTGCAGCACAAAAGCCTTGATTTTCCCTTCAACAGAGATTGTACTATGAAAATAGCATGTCCTGTGTGTAGTTGCCGCACATTCTTTCCATTTTTTTTTTCTGTGTGAGTCAGAGTGCAGATTCTCGACAAGGCCGAAAAGAAAGAAAGCCATCTAATTTACATGGGCACAGAGTACCCACATCTGGATGGAGTTAGAGTGAGCGGGAATTACTTGTAGCATTTAAATATAGGAGTGCAGAGCTTCTTTCTTTTGACCATATGAGGCATTCGCATATAATTCCATGAAAGCAAAACCTAAAAGTCTACTTCTTATTAAAAGGAGCTGTTGTTGGTGTGAGTCAAGCATTATAGGAACTGACCCAAACTTACAGGAACTGACCCAAACCTGGAGGCTGACAATGAATGGCATGAGGCCACCAGACTCTCACCACCCCTCTGATGCCCAGAATTATGTAATACTATTGAAGGCATGCTAGAACCCACCATGTCTGTGCCAAGATGCTGGCAGAGATCTGAGATCTGTCCCACTGGAAATCCCAAGCATAGTCATGAACAGCAGATGCTGGGAAAACTGGATGGAAATCGTTGATAGTGTCAGGCCCCACGCTAGATGGGTCTCATGGGCTCTGATGCCAGCACTGACAGACATGTTTTCAGTTCAAATAAAATGTGGGGAAAGAGAATATGAGTAGCAGATAGCAGGCACGAAGAAAGAGCATATGAATAGCTGATATATGGGAAACAGGGAGACAAGGGGAAAGATAAATGGCTGCCTCTTGAAGCTGGGTCTCATCAATACCTAATCACCAGCATCTAAAGAAGAACTATATAGATTTTACAACCCAACAGATGTCTTCATTGATGTGTGGATGGTGGTGACATTGTTAAAGGCCTTAGTGAGGAAACTGCTAAACAAATACAGAAGATTATATTGTGAGAGGGCTAACAAGGCAGAAAATAAATACCTGGTCTCAACATGACTCGCAAAGCATTAAGACAACATTCAGCTTTTTGCCTTTGCTGAGTTTTGCCATTTCCATGCTAGGTTTCTGTCCGGTAACATCTGCTGGAATTTTAGGCATCTGGCCTTGACTTCAGCATCCTTCTGTGTCCCTCTGACAGTCTCCTGAAGTTGCATGATAACATTGTCTGCCTTTGGCTCAGTCAGAATTCCTTTCAAGGAGGATATCTATATTTATTTAGGAAAAATACTTTTAAGCTGTTAATGATAAAAGTGAGACTCTTAAGGTATGGGCTAATAGGACTCAAGGAAAGTGAAAAGGGGGGCAAAACTGCTCTGCTTTGGAAACAGACTGAGTGTGGTGAGGAAGAAGAAAACAGAGAGGGTGAGAAGGGAGAGAACAATAAGATTAGAAAAGTCCCCAGGATGTGTTATTAGATTTCTAATACAGATAACTACTATTCAGTTTGAAATCTTTCCTCCCAGTGGCCATGCTTCAGTAAACACTATCATTTTAAATGCAAATTGCCTTTAGTGAGTGAATATTGTAAGACCAAGGAATAGACTGAGTTTCACACTGGGTTTGAGGACACAGTAAATTGGGAGATAATGTGTTAGCTAAAGTAACAGGAATTTAGATGTAGAGGTGTGGTAAGGACAGCTAGGTGATTACCAATATCCATTCTTTCCCTTTTTTACCTTAAAAGAACTGCCAAATTTTATCTGGAAATGGTGCTAAGTACAGATGGCAAACCTAATTCTTCTAAAAAGTTTGGTGCCACCACATGACTTAAGATGGTGTTATGGTTTGGATCTGGAATGTCCTCCAAAGGCTCGTGTGTTGAAGGCTTGGTCCCCAGTGCAGCAATGTCCAGAGGTGGGGCTTTGGGGAAGCCAAAATGACAAGACTCTGACTGCATCAGTGGATTAATTCATCCATAGCTGAATGAGCTGTTGGGAGGTGGTGAAATCTGCAGGTGGTAGGGCATGGTTGGAGGAAGTAGGTCACTGGGCGTGTGTCCTAGAAGGGTATTTCTTATCCCTTGCCCCTTCTCCCTCACCTCCCTTCTTTCTGACTGTCATGAGCTGAGCAGCTTTCCTCTGTCATGCCTGTTATGGTTTGGATGTGAGGTGTCTCCCAAAATATCACGTGTGAAAAAATGCAAGAAAGTTCAGAGGAGAAATGATTGGGTTATAACCTTAACCTAATCAGCAAATTAATCCCTCATGGGATTAACTGAGCGGTAACTGGGGGCAGGTGGGATGTGGCTGGAGGAAGTGGTTCATTGGGGACATGGCTATGTGATATATATTTTGTATCTGGAGAGTGGAGTCTCTTTCTCTCTATTTGCTGATCATCATGTGAGCTGTTTCCCTTAACACATTCTTCCACCATGATGTCCTGCCTCACCTGGAGCCCTGAGGACTGACGTCAGCCATTTATGGACTGAGACCTTTGAAACCGTGAGCCTCTCTAAGTAAACCTTTCCTCTTCTACAGTTATTCTGGTTGGGTCCTTTAGTCACAGCAGTGAAAAAGGGGACTAAGACAATGCCCTTCCAACATGCTCTGCCTCACCTCAGATTAAAGCAAGGAAACCAGTTGACTATGGATTGAAATCTCTGAAACTGTGAGCTAAAATGCATCTTTTCTCCTTTTAAGTTGTCTACATCAGGCATTTTGCCACTGAGATAAAATGGGTCCTGGGTGTGGTAGAAATGACATTGCTTCTAGGTTATGCCCCTAAAGGGAATGAACACACACTTCCCTGCCAATTCCCCCCCATTTTTTTTGTAGGTACTGGGGGATCGAACCCAGGGCTTTGTGCATTCAAGGCAAGCACTCTACGAACTGAGCTACATCCCTAGCCCCAATTTTCCCATTTTTGCAGGCTAGTGAATGATGGAAGGGCTGGAATAACCACTTTAGGCCCAAATATGGGATTCACATGTTGAGAATGCTATCTGCCTTACACATCCTGGATTGACAACATGTGGACTGTTACATCGGGGAAAAAAAATTCATGAGATGCCATAAATTGCAAAAACATAATTATTACTTACAACTTCGAGAAGAAAAACTTATAGCCAATGAGACAATGACACAGGGCTGATGTGCCATTGATTATAAGATACATTCTCATCCCAGAGTTGTTTAAAAATGGAAAATTTATATCTTACAATCATTGAAACCTAATAGATGTTCTTGTTTAAGCCACTGCATTATGCTACTGTATCCTACCTAACACAGAATTTGCCATCAGAAACGGAGTGCTGAGCCGTGAGTGGTGGCACACACCTGTAATTCCAAGATTTGGGCGTCTGAGGCAGGAGGATCACAAGTTCCAGGGCAGCCTGGGCAACTTAGTGAGACTCTGTCTCAAAATAAAAAGTAAAAAGGTCTGGGTTGCAGCTCAGTCGGTCAGTTGTGGAGTGCCCCTGGAATCAACCCCCAGGACCACAAGGGGAAAAGATAAAAGAAGGAAGAGGAAGGAAGAAGATGGCTATAATGAAACCCCAAACAAGTGGCTTAATGGTTGGGGAGCAAGAGGTAAAGAAAAATATTTCAGACTGAAAATTTGTTGATTCTTGCTGTGCCTTGGAAAAATATTCAGAAAAATGATCTCTAACAAAACTGGTAGGTAGACTGCATGATACCAGATTTAGAGATGTTAGTGAAACTGGTGAGGAAATTCAAAATGTTGATTTATTCTAGAAACTTCCTGCTGTTCTTAGATTGATGACATCAAGCTAGACATAAAAGGTGACAAAGGGACCACTTTATCAGATGATATTGTTATAGCCCCAAGACTTCACATCATTTCCAAGTAAGATTTATAAGTCCACATAGAGCTAAACCTGAAGCTCCAATCAGCTTAAGGGTGCCGCTTTTCCATTTAAACCGATGTTGTCACATGATCTCAAGGAAGCTACAGTTAGAGAGAGAGAGAGAGAGAGAATACAAAGACCAGTAAATGTATAGTCAGTTCAAAAATTTAAAAAACCCTGTTTGGATAAATTCTTTGGCTGCAGTTGCACATACATGGAACCAACTGGAACCAAATAGCCAGAAGCCAAAAAAATAGTTTTAAGGAATTTAATTGCCAAAGAAACCACAAGTCTGGTTTCCAAAAGCCTGTAATTCTTCCATCCTTAAAACAACCTCAGCCCCTAACCCCAAATATGCCCCAAGCAGGAAATGAATTAGCTTTGCAGCTCCTGAGGAGGCCATGGTCTTCAACACCCACTTTAGATGTGACAAATGAGAATACAGGAGAAGGAAGAACTTCTCAGCAGCATCAAATCAAGGAAATTTATCCAGTCGGGGGAGAGGGACATTGGTAATTGCCATGGACAGATGACTGCTGTGCTTTTTCCTTTTCCTTTTTCTAATGGGAGTTTTAAATCATAATTCATTTTTTCTGTTCTACTGTTATAGATCATTTGCATGGGTGTAAGTGACAAAAAACTCCACAGACCATGCGGAGCCATATCTAGTCTTAATGGAAAGACAGCTTCCCATGGGGAAGCCTAGACTTGGAGCTAGATGTCATAACTGGATGGAACATTCTGCTGAGCCCCTCAGGGATGAGTCCAGTATATTTTGTGGGCAGAAGTGTGTGAGTGTACATTTGAGCAGCTGAGGAGGTGATCTGTGATAGCTGTCTTCCAACATGCATTTTCTCTTTCCTGCACTCAAAAAATTTCCTTTTTGTTGCTGGATCTATGACAGTTTGGACAAGCACCCCAATTCCAAGCCTCTTCTGCAGCTAGATGTGCAATGCAACAGGTTCTAGGGGTTGGAGTACGAGCCGAAATACAGTGCCGATTCTACAAGGTGCCTTTGAGGCATGGACATAAGTTCTGCACGTTATTTCCCTCTTCCTGCTGTCAGGGATGCAGGTGTCACGGCAGAAACTGCACCATCACCTTGAACTCAGGCATGGAAGCTGCGTGTTGAAGACTGGCTTAACCTCCTTTGTTCTGGAAACCTCTGAGGTATTACTTGGGAGCGAGTGAATGAACTCCCGCCTTGTTTCAGCCACTGCTGCTTTGGATCTCTCTAGTATAGCAGCTTCAAGTAGATCCTAAAAAATATGAGTACTAACCAAAAGCATGCCCAACCCACGAATTCACAGAAATCTTGGGGAGGGCTTCTGAATTAGAGATCCAAGCCAAACCTTATTGATAGCTCAAGTAGCAGATGAGAAGATAAGATCTAGATCTCCTGTGAGCCTTCCATTTCCCAGAACAGACCAGAAAACCCAGACAGGAAGTAGAGATGCTAATATTGCCTCAGCAGCTGCTGCCCTGAAAGCTAGCCAAGAGGCAGCGGGAACCTCACTCCATCCAAAACCGTGGATAATTTTTATATGTGAAGTGTCGTCAGGTCCCTTTCTGATACTCATGACTCTGAGCCAATTCTTTACTACTGTCAGAGAGAGCTAAGAGAGGCCAACACACCTTTTTTTTCCCTAACATAAAAAAAATGTATCCAATGATTTTTAAACAAAGAGAGATGCAAAAGAGATTTCTGAATGCGTCAGTCATTGGCTAAATTGGTTTTGTTGTGGGTTTCTTGAAAGATCTTTTACAAAACAACAATTAGCCTATCTTGGGATTCTTGGAGAAATTTTGTAGATCACCTGGATGCTCTGTCAGCCACATATAAAAAAAAGAAAATGTAACTTTCCTTTTTTTGGTACTGGGGATTGAATTCAGGAGCACTAGACCACTGAGCCACATCCCCAACCCGATTTTGTATTTTATTTAGAGACAGGGGCTCATTGAGGAGCTTAGTGCCTCTCCTTTCCTGAATCTGGCTTTGAACTCCTGTCTCAGCCTCCTGAACCGCTGAGATTACAGGCAGGTGCTACTGTGCCCAGCTAAGAAAATGTAACTTTCTTTGCCAACTCTAGCCATCCTCTGTTACAAGCATTGAGAAGAGCAACTGAAGGCATACCAAGAGTAAATCCATGCTGATCTCTATCATATGCACAAATGTGGATGTTTTATATGCACATGAGCCTTTACCAATCACCTGGTTCTCATTTGGCGTTCATGGAAGCAGAAATGGCTTGACCGTTAGGGAGAGCAAAGGGACTGGAGTGTGATCTTCTGATACCCAGACCACTGATCTGCTTCCCTTGCCCTCTTTGGAAATTCTACAGGGGACCACATTGGCGAGGAGAAACATACTATCTAGGCTCCCACCAGGACTATTTAGGGATCTCTGAGTTGGAGCTTTGTAATGTCCACCACCACATTTTAGACAAAATCTCCTCTCTTGATAGCAGTGGCTATTCACTCACTGGGCAAATATTTATAGAGATAAACTATGAATCAAGTGCTATTGTATGTTTCAAGGATATAGCAGCAAGAAACCTCTGCCCTCTGGAACTTACATAACAGCAAAAACAATAAATAAATTAGGCTAAAATTATGTTAAAATACAATAGAAGAAAACAGGTAAGCAGGATGGGTAGTACCAGACTGGGGGTGAAATCTTGGGGCATCAGGGTGGTCTTCCCTGAAAAATTATTACTACCACAAGGTCCTGAAGGAAGTAAGAGAATGGATCATGTAGATATTTCAGTGAAGAAGCACCTGGTCCGGGAAAAAGTCAGGTCAGAGGACTTGATATAGGAGGGTGCCTGGCTAGTTAGTAGAATTTCAGCTTCCTACACTCTTTGTAAATGGGATGTTTAAGTCAACTTTGCATTGCTGTGACCAAAATACCTGACAAGAACAATTTAGAGGAAGGAAAGTTTATTTGGGGCTCATGGTTTCAGAAGTCTCAGTCCACAGATGGCTGACCCCATTCCTCTGGGCCTGAGATGAGGCAGCACATCATGGGGGAAGGGCAGAGCAGAGGACAGCTACTCAGTTTATGGCAGGATCAGGAAGCAGAGGGGTGGAGTAAAGAAAGGCCACAGGGAGGATGAACCCTTTCAGAGCATGCTCCCATGCTCCACCTGCCTACAGTTACTTGCCAGTCAATCCATTCAAACTAGGATGGACTGATTAGGTTATAGCTCTACAATCTAATCATTTCACCTCTGAACATTCCTGCATTAATACAGAAGCTCTGTGGTGAAACCCCATATCCAAACTATAATATAGGGTGAGATTCTTTTTAAGAAACTTGAGTGGTGTTCTCTCTCTGTCTGGATAATACCCTAAATAATACTGCTGTCTCCTTTCTATGGTTCTTTTGTAACTACTGTTCTATCATTCTGTGGTTCCATGGTTCCATTATAACTAGTAAATGTTATTACTAGCACAAACTGGATAGTGAGTGCTCCAAGGGCTCTATCTGTTTAATTCATTTAAAGTCCACAACAATTCTAGGATATAGGTGATATTATCATCTTCATTTTATAAATTGGGGCATATAGAGGTTAAATAACTGGCTGATGGCAATATAGATAATAAAAGTCAGAGCTAGTATTTAGACCCAAAGATTTTGTGCTCCAGGATTTTGGTAGGAGAACCCACATTTATTAACAATAATAAATAATAATAATAACAATAATAATAACAACAATAATAATAAATAATAATGCTACCTCCTGTCTGCCACTGATAGGACATAATCTGCAATCTAGTCTCAGATGGTCAAAGTTTTTGCTATATCTTCTAAGAAGTAAATCCATGTTTGATGAATGATTCTAAGTATGGTTTTCAGAGTGGAGGTAGATCTTCCATAAACATGAATGGTGCCGAAGGGGGGAAAATCCTCTGTTTTCTTTAGAACAAAACATCCAAGTTACATGGGAATGCACCACATGATTTTTGTGAATTGAAGTCAATTTGGCACCAACAGAAATAACGTTAGGAACAAAGTTTGTATACAGTATGTTCTTACGGAAACCACAGTTAGAACATAGTGTAAACTGTTAAAGATAGACCCTTCTTTCTGGAGTTGTATTAGCTGTCTTTGGGTGGGGACAGCAAATTGTTTCGTTTATAAGCTTTGTACATCAAAAGCTAGATCTGCTTATACTTTAAAAGCAAAAGGAGGAGAAAGACTTATTTTTAGCTATCTGAAATTGAAACCAAACCCAACAATGACATATGGATGTCTCTGGCTGCACCATGTCAGAATATTTCTCTGAGATGACATTAGACAATATATTATTGCAGCTGTAGGAAGCCAGTGAGATTCTTATTTTATAACTTGTTCAATAGCAATTGAGAAACTGGACTGAAAATGGATTTCTCAGAATTGGAGTAGGCTGGCTTGAGCTGGGTTCATCTGTGGGAACTGAGTTTAGTCCCAGGAGAATGAGGATATCACTGTGTGTAGGAAGAGACATTTTTAGTGCTAAGGGAAGGCCACTTGGCTAGCCAGAGGAATACCTACTATGCTCAATTTGTAAGAGAAATCTTAAATTTTGAATTTTATGTATATGCATTGTAAATGTTATTCTTACTCATTTTAGGTAAGCTCAAAAATATATATTAATCTAAAAATAGTTACCAGAAATTTTCAACTTCAAAAACATCCACTCAACGGTTTTGGGTAGACCTTTCCACATTAGAAAAACACATAAATATTGTGTTAATATAGAGACACATATAGATATATAGACATAGAAAAGTACAGATTTTTGTTCACTGTACCAAAACATAGGATGAAATCATTCATAAAATTGGGTAGCCAGGCTGGGGTTGTGGCTCACTGGTGGAGCACTTGCCTCGCATGCATGAGGCACTGGGTTCTATCCTCAGCACCACATGAAAATAAATGAATAAAATAAATATATTTTTTAAAAATTGGGTAGCCTGCTTTTTAAAAATTTTAATGTTTTTCAATGTGGTATTTTACTTATTGTTTTTCTATGCCATTGTATGTTTTTTAACACCATTACTTTTATTTATATTTCACTTAATCCCATACATATTTTGTCCTTTATTTAACTGATATCCCGCTATCGTACACTCCCAAGAATTAGCATCCCTAATCCCTGGAGTATGTGAATATTTTAAATTATGTGACAAAGGGAATTTTGCAAATGGAATTAGTGTTACCAACCTTCAGAGAGGGAGGACATATTGGATTATTGGTGGACCCAACAAAATCACATGTGTATATCAGTGGGGAAATGGAAGCACAGGTCAGAGATGATGTGATGTAGCACAGCACATCAAGCCTGCTGCAGGCTTGAAGATGAAGGATAGGAGCTATGAACCAAAAAATGTGGACAACCTCTAAAAGCTGGCAACTGTTCTCAGCTGCCAATGGTCCTCAGCAAGCAAATGGGAACCTCAGTTCCATTACTGAAAGCAAGCAAAGACCTGTTCTCCCTACAGCTTCCACAGAGAATACAACCCTGCCAATACCTTGATTTTAGCTTGGTGAAGACTCAAAGCAGAGAAATCAGACAAGCCCACTGAACTTTTAACCTACCAAACTTTAAAATGATACATTTCTGTTCTTTTTAGCCACTAAGTCAGTGGTAATGTATTTACAGTAATAGAAAATGAATATCCCTATAGTTGATTATCCAGGTCATTTTTTATTTTTCACTAATCAAGTAAGGCTGCAATCAACATCCTTGTAGCTAAATTTGGATGCATCTGTTTGATTATTTCTTTAGTATAAATTCATTGGGGGGACTATAGGTCACTGTTACATGGAATGTTCAGGCTTTTAATGTGTAGAACATTGTCAAATACACAGAGCATCATTTCCTGATTGGGAGTGGGACAAAGGGATAGAGGAAGACTACTTTTCCTTTCTTTGAGCTACTGGTTCTAGCTATTTGGTTTCCCTAGTGTGTATGGTATAACTCTTTCTTCTTCTCAGCTGGCTGCAACAGCCTTTGTATTTTCTGTGTAGATCAAAGTAGTTGCTGCATTAGTAGAATAATGGCCAACCCAAGAGCTGCTTGAGAAGATCTCTATGGTGGAACTGCTTTCTGAAGTTTGGAACATTAGTCGAAGTGCATCAGACCCAGCTTTGGGACTGAAATGAATTTGCTTTGCTCTTCAAACACCACTTGTACTGGCATTAGGGAAGGGTGGGGGTAGGCCAAATATCCATTACTGGGCAAACAACTTGAAGTATGTTTATTTTATGGGGATCTCTCCACATACATTAGTTAGAGTTGGTCAAAAGCTAACTGCCTTTTATGAAACTCAAGGGTCACTATGCACAAATACATTCAACCACATCATAACTCAAAATTGTTGATTGGGAGATAGCTAATGTGAATGAAGTATTAGAAAAAAGTATCACCCCAGGTGACGGGATGTACCTTAGCCCTGTTCCCAGCTCTGAGCCAGCTCTCCAATTTCATGTTTAGGATGGCTTAAAGTTTAAAACAACATTAGGTTTCAGATAACATATTTAGCATTTTGGCTGTTTATTCTTTTCTGGCACTACAATGCTGATCACATTTTTTTAAATTCAAAATACATAGGAGTCAGGCTTTGGGATAACTTGGCTATTTTTGTATCTGAAATAATGAATTATAAGTAATATAGAAAGCATTCACATTAAGAAGTTTTTCACTTGATAAAAGAAATCATTCTAGTATTCTTTTAACTTTTAAAAGTCTCTGGGGGAATCTAACATCACACTGAATTTACAAAAACCAGAAACATACATAAGTAGTATACAGTGGGGGTTGTGTGTGTGTGTGTGTGTGTGTGTGTATGTGTGTGGTGTGTGTATGAGAGAGAGGGGTTTTAAGTTCTTATGATATTGAACAACTATTGCTTTTGGCAAACCAGAAATTCATTCCCAACAAGTAACTTCATCAACAGTGGATCTTTTATTTTTTTAAGTTGGGACTCAAGTTAATGACCTTGGAAACCATATCATTAGCAAGTTCAGTTGTAAAAAGGCAGCCAGGTAGTGATTAGAATACAGATCTGGAGTTGACATTCTGGCTTTGACTCTGCTTTGCTGCCACTTACTAGCTGTAGGACTTAAGGGCATTTTTAAAGAAACTCTTTGAATCTCAGTTCACTCAAGAACAATAATATTCACCTTGCAGAGAGTGTATGTATGGCCTAGCACACAAGCTTGATCCAGCTTTGGGGTTCAATGAAGAGGATGCCTATTAGTCATCTGTTACTCCAGAGGGTTATTATTCAGATATAAGGGGCCAAATCCATTTTTCCTTCTGGATATAAGCCATGGTGGCTTGAATGCCTTGCATGTAGAAGACACTCACCACACAAATGAATGCATCATTAATAAAGGGAATGAGAGGTTCTTCTTTACTTAACCATATATTCATGTTAGCAAATATGTAAAGTTGCTCTAATGGAATTAAGTAACCAAATAGATGAAGGCTTCCTTTTCACTTTCATACCACTTCATAGACTTTTAGAAAACTATGACTCAGTTGGACTGACTTGTTAAAAAGGTTTTCAATGATTTCCCATGTTTTATAGCAAAAATCTATATCATTTTATTACCAATATTATTCTAGTATTTCCTCCTGTCACATTTTTTCATTTTTCCATTAAGCTATTTTTTTGTTCATCACAAACTGGTTTATAGAACATCCAAGTGCATTAATACTAGAGTAGACAACCCTTGTTTTGCCTTTTCAGCAATATGCAACAATAACCAGTTATGGCTGACCCCCTTTCCTGGACCCATGTAACCATGGCTTGACCAATCATTATATTTTATCTTCCTGATCACAGTGATTGATTCAGAGATGGATAGATAATCTAAAATTGTTCAATCAGTGGCAGTACTGAGACTTTTAATGGATCCACTGGAGAGAAGTGGTATTTTCCACTGTTCTACTGGGGTAATCGAGAAAACAGGATGTCAGCATGTAGCTACTGGTAGCTATTTTACTGGAACATGTTGGGTGCCTTCCTGAATGTAAAGCAAACACAGAGAAAAACACAGAGAAAGAGAGAGAAAGAGAGAGAGAGAGAGAGAGAGAGAGAGGCGGAGGGGAGGGGGAGAAAACACATTCTAGTGGTGGTGTTTAAATCCTTAAAGACAGAACCCAGAATCCTGGATTTTTTAATGACATGAGCCAATAAATTCCCTATCTGGAGCCAATTTGAGTAAGATGATCTGCTTGGTTAACACAGATGCTCTTTTACTTGAGCTCATGTTTCTCATTTCTCACGTAGCCTGTCTCTTCTTCTCTACCAACTCAAGACCTATCTTTCCTTGAAGGCCTCATTCAAGTTCTAGCTCCTTGATGACACCATATTCAACTACCTGAGCCTTGGGTCACTCACTTGCTGTAATGCCCACAGACGATTAGTGTGTATTGTCTTGAACAGCTCTTTGAGTTTATGTTATATTTTCTGATCTCTCCAGTATCTCGTGTGGGTCTTTGCTGGGGAGATAATAGCATAGAATAGTCAGTGTGTGTCTCTTTTTAGGCTTGATTTGAATAATCATGCTGGAGGACAGAAACAGGTCTTTCTCTTCCCTCTCCTCCTCTCTTCTCCCCTCAACTTTTCCCCCTTTCCCCCTTTCCCCTGCCAAATGAATGAGGAAAATATTTAAAGTTCAGTTACCAATTCTTTCTGCACATTTATAAGAACTACTATTATGTCTATGGCCTCATTCTGCTGGAAAGATGGCCCATAATATGTGTGGGGAAGTAAATAAATAGGTCAGCTGTGCAACAGTCCAGGAAGATTGCTCCGATGCTGCATGCAGTTGAGAGTAAACTGTAAAGTCATTATTTATGAATGTCATGCCAAGCTAATCTAGTGGTATCCAAGTTTATCTTTAAAGTCCTATACTCTGGAACACTTGAGTACAGCTGCAAATCTGCCCTTGGAGGTATCTCTGCCGTTCCAAGGCACTCTGGGTTTTTAAGTATTCAGGCAGCTTGTTGGCCACCAAAGTATCAATGCTCAGCAACTGTGGAGAAGAAAGAGTCATAGTGTCTTCAGTAATCCCATATTCTTTGGGCATTGATGCCCTGCCTTAGGTCAATTGAGATAAGAGAGTAACTATATAAAAACCTCTTTTGTAAAATTAAGTAAAATTAAAATTAAAATCTACCTTTTATTTAGCATCAACTGATCAGAAATGTAGTCACTGAGACCAAGGTTACATGGTAGGCAACAAAAGACAGATTATGAATGATTCCGCAAATGCAGACTAGGTGTGCCATGAAAAACAAATATGGGGGGAGGAGGGGATCTGGAAGTATAGGTCTTGCCTTTTGCCATCTCTATACAACACAGTTTTATTAATTAACCATCTCTGTTTTTTTTTTTTTTTTTTTTTGGTACTGGAGATTGAACTCAGGGGCACTCGACCACTGAGCCACATCCCCAGCCCTATTTTGTGCTTTTTATGTAGAGACAGGGTCTCACTGAGTTGCTTAGCGCCTCGCCATTGCTGAGGCTGGCTTTGAACTTGCAATTCTCCTGTCTCAGCCTCCCTAAGTGCTGGGATTACAGGCTTGCGCCACCACGCCCAGCTTAATTAACCATCTCTGTCATTTCACTTTTCAGTTCCTACCACCTCACCCCATTGGTCAAAGAACTGCACCTTTGAAATATTTCTTGGTTTATTCCTTTCTCTTTATTCTCACTGCCACTGACTAGCTTTCATTTCATTTAAAATATTGCCCCTTTAACTGATCTTCTTCTTCTTCTTCTTTTTCATATTACTTTTCCAGACTGTTCTTCATAGTAGCAATTTTATTTTGTCACAGTTAAGATAATATACTATCTCTGCTTCAGTTTTAACAGAACTCCATCTTCTCCTTAATACCTTCCAAACTCCCCACTATGAGCTTTAGAATATTCTATGATGTGATTCGAACTTGCCTTTCACATCTCATTTGGTCAATTTTGTCACATAAGGACCCAGTACAAATTGAACATTGTTTTCTTTATTCAATGGACATGTTCTTTGAAAAAGCTCTGAATCAACTGTGTAGTTTGGTATCAAGATTATCCTAGATATTTCAGGATCTGTTATATGTTGAGGAGTTAGAGAAAATAGAAATGGCAATTTTAAACTTAAGAAGGAAGATAAAAACAGTATTAGATCTGTATCACGGACCTATAAAAACCAATACAATTTTAATCAACAGCCTTTTAAAACGTTACCAAGCACATTGAAAAACATTGCCAAAAGCATCCCTTGGTCTTGATTTTACTAATTACTTTTAAAAGAGATGTCTTTTCTCACCACGGGTCTGTTAACATTTCCAGGAAGCAAGTCCCCTTCTTTCCTGGAAAGTGTTGCTCAACTGTGCATTTCTAATGAAACAAGTCCAGAGATTATGAGGGAAAACCAAAAGAGATAAGGAAAGCAAATAAATAAAAATTAAATCTGCTGTTAAAATGAAATGAGAACATTTTCCAGCTTGATCAGCAGACTCAATGCAGAGAGTTTAAGCAGACTTGAGATAAACCCATCACTTTCTAATACATAAGCAGAAATTAGTACATTAAGTAAGGGATTCTGGAGCCCGGGGGATGGGGGGCGGGGGTGATGGAAAAAGCTGTTAGAAGACCATTCGTATTTCATATATCTTAGCAGAATAGAGTAAAATCTGCTTGTACCATTTTTTAAGCCTTTGGGATGGAGTTAACATCTATAAATGACACATATCATAGAAATACATAGCCAAATGCTCATGCCCCACTATTCAATTCAGTAACACTGTACCCTTCCTCAAAGAGTGTATATTTTACATGTCATCTCTGTCATCCCTTGCCTGTTTGTGGAAACCCGGCAGAAAAACGTTGAGCCACTCAATTAAGGTCATAATGTGAATGTGCTTGGGAGCTGGAAGGGAACCCAAGACACACATCCAGCACCATACACATAAGTTCACACTGCTGGGTAAAGCACATTGCAATTGCCTGCGTGTTTAAGTGATATATCAGTGCTAAATGGTAACACATGTAACGCTTCCCACTTAGGATATGCTCTTGGCTAACTCCGTTGGAAAATATTATATGAAGATTTCTCCATGGGGGAAAAATTGGGCATCGTTTAAACAGAAGGAACGAGATTTGAAGCCCAGAAATATTCCCACTCCCATTTTTCTGGGAATGGTAGGGGCTTCAGCAACCTTCCTTTACTGAGACTGTTAAGAATGAAGGCAGAATTGCATGGTTCATGTGTTCTTGCTAGAGAGAATCATCAAATTAACATAAGCACATCCATGTCCTGAAATAGAAAGTGATGGTACAAAGCAAACCCTGTATGGAAAATAACAAAACCCTTTTTAAAACTTTGAGCACTCAGAGCTCATAACTGTCTAACCAACATCTTCCTGGGGCTAGGAAACGTGTGGGTACCTCAGGAATTGGCAGAGAGCTGGGGCAGTAGAGCCCAGTCCTCTTGCAGTTCAAGGAAGGCTGATATCTGCTAAGAAGGCTCTTAAGGGGGGGATAAAAGCAAGTAAAGAGGCTCCTGTGTATGTTGTGGGCATGAATGAATCATTTCCTAACATTCATGTAAGTATCAATTAGAATCTAATATATTAAAGGGGGGCTGGAGAAAACCTCCTAGCAGAATGATCAAGATTAACCTTCAATTTCTTGTAGTATGAGTTTTTAATTTTTTTATTTGTTTTAATTAGTTATACCTGACAGTAGAATGCACTTTGATACATCATATATATGGAGTATAATTTCTCATTCTTCTGGTTATACAAGATGTAGAATCCCAGCTGGGCGCGGTGGCTCACGCTTGTAATCCCAGCACTTAGGGAGGCTGAGACAGGAGAATCGCGAGTTCAAAGCCAGCCTCAGCAATGGCGAGGCACTAAGCAACTCAGTGAGACCCTGTCTCTACATAAAACACAAAATAGGGCTGGGGATGTGGCTCAGTGGTCGAGTGCCCCTGAGTTCAATCCCCAGTACCAGAAAAAAAAAAAAAAATAGATGTAGAATCCCATCGGTCATACAGTTATATATGTATATAGGGTACTAATGTCTGATTCATTCTACTGTCCTTCCTACCCCCATTTCCCCTCCCTTCCCTTCACTCAACTCTACCTAATCTAAAGTACCTCTATTCTTCCCTAGCTCCCCCAGCCCATTGTGAATTAGCATCTGCATATCAGAAAAAACATTTGGCTTTTGGTTTTTTGGGATTTGCTTATTTTGCTTAGCATGATATTTTCCAGCTCCATCCATTTACTGGCAAATGTCATAATTGCGTTCTTCTTCAAGGCTGAGTAATATTCTATCATGTGTGTGCGCGTGCATGTGTGTATCACATTTTTTAATCCATTCATCTGTTGAAGGGCACCTAGGTTGGTCCCATAGTTTAGCTATTGGGAATTGAACTGCTATAAACATTGATGTGACTGTAATATGTAATATGTACAGTCACTGTAATATGCTGATTTCAAATCCTTTGAGTATAAACTGAGAAGTGGGATAGCTGGGTCAAATGGTGGTTCCATTCCAAGTTTTCTGAGGAATCTCCATACTGCTTTCTATAGTGTTTGCACCAATCTGCATTCCTACCAGCAGTGTATGAGTGTACCTTTTTCCTCACAGCCTCACCAACATTTATTGTTGTTTGTATTCTTGATAATTGTCATTCTGACTGGGCTAAAATGAAATCTTAGTTTTGATTTGCATTTCTCTAATTGCTAAAGATGTTTAACATTTTTCCATATATTTGTTGATCGATTGTATTTCTACTTCTGTGAAGTGTCTGTTTAGTTCTTTAGCCCATTTACTGAGTGGGTTATTTATTTTTTTGGTGGTAAGTTTTTTGAGTTCTTTATATATTCTTGAGATTAATGCTCTATCTGAGGTGCATGTGGTAAAGATTTTCCCCTAGTCTGTAGGCTCTCTATTCATGTTATTGATTGTTTCCTTTGCTGAGAAGAAGCTTTTTAGTTTGAGTCCATCCCATTTATTGATTCTTGATTTTACTTCTTGCATTTATGCTAAACCCAAGGCCAACATCATTCTAAATGGAGAAAAATTGAAAGCATTCCCTCCAAAAACTGAAACAAGACAAGGATGTTCTCTTTCATCACTTCTATTCAACATCATCCTTGAAACTCTAGCCAGAACAATTAGACAGAAGAAAGAAATTAAAGGATACGAATAGGAAAAAAACTCAAACTATCACTATTTGCCAATCACATGATTCTATATTTAGAAGAGCAAAAAAATTCTACCAGAAAACTTCTAAAACTCATAAATGAATTCAGCAAAGTAGCAGATTATAAAATCAACACCCATAAATCAAAAATGTTCCTATATATCAGTGACGAATTTACTGAGAGAGAAATTAGGAAAACTACCCCATTCACTATAGCATCCCAAAAACAAACAAACAAATAAACAACACCTTGGGAGTCAATCTAACAAAAGAGCTAAAGATTGCTACAATGAAAATTACAGAACACCAAAGAAAGAAATTGAAGAAGACCTTAGAAGATGGAAAGAACTCCCAGGCTCCTGGATAAGCAGAATCAATATTGTCAAAATGGTGCTACTACCAAAAGTGTTATACAAATTTAATGCAATTCTAATTAAAATCCCAATGATGTTCTTCACAGAACTAGAAAAAGCAATCATGAAATTCATTTGGAAAAATGAAAAACCCAGAATGGCCAAAGCTATCCTTAGCAAGAAGAGTGAAGCAGGAGGCATCACAATACCAGACCTTAAACTAGACTACAGAGCCATAGTAACAAACGCAGCGTGGTATTGGCACCAAAACAGACAAATAGATCAGTGGTACAAAAAGAAGACACAGAGACAAACCCACATAAATACAGCTATCTCATACTAGATAAAGGCATCAAAAACATTCACTGGATAAAAGATAGCCTATTCAAAAAATGGTGCTGGGAAAATTGGAAACCACCTATAACAAAATGAAATTAAACACCTATCTCTCACCCTGCACCAAACTCACCTCAAAGTGAATCAAAGACATAGACCTAGATCCTGCACCTAATGGAAGAAAAAGTGGACCCAAATCTTCACCATGTTGGCTTAGGATCTGACTTCCTTAATAAGATTCCTAGTATGCATTTTGATTCCTAGTATGCATTTTAGGGTCCTATGGTGGGACAGACATTTGCTCCTCACAGACTGTCCATATGATCCTCACATCTCTCAGTCCCCTTGCAAAAGCGTTATACAGATTTAATGCAATTCTAATTAAAATCCCAATGACATTCTTCATAGAACTAGAAAAAGCAATCACGAAATTCATTTGGAAAAATAAAAAAACCCAGAATAGCCAAAGCAATCCTTAGCAAGAAGAGTGAAGCAGGAGGCATCACAATACCAGACCTTAAACTAGCCAATAGGCAGGAGCATTTTAGAGCTAATGCACTGTCATTAACTTTCTTTTGTGCTGTTACCATGTGAAATAGCGTGTTCCAGATTTTGTAGGTATAAGATTTAAGTAGATTGAGTCCTGGGCTGCCCTCAAAGACCCATGTGCAGTGGTCTTGTGGGATTGAGAAATAAGCCTTTCTGTGTTAAACCAGTGAGATTTAGGGGTGTATTAGCTACGCAGTCTAGCTTATTCAGAACAATACATGCAGAATTGAGATAACTTGCTTGTTTTATAGAAACCTGAATAGTTCTGAGTAGTAACTTTTTTTTCCTAATTCTATTCCTATTTTTCACTTTCTTACACTTAGACACAGAGTCTCGACTGCAAAATCCCAGGCAATCCTTTCACATTGACAATAGTGGACAATTGCATTAATAATGCATATTAAGAATTCATGGACTTTTAGTATGAAATTTGCATAAAAACAAACATATATTCTTGCATTATTGACCCTAAAATATTGGTGTGTGCTTGACACATACCATGTTCTTTGTTTGAAAATAAAGTCTCCGCTGTTTATTTTAAGGTTTTTGAAAATGCATTTCAATTTACTCAACACCCAGTGGATCACACTCTTTTCCTCGCAATAAACTCTTCAGCCAAGTTATCTTTTGGGGGGTAAGAGATGGGTATTGGAAATTGAACTCAGGGTGTTTAACCAGAGAGACACATACCCAGCCCCTTTAAAAAATATTTTATTTAGAGACAAGGTCTTGCTAAGTTGTTTAGGGCCTCTCGAAATTGCTGAGGCTGGCTTTGAACTTGTGATCTTCCCATCTCAGCCTCCTGAACCACTGGGATTACAGGAGCACATCACCATGCCCGCCAGCCAGGGTATCTTTTAAAACATCCCTTCTTACCATGGCAGCATTAGAGGTTTTTTTTTTTTTAAACTAAGTTGTTAATATGTTATTTCTCATGTCAGATATATTCCATTACAACACTATTTTTAAAAGTCAGCCTTTACAACCAGACTGTTATACTATAGGTGATTGTCAAACAGAGATTGTGGTTATATGGCCTTTCTCTTTGGATCAACTTCCAAAAGCACTTGAGCTGCAAGGGTGCAGTGCATAAACCACCCAGATAATGCGACCAATGCCTGACATCTCACGTACTTAAAATCTAAACACTAATTTGTATGCCTTTTGGGGTTTATTGCAAAATGAATGATTTAGTGTTTTAAAAAGCCAGCTCCAACTTCTAGGGAATGCACAATAAAGACAGTTATGACTGTAGTCACCAGCTGAACAATGTAAGTAAGAAGAACAGAATATTTTAGACCTTTATTTTGCTAGTTAAAATGATCGTGTTTTTGGAGTCTCTTTAATTTCTCTTTGAAAGCTCAGTACTTTTTGTAGTTGCCAGAGTCTTACTTTTAATTTAGAGCAAAGTCTTAAAATGATGTCCTTGGAAACATTCTTTCCCTGGTAGCTGACAGATGTGAGTTCTGGTTCCTAAACTGATTGTTTGATCGTGACTAAGTGATGATCTAGAATTCAGTTTTCTTACCTTAAGATTTTCTTAGGACCAGGAGCAATGGCGCATACCTGTAATCCCAGCATCTCAGGAGGCTGAGATAGGAGGATTGCCAGTTCAACGCCAGCTTCAGCAATGGTGAGGTGCTAAGCAACTTGGTGAGACCCTGTCTCTAAATGAAATACAAAATAGGTGCTAAGCAACTTGGTGAGGTGAGGTGCTAAGCAAGTCCGTGAGACTCTCTCTGTAAATAAAATATGAAATAGGGTTGAGGATGTGGCTCAGTGGCCAAGTGCCCCTGAGTTCAATCCCTGGTCAAAAAAAAAAAAAAAAGATTTTCTTAGGGCACATCAAGTTTTAACAATTCTAAACTTCGCTGGTATTGATGTGCATTCTAGAGACCTGTGTGTATGTGTCCATCTAAATGAACGTATTTATGGATAAATAGACATATGAAAGTATACACAGTTTCTTAATGTTTCAGAGATGATTAGAAGCTATTAAGGGAGGCTAACATTTGAATACTATTTTCCTATATCATTCATCTTTTAATTATTTAAATTTTTCCTTTTGTGATTTTGAAGTGTCAATAACCTACTTTTTTCTTTTTGGTACTGGGGATTGAACCCAGAGGTGCTTAACCACTGAGCAATATCTCTAGCCCCTTTTATATTTTATTCTGAGACAGGTTCTCAAAAAGTTACTAGGTTCTTGCTAAATTGCTGAGGCTGGCTTTGAACTTGAGATCTTCCTGCCTCAGTGTCCTGAGCCACTGGCATTATAGGCATGTGCTACCATGCTCAGTGCAATGACTTATCCTTTTACTCTATGTATCTCAGATTGAGAAACTAAAAAGAGTAATAATTTGGATCTCTACAGGGATTTAGTAATAATTTTGCTATCTGGAAAACTTATAATGGGGTTTCACTTCAACCTATGAAAATTACTCTCCCAACACAAGAAATATGGGTAGGAAGGAAAAATAGAAAGAAATAATGAAGAGCGGGAAGGAAGACGGGAGGGAGGAACCAGTCACCCTTAGGCTGGATAGGCAGCTGCTCCTGGTCTCATCCCCTGCCATACTCACACTGCCTTGCCTTGTGCCCAGCGTGCAGTAGGCTGTCAATACATACTTGCTAACTGGATGACAGTTTCAGAGTGACTGACAGGAACAAAAAGGCTGGCATTAAACAGTGAATGGCTGATTTTAAATTTTCTTATCTCAACAAATCTTTGGCGAGCATGCAAGGCAGCAAAGGGCTGGGGGATGAACATTGTCGGTGTCTATGCTGTTCTTAAGATGTGAGAAATGTTATTCTGTCCCAAGGGAGGGTGGTGGGCATATTAAAAATACTGATTGAAGGCATCTCAACACCCCTCTTCTTCAAAATACTATAGCTGGACTGTGTCTTCTTCTGGGGGCCATGGATCACTAAATGGCAGCAAGAAGCATGCCCATGAATAAGGACAGAGGGGTAGGGCCTGTCTGGAAGCAGTTTCTGTTTAGGGTTCCCACTCTCTGATTCCCTTTCTTCACCTTCTGAGACTTTACTGGCTCTGGATCTCCCTGTCTTTGTCCTACATATCTGCCTAACTCCTCAAGTTGTATTTGTCTCCCTAGATTTTCATCCTAAGGTAGAGGAATGGCCTCATTCTTCAAGGCTCTCAGATCTGGATTTCTCAGTCTCCATCTGTTCTGATCTTGACAACCTGCCTGAGACCGAGCACGTTCAACTCCTCCGCCGTATTCTTCTTGCCGACACTCTAGCCTGACCCAGAGAACTTCTGTGTAGTTCGGAACACAAGTCAAACAGGGGCAGATCAATTCAAGAACGCGACACAAAAAGGAGAGGCTAAGCAAGATTTCCTTGTGGAGGAGGTGGGACTCAAAGGGTGGATCAACTTTAAGTTCCCTCTTCCCAAATGTTGCACGCACTGACGCAGGCACGGTGGAGCACGCCTGTAATCCCAGTGGCTCCGGAGGCTGAGACAGGAAGATTACGAGTTCAAATTCAGGCTCAGCAAAAACGAGGTGCTAAGCAACCACTCAGTGAGACCCTGTCTCTAAGTAAAATACACAATAGGGCTGAGGATGTGGCTCAGTGACTGAGTGCCCCTGAGTTCAATCCCTGGTAACACCTCCCCCTGCCCAAAAAAATGTTGCATGCATCCGTGGCAATAAAATGTAATTTCTATAGCATGCTATAATAAATAGGAAGTTCATCTTTGTGGAAGTTCATCTTTCTTCCACAAAGACCTTTCTAGTTTCTAGTTTCTGTGTATTAGAAAATTTGTTTCCCTATGCCCTCTAAACACTTTGTGATTTGGGTTGGTTGGCTATAGGCTCTTTTCTGTGTTCACCCTTTCCCCAGCCTTTGCTCCTGTGCGTCTGTGCTTGCTTATTTTCCCTCTTCTCAGATCATGGTTCATGGTCTGGAAAGCTCATCCCTTAGAGCTGGGTTTCCTCTTGGGGAGCAATGAGGCAGCCATGTTTGCCACATTGTGTGCAGCCACCCACACTACGTACTGGACAGTCCCCTTGTGGCCATGAGGAACAGGATAGGTCTGGTCCAGGGCAGAGGAAAAGCTCGTGGGACTTAGTGGCAGACCTGTCCCTGCTCTGGCCTGATTCAGAGCTTGGAAGGGGAGGCACAGAACCATGCCAGAAGCTTTCTCTAAGGGCTCCTGTTCTTAGACCCAGCGGGCCTGGCTCAGTGACAGTGACATGTGTGGGGGCAGGATTTATGCTCCTTTTCCAGGGGCTTTGGCAGCTTCTGCAGCTGTGGGGTGGCTCCCTACTCTTCCCACCCACACCAGCCTTCAAAGGGAGCTCGTCTCTTAACCTCCCAGCAACTCTGCAGTTCCCTTCTTTGGATGAGCATTGTATAGTATGTCGACCTGCCATGGCAAGTAGGAGCATTTCAGAGAAATTAAGGAATTACATCCTGTATTGTGCTCCCAGAGAGGTTTTTAATTATTTTTCCCCACACATGTTTTTGCTCATTTATTTTTCATTTTAATTAATTTTTTATTTGACAAATTAAAAATGTATATTTTATGGAGTACAAGATGATAGTTGAAAGAATTGCATGCATTGCAGACTGATTAAATCATAAGAATTAACCCAGGGAGTTTTATAGGATGAAATGTACTTTGCTCTTAAGAAAAGCATGCCAGCCAGAAGTGGTGGCACATGCTTGTAATACTTGGGAGCCTAAGGCAGGAGGATCACAAGTTCAAGGTGTGCCTCATCAACTCAGTGAGTCCCTAAGCAATTTAGAGAGATCCTGTCTCAAAATTAAAAAAAAAAAAAAAAAAAAAAGGTTGGGGATGTAGCTCTGCCGTTAAGCACCCCTGGGTTCTATCCCTAGTGCCGAAAGAAAGAAAGAAAGAAAGAAAAGTATGCCAGATCTTTTGATTCCCCCACCCCTCACAAGAAAACCAAATGGAGGCATTGGAGGGTCAAGAGGCAAGACAGCTGGGCAGTGCCCTTGGACTACAGCAGTCCACACTATCTTCATTTTCAGTCAGGGTAACTTCTGGTGACTTCGGCCATCAGAGTGTCTCCATCTAAACTACTCTCAATGTTCAAAATGAGTAGCAACATACTTATTTGTAGGGAGAGTCCTGGTCTAGGAAAGGAGTCCAGCTGCACCAGTGGGCCCTCGGGGGAGACTCTATACTCTCTCAGGCTGTTTCTTCATTTGTGTGTAAAATGAAAGGGATGGAGCATGCTCACTAAAGCCCCCTCCAGGCTCCCATTCTGCCACCTGAGGTCTTGATTCTGGCTCCTGTGTTCCTGAGCCCACTCTGTCCCTTTCTCTATGTCCCCTGTTGGCAGTCTGCTCTGGAACTTTCAGCCTAGTATGCTCTCCTTCCTACCTTTGCCTCCAGATCATTGACAGAGTGAGTTTATTAAACCCACAGCACAGAAATATGTAACAACAGGGAACCTAGACATAGCACAAGTGGATAAGGGAGCTTCCCAATAAATTAGCCAGATTCCCTTCATCTTCTTTCCCAGGACAGTTCCAAGACACTGTGTTTCCCACACAGAGATCTTTAAGGATCTCTTTATGCAAGCAATTATCTGTTACCTTTTGTGCTTTCTTCTACTTAACACTTCTTCATATTTATATGAAAACTGCTTCTTGTATTTTACATTTTTTTTTTTTGGTACTGGAGATTGAACCCAGGAGTGCTTAACAATTGAGCCACATCCCCAGCCCTTTTTAAAAATATTTTATTTTGAGACAGGGTCTGGCTATTTGCTGAGGCTGGCTTTGAACTCACAATCCTCCTGCCTCAGCCTCCTGAGCCACTGAGATTATAGGCATATGCCATTGCATCTAGCTTGTATTTATTCTTTTAATTGAGCAATAACTTGCTAATTTTAAAAACTGAGGGTAGTTTAGACAGAAGTATTCTATTGAAAAAAAAGCAACCAATACTTAGTCTCTACTGACATGGAGCTAGCACCTGCGTCTAAGCCTAAAGGCATGGGTAGCTAACTTTACCTTCACCCCTCCCTGACCTGGTAACACAACACTGGCTCTGTGAAGAAGGAGAGGTCACCTGTGTGCACCTGGGGCTAATGAGAGCCAGGAGCCTGGCTCTATGGTGTTTAGGGTGGGAATGTTTTTGTACAGGGAGAAGCAAAAATTTTTCTCCTTACACTCTTGGTATAAACTGCAAACAACCAGCCGGCGTGGTGGCGCAATCCTGTAATCTCAGCACTTAGGGAGGCTGAGACAGGAGAATC
Source organism: Xerus rutilus (assembly GCA_028644305.1). Classification (NCBI taxonomy): domain Eukaryota; kingdom Metazoa; phylum Chordata; class Mammalia; order Rodentia; family Sciuridae; genus Xerus; species Xerus rutilus. The sequence goes on along the minus strand of CM053404.1, from coordinate 61,663,231 downwards.
AAGAGTTCAAAGCCAGCCTCAGCAAGCACAAGGCACTAAGCAACTCAGTGAGACCCTGTCTCTACATAAAACACAAAACAGGGCTGGGGATGTGGCTCAGTGGTCGAGTGCCCCTGAGTTCAATCTCCAGTACCAAAAAAAAACTGCAAACAACCAAATTCTCTTACCAGTCAATTCAGCTCATTATTTAACAGTCAATTCCACCTAAAGAGCTACCTCTGCAGCTGCAGAGTGGGAGCTGAGGAGGGGAAGTACGAAGCCAGACTCCAGGGCAAGTATGTGCTGACCTGTCTCGTGGACTCTGTCCAAGAACTGCTCAGGACAACAAGGATTGGAGTAAGAGTTAGAGCTTCCTGGGACCTAGGACCTGGGTGGCCTCTAATTTTGTGCAGTGAAAAACTCAAGCACATTAGCCAAGAGGTCAGAACCTTCCCAAACTGGGCCACCCCCACTGTCATTCCTCACATCTCAGTGTCACTCAGTCACTCTTCTGGGACCATCACCACCAACACCACCCTGGACTTTTTTGCCTTTGAATCTCTGCATTTGAATCATTGTTTGAATAACCTTCTGTCAAAATCATACCTCTTTTTAAAGGCCAAACTCAAAAAAAAACACATATTAGAAGCCTCTAATCCTTCTTCCCGTATATTTTGACCCTTCTCTGTTATGGGATTTGGGATTCCTCTTCTCTATCTACTCTATTTTCTTTCTTTCTTTCTTTCTTTCTTTCTTTCTTTCTTTCTTTCTTTCTTTCTTTCTTTCTTTCTTTCTTTCGAGAGATGATACTGGAGATTGAACCCAGGGGTTTGTATCTCCAGCCCTTTTTTATTTTTTACTTTGAGACAAGGGCTCACTCAGTTAGTTGCCTAGGCTGGCCATGAACTGATGATCCTCCTGCTTCAGCCTACCCAGTCACTGGGATGATAGGCATGTACCACCATGTCTGGCTTTTACTGTAGTTTCCCATGCTCCATTTCAAGTTCCTCTCTTCCTACTTTATATCTTGGCTCTTGTGGTAGACATGATCTCCATTCATAGAAAATAATCTATTTGAGAGAAGAGACTGTGCTGCTTTTATCCATGTTCGTAACTACTTCTTAATGAGTTTGCACTAAAATACATTCTTGCTGAAATCCATTAGCTAGATGCACTGATTCACTATGGTGGATCTACTATGGCAGTTTCTTTGGTGTTAAAATTCTTTAGTGTTAAAAGTGTAGTGTAAGCCGCGTGCAGTGGCTCAAGCCTGTAATCCCAGCATTTAGGGAGGCTGATACAGGAGAATCGCGAGTTCAAAGCCAGCCTCAGCAATAGTGAGGCGCTAAGCAACTCAGTGAGACCCTGTCTCTACATAAAACACAAAATAGGGCTGGGGATGTGGCTCAGTGGTCAAGTGCCCCTGAGTTCCATCCCCAGTACCAAAAAAAAAAAAAAAAAAGTGTAGTGTATATCTATACTTACATAGTGTAGACACATGTAGGTGTCTACTAGAAGCTGTTTGTTTTGCATCGGTTATCATTACTTAGTAACCTCTGGGCTAATCTTCTCCATTCTAAGTTGACTAAATGTGGATTAGTGTCTACATACCTAGGAATGCCATCCTAGGCCTTCCACCATTGAGGCTCAGTGTATCTTGTGAGAACAGAGATAAAGCATACACTCTACATGTTCCCTTCAAAGAATGGCTGGGTATAAATCAGGATTTCTCAACCTAAGCGTGATTAACATTTTGTGTACTGGAGAATTCTTTGTTGTGGAAGGCTGTCCTGTACATGGCTATCCCTGTCTCTACCTACCAGATGCAGTAGCACTCTTCTTTTACTTATTATTTACACATATTAATTGCACAAATCAATGGGTTTCACTGTGACATTTCCATGCATGCACATATCATGCCTTAAATACGTCCACCCTTCTTTTACTTTGTCTTCTCCCCTCTGTCCCCAGTTCCTTTCCCATTCACTAACAGTCTCTCTTCTACTTTTAGTTCATCTTTTTAGTTGCCACATATGAGAGAAAATCATGTAGGACTTGTCTTCTTGTGTTGGGGTTATTTCACTTGACATAATCTTCTCCAGTACTATCCATTTTCCTGTAAATGATACTATTTCATTTTTTATGTGGTACATGTAGACATCACACATTTTCTTTATTTATCTGTAGATGGGCACTGAGGCTGATTCCCTATTTTAGCTATTATGAATAGTATCACAGCAAACATAGATATGCAGGTATTTCTTTTGTATGCTGACTTCCTTTCCTTTCAATAAGTGCCCAGGAATGGTATAGCTGAATCCTACAGTGAGTCTATTTCCAGTTTTTTTGAGGAAACTGCATACTGTTTTCTATAGTGACTGTACTAATTTACTTTCCCGCCAACAGTATATAAGGTTCCTTTTTCTCCACATCCTCATCATCATTTGTTTTTTGTTTTTGTTTTGATAATAATAATTCTGACTGGAGTGAGGATGGAATCTCAATGTAATTTTGATTTTCTGGTGCCTAAAGATATTGAGCATTTTTTTCTATATGTTTATTGGCCATTTATATTCTTTCTTTTGAGATGTGTCTGTTCAGATCATTAGCCCATTTTTGATTGGATTACTTGTTCTTTTGTTGTATTTTTTTTTTTTGAGCTCCTTCTATATTCTGGATATTAATCCTCTGTCAGATGAATAGCTGGCCAAGATTTTCTTCCTTTCTGTAGGTTGTCTCTTCTATCTGCTGATTGTGTCTTTTGCTGTGCTAAAGCCTTTTAATTTGGTGTAATACCATTTGTCAATGCTTTCTTAGGTTTCCTGAGCTATTGGGGTCTTATTAGTACTCTTCTCCATTGCTCCCTCTCCTTGAATTGTGATAACCTGAATATCTTCAGACATTGTTAAACTTAGAATGCAAAATCTTTCCTGGTCTGGAAGCACTGGTCTAGAAATCTCTAAAGTTTTGGTCTGAGTTCCAGGATAAAGTGGCTCTGTTCTCTAACAATCCAAATCACCTCTTTCTTTCTCTCTCTCAACAAACCTCTGTGGCCAGCAAGATGCAAATGCTTTCTGAAAGACAGGAATAGGCAATGTGCTGTCATTTACCAGTACCATCAGATCATAATATAAGTGACATTGAGTCATCCAAAGACAATCAAAAAGATAATCAGACCAGTGATTTCCAAAGTCTTGTTCATGAACCACATTTTGGGGGAAAGGATTAAAGATGAAGATTTCTGGACTATTCTCCAGGCCTACTGTATTGAAATTCAGATTTTAAGCAAAGTCTCAAAAGAATGCACCCAAGAGTTTGAGAACCGCTGCTTTAGATTAGCAGTGTTTATTCACTTTTTAAAATATGTTTATTTCTAAATAACCAGGAATAATGTATTAAATAGAAAGCCCCCCAAAATAACTAGGACTTGCTATAATAAAAAATACTGTACCTTACAATTTTTTTTCTTTTTTCTTTTTTCTTAACTTAACAGCCTCCTAAACACTAACACACTCCATATGTTCATAAAAAGAAAAAAAAATTCCCACCAATATGTTAGGTTGGTCTGGCATACTTGAGCAAGTATAAGACCTGGTGGGTGTCGGACCCAAATTCCCTCTTGAGCCTAACATGGGCATCCAGGGCAATGATCACCCTCTTTTCCAATATGCATGGTTTGTGCCTCTTTCCTGCCATCAGAGGAGATATTTTTGAGACTTAAAAGGAAAAGTAAAAAAGAAAGCAAGCTCAGATAAGGTGCTCTTTGGCAAAAGAATAGAATAAAATGCATTGTAATTGCTTCTAAATTAGTTATCTGATTTAGGTCCATGTTTTTATAAGTAAAGCCCCAAACTTTTAACCCCCAGTTCCCCAGTTGTAGTGCAATGAAATCCACAAGAGCTCTGAAGCCATCAGTGGCTAGTCAGTACTGCTTCTGTGCAGAGAGCACATTTTTTTCCTTCCTTTGCTACCCTCCGTTGCCTGGCAACAGCGTGAGGTGCACCAAGATCTGTGGTTTGCTGATTGGAAGGCCCTCTAATTTGGACCAAGAAGGCAGCTGGATACTGCCCTGCACACTGCACTGCATGAGGATTTTTCCTATAGTTCATAAGAAATTGGGAACAGGAGGGTACCCAGATGCTGCATGGACCTCAAGAAAGAGCTTATCTGGTTTCCTTGCTTCTTGGGCACTGTGATATTTGGCACTATACAGCTTGTTTGAATATGACAGAACAGAAAACAGCACCAGGGAGCTCTCAATTGAAAAGACAGACCAATCCATCTTTTCACTGGAACCATATCTCTCTGGTTCAAAAACAACCATCATTTGGGATGACTGAGCCCACATAATGAAACGTAAATATAGCTATAGCCTGTAATGTGACACTGCTGGAGGCCTACCCTGACTTTGTGCAATAATATCTGGCCCCAGCCCGTTTTGATTTATGTTTCTAGGGGCTTTCCTCTTTGGTTTTCTTTCTTTTTTTTTTTTTTAATATTTTTTAGTTGTATGCAATATCTTTTATTATTTGTTTTTATGTGGTGCTGAGGATCGAACCCGGTGACTTATGCATGTGAGGCAAGCGCTCTACCTTTTCTTAGAACACTTGCTCCTTTGGGCCCAGCAGCTAGGCTGGTGTCTGTGAGTGGAGATTACAGAGGTGTAAATAAAACACCAAAGGAGGACTCAGACCCAAATGCAGAGGGACAGGATTCTTACAGAAATCTGCCAAATGCTAGTTTTATAGATGGTTGAAACTTGAGACTTGAGGGATCTTTCTTTTTAGCCAGGCTTGCCTAATATTTTGGCATCCTACAGTTTTGTAGACTTTTTAAGGAAAAGGAAGAGGAAAGTGGGAGGCTGGGAGGGTTTGTCTTTCATTATCTCAGTAAGAGAAATGAGGAAATATGGTGTTTTATTCATAGGCAAAGCCCTTCGTGGCAAATCTTTTGACAGTTAATAGAGTTTTATAGATGCCTCTCTTCCCATTCCACCCCCTTACATAATCAACCTCCCCCTCAACCAGAAATGTCTTGTGTAGATGGAACTATTGGTGGCCTCCTTTCTTCAGCTGTTCCTTTGTCCACGCCCTTTGCCATGTGACTTCACACGCCTTCCCACAAAAGGCAGAGTCAATTTGCCACTGGCCTGAGACTTACTTTGGCCACTGGAGTGTGGGCAGCTGTGACAGGTACTAGTCCTGCACTCAGGCCTAAGAGGCATCGATTCTCCCATCTGTATGAGAAAAGCTTCCCCAGGTAGCTGCTTCCTTTAGCCTGAAGGCCAAAAGACTAGGGAGCCTAGAACCTACTGCAAACAGATTTATAGCTTGAGGCAGAGCCAAGGAGCTGAGCCTAGATGAACCAACAGCTCTACAGATTTGTGAGAAAGAATAAATGGCTTAGCTCACGCCTGCAATCCCAGCACTTTGGGAGGCTGAGACAGGAGAATTGCGAGTTCAAAGCTAGCCTCAGCAAAGGTTGGGCAACTCAATGAGACCCTGTCTCTAAATAAAACACAAAATAGGGCTGGGGATGTGGCTCAGTGGTCGAGTACCCCTGAGTTCAATCTCTGGTACCAAAAAAAAGGATAAATGGCTTTTGTTTTAACCTGTTGAATTTTGGAGTCATTACTTGTTATGCAGTAATAGATAACTGATACAAAGTCCTCAGTCCCCTCATTTCCCCAATTTATTTATTAATTTTCAACCCAATATGTTTGGAGGCATAGTCCTAGTCCCTTCAAAATGCAGAAAGAGCTAATTCTATACCTCAGCTTCAGGGTCAGCGTGTTGCTAGAGACCAGCTTTTCTTTCTACTTAATAATGACTGGAGAATGGATCACATATTCTGATCTCTATGTCCACAAACCTGAACTCATACAAGAGACTAAAGTCTGTAATTTGGGAATCCAGCTGTCTTGAAACTAAGTTAAGCTTCTGCAACTTAGTCACTGTGTAACTTTGGTGAGAACATTTATTTTCTCTGATTCTCAATTTCCCTCATCTGTTCAGGTTGTTGGGGGAGACAGAGTGTATATCAAGTGTCAGCACATAGTAAGCGTTAAATTAAGGGCAGCTATTATTATGTTTGTGGACTAAATCCATGCAGGTTGTTCTCTTTCAGCATAGGTGACCTAGTTCCTTTTATAAAGTATCTACCTCTTCATTCTAGCCAAATCTGGCACTTTCCTCGGGCACTTCCTGGGGTCCAGCTATTTGCGTTTGATCTTGTATGGCGGCACAGTGTCTTCCTTCCCTAGTCCCTGCTCAGTAAGCTCCTGTTGTGGTAGATGTCAAGCTGTCCACTCACCATCCTGAATAGATAGTGTCCTGTACTCCTAACAACATCAACAAGAACGATAATAGCCATGGGTAATTACTAAGTGCTTTCTATATTCCAAAACATAATGTGAGTGATCTCATAGTCTATGCTGTGCACTGAGCTGTGTCCTCAGAACTCATGGAAAGCCCTAGCCCCCGCAATGATTATATTTGGAGATAAGGTCCTTAGGAGGTAATTAAAGTTAAATGAATTCCTAAGGATGGGACCCTAATTCTGTGGGATTGGTGACCTTGCAAAAGGAGGAGGAGATGGGAGAGAGAGATCCACCTGCCCTCCTCCCCACCCCCACAGTTTGCACAGAGAAAAGGCCATATGAGGACATAGTGAGAAGGCCACCTACAAGCCAAGGAGTGGGCCCTCACTAAAAACCCATCCATTGGCACCTTGATCTTGACCTTCCAGATCCCAAAAAGGTGAGAAAACGAATTTCTGTTGCTTAAGCCACCTAGTCTGTGGTATTTTCTTCAGGCAGCCCTAGTGACTTGTCGCCTTAACACCCTACCTTGTTGTTATAATCACCATCCCCATTATACAGTTCAGGAAAATGGGGCTCTGGGAGATGAAGTAACTAACTGACCCCTGGTGCCACCTCCAGCGAAGCGTACAGCCAGCATCCCCAGAGCCTGTGCTTCTCATCACTGCGTTCTTTGCGTAGCACTGAGCTCTAACCCAACCTCAGTCAGTTCAGGCAGCTTTTAGGCCTGCAGCAGAAAGACCAGGCAGCCTTCAACACATGGGAGGTCTGGTGCCCAGAAAGCACTCTTGTGCTCAGAGTTGGAGAGAGGCGAGAGTGTGGCCTAGGAATTGGGGGGCTTCCAGTCAGGCTAGAACTATGGGGAGCATACTGAGAGTATTAGAGGGGAGGCCATACAGAAATCAAAAACAATACATTGTTTCTTTTTCTTTCTTTCTTTTTTTTGGGGGGTAGTAATAAATTCTTTATAGTGTAAGTAGTTCCATTCAATGCATATTTTATTAGGTTTTATGCCCGGCATAAGGAAAGTAGCTGGTTATATAATATTTATTAATATTAATAAAAGTACAAAAGGTATTTTTGAAATATCTCTCATTTTACTTTCCTCAGTGCTGTCAACCTCTCTCTTTCTCATTTTATCTAGGGCCTCATTTTGGCCCTAGATAAGTCCTCAGGGCAAGTGACACCTTCCAGAGGAGGAGGAAGTGATGTTGGGGAAATCTCTGTCATGTGGGAAAGTCTAGGAAAGCCCAGCATTTCCATCCTCAGTGAAAGGTAAGGGGGAGAGGAGAGACATCGGAAGGGCAAGGTGGGGAAGGGCCCTGTCCTTACCTGCCCTCTTCTCCTGTGGGAGAGGGAGGCACCAGGCTGTGGGAGGAACATCTAGGGTGGTTAAGCCTAGTGGCCTGCTTTTCTCAGGGTGGCCTGAGGGGGAAGGGTGTGATGAGCCTCGAGGGCAGATTTTTTTCTCAACCTCAGCTCTATTGACATTTTGAGCCAGATAATTCTTTGTTGTGGCTCAGTTGTCCCGTCCTTTGTAAGATGTTTAACAGTATCTCTGGCTGGTAGTACCTCCCACGTTGTGACAAAAATGTCTCCGGATATTGCCAAATGTCTCCAGGAGGCAAAATTGTGCCTTCCTCCCTGTCATAGAAACCGCTGTCCCGGGAGACCCTCAACATTTGGCTCATGGCTGGAGTGACAGAAATAGGGTGGTGACAGTGAGGCAGGGCTCTCAGCTCCCTAGGGCCTGAACATGGCGAGCAGAAAATTCCAAAAAGTTCCAATATGCCCTCCTGATGGGATTCAGAAGTGCTGGGAGGGCCAGAGGCACCCGCAGAGGTCTGGAAGCAGGTGGCTGAGTCCATGATTATCAGCACGGTCAGTGGCAGCTCAAGTCAAGGCATAGCTCACTGTGCATAGCTAAGTAAGACCTGGAGGAGGGGACAGGGGTGCCATTTATATACTCTGACTCTGCTTTAGGGAGAAGTGGAGGGAAGAGAAGGAAATCTAGAAGACCTAAACAAGATGGAGTCGTGCTCCACAGAAACGCATTCAAACCAGAAGGTTTATTATTACCATTAATTGACATACTTAAAATCTTTCCAAGTACCCAGTGTGAAATGGGACTCCCGAGGAATATTACATCAATAATAGAGAAATTAAGAAACCGTTTTCTTCGCATATCTGAGGGGCACTGTGAGTCCATGATGTGGACAACAATAGCAGCTCACTGCTAACAAGGGCTCACTGCCTGTCAGCACTTTGCAAGGATCATCTCGTTTAACCCTTTAGCCAGCAGTCCTCTGAGGCAGATGTTCCAATGGTGGTCTTTTCCTTATCTAAGAGGTCCCTTACTGGCCCAGGTGGTGGGAAGTAATGAAGTTTGGCTACAAACCCAGATGAGGGGACTCCAGACCCCTGGTGCCCCATGACCTTTTTATTATTATAGCACTTTGTCCTAAATCTGTTCATTTATTCTTCTCGAGGTAGTTGTAGGATAAATCGGCCTTTTCCATTTCTTCTCTGTAGCAATGTTGAAAGAGGCTTTCCAGCGTTTAGTTCCTATTGAGTACTGATTTCTTTTCTCCCAGGAGCTGAAATACTCTCAACAACAGGGAAGGAACTAAAGGGAGCATTTGTTGTAGTAGATTATTCATGGTAAAGAATTTGCTACACTCAGAGCAACAAAGAACTGTTTGTGTGTAGACGGCAAGGGTGGCATCTGTGTCACACTGAATACCACAAGCAGAGCACTGAACAATAAGCTTATCTCCCGGCCCCCTGAAGTGGCCGGCAGTGACAATGCTTTGTAGATGGAGTGACTGACCACTTCTCAGGGCTTCCAGTACCATTTCTTTCTGAAATGGCAAAGACTCTGCATTTTCAAAGATAAGAGTCAATTACATTAAAATGAGTCATTTTTTTTCTCTTTTCCCAGTTGTCAGTTTCTGTTTAAAAATAGCTTTTGCTCTATTTACAGTGTCTTCATATCCCAACCTTCCTTAGGAATCAGCTTTTTGTTTAAGTGTGGAGAACAGAGACCATAGAAAAAAACATTAGATAGCCAAAAATTTGGTTGTTTTTGAGATTAATGAATCTTTAGAGTTTCATGGGAAAACAAAACAAAACAAAACTCCACTTTAAAAAAAAAAAAAAAAGAATCACTGATGTGGACAGATTTAATCATGTTGGAAAGAAATTTCTATTTTCTATTAAAAGACTGACTGTGGCAGATTAAAGATGACTGGAAACATTCTGGCATTCCTTCTGTGGGGCAGTGGGTCTTAGTTCTCCCCTCGAGATGGGCTGGTTTGCAAAATTCTGGTCAATAGACTACAGAGAAAGTGAGGCTAGGATGACTCCGACTGGAAGGGGAGTAGCAGTTGGATTCCGCCTTGGCCCCTTGGAGCACTACACCTCCATGTTTGAGGTTGCTGTGCTGTGAGAATCACAAACCATACTGAGGTACCTTAGTGACGAGCTGCTCTGTCTGGGTGTGTGAGAGGGAGACAGACAAGCAGACTGTGGCATCAGATGGCTGAGTGAAGAATCTCAGAAATGGATCTGCCAACCTCAATAGCTGACATCAAAAGCAGTAGAGATGGATCACCCAGCTAAACCCTTTCTAATGTGTGTGTGTGTGTGTGTGTGTGTGTGTGTGTGTGTGTTTGGGATGGAACCCAGGGTCTTGCTCATGCTCGGCAAGCCACATCCTCAGATCCATGCCACCCCCTAACCCTCTCCTTTTTCAAAAATTTTATTTTGAGACAGGATCTCCCTAAGTTGCCCAGGCTGGCCTCCAACTTGTGATCCTCCTGCCTCAGGCTCCCAAGTAGCTTGGATTACAGGTGTACCACTGTGCCTGGCTTCCTAATTTTTTTTTTTCTTTTCCCCAAACTGAGGATTAAACTCAGGGCCTTGGACAGGTTTGGCAAGTAGTCTTCCACTGAACTATGTTGCCACACCCCAGCTTCACAAGCTCTTGACCTACTAAATTGTGAGTAACATAAAATGGTTGCCACTAAGTTTGGGGGTAGTTTGTTAATAGATACCTAACCTTTCAATTTCTGAATATTGTCATAGCTGATTCTAAGAAGCCTCCTAGGTATAGCTTAGATAGAACATCCATTCTGAGGATGTTAGTACTGGAAGGAGTCATAGAAATTAGCAGCCAAAACCTTTATTTCAAGCTGGGTGTGGTGGTTCAAGCCTGTAATCTCAGCACTTAGGGAGGCTGAGACAAGAGAATCCTGAGTTCGAAGCCAGCCTCAGCAAAGGCGAGGCGCTAAGCAACTCAGTGGGACCCTGTCTCTACATAAAACACAAAATAGGGCTGGGGATGTGGCTCAGTGGTCGAGTACCCCTGAGTTCAATCCCTGGTACCAAAAAAACCAAAAACAAACAACAAAACCTTTATTTCAAAGAAACTGAAGTCCAGAGATGTAAAAGCACCAGAATTCAGAGTTACTTAGTCATCAAGCTCGGTCGTTAGCAGCTTTGAGACTTTACCAGATAGGAAAATGTCTTCATGAAGCTATTTATTGCTGCCACTAAGTCTGTGTTTTGACTCCCCCACTGAACTTTATGGCAGGGCTCCAGAGAAGACTGGGTCTGTCCTGTCCTAGGACCCAGGATCCTTCCTTTGTCCATCTGCCTCCTCATCCACAGCAGAGTTTATTCAACTTCAAATGTAGAGGGCACAGAGGACATTGTGATTCATGTTATCCAGTTTCCTTCCTTTAGAACAGGCGCCTGGGCTGTTCCACTGGAAGCCAAGAGAGAGCAAATCCCAGGATGGCAGGATTGGGGCAGGCTCCTGTGTTATCTGGCTCCTCACTGGGTGCCTGCGTGCCTCTGATTCACCTCACACTTGTACACAGCTGCTCACGCACAGCACTCCGTGCCCTGAGGTCCTCCATGGTGCGTGTTCTGTGCAAGAGCTGACCACACAGCTTTTCACTGCACAGGAAAGGGGCAATTCATAGGTCGATCCAACTCAGCCGACAGCCCTCAGTGTAGACTGTTCTTGGTGGAATAGTCTCTCAGAAAGGAAAACTTTCTGGTGTTCTCTGGCATTTTCTAGCTAAGGACCATGATAAAGTGGTCTCTACTATATTTGATCCAGTCCTACCTACCCCACAAAAAGGCATCTTAGTGTTTAGAAATTTAAATAGTTCCCCAAAATGGAAAAAAGAAAAAAAAATCCACCTGTGTAAATGATGTGAATCTTGAATGAGAAAATTGGGGGAAATAATTAAAAGTTAACCTTAAATGAATAGGACAGAATATATACCAATATGAAAAAAACATAAAATCCTAATCCTTGGATCAGAATACTTCAAAGTAGTTCAAAAACAATTTGCACCAGAATTACATGGGTTGCTTGTTAAAAATAAAGATTTCAGAGCTCCATCCTGGACTTACTGAATCAAGCTCTCTGGGGGTGGAAATAAAAATTTCCAGTAGCTCTCTAGGTGGTTCTCATGTGCACTGAAGGGTGAGAAAGATGGCCTCAGATTTATTTTACAAATTCATGAAACGCTTTCTGAGACATCAATACAAATTTCAGTTCTGATTTATTGCAACTCTTCTCAATGCCTGCACATGTACAAAGTGTCGGGCACACAGTGTCATTTTCTAATGGGGCTGGGGAAGGCACTGGGGGAGGGCTAATTTAAATCTTTGTGTGTGGTTTTTAGACCTCAAAACCTCACCCCCACATCACCCCAAACCCTATCTCCCCAACTTATCTTCTTCCTTTAAAATTTATTTTATGCATGAAATGTTCTCCCCTTTGGGTTTTTCTGGCCACAAGGGAAATTCCCAGGTGCAAGTACATTCAGTCCTCAGCCTCAGGAAAGACTCTGATGTGGATCTTTGAAGACAGAGGAACTTAAATATTAAAGGATCCACCAGGTGCCAATAGAGTTGAATGAGAGTCCCAAAGGGGAATTTGTTTTCAGCATAAATACTAATAATATAGCCAACTGTGAAGCAAATATTCCTAGTGGGTTGAGTGCTCCACTCAGCTCTGTTCTTGTTCCCAAAGGGATTTCAGGTTGAGGAAGTCAGGCAGTGACCGGGGGAATCCATGCATTCTGTCATCTTCCTCATCCCTAACAATTTTGGTTTGGGACCTCATCCCCATTTTACCTGTTAGCCTCAGAAACTTCTGCAAGTGATCCTAAACATCAGAGACTATAAAACTTAGAACCGACCAGAAATTTGGAAAGGCATCAGATAAAAATGTTTTCATTCCCTAAATATCTAGTAGCATAACATTGCTTTGATGCTCCCCATTCTTCAAGATGTAGCTCAAATACCAGATGGCCCACAAAGCACTTGTCATGTTACAAATAGTATTTTTATGCTATTAGTTTTATGCTGATCAACATTATACCAACTATAGGAATGTAGAGGTATATCAAAGACTTGTTTTTTGTTTTTTTTTTTTGTGGTACCAGGGATTGAACTCAGGGATACTTGACCACTGAGCCACATCCCCAGCCCTATTTTGTGTTTTATGTAGATGCAGGGTCTCAATGAGTTGCTTAGCGCCTCGCTGTTGCTGAGGCTGGCTTTGAACTCGCGATTCTCCTGTTTCAGCCAAAGTGCTGGGATTACAGGCGTGCACCACCACTAAAGACTTGTTTAATATACTAGTAGTGCCTTGTATTAATACCTATATTATTATTATTATTATTATTATTAGCCAGTTAAAATAATACTACTGGATAATAATAGCAGCTACAATAATAATGACTGAAGTTTATTAAGCACTTACCAGGCACTATAGTCAGCCTTCCACAATCTTCCTATTCAATGCTTGCCACCATTCTGTAAGGCGGGTGTGCTCTCTCTCGTTGTAGGAGGAAATGAAGTTTTACCCAGCCAGTAGAGAGTGAGACAGCAATTTCAACCCAGAACCTATTCCCCGCATCAGCGGCCACCCCTCCACACACACTGGGGTCTGCACTGTGGCCAGAGCATTGGATCACATTCTACCTTCTGTTTTTATGACTGATGAGTTGCCATCTCCTGGAGGGCAGGGTCTGGTATATCTCTGAAAACCTCAGAAGCCTAAGCCCTGTGCTTGAATATACAGATAAGGCACCATTTAAATGTTTGCCCGAGTCCATTAAAATTTCATGTTCCAAACAGGGTCAGACTTGCTCAGACAGTGGCAGCTCATGCTCTCCTGTGTGGAGTTCCAGGATAGTGCTGCTTTTGTACAACTTATTTCTAGTGACAGCAGAAGATAAAATTCCTGCATGATTTTCATTCATATTTCATTCAGTGAAGACCAAAGCAGTTATTACCCAAACATCTGCAAAGAACCAATTAGATTCCAGGAGAGTTCCAATAAACTATATAATAATAATGAAAATAAAGATAATTCAGTGTTTATCATGGGCCAACTCTCATGCTAAATCCTTTGCAAAAATAATTTCATAACTGCTATCACAACCCTTTGTGTTAGGTATTATCTTTTTTTTTTTTTTTTTGTACAGGGTATTAAACTCAAAGGTACTTGACCACTGAGCGACATCCCCAGCCCTATTTTGTGTTTTATGTAGAGACAGGGTCTCACTGAGTTGCTTTGCACCTTGCCATTGCTGAGGCTGGTTTTGAACTCACGATTCTCCTGTCTCAGCCTCCCAAATTGCTGGGATTACAGGCATGCACCATCATGCCTGGCAGTATTATCTTCTTTCTATACATAGAATTGAATAACTTTTCCAAAATCACCTTGCTAGCAAGTAACAGGGTTTGAATTTGAAATCCAATTTGACCCCAAGTGTGCCTTTAATCAATTTACTATTTTTCACTATTCTAAATAACTTATATTTTCCTCTTTCTTCTTTTTTCCTTCCAAAAATATTTATGACTGCTTTCTCTGTACCAAAGTCAAATTACACATTCCACACTATTATAAAATGTGGTGTTGAATGGTCTGGTGGAACATACAGTACTATGAGAGCAGATGCAAGGAAGCCAGGCTCCTGAGCTCAAGTGTGGTTAGATTCTCAAAGCAACACCCTGAGCTGAGTGTCAGCAGCCCCATTGGTATGTGAGGATGCTGAGTTCCAGAGAGGTCAGGACAGTTGCTCAGGCCACACAGATGACAGGTGACAGGGCTGCTAGTGAACTTAAATGGTTTGCTAAGATGTGTTTGCTACTAAGTAAAATGCAGTTCTTTCCTAGCCAAACAATTAGCTTTCCAGACACTTGAAAAAATAAATAAATAAAATCCCCAAATCTCCTGTTTCACTCCCTGTGAGGGACACAGAGGACCCCTTTAAGATAATCAATAGACCCTATATAGTTATTTCGAGTTCTGCTATAATGGAGTTTGCTAGGAAAATTATTCCTCAGTTCATTTTTATTTAGATTTCAAACTTGCCCCATCTTGGTTTAATTATAAGACTCAGTGGTTTCATTTTTAACTTTGATGAATTGATCAAGATCTAGTACTAAATTCTGAAAGAGACACAAAAGGGCCAAAGTACTTGAAATCAAAATCAGGAATGTGCGATTCCAAAGGGCACTCAGACCTTAACTATGGACTTGCTAAAAGTTTGGGGGCATTTGACTGCTTGCTGCTGGTCCTCTGGATTTCCTTTTTCTTTTTAAAAATAAAATAACAGTATGGAACGGCTTTAGTGGAAGGACAAGCAATCCTTCTGCTTTGAGAATACCACATATATCCTAGAAGAGGTGAAAGGGGTTCTGAAGCAATATTCTTTTTTAAAGGCAAATGGGAAACTTTCACTTCTTTGAAATGCTGTTTATAGGAGATCAGAATAGCTTTTGAACCCCTGTTGCAACAGTCAACAGAATAGCAGCATCTGTAAGGTAAGTTTATGTCTGGTGATCAAAACCAGCA
The DNA here is from genome assembly GCA_028644305.1 of Xerus rutilus. Taxonomy (NCBI): domain Eukaryota; kingdom Metazoa; phylum Chordata; class Mammalia; order Rodentia; family Sciuridae; genus Xerus; species Xerus rutilus. The sequence goes on along the minus strand of CM053404.1, from coordinate 61,648,043 downwards.
TCCCAGCTAGAGTAGAAGCTTTATGTGTTTTCGGAGCACTGGGGCTCAATAATAGTCTTAATTCCTTTTGGGTTCCAGAAGGTTTGATGCTGCCATGGTTTCAGTGGGCAAAGCTTTTCCCAGTAAATTTCTGCTGAAGTCCCGCTTTTTCTCGCCCTGAACTGCCCGTGGCACAGTGACATTCTGAAGCTGCAGCGCCCTCAGGACACATCACACATTCTGAATGGCACCCTGCATTTTAGTGGTATCTGACTGTGTTTGTAGAAAACTGTTCCTGTGAACAGTGTTTGGACTCAAGACAACTAATTTCCTGCATCGTGTGGATTTCCAGAACAATGCCAGAAGGACTAAGAACACTCTCTCTGTGTTGACTACACAAAAATGTTCTTAACGTTTGCCCAGGGCTAGAACTTTATCTCTTTCAGTGTATTAAAAATACTACCCTGGAGAGCCCAGTCTTAAAGAAGAGCATTTAATTAGTCAAGTGCTTTTGAAATCATCCTTTTGAATTCTGGTATAGCACTGAAGAATAAAGGGACCCAACTGGTACAGACAGACACTAACCACCTGAAAGGAGAATTTAAACAGAGAAGTCTGGTTTCCCTCTACCACTTCCCCCAACTCCATCCCACCCACAACTTTCTCATTAAAGTTTGGTAATTGCTGGCTGCTGGGATGGATTGTTAATATGTCTAGTTAAAGTGATGCCATTTTCATCAGACCAGAATTCCAAGCACATCCAAATTCAGGAGAACTAAGTCATCATTTATTGTTCTTTTTAATACTCAATAAAATATTTAGATATCCCAATACTTTTTTTAAAAAAGACCTCAATCTTCTGGGTAAGAAAAAGATGACCCCAAATAAGACTAACCAAAGTTTTTGTGAAATATCATACGCTGGGAAGAAGTAAAGCAAGGCACTTGTAGCCTTGCCTGACCTAAAAGTAGGAATATAATGGACCCTTCTAGAAGGAGAAGCTGGCCGAGGGGCTAGATGGAGCCCATAGATAAGTTTAGTTTAACCTACCTGAAATGTTCAAGTTATTTCCAGCATTATGAAATGGGAAGATTGTTCAAAAAATAACAGCAACAATAACAGAACAACTTTCTTTACGACCTTGGGATACACAAAGATTTCTTTAGAACATCAAAATCATGATCCATAAAAGAGAAAAAAAGATTGGTTACATTTCAGCAAAATTAAAAAACATGTTTTTGAAATACACTGTTAAGAGATTGAGAAGACAAGTTATAGGCTCGGAGAAAATATCTGAAAATCACATATCTGATAAGGGATATATTATAGAAATTGTATTAAGAATTGTTGGGGCGGAGGTTATAACTCAGTGGAAGAGCACTTGCCTCGCACATGGAAAGCACTGAGTTCAATCCTCAGCACCACATAAAAATAAATAAAACAATAAGGCTATTGTGTCCAACTATGACTACAAATATTATAAAAAACAGACTCATTGCCAGGCACAGTGGTGCATGCCTATGAACTCAGAGACTCTAGGCTGAGGCAGGAGAAAGGCAAGTTTGAGGCCCGCAACTTAGGGAGACTCTATCTTAAATAAACAAGCAAACAAACAAACAGATAAATAAAAAGGGGTAGGGACGTAGCTTAGTAGTAAAGTACCCCTAGATCCAACTCCTAGTAGTGAAAAGAAAAAAAAAAGTATTGTCAAAGCTCAGTAATAAAAATATAAATAACCCCTCCAAATGGGCAGATTTAAATACATACTTGCCCCAAGAAGACATACAAACAAATAAACAGAAAAAAAAATACTCTCAACTGAATTGGTCATACAAATTAAAATCATAATCAGGTGCTACTACTCAGCTCTCTAAGTGGCTGAAGTTCAAAAGCCTGATCACCCCAAGTGTTACCCAGCATGTACAGCAATCAGTTCTCTTATACACTGCTGATGGGAATACAGAGCAGCACAGCCATTCTGGATTCAGTTTCTTAGAAGGTTAAATATTTAGCTATTGCTTTATGCAGCCAATCTGCTCCAAGGCATTTACACAAGAGAGACTGAGCATATGTCCAAAGGCTTAAAAGTCAAATTACACTAACTTTACTTTTAGTAGCTCCAAACTAAAAATAACACAAATGTTCATTAACAGAGGAATAGATAGGCAAATTGGAAAAGAGTGCCTACTATGTTTCCATTTGTATAAAAGTCTAAAAAAAAAAAGTGAAAGAATCTATAGTGATAGAAAGTAGAGCTGTGGTTGTCAGGAAATGGGGATGAGAGAGGGAAAGATGGGTTATAAAGGGATATAAAGGTGCTGGCTGATTAGATAGACAGGCGTGCCAAGATGACCTTTTTTGGGGTGGGGAGGGACTGGAATTGAATCATTGAACCCAGAGATACTGTTCCATTGAGCTACACCCCCAGCCCTTTTTTATTTTGAGATATGGTTTCACTAAATTGCCCAGGCTGGTCTCAAAATTGTGATCCTCCTGCCTCAGCATCCAGAGTAACTGGAATACCATGCCCAACCTAAGCTGACATTTTTAGTATGTGCGATTTATTTAATATGAATTACATCTCAATAAAACTATTAAAAATGGATTGTATCTAATTTTTTTTATTGTTGGATTTCTTTTAAAAATTAAGCAACAGTAAATCTTTTTTCCTGCATTACATTAAGGCTGGAGCTGGGGAGTCACTGCTCTTGTCAAGACCAGACATCTCCCTCTGTCCACTGCGGGCTTTAACCCCATTAGTTTACCTGCTTTGCCCTCCCAGGCATTCCAGTCTATTGTGACTAGCCTAGCCATGCCTCTTGCCAGTATTTCAGTTTTCGAGCATTCTCCTTCTTTACCAGATTAAGTTCCCTTTAGATAAGTTTTCCAAGTGTAAACTGCGTATCAAAAATCACTATGACCCTAGGGAATCTGGGAACTTTTTGAGGGTAAAAAGGCTTTTGGCTCCCACCCAGCGACCTGAGACAATTGCTCCCTTGCCTGCTTGGGAGGCCGATTTCAACTCATAAATAACTGGTCAGCATGAATCAGAGGAATGTTTTATAAGAGAAGAAAGGTGGATAAACCATGTAGAATCTGCCATGGCTAAAAATTATAGGGCTTAAAAATTGAACAGAGTATTCCCCAGCATGACAGTCATTTCTTGGTTATAGATTTCTTTATTCTGGGACTCTCCCTTGGCTTGACTCTTCCACAGTCTTCTGCCACTGCTTCTAGAATATGTGTTTGTCTTATCAAGGTCTCTAACAAATGTCCTTAGACTACCTAGATTTTAGCACTAAGAGTGCAGAAATCCTAAACTGATCTGGACCACCATTATAACCCTTCCATCCAGCCATGGCCAGATTAGGACTTCACATTTTTTTGAGATTTATGCCGTCTGTTTGGACTTGGCTACCCTAGCAGATATCAGGGCTCACTCTAGATTGGAGTCATGGTGTCTTCTCTGGCTGACAAGCCATTCCTTGGAGGCTCAGAAACTGTTCTAGCCACAGACTATCAACACACTAACTTATGGAAAACTTGCAGCAATCCTGCTCTGCTCCCCCATCTCTGTAGGGGAATTCTATAATCCTTCCTCGGGGGACCACTCCACTTTCCTGGGATCTAGTTCACTCCAGGGTTTCTCTTTCTATAGAGCCTCTAGCCTCTGCCATCTTCAGGAGGATGCTTAAGGAACCTACTTTCAAGTTCCTACAACTTTTTTTTTTTTTTTTTTTTTTTTAAAGAACTGATTTTACAATGTTGGCTACAGGGAAATTTCCCACTGTTTTGAAAATTAAAGCTCTGTAGTAATTTGTCTTCTTTTCAAACACCTGTCTTCATCTCAAATCTACCTTCTTCAGAGAAAAACTTTCACCTGAGACAAGAACAGCTTTGACTCTCTGCATCAAAAGAAATATAAATGCTCTTATCTATGAAAATTTGTAATATTTCTACAAATGGTGCCTGTGTTAACTACATAAACCTTGGAGAATAGAAGTGAAGAGTCACTCGGCTTGAATCTTTCCAGGCCAGATCTCATTTATAGGAAGATTCCACTTTCATTATTATCATTATTGTTAGTATTATTAAGTGAATAGCTCTCTTAGTCCCTCCAGTATAGGCAGAAGTTCAATGGTAGGACAAAAAAGCAATTTATCTAAAATTTTAAAAGTTATAAGAAAATATAGAGAGAGTCAGGCATGATGACTTTAATCACAGTGATAGTCAAGCTGTATTTTCCAATAAAGCTATCAGCCATCTCCATCTATAGCATATGTGGAATTTTCTCTCTCCCTCTTTTAAAAATTTTTGCTAGTTTTTGTAAAACTTGAATCAAATGTGTTTTATTTTAATGTCCTCAAGAATAGAAAAAAATCTTTTTTGGGGGAGTTTGATTTTGGAAACTGTCCTGGATTGAATAGTGTACTCTCAAATTCATGTCCACTCAGAAACTCATGAGGTGACCTTATTTGGAAATAGGGTCTTTGTAGGTGTAATTGGTTAAGAGGAGATCTTACTGGATTAGAATGTGACCCAAATCCACTCTGACTGGTGACCTTATAAGGGGAGGGAAGGGATATGGGGGCAGAGAGGTGCAGGGAGAGTGCCCAGTGATGATGAGAGCGAAGATGCATCTACAAACCAAGGAACACCAGGCATTGCTTGCTGGCAGCCACCAGAGCTGGGAAGAAACAAGGAAGTGTCCTCTCCAACAGCCTTTGGAGGGAGCATGGCCTTGTGGCTACACTGACTCTGACCAACCTCTGGAATTGTGAGAGAATATCTTTTTGTTGTTCAAACCACCCCCTGTGCGGTACCTGGTCGTGGTAGCCCTAAGAAACTTACACAAGGACTACATCATCAGACGGACAAAAGAATATTCAGTTCTGCTGCTGGTCAAAATATTCTATGAATAACCTTGAACAAGGCTGATTTTACTCTATAGACTTAAAACTGGCTGTCCTTGGTGACAAGCCACTTCTAAGGCTGGTACTTTTTTTTTTTTTTTGGTACCAGGGATACTCGACCCCTGAGCCACATCCCTAGCCCTATTTTGTGTTTTATGTAGAGACAGAGTCTCACTGAGTTGCTTAGCACCTCCCCTTGCTGAGGCTGGCTTTGAACTTGCGATTCGCCTGTCTCAGCCTCCCAAAGTGCTGGGATTACAGGTGTGTGCCACTGTGCCTGGCTAAGACTGGTACTTTTAATTCATTATCTCATTGATCTTCAGATAACTGTGGAATGGTATCTTATCTCCATTTTACAAGAGAGAGGAAAAAAAAACTGAGGAACTGATAAATTAGAAAAATGGCCTATGGTCACACAGCTGGAAATGGTCAGAATTCACATTTATGTTGTTTTACTACATCACACTGCTTCTTAAAGTCTGAAGACAGCTTCCAAAAATGTTTGAGCAATAGACATATCTCTGAACTAATTGTACCATGCCTCGAGGCAACGGATTTACAGAACAGCTCTCTTGAACAGTAAGTTCTGGTATTTTTGTTTTAAAAATTCCCTGTCATTACTTTACAACCACACCTTGTCTATATTATGTTGGATTCTTTGCCTGCCTAACTTATATTATCACTCCCCTGGGAGCGACTGAGACTTCTTTTCCATCTTGTATGAGGTTAGAGAAGTTGTCAACGCTTAGTAAATAATCTGTATCCAAGCCAGTACAGTGATCCCTACAAATTATGACCCTCAGGCCCCAAAGACGAAGAAAATTTTCAGTTGTGCAATTTTCCACTCGTCTAATAATCTTAATAGTGTGGGTCAAGTTAGTCCTAGCTTAATATTTTAATCCAAACAATATTTGACTCAATGCAGAGTGAGGCTCAGGAGTCACCCAGGCCAATGCATTCAGAGATGACTCCAGGTAGCTGGTTGGACTCATTTGACCTTTATGGCATTTGCAATCTGCCTGGGCTTTCATCCCTCCTCTGCCTTCATGGTTCTTACTGTGTATATATATAATAATAGAAATTTGTCACATTTTAATATCTTTCTTTTCTTTTTCTATTTTCTTTGGCATTGTTAAGAAAGACCAACTCAGCCCTGCAGGTCAGATAGGTTGATGACCAGCTTGCCTATTTGCTGGTCTAATGTGAGTGTGACAAGCTTGAGAGTGTCACAACCATGTCATATTTATGGTTGAGTGTCTACTCACCCCTGGATCTCTCTCTGTGCCAAGTAATGTGGCTCACCTCGTGTGGAGAGAGTTATTGTCAAACTGTGGGACTTTGTGTTCCTCTACTTCTGTATTTGCATGTATCTGACCAAGGCATGTTCCAGACTTCATTACATGGCGCTGAGCGAGGACAGTCAGTGCTTGGTTCTGATGACCAGTTTTGGATTGAACCTAATCTTAAAAGTCCTCAAGGATTAGTACATTTTAAAGATGTATTTCTAGACTGTGCACTTGATTTCATGTATCCTCTTTTAAACCTTTCTTTTTGTGAAATGAACCTTTTGACTTTCTTCTTTCTCTAAATTTCCCTTCATATAAAATTAATTGTACCTATTTTTTCTTTTGAATATGTTCCAGTGTCCTGTCTTTTGTCACACCTTGTATTCAAAGTAGTTTAATCATTAAGTGTTTCAAGGCAAAATTCAGAATTCTTGGCTTATCATTTGAAGCCCTCCACAATCCTTAATTCCCTCTCAACTTATTTGTACAACATCTACCCACTCATCCACCCACCCATCCACCCATCAATCCATCAACCCACCCCTCCATGCAACAAAACTATTGCATATAGTGCCAGACATTGGACTTCATGCTGAGAACAGAGTGTGATGCAAAGAGGCCTAGTCCTTCTCCTCATGGAGCTTACAGTCTAGTGGCCAAATTGAAGACTAAACATGATCAACAAGCTCTAGGAGCAGGAAGCACAGCATGGTGAAAGAACAAAGGAGGTCACAAACCCCAGACTCTGAAGTCCATGGACTTTGTAGAGGAAGTGATATCTCAGTTGAAATCTGCCCTGTGAATAGGTGAAAGACACAGGAAAGTTTTCTTGATGAAGGAAATTACATGTGTGAAGCCCAGATTCAGAATTGCAAAAAGGCCAAAATATTGGGAGGGTACAGAGGTGTGGGAATGGAACTGAGAAGGTAAAGATGAGAGGAAGAAAACAAGGACCACATCCTGCCCTTGACATGAAAGTCTAGTGAGTTAGAACTTTCTTTTAAAATCAAGGAAGGAATATTATTATAGGCTTTGAGGCAACGAAGTAAACTGGGAAGATTTGCCTTTTAAAAGCATCGCTCCTGCTACCTTGAGGATGCTGGATCAGAAGAGGTAAAAGTGAGGAGAAGCTGCAGTTCAGGCCAGAGATTGAGGCCTGATCCTGGTTCAGAGATCCGAACCAAAAGCATAAGAGAGACAAAAGATAGGAGCAGGTTAGAGATGTTGAGATGCCATTCTGGCCCCAAATTTGTCACAGACATATATATTCACTTTATACATTGCCCTGCCAGTCCAGCCTAGCTCCTATCCATAGATCCAAATTCTTCCTGCACTGATGTCATCTCTGTGATAAGACTTCTCTGACCCTCAGCCTCCAGAACCTGTCTGAATCCTTGCAAGATGTTTTCTGGGTCCTCTATTTCACCAAGGGAACAATTTACAATATCAGTCCTTCTTTTCACAGCTCTTTACATATTGGCACAGCAGTATGAATAGAGACCATGTTGACAATTTTTTTTTCCAGTACTGGGGACTGAACTCAGGGATGCTCTACCACTGAGCCACGTTTCCCAGGCCTTTGTATTTTTCAAGACAGGGTCTGGCTAAGTTGCTTAGGGCCTTGCTAAATTGTTAAGGTTGGCCTTGAACTTACTATCCTCCTGCCTCAGCCTCCCAAATGGCTGGGATCACAGGCATATTATAACTTATTATTGATACATCTTTTTATCCCCTCTCTTAGTATTTCCCCCTTCATCTTGTGCAAAATATCATGCCATAAATATTGATCTCATTGACCAACTGTGATCTTGTCCCAGTTCTAAAAATCCTCCAGGTAGTTATTTTTCGGGTCTCATTTTAAGTGACACAACCAATCAGCCAATCCAGTGATAACATTCATTGAGTTGCTCATGTTTTTGTTCACTCATTCAAAGTGATGTATATCATTGCCTGTCATGTTCTAGGCAATGTTCTAGGACTGATTCTCTGCTTTTTACTGAACTGCCCATTTCATTTTGGATATCAAGTTTTTTAACATAGGGACAGACCTCTTATCCTGTATGCCATACAAAATGAGGATTAAATGTATTGGAAATATTTTTCAGCTATAAGTACAGATTTAGCACATGGTATTCAAATGAACCATCTTATGGCATGGGAAAGGACTAAGGTGTCGAATGATTGCTTTGGCTTCCCAGGTGGAATGAATGCTGGTCTTCTGTAGTTGGCAAATGTCTTGCCCAAGGGACTCAGACCTTGAATGTGTGCTGGGCTGAGTTAATCCTGTCCTGTTTTTTAAAATAGTTCCTGATGCTTACCCAGTAGAAGCAGAACTAAATAGTGCCAGATACTCCAAATGCATGCTTCAGAAGAATGTCAGTCCTAATGCAGAGCTTTTAATGTAAAGAAAAAGCTTGGCTTTTGCCCCTGTCATCTCCTCAGCTCTCAGCCTGCCATCGCCCTGTACTCCACCCTGCCTGGAACCAGCACTGGACTCACTGTGGTTGGGGGAGGGAAGCTTCTGAGTTCCAAGATTCTTCTACACTGTGCTTGCTTTAAGTGATTTTTATGCTAACATTGCATCAAAACCCTGTTTTGGCAAATATATTGCCATATAAGATTAAAAATAATTTGGGGGGCAGGATTTCTACCAGGAATTGAACAAACAATGTACTGTCCTAAGCTGGTTCCAAATTCCTAATACATCTGCTTTGTACAGTCCCTGTTTCATGAAACTACAATTCCTTGTTTGTCTGAGTTCCTTCTCCTTGTGTGCTAGAAGAATCACACCCCTTTATTTCTGGCCCTAAGGGCTTCTTCCCAAGTTTGGGAAAACCTCTCAAATAAGAAGTCACAGAAGCTTTAAATAATGCAGTCATTGCAAGTATCCTTGTTCAACATTTATTGAGCTACCCCATTGCTTTTCTTGATCAGGGCAGATGTAAAACAGCTGCCCCACCAGCTAATTCCTGAAGAGACCTCTCAAGCCCTGCCCCATGTTTCTGCCAGAGCCTCCATCTTGAACTCAGATACCTATTCGAGTTTCTCTCTTGAAACTTCCCAGTGAACACATATGGCCACACAGCAGAAACTGGATATCTTATTTGTTTAATTGTTTGTATCTGAAGGTACATCACAATTTTGTGGATCAACTTGTAGAAATGTTCATGCTCAACTGGGCTTCACTTCAAGTGTGATCATAGGATTTTCAGTGATTTGCTTATGCCTAGTTTAAAGTCAGGTATTTTGCAATTTTTAAAAAAACAATTTGATACTGGATTTTTATATCATGGGTCATATTGCAAGTAACAAAATCCTAACCCAAACCAGTTGAAAGTAAAATGGGCTTCATCGGCTTGTATAAACTGGAAAGCAGGGTTGGGCACAGCTGGATTCAGGGTTCACAGGGATTATCAGGACTCAGTTTCTCTCCATTTCTTGGCTCTGCTCTCTGCTGTTGTTTCCGTCTTCTGTTTCATGGGCGGTAGTCAGTCATAGCATATCCTCTACTTTTCAGGTCCTGTTTAAAAAAAAAAAAAACTGAGTTTTTTTTCTCCAAGATTTTCAGTGAAAACCTGGACCTGCCCATATTGGCCAGAATTTTTTCACATACCCATGTCCAAAGCAATCACTGTAGCTAGAGACAGGGAACCAGGTCAGGGCAAAGAGCCCCAAATACAACAAAATGGAAGAGATACCCAGCTCAGCCGACTTTTGCTCCAAAATCAACTGGGAAACTGTGATTCCCTTTTTTCTTTCCTTTACCCACTGTAGGATCCAGGCTTTGGTTGAAAGGAGATCTGACTCTGTGAAATCATTTAAAATTCAGGTGTCAGGGTCTAAGCCACAATTGTACACATGTGCTTAATATTTTTACACTCATTGGTATTATTTTTCTATTGTTTGGTGACTCTGGCATTGTTTTGTTTAGCTTTCATCTGCACTTAAATCTTCACTTTAATTCTTTCTGTTTTATGTCAGTTTTTTTTTTTTTTTTTGGTACTGGAGATTGAACTTAGGGGTACTTGACTACTGAGCCACATCCTCAGCCCTATTTTTTTCTTTTTTCTTTTTTTGATATCAGGGATTGAACTCAGGGGTCCTCGACCACTGAGCCACATCCTCAGCCCTATTTTGTGTTTTATGTAGAGACAGGGTCTCACTGAGTTGCTTAGTGCCTCATCATTGCTGAGGCTGGCTTTGAACTCGCGATTTTCCTGTCTCAGCCTCCTAAAGTGCTGGGATTACAAGCATGTGCCACCATGCCCAGCTCCTTTTTATATTTTAATTTTGATACATGGTCTCACTAAGTTGCATAGGGCCTCGCTAAATTGCTGAGGCTAGCTTAGAACTTGCAATGTTCTTGTCTCAGCCTCTCAAGTTGCTGGCATTACAGGCACGCACTATTACACCTGGCCTGTTAGTATTCTCTTAAATGTAACTGAAAGTAAAAAAAAAATAGTGTATAAAATCTTGTAAGTTCTTGAAAAATTCAGTTTAGTCAAATGCTTTGTATAGGACTCAACAAAATTATTCAGAACATCCTTTTTCCATCTTGCATTCCTGATCCTTTCATGCCAGGCTAAGAAGACATCAAGGCATACCCATGGCAATTATTATTAATGTTATTTGTATGCCAAGTTTCCAGTTATACCACACACATGAAATTTAAATAGGAGATAGCAAATTCCTACTACCTCTGTTACTATTACTGTAATTACTATTACTAATTATACTAATTATATTACAATTGATATTATTAATAAATATTATAATAATGGCTACCAATTATTGAGTACTTACTATGAGCTAGAGACTACTTAGTTTTATAATTTCGTTGAATGTCCTCCGCAACATTATGAGGTAATTATTACTAGTCCCATTTCTGGGTGAGGAAACCAAAGCTAAGAAGATAAGCTGAAGGGCTCACACAACTCAACCAGGCTGAGATTTCACAGCTAACAAACTACAGATCTTAGAATTTAAATCCAAGACTGTTTAATTTCAAAGTTTATGATTGTTTGGGTCCTGTTAGCAGACAGACTTAGTCTTTAGGTCTATGGAACAGAAATAACATGGCCTTGGGAAGTCTTTTTCTGATTGGCCAGCTCTGGAGGGAGGCTTCACTTAGATTGTGTCTGATGCATCCATGATCATCCTTTAGGGAACCAGGCCCTTGTTTTGTGAATCAGATAGATCCTATGTTGCTGTTCCTCTTATTTAAATCTCTCATTATCTGTGGCCCTTACTCAGGAAACTGTCTAGTTTTTGCTACTTTTTCATTACTTGGTCATATTTAAGGCAGAAAATATTTAGGATAATGATTAAAATGGACTGAAAATAATTGCAGAGTTCATAAAAGCCACATATTTCTATACTGTATCTTTCAACCAAATAAAAAACCAGGTGTCCACCGTATTTTCTCTAGAACTCCATGTCTCCCTCTGGAAGTACATCCAACTCTAGAGTGTAGAACTCGACTGGGCATGGGGGTGATGGAGGCTGAGGCAGGAGGATCGCAAGTTAGAGGTAGGCCTCAGCAACTTAGCAAGATTCTGTCTCAAAAAGTAAAAATAAAAAGGGCTGAGGATGTAGCTCAGTGGTAAAGTACTCCTGAGTTCAATCCCCAATTTAAAACAAAACAAACACAACCAACAGAATATTGTGCACTCTGGGCACCTGTTGGTCTATGGAGGCAATCAGAGAAAGACGTGGTATGCAAGCTGCTCTCCAGGCATCAGGCATCAGTTAGGGTAACTGAGAAGAGCCCTGGATATTCTAGGAGGTGATAGTAACTATTTGAGAGAATGTGTACCAGTACAGGGGTTGGTGGGAGAGAGCAAGATCAGACCTGACCAAAACCATCTTGGTTCTTGAACACCCTTTTGAGGTGGTTATTAAACAAGCTTTTCAGAAGACTTCTAGGCCAGTCTTGTACTACACCCTGCTGGGTGGCACTCACAAGATAGGACATTGGAAGATAACACCCTCGCTATTACTAGCAACTAGAAAACAAGGACAGAGCAGCAAATAACAGCAAACAATACAGGACAGTCAGGAAGAAGAATGGCATAGGTGACACTCAGGTAGAAGGCTTTTGGAAGGGTATGGGTTGATAAATTTTGCAAATATCACTTTTTTGTCAGTTGAGTAAAAATACTTAAAAGCTCTATGGGTTTTATTTCAACATTTGTAATTAAAAAGAAAGATAGCCCACCCCCAAAGAACCATCTTATGTTCCCAATGGTAGAAAGTGATCCTTACCTAAGGATGTCATCTGATACAGAAAACCAAGAAAACTTTGGTTCAGAGCAGGGAATCCTTGATGCGTGTTAGTGGGTAACAATAAATCATTCAGGAAAATAAAACAGGGTCTTGGCTAGAAAAGGAAACTCATTGTGGAGAAACTCTAGGAATAGAACCCTTAACAGAGCAGATAACAATTCTTATGGCCTTTCTAAACTCAGAAATCCAATTTAGTTTGATACTTGAGAAAAATTTTCATTGCCTTCAATTTTTTTTAAAGAGGAAAAAAACTAATAGACACCCCATTTTCTGGTTTCCTGCTCTATGATTAGTGCCAAAGAGCTGGGCTGCTGGGGCTAACTGATGCCACCTGGAATGGGTGCCCCGCCTGGCTGCTGTGGCCCACCCTTAGCACGAACTGAAGGCAATGGATGCTGGCCCAAGCAGCCAGCCCAGGGCCTGTCAAAATATAAGCTAACTATGGCATATGGGATTAGGGAGGGATCACAGAACCATAGACATTTCCAAGAAAAATGAATAATATAAGGCTAGGCCTTGGACGGTCTGTATCTCATTAATCCCCCTTTTCCACAATGGTGGGCTGGCTGCCGGGGATGTGGGCTGCAGATGGGAAGCACACTTTGCTGGGGTTTTGTTCTATTCTCCAGGCTCTTCTCAGGCACCAGAAGTATTCATTTCCTGGCATGATCAGGGATTTGGAGCTCTGGTGTCCAATTTGCTCTTTGGATGGCTTCAACAGCTGGCTGGGCCTTGGAATAGTTGGAAGGGCCATCAGGAATCCATTGTTATGAGAGGCTATGCCTGTCCCAGCCTCCCAGTACTATCTCTTTGGCTTAGGATCCCAAATGACTTCTTCAATTCTTCTGTCTCTAACCCACACCAAACATTGTGGCCAATCATTAAATCAACATTTTAAATGGGGAGCTCTGTCTCAAAGATCAAGAAGTTCCCCCCTTTGTTTCCAGGAGAGCATTTTAATACTTCCAACTCCGATAGGCCAGGGTTCCATCCTCTCATGCCTCCCGGCACATCTTCACCAATTCCATCCCTTAGCCTGGAAGCACCCTTTGCACCAGTTCTATCAAACTGTCCTTTCCAGAAATTCCTTGCTCTCAGAGAATTTTCAACAGATTGCTCAGATCATGTAGTATCTGCTCTATTCCTCAATTAATTATGTCCTCGTTGTTCTTTTTAGCACATCTTTATATACTTATGTTGATAAGACCATTAATTTCTTCTTCTCTTGTATCTTGCAGAAAAAGCTGGACACAGAGTAGGTTTTTAAATAATAATTTGTTGAATAAATAGATAACATAACTAACAATTTAAAAAATGGTAAAACACATTGGTAAAGACAAATTCTTGATATTTGAATAAAGCACAGGTTAGAAAAATGACAACCTAACCCCCATCCTTGCTATTTTCAAGCCTAAATTTGATCTACTAGTAGGTCCATGTGCCCTTTCTACCACTTACTCTAATCTGCAGCAAGAAGAGATACTGGAAATATCTTTCATCAACAGAATTTTCCCAATGTTCATCCTCTGCTTAGAAACCCACAGTGATTTCCTGTTGGCACTCATGTTCATTACAAATGGGCCCCTTTTGCTTCTCTGATCTCATGACTCCTTGCTTTTATCAGCTCTCAGCAAATGTACCTGCCTGATTCCAACCTCATTCTACTTCCTGGTTCTTGACTCATTTGTGAGAGGTGCTGATCACCCTAGTCAAGTGGCTGCTCTCCCTGCCTCCTGGGCACAGAGCAAGGGCCTTCTGAAGTTTTATCTTTAAAAGCCATGTAAAAGTTCCTCTTAAGCTGGAGTACCAAAAGGGGGGAAAACCAAAATCTGATTTACCATTCTGATTTATAGTCAGTGTCTGTGACTTGTTGAGCTTAAAAAAATAAACAAAAGCAGGCATATTTAAAGCATTAAAGACACATCAATTACTTCCAGCTTGTGCGATTTCCTTTTGAACTCTCATCCTATGACTGTTGCTGTCTCCCTGTTCCTGGGGTCCTTTGCTGCCTTCTGGGGCAGGAGCCCACCCTTCTGGGGAATTTCCTCCTCCCAGAACAGGAAGCTAGGAAAAGTGCAGCAATCTCTTGGTTGAGCTGGGACCCTGGTGGTTAGCACACCCTCCCTGCCATTCCTTGCCGGCTCAACAAAATGGGGACCACCTGAAGGCTGCAGGGCAGGCCAAGGATAGACAGAGGATTCTGACCCTTGTGGTGGCCAAGCAGCATGAGTTTTTTAAACTGGTTTTAATCGGAAGACCCCAATTCACAGCTGAGGGGGCTGCAAATTCAAAAAGAGGACAATGCTGGTGACAGTGTTTCATATGGATGAGTGCAGGCTGGGAACATCCTCAAGCCTCACAGTGTTGGCTGTCGCTTACTTTAAAATCTGCTTTCCTGGAGTCAGCTCCAAGAAAGAGGAGAGCATTGTGGGATTTCTGTGTGGGCAGGGTCAAGACTAGGTGTGATTTCATCCAGGGAGGGCTGAGGTCAAGTCTCATGCCAAGGACAGCACTCAAATCATAGTGGGTGCTTTAAGCTGTGTGAAATATAAATGTGAAAAGAACATTATTATAAAAAGGGACCTGAGAAATCAGTCTTCCTTAGATGAGAGAACTAGGGTCCAAAAGTTTATATAAAAATACTTTTGGGATTGTTCTATTTATTTATTCATAATATCTGTAAATATTTATTTAATGCTTACTATTAGCAAGGCAAAGGGTCTAAGGTCCCAGTGCCTCTGTAAGAGACCTGGGACCAAAACTCATGGCTTTTCATTTCTGGCCCAGTATTGTCTTCAGCACAAAATATATTAAGCCAGCATGTTAACTAATTACACACCTAACCATTTGTCCAGCACCTATAAATGGCAGTCACCATGTGAATGGATGTTTGACAAAATTCTCTCACTCAATTTTTGGAAGCAAGGTGCTATTGTCTCTTTTTTATGATGAAGCAACTGAAACCCAGAGAGGTTGCAGGGAAACCTCTGAGTTGGGATCCTGCAGTTAGTAATTGGCAAAGGTAGGATTAAGTTGAAGGTCCAGGAAGGTGCAAAGTCCAAGCTCTTTTCATTAAGCTACATTTGCTTCTCAATTGCTTCCTAGACTCCCGGTGCCCCCACCACGGGGCTCCCATTCCTTTGGCCAGGAAGCCTTTGGATATGCAGATCTCCTACTTGGCAGGCCTTCCTGTCTTCCTCTTCACCTTTGTCCCTCAGGACTCACATCTTGATTAGCTCTTAACTTCAGGAATGTGTAGAGATGATGAAATCTGGCCACCAAGGTTTAGCTTAGCTGAGTTTGCTGTTTAGAGAGCCATCGTTCCTTAAATGTCTTTTATTTTGTCACGTTTTACTGACAAGCCCAGGTCAGACTGTTAAACAGTATAACTACATAAGCGTTTGTCACTGGCCCTGCACAAAAAGCACGCAGCCCTTGACCTGTCTTCTTTTCTCTTGTCTGGAATAAATTGTTTCTCGCCTGGGGGATGGTTATTTGCTATTATCCAGCCGAGTCAGGGAATGCTCTGAATAATCAGATATTCTGATAAATAGAGTTACATTACATGGATCAGCAGCTTTCAAGGAATTAGAATGAAATACACTTAAGGCAAATACTGTACTAAGCATAATGTAATTTTCTTCCTGGTTTTTGCTGCTGATCTTGTGAACACCAATTATCACTTAATAGGAATTGAGGTGTAATTGAAAGAGCACAGGAAACCAGGTAGCTCTGCCATTAACCTGCTAAGTGATTCTGAGCACTCACCTTTCCATTCTGAAGTGCTTTTTCCTCCTCAGTAAAGTGAACACATTGGATCAGATTCAGGGTGTATACACATGCATCTTACCTTGTTCCCACTCCTGGGCCTGTATCAGGTGTCACTAATCAACAGTGGCCCATTTCCCTTTAATCCTGGACAGTTGGGGGATCCTTCTAAACCCAGTGTTCCAGTAACCACCCTGGGTAGATTGGAGTAGGCAAATGAAATGAAATTTACCTGCTATCATTGAACCAGGGTTTTAGCTTTTACGAGCTGTCTTAGGTGAGTGCGGAGGGTTGGAAAGCTCAGTGGTTGTTCTTAGTGTTATCAAGCACTACATTTTTCACCATTCAGCTGAGTTTTTTTGTTCTTTTCCTCCAATCCACTGACATGAGGGCCGATATATGACGACTGAAAACTGACAGGAATCATATCTAAAACTCTGGTGGGTAGGTCCAAATTGATTGTCATGGGAGGTCTGGTCAGCTTGGCTTTATGCCTAAGGTTCAAACCACCTGTTAATGTCTCTTTGAAGCTGTTCTAATAGAAGTAGGCAGAAATAATCAAGCTCACAGCTCAGTTCCCTGGGCACTGGGTGGAGATGTGTCATCTGTGTTATGGTTAGTGGAATAGGATATGCAAACCTCTTGGAGGACTACAAACTCCTCTGAGTCAGGAATGAGGCCCTCGTTGTCTTTTGGATTCGAGGCCTGATTGCACAACCAGCAGCCTGTTACTTAGCGTGTCTCTGTGGCAGTTCTTAAATTATAAAAAGGAGAATAAAACAGTACATATTTCCAGTATAAAACTGGAAATCCAAGTTGAAGACTAGCATGCCCATCAAATGACACCATTGAAATAAGGGTTTAAAAGACCACCCAGAATATTGCTGTCATTGTTTAGTATTATAAAGTCCTGGCTTAACAGGATGCCTGATGAACAATAGGTGTAAATGGTCTATTGGCTGATTTAGTTTTCAAATGACCATGGGAGGTGGAGGTGAGTGTCCACCTTTGGGGTGACTTATCCAAGAACCAGCAGGGAAACAAATAGGACAGGATCTGTCCTATAAGATTGTGGGGAATTGAACAGGGCAGAATTAGTAAGGGGTCCTGATTCACCTACCTCCAAGGCCACCAGAAACCACTGAAGAGAGTCAGGTGGTAAACAAGGAAACTAGTCGGCTTCCTCAGCTTAGGAGAGATTTTTAACGAGATGTTTCCACTTTTTCTCTAATCATAAATATAGTTTGCTGCTGGCACATTTTTATTTCATTGTATCCTCAAACAAACCTGGTTGCTCAAGTTCAAGGCAGTATCACCCCTTACATCATTAATGAGGAGAAGCTGTGGCCCAGAAAGGTTATGTGACTTGCCTAAGTACACACAGTTTTTGACAGGCAGAGCTTGACTCAGACTTCCAGCTCTATAACCTTCCTTTCCTCTCTCTCCTTTCCAGAAACATTTCAGGTTTAGGTTTCCCAACAGTTTGTTCTTTTCTTTTCTCTTTTATATTGGAGATTGAACCCAGGGGTGCTTTACCACTGAGATACATGCCCAGTCCTTTGTTATATTTTTTATTTTAAGGTAGGATCTCACTAAGTTGCTGAGGGTCTTGCTAAATTGCTGAGACTGGCCTCAAACTAATGATCCTCCTGCCTCAGCCTGCCCGGTCGCTGGAATTACAGGCATGCACCACTGCACCCAGT
Organism: Xerus rutilus; assembly: GCA_028644305.1. NCBI lineage: Eukaryota > Metazoa > Chordata > Mammalia > Rodentia > Sciuridae > Xerus > Xerus rutilus. The sequence goes on along the minus strand of CM053404.1, from coordinate 61,630,109 downwards.
TTCCAGCAATTTTTTTCAAAACAGCATTGAGAAAAAGCAATTTCATCAATTCATGGATACAAATAAGGATTTGTTAAGTGACTTATCTTCCCCAAATCCTCCCACCCCATGTCAAATATTAGATTTATTCCATGGCTGCAAGAAAACCATAACGTAGAAATGAGCAAAAAATATTCCCACAAAAGGAGTTTTCGAAGCATGCTGGTGTGACTGTTGAAAAAGGGGATAGGAGCAGCATATAATGCTTAATGAAACGTATAAAGGAAAGAACTGGGCTTTTATTCGAAACACGATCTACATTTTGCTGCCAAATAAAATAAAACAAGTATGAAACAGGCACAAACCACAGTTGGACGTGTTTCCCAAATGACTTGGACATAATGTGAAACCAGGAATTTATATGTTGCTTAAAAAAAAAAAAAAAAAAAGGAATATGTACCTTCTGTGTACACATGGCTTTTAGTTTTCTTTTCCATGGTGGGGATAGATTTGCAAAGGACCATTATCCATTCATTTCCCAGTTCTCCTGGAGACCAGGCACACAATAGACCCATTTTCCACAGCTATACCCCATTGTGACCTGAATGAGTGGCCTGAGTGGCCATGTTTGCACATTGGAGAGCCCCCACACTCCCCATGCTGTGGCTTCCACCCATTAAGATAATCTGGCCCCAAGGGGAGCCACAGGCTGGTTAAATCAACCAGATCCCTTCTTTTAGGAATTTTAAATCCCAAAGAGGAGCATTCCAGTTGGCCTAAACACTTGAATGGGAGAAAATGGAGACAGGGATTAAATTAGCTATATTGTGCCATGTTCCAAATGAGCACTCAGGAAAAATGGAAAAGAGAGAGAAAAAAATGGAGTTGATACACAAAGGGAGTTTTACTCTGGGTGGCCATAACAAAAAAACTTCTGACAGCTAATTTATAAATAATAGAAAATTATTTCTCATAGTTTTAGAGGCCTGAAAATCCAAGTTGAAGACTAGCAGATTTGGTGTCTGGTGAGGACTCTACCTCACAGATGGTATCTTTTTGTAGTGCTCTTACATAGCAAGTAAAGTAGCAGCATTTAACCCTTGATCACCTCCTAGAGGCCTCACCTCTTAATACAGGGGATTGGTTTCAGGACCCCCTGTAGGTACCGAAATCTTAAGATGCTTAAGTCTTTGATATAATATGGCATAGTTTTTGCTTATAACCTACACACATCCTCTCATATACTTTAAATCATCTCTAGATTACAAGTAATACTTGACACAATGCAAATACTAAGTAAATAGATGGTTCTATTTAGGAAATAAGGATAAAAAAAAGTCTGTATATGATTATTACAGACACATATTTTTTCCCAAGTATTTTCTACCCATAGTTTATTGAATCTGCAAGATGTAGAAACTGTGGATTCAGAGGGTCAGCTGTGCTATCACATTGGCAATTAAATTTCAGCATATGAATTTGGGTAGATATATTCAGAGCATGGCAATAGGAGAATGAAAGCATGAGAAGATATGATAAGTAATTTGAAAAATAGAAGGAATGGTTCCAAACTCCAGATTCTAGGCCCAGGCTGTGAGGTCTGGCAGAACTTCTTCTTCTAAGATGCCTAAGAGGCTCCTGTGTTGTGGCGCAAGGGGTATTCTGTCTGTAGGGTAAATTGCTCATGAAAGAACCCTACTTCTTTCTTGGATGTTGAGTGGGTTTTGTTCCTTACATCTAAAGGAGCTTTGATAACTGACACATAGGTTGGTGGTTGTTAGTTTCAGCAATCAGACAAGGGCTCTTAATTGGAGTTCATAGAGTTCTCTTTACTCCTCCAAGTTATATGCAATGTTAAATGTATATGTCAGCAGCCATTTTTTTGTGTGTGTGTGGGAGAGTATTTGCTTTCAATTATTTTCACACAGGTCTATCCCCACCCACCCCTATTCCCACCAAATTTATGCTTTAAGGGAAACCAAAGATTCTTCACCTGGATTCACTACTCACTCAACCCCAAGAAAGATTTCTGCAGTGAGTCATGGTGAGCAAGGTGGAGTTTTCATATGATAAGGAAAAAGATAAATGCTCCACATGGGAGTCCTGGCCCTTTGGGCTTGTCCTCAGCTCCCTTGTTACTTTCACTTGATGAGAGGGTTAGCAATACTGTTAACACCTCAGTACTTCCTGCTCGCAAGATGGTATCACCCTATTTGAGGCAATGTGAAGTCTCTAAGGTGGAAGGTTATAGTAGCAGAAAGCTTCCAACCACTTGATTGGCACTAGCTGATAAAAATATCTGGACAATTTTATTTTTAATTTTAACTTCACGTTATGGGAAAGTAATTCCATTAATAATATTGTCCATTTGTGTCTCTTTTCTTTTTTGTCTTTTTGGTACTGGAGATTGAACTCAGGGGCACTTGACCACTGAGCCACATCCCCAGCCCTATTTTGTTTTTTTTTTTTTATGTAGAGACAGGGTCTCACTGAGTTGCTCAGCGCCTCGCCATTGCTGAGGGTGGCTTTGAACTCGCGATTCTCCTGTCTCAGCCTCCCTGAGTGCTGGGATTACAGGCTTGCGCCACCGTGCCTGGCTCCATTTGTGTCTCTTTTAACATATAATTAAGCCAGGTGCAGTGGCACATACCTGTAATCTCAGCAATTTGGGAGGCTGAGGCAGGAGGGTTGCAAATTTAAGGCCAGCCTCAGCAATATAGTGAGGCCCTAAACAATTGAGTTCTTGTCTCAAAATAAAAAATACAAAGGGCTGGGAATGTAGCTCAGTGGTAAAGTGCCTCTGGGTTCAATCTTGGAACCCTATCAGCACCACATAAAAAAAGAACTTTGTATTAACATAATTAAAATAATAACACAGACCATCCATTGAGAACTTATTTTAAGTAACTAAACTATATATTACATCCATTATCTCATTAATCCTCAACTACCACCATGAAGTTGGGCATAATATTATCTCCCTTTATAGATTAAGAAACTGAGCTGGCTGCGGTGGCGCATGCCTGTAATCCCAGCACTTAGGGAGGCTGAGACAGGAGAATCACAAGTTCAAAGCCAGCCTCAGCAAGGGGGAGGCACTAAGCAACTCAGGGAGACTATCTGTACATAAAACACAAAAAGGGCTGGGGATGTGGCTCGGTGGTCGAGTACCCCTGAGTTCAATGCCCAGTACCAAAAAAAAAAAAGAAGAAGAAAGAAAGAAACTAATCCTGATGAGGATAAAGAACAAGTCCAAGGTATCTTACTGGACACAATGACTAAATTATCATTGATTTGCTTCATGCTGTGGTAGGAAGTGTGGTCAAAATGTCAAAGGAATGACATTTGTGAGGATTTCTTATAGTCAGAAAAACTAATTCTCAGTTTCTACACCTAACAAATAACGTACACCAATATCTACCTCCTACCACCGCAGCAGTGAGACTTCTTCAACAGTGTACACAAATGTTCCCCAGAGACAAAACCTTGAACTTGGTGTTTTACATTTCAAATTCTTAGGGACTTACAGTGACATACATTTCTTTATAGGAATGAAAATCCAAATTTGTTACTCCCTATTGAGCCAGCAAAAGGAAGATACTAAAGTTTCAATAATACCCTTCCTTAGTCTCAATTTTATTTTCATTAACTAGTAGAATTTTGGTTTAAAATAACTAGGGACCAATATAGAGTTGCTAAGATATTATTTTACTAAGTAACTATATAGCTATATAATTAAAATTAATGAAATTTAATTATTTAACATAAAAATAGAGACATCTTTTTTCAGACAAAAGCGTAGTACTTTGAAATGCACTAAGCCATATAAAATACTTACTATGAGAATCCTAATTTTTTTTCATCTCACAAACAACTGGTGAAACTTTGTCATGGAATGAATTTGGCGAACTCTTGCTATTGGAGGGCTTTGATTAAAGAGACAGAAAATTTGCTTTATTTAAAAAACGTTATTGTGTTTCATTAATTTGTGTAAAGTTTTCTTAACTTTTGAACTGTTGGGGTTCTGCTCTGAGATATTGCTTAGAGGCAAAGAAATTGGGAACACTCAGTCATTGCCAGGCATTACTATCTGAGACATATTTATTCAATCCAACCTCAAGGACATCAAAATAGACAATTTTAGCTCTTTATCTATGTGTAGTTCATGCAACTCTTGATTATCCAGCATAAAATGTTAATTTCAATCTCCAATAAATAACTAGACTCAGAGATATAAGCCCCTGCAATTAATATCTATCCCAACTAACCATATGCCTCTGGATATAGTTGGAGAAGAATTTCAGCTATCTAAGACTATGAGGTCTCAGCTCCAGCTGGGACTTCAAATCATGTTTTCAGAACACAAAGAACACTTGATAAAGTTGGAGAGAAATATTTTTCGAAGATATGTCACCAGGCAGCTTGGGAGTAATTTAACAGAACCATCCTACAGGGTATAAATTCAACCTTTGATCTCTGAAATGAAGGTCAGCAAATTTGTTTTTAGTCTACATAGCTTATAATCAATTCAATGTCTGAGTAAATCAGTTTCTAAAGAAGAGGCTGTATTTGCAGACAAGTGATACTTTCACCTTCCAATTTTTAGCCATTTAACTCTCTCTTCTCTGAATTAAATTCTAATGCTCCTCTGAACTCTGTGTGTGTGTGTGTGTGTGTGTGTGTTGAGGGGCGTATCTAAAACTTCAAAATGCAATGTTCAGAAGGGAGAAAATACCATACTGTTGTCTGCAGAAAAAAATAAGAGCCCAACAAGATGCTTTAAGTTTTTCACTCAAAGAGTTGTAGGCACATGAAAAGATACTGGTTTCTATCTGTAACTTCACCTGACACCTTGCTAATCCATACTTTAAATGGTTGGACCATGATTTAAATGATTTGGATTTAGCTCATGGGCCCACTGGTTTTGTAAATAAAGTTTTATTGGAACATGCTCATTCACATAGTGGAACTCCAACATGCTCATTCACATAGATGTCATTTTTAGCTATTTTTGTGCTATGAAGAGTTGAGTAGTTGCAACAGTGAGGCTATCGCCCTCAGAGCCTAACATTTACCATCTGCTCCTTATTGAAAATATTTGTTGGCTACTGATTTAAATCAAAGAAAGGAGCTTGGAGAGAAGACATTGTAAAAACACCTACTTAGCCCAGATACAGCAATGGCTGAGGGGTAAAGGTGAGTGAATACTGGTTTTAATCTAAATATTCATTTGCAAAAACAGAGTCTTAGAATAATATTAAGCAGATGAAAAGAATAGTTGGGGATAAAGAAATAATAACCAACTTGACTTCTTTGCTTCTTCAGCAGCCTATCTAATAAAAGTACCCCACAGTAGAGATGAACCCTGAAACCTCGGCTAATTTCAGCTGTTTGGGAATGAGTTCCTTCTCTGCAGTGGATATGTGGCCAAAGTTCATCATCAGTGCACTTACAGAGAGAGCACAGCGTGCGTTGTTCTGTGTGGGGACCAGCACTGGCCTGTCAATGGAAGAACTAATTTAGTTAAAGGACATAGGCAAACAGTGGGGGTGGGGATCCAGAGCCAAGAAGAGCAGTCATTTTAACCCTTTCTGGGCATGTATTTAATTTTTAAATAATGCTCATTCTGTTTAAGGAATGCCTATACAATTTAAACCAAAAGATTGAAATGCAGTCTGTACCAGTCCTTGCCAGTCATCTTACATGGACAGCTGCCAGGAGGCTGATGTGCAAAGGCAATCATTGCACGCATGGTTATTTCAGTCTTAGACGCTCGTCATCCCTTGAAATTGCTCCACACCAGGGATTCCAAATTCCAGCCTTTGCTTGCTTGTCTCAGAAGTCAAGTGCGTGGGCTAATGAGAGTGGGCTCCCTCAACTTCCCCTCTAACTCAGGCTGCCAGGCATTCATCCTGGGTCTGGAGTTTTACTCTTTTCTTAGATGAAGAGCAGGGGCTCATGGTTTGTGTATTGCCATATTTTCTGTTCTCTTTAGGACATTTTTTTATCATCTTCAGGTTCTTCCTTTGTAGTGGCTCTTTCCGTTTTCCTAACATGCTTGGATCTCATCCATCACAAAAAATTTAAAATTCAAAAAACAAAATCAAAAATCTCCTTTCTCCAACTTTGTTACTCTCTTTAGCCTTTCTCCTAGCTTTCTTCCCTTTCACTCTATATTAGTAAGGATAGAACTAAGTTTTGCTGTGATAACAAACAACCCTTATACCTCAATGACTTACTGAATTCTTGTGCTTAGCCATGGAAGATGAAGGACCTTCCTTGAGAATAGCTATCCTCTATTCAGTAGACCCTCAGCAGTCAAGGGCTTTCAATCTTTGGCTATCTTATCTATGTACAAGGCCTCCTCTTTGATCACTATGACAGAGAGAGATTAAAAAGATAGGCATGGGCTTTTTACTGTTTCAGTCCAGAAAAATGACCCACTTCACATTTTACTAAGGCACTGCCGCATGGCTCCTCCATAAATGCAAGCACACTGAGAAGCACCATCTTCCATATGACTGAAAGGGGAACAGGACCAGATATTGGTGAACACAGTAATGTTTTCCACAACTACCAAACTTCTGGAAGGAGGTGCCACTACTTCATCAATACTGCTCAACGCCCTCCTCCGCTCACATCTCAAATCTGGCTTTTGTTACCACTACTCCACTCCTAAAGCTATCTTTATTTCTATTTAATCTTTTCCCTACAATGACCTCGTCGTTTTCTGTACCTAACCACATTTCTGTAATTTTCTGCTTTGTTTCTTTGTAGAATTTGAGACAGCCTTTAACACCTTTCTTTCTGAATCCTCTTCTTGGTCTGTGCTATGGTTTGGATTAATGTCCCCCGAGGCCTGTGTGGTACAGGCTTGGTCTCCAGCACTTGGCTATGTTGGGAGATGGAGGAACCTTTAAGAGGTGGGGCCCAGTGGGAGGTCTTTAGGTCTTTGAGAATTGCAGCCTCAAAGGGGATCATGGGATCCCAGTCCCTCCCTCTTCCTTTAGTTCACTTCCAGGCCATGAGGTGAGTGGTCTGCTCCACCACCTGCTCGCCACCATGATGTGCTGCCTCACTACAGGCCCCAAAGCAAAAGAACCCATCCATCCTAGGTTGAAACCTCCAAACTGTGAACCAAAATAAACCTCTCTTTTTTAAAAGTTGATTGTTTCTGATATTTGTTATAGTGACAGAACTTGACTAGTAGTTTGCATGACAGCCTTTGAAGCATTTTTAGCTTTCCCCCATCTCCTGATCTAATTTCTCTTCCTTTTCTTCCTGCTAATGTAGAGTCCAGTTAACTAAGACTTTTTTTCCTGCATTCTCTACGTGTTTCCCCTTTAACTTCAGACTTCATCTCTGAGCATGTAACTCCCCAATCCATCACTCCACCCATTTAACACTTTCTTCAGATCTAGAATTTTGCTTCCTTTCTCTTAGATTATACTTGTGCTTTTAAGTTGATATGAATCCATGGTCTCTGAAAACCAGATCTTCTTCTGACTTAACAATTTCAGTTAATAGAAGTGTATCAGGATACCCTGGACACAAATGGCAGAGTACCCCAACTCAAGTGAGTAAAAAATTAATTTATTATTAATAATAGTGAATAGTTGAGGTGCTTCTTTCAGCTCTGTCCTGCTGTGAATCTCAGATCTAGCTACAATTTATCCTTCCTTTCTTTATTTACAAAAGTCCTACCCATTCCTTGAAACATCTTAGGTAATAGTAGCTAATAATAGTAGCATCCCATTGGTTCCTTGAAAGAAATCCAAGGTCCATTCATACAGTTGGATCCCTTATGTGTCCTTTATCCAAAATGCTTAGGACCAGAAACATTTTGGATTTTGGATTTTTTTAGATTTTGAAAGGTTTGCATATATATCTTGGGGATATCTTGGGGATGAGACTCATTTCTGAACATGTTCATTTATGTTTCATATACCACTTAAACACAACTAAAGGTAATTTTCCATGATATTTTTAGTTTGATTCTGTTTTGACAGTGACCCATCACATGCAGTCAAGTGTGAAATTTTCCTCTTGTGACTTCATGTAGGCACTCAAAAAGCTTCAGCTTTTGGATTTTCAGATTAGGCATGCTCCATCTGTCTTCCCATTTGAAAAATGAGAAAACTGTGGCTAAGTATGTTGCCTATGATGACAGAGCCTAGGGGTGGTAAAGCCAGGACTCACCTCCTTTCAGTTGGATTCTTGTGTGCAAACATTTCCTGGAAACCCTTCCTGATCCTATGTCCCTTCTCTCTGTTCCCTTGTCTAACTGCCCACCTCACCCCCACTGATGGCAATCTCACCTTCCTCTGTAATCAGCTAGTGTTTTCTCCATCTCTTTCTTATGTTACTTTTTATATATATATATTTTAGTTGTAGATGGACACAATGTCTTTATTTTATTGCTTTGTATGTGGTGCTGAGGATGGACCCCAGGGCCTCACACAGGCGAGGCCCAGCCCTTATGTTACTTCTTATATGCTGCTGTAAGCCTTGTTCAAAGGGAGAAAAAGGAATTCATATTTACTGAATGATTACTATGGCTCTTATAATCATTTATGCTCTTGTTTTTACTTCCTTTCTTGTCTGTCCTATGTCATACATTGGGGCATAGCCATGCATCTTTCTCCTTTTGTGTGTCTGATGGCTCCCAGCATAGCAAGTGCAGTGGTGCTGTTTGGCCAGAAGCTTCCTGATGGTCTGGCTGGGATGAGAAAATGGAAGGCATGAGAAATAAAGAATTCTGTACTTGCGAGGCACACAGACCTGAGAGTAAATTTTAGCTCCTTGGTGTATGCAGCTTTATGAGCTGGAATAAGTTACTTAACTCCACCTCTGTGGACCAAATTGTGTCCCCCTCTCCCACCACCACCAATTTGTATGTTGAAGACCTAAACTTCCACTGCAATGTGATTGCATTTGGAGATAAGGCCTCGAAGAGGTAATTAAGTTTAAATAGGTCACTAGGGCTGGCTCCTAGTATATTGTGACTGGATTTATGAGAAGAAGTGATTAGGAGATAGACACATTTGTGTACAGGTGAAATGTCACGTGAAGACACCCTGAGAAAGCAGCCATCTGTAAGCCAAGGAGTGAGGTCTTGAAAGAAGCAACCCTGCCAACACCTTGATCTCTGACTTCTGGTCTTAAGAACCATGAGAAAAAAAGTATCTGTTGCTTTTGCCACCCAGTCTGTAGGATTCTGTTATGGCAACCTCCGAGTCTCAGTCATCCTATCTGTAAAATGGGTTTGCTGGATTATTTCATGGCATTAAGATTCTCAGCACACAGGTAATCACTTGTACATAATCAGCCAGTGGCAATTTCCCTGTAAGGCAGTATCATTGGGAACAAGCATGTCAGGGTTAGTAGGGGCTTAAGGCTGAAACCCCTGAACAGTGGTAAATAAGCAAGTTGAGACTGGCCTAAAGTGTGCCAGAAGCTACAAATGGGCAGATTCCAAGATCAAGCCTTGGGAGCCAGGGAGGCAAGTTGTGACTGTATCTTTATGTATCAAATAACATAAAGCCTGGGGGTTGATTAGCTCCATTTGAATCTTGTACCCACCTTTCTACCCATCTCTTGGTCAGGGAGATCTGATGATCTGATTGGTTTAGGCCTGGATTACATGGGCCTCTGCTGAACTTGAGCCACCAAAGGAGGTTTGAGGGAAAGCGATCTGAGCAATCAGCAGAAAAATGATAACCAGACAACTGCCCTACACACGTGGCCTCCACACCCATGTAGACAAAGGGATGATTATAAACACACTGCCCAGAAATTCTCTCTTTGCCCCCATTCACTCCTTCTTCTTTCCCTCTTCCTCCTACTTTTTTTTTTTTTGGGCACTGGAGATTGAACTCAGGAGCACTCGACCACTGAGCTACATCCCCAGCCCTATTTTGTGTTTTATGTAGAGACAGGGTCTTACTGAGTTGCTTAGTGCCTCGCCATTGCTGAGGCTGGCTTTGAACTTGTGATTCTCCTGTCTCAGCCTCCCTGAGTGCTGGGATTATAGGCTTGCGCCACCACGCACGGCTCCTTCTACTTCTTAAAGTAGCCTTCTGACTGATTGGCTTTGGAGGTAATCAGACTGGCAGGGTGCTGCCGGACTGAATGAGGGAAGGCCCTTAGGGGTGGGGTGATGGAGCCATCTTTCAACCAAGCTATCCCTTCCTCGTGTCCAAGGACTTAATAATCTTCTAGAACCTGTGTTCCTGTGTTTCCAAGTCTCAGACTCAGGCAAACTCAATTCTAAGGTCACCTGTAATATGTGACACAATAAAAAGATAACAGATTATATGAAAATAACAGAATATAAATATATGCATACATACACACATATATATGTGTTTATGTGTGTCTCTATATGTTTGGTACCAGGAATTGATCCCAGGGGTGCTTTACCACTGAGCCACATCCCTTTCTTTTTATTTTTAATTTTGAGACAGTGTCTCACTAAGTTGCTTAGGGTCTCACTAAATTGCTGAGGCTGGCTTTGAATTTGCAATCCTCCTGCCTCGGCCTCCCAAGTCACTGAGATTACAGGTATGTGTCACTACATCTGGCCAGACTAATATTAAAAGAGTATTGCTGGGTGCAGTGGTGCATGCCTGTAATCTCAGTGGCTTAGAAAGTCGAGGCAGGAGGATCAGGAGTTCAAAGCCAGCCTCAGCAACTTAGCAAAGCGTGAAGCAACTTAGAGAGAGCTTTCTCTAAATAAAAATATTAAAAGGGCTGGAGATATGGCTCAGTGGTTCAGTGCCCCTGGGTTTAATCCCAGTACCAAAAAAAAAAAGAGTATTGATTATGTGCCAGGCACTGAGACAAGTACTCTGCCTGCCTCAGTCTCATATCACTCCATGCAATACCTCACTTTGCTCTTGCAGAAACTGAGGCCCAGAGAGGTTAATCGACTTCCCTGATGTTTCTTAGGCAAGAAGTAGCAGAGGTGGACTCCCAAACCAGGACTGCTTGATCTACAGCCCTTACTCTTTACCACTCAGGTCCACCACCACACCTCCACAGTTGGCAGGCCAGATTGGGCTGTGGTCTGCAAACAATTAGCAAAAGCAGCTTTCCAGCAAACCCAAGAAACAGTCTGATCTGTGAAAGGGGAGGGGAAAACCATCTTTAAAGAGAGAACTTTTTTGCGCCCCAGGTGGTTGAGGGAGAGCAGTTTGCCACAGGCTGCTGAGGGCAAGGAAGGGGCAGAATATTCACTGAATGTTCATTCTCCCAATTGTTATTCTATGACATCGAGCTCACACTCCAGGGAAAATGTAGAGCCTGAGTTGAAATGTCGTCCAAAGCCATTCAGGGAGGGCTTTAAAAGAAGCTTTTGTTGGTAGAAATCTCTTTACTGTCCCGTCTTTCCCTGGGCTTAGGGTTGCCTGGTAAAGTAAAGGATGACCAGTTAAATTTGAATTTCAGATAAACAAATGTTTTCTCATGCAGTAAGTATGGGACATACTTACACTGAAACATTTTTGCATTGCTTATCTGAAATTCAAGTTCTATGAGGCATTCTGCATTTTCTTTTTTTTTTTTTTTCAGTTGTTGATGGACCTTTTATTTTATTTATTTATGTATATGCAGTGCTGAGAATCGAACCCAGTGCCTCACACATGCTAAGCAAGTGCTCTACCACCGAGCCACAACCCCAGCCCTCATACTGCATTTTCATTTGCCAAATCAGGCAACCTGTCTGGACTTCAAGAAGAAGCTAGTTCCTTTCTACCTTACTGTCCAAACAGAATTGCCAGGTTATTTTATTCTTGTGAAGAAAGCAGAATGTCAGCACATATTCTGGAATGGGCATGCTTACTCTTGCTCTACCTTGTTCCTTTAAGAAAACTTTTTTTTTGTTTTTGTTTTAAAGATGTGGGCTTTGTAAATAATAATAGCAATAATAATAATCCTCTCCGGATCTGGGAAATGTCTTGAGGGTTTGAGGGGAATCAAGTCTCCACTAAAGTTCCTGGAAACTGGTCAGTACAATTTGTATTTAATAAAGAGCAGCAAGCTTTGCTGCCACAACATCTTGTGAGAGCAGCCCACAGAGGAAGTGGGAGACAGTCCTGACCTCCCCAGAGCTGGGGCCCCTCCCTGGGGATTAGGATTGAATTCCAAACTCTGCAAGAGCAAGTGACAGTGGAGGATTGGGTGCAGGGGAAGGAGAAGGAAGGGTCAAGAAGGACTCAGGAAGGGATGAGGAAGGGGTAGGGAGGAGGCATCAGTGCAAATGTAAGGCCATTTGCCCCCCGTCATAATGCTCCCCAGTTTCCCTCTCATTTTAAGCCTGAAAGCACATTCCTGGCATTGACTCTTCACCCCTTCACTTCCCTTGGTTGCTGGTGGAGTGATTTGGGCCATTTTCTGTAGAGATAGGCATTTCCAGGGAGTGCCCATCTGAGGAGCAGCAGGCCAGCTGTCAGAGAAGACTCTTCAAAAGGGAAGACACCCTGGGAGGGCAAGTATTTGCCAAGGAGCTGAGTGTCCCTGTGTTTGCAGGTGTTTAGTGTGTGTTTGTGGGTGTGCACAGTAGTGAATACAAGGGCCTATTGTGTCCTGTTCTCCCATGCTGGCTGAGAGCCTGGTAGCCAGGGAGGGTCACGATTCACTGCAACTCAACACACTTTTACTGAGCTTCTAAGTTCAACACCCTGTGCTCAGCCTGTAGGAAATGTAAAGATAAGGCTGATCCCTGCTTTCAAGGGCCTTAAAAATCTAATAGGGGATAAAGCAAAGAGATAGGAATAAAACAGGCAGAGCCAGGTAAGTATCATCTGGGGAGCAAGAACCAATGTTTTTAAGGCTTGAGATAGCAAGAAAATGTTTGTTTAAGAGGAGAGATCAAGAAAGACCTAATTGGGGAGGTGGCATTAAGATAAGCCTTGCAGAATGGTTTCAGCAGGTTGGGCAGGGAGGGGAGGACATATTTGACAGTTGTGTTTTATTGGGGTTCACATAGAAATAAAATTCGTCTCTAACAGATCCAAAATAAATTCCACTAAATATAAACATGGTCATACCAGGGGTGATACACAAAGCAGACAAGCATGACTAATTTTATTACAAGTTTCCCTCTACTTATTTATTACAAGGTTTCCTCCTAGATGAGAATCAATGACTACAGCTAAACCAAAACATCAAAGCCATGTGCCAGACATTGAGTGGTATGATTTACATATAATATCTTAATGTGAATGAACGGCAGCTTTCTGGATAATATTATCATCTCAACTGCAGCATTATGAATGTGGTCATATCAATTTATACAACTGCACCCCACCTACCCATTCACCCAGATTCAAGAGTTTTTCCATCGGTATTACAGAGCAATTAGTCTACTCCTAGTTTCCCTCCAGATTGTTTCCATAGATATACCATTTTTATCATTGTATAGATTCAATGGAAATTACCAATATGTACCAATATATAACCAGCTACTCTTTTTTTTCCTCTTTATTCATCTGGTAAAAGTATTGCATAGGTGGAATCCTATTGTACTAAATTTCACTATAGCACGGGTTTTGGACCCGGAAGTCATGTACAATTTCAGGTCTTGTTATAACTACGGGCTGCTGTAAACGTAACACATTTACTTAATTAAGAAGTTATGTGTAGTGCTGGGCATGGTGGCGCACGCCTGTAATCCCAGCACTTAGGGAGGCTGAGACAGGAGAATCGCGAGTTCAAAGCCAGCCTCAGCAACGGCAAGGCGCTAAGCAACTCAGTGAGACCCTGTCTCTCAATAAAACACAAAACAGGGCTGGGGATGTGGCTGAGTGGTCGAGTACCCCTGAGTTCAATCTCTGGTACCAAAAAAAAAAAAGAAATTATGGTAAGTTTTTGCTAGTCTCTGATTACTGTCTACCTCTTTAGAAATCTTTGATCTTTGAGTAGAATATTTATGTGATGATTGATAGTAAACAATTATGTCACATGTTTGCTATATTATGTTAAAAACTTAAGCTATGGTAAGTTTCTAAAATATTCTGAGGAACCTGTGGTGTGCCATTGTTTGATAATGGCTGAGTTTTGTTTAACTGTATTATCAAGTTCTGGAGAAGAAAAAGCCCTGTCTCCTTTAAGAAAGAGGTGGAGGCTCTGGCGCCTGTAAAAACTGTTGACACACTTCTTGTCTTAGAAACCACTTTCCAAGTCAAGGAAGTCTTGATAAAGGAGGAGGAGTTCAAGTTCTGAGCTGGCTTTATGGGGCCTAAGTAACCATTTCCTGATTTAGAAAGAAGGTCACAGGGAAACACTATTTTATAGGCCTTGATGATTTAGCCTTTTTAGCTAAGTCTCAAGGGATAGAAAGAGTTTCTTTAACCTGCTAGTGAAAGGAAAGTCTACCCTTGAAGGTAGCCCTCAGACAAATGAGGAGCATGGTGCCTGGGTAAGGGATGCTTAACACAGACGCTGGTCAAGGAGGCAGCAGTCTGAGTCAGACTCTGTGGAGCCCTCAAACAATTCCTTCTTCTCTTCCTACTTCAGGTTCCTCATACATTAAGTGGCATTGTGCTTTGATTTCATAAAGTTGATATAGTGTCTCATTTATTCAGCAAGATTGTATTGAGCACTTACCATGCATGAACCAGCCCTGTGCAAATAAAATAGACAGCCCCCACCCTGATGGAGTGATGCATAGAGATGATGTCTGCAGAGTCCATGGCAAGGACCACTAAGTGATGTGATAGAAGCTACTGGCCCAGCTGTGATCAGAACCAGGATCTGCAGAGGCTTCCTTCTTGAAGAGCATCCCCAGTGGAGGTGCTGCTAAGTTAGAGAGCTACTTAGAGGTTCTCTAATTTAGAAAGACTGAGTTTTTCTTAGACTTGGAAGTCAAATGGAGTTGAGTGAAGTGGTCATTGATAACAAAGTCTTGTGAGAGAAAAGTCCTCAGATTTTATTTCTGGCTTTGGTTTTCTTTTCTTTTAAATATTCTATGTTGACATTTTTAATGTGTTCATATCTGTATTAATAAATGGTTAAATCACATATGTAGAGACTTTAATAGAGTTTCTTCTTTCTTTTACTTTTTAAAATTCCCTTTCTTCCTTCCTTCCAGTACAAAAAGCATCATAGGCTAGATACTGTACAATGTCTTCACTTAGCTTCAGGGGATTCATTTGAAGATCCCCAGTGGATACCTGAAATTGCAGATAATACCAAGCTTTCTATGTACTGTGCTTTTCTCCATACATATATACCTAGGACAAAGTTTGATTTATAAATTAGGCCCAGTCAGAGATTGACAACAGTAACCAATAATAAAGTAAACATAACAATATGCTTAATAAAAGTTATGTGAATGTAGTCTCCCTCACCCCTCTCTCACACACACGTGCACACACACATGACTTTTTCTCAAAAAGAGTTAAAACAAATATTAGTATTTTGGGACCCCAGGATCATGAGTAACTGAAAACACAGAAAGTGAACCATGGGGAAGGCGTAATATTCTACTCTGAAAAGACTAATTACTTTATCTACAAAGGAACCATTATAATTAAGACTGCTCCATCTACTATAGAAACGACTGTCATGAGGCCTGTTAGGAATTAGCCAATGTCTCCATCAAGCAACAGAAAATGTCACAACTGTGCTGCAATATCTGTGGTAACAATATTTATGTACTTGCTATCTTATCTTACTTCATAAATACTTAAATACTGGTGTCCAAAACTACCTTGAAACCACAGCAAAGGTTTTCTAAAATAATATATCTTTTAAGTATGGGCTTATAGGAAAATAGCAGAGAATGGTACTTTTTGTGTATTGCAAGCTTAGCTGCCATATGATACAAACCAAACTACTTCTAATGTCCATGGTCAACAATTACTTAGTATCTGCTTTGAGCAAGAATCTCAGATCATGAAAGACACCCTTCCCCCCATATAAGTAAATACATAATATGACAGAATTCTTCCCTTTGAGAATCACGTAGTTGTGGAGATAATAGTTAATAGTCAATTTAAAGCCAAATGACATTTGTGTCCCCCTTTCCATCCCAAAATAATAAAGAGGAGAGTTTTGAGAAGCCTTGTGAGAAAGGTTGTTCTTCAAACACAGGCAAGGTTTGACTAATTCATTTTCTAAAACGTGCATATGGCAAACAGGACAAATGTCTTCCTAGCAACATCAGCTGTCCGGTGGTACATACCAGACTGTATTTCTCAAATTTATCAGCTAACAAATTAAACAGTCAACAAGCATTTCTTGACTATCTGCTTTGTACAAGAACCAATGCTGGATTTAAAAAATTTGTTTCTTAATTTTAGGACTTAATGGATTTCAGAACATATGTGTTGAATATTTGAGCACAGATTTGCAACCTCTGTAATGTGGGAGAAGCTGAGTCCAATTCCCTAGAGCCAGCCTCTTCGCCAGGGACCCTGGGCTTCAGAGCTGTGCACTGGGCACCTCCCACAGCACAGATGAAGTAAGTATATCATTTAAAAGCCCCAAGTGTAAGGGTGATGGCATTCTGCTGGACCGGTTTCTGATCAAAGGAATTTTGCATCTACATAAAGGAGAAGTTGAGGCTCAGAAGCTGATGGATCTCTAGGGACTACTTCGGTAAACTTTAAAGCAAGCGAAGTTCCCTGTATCAGACAGAGGAATTAGTTTGGTTTGGAAGAAACTCCATGCATAGTAACCTGGTAATTCCTAAGGTGAAAATAAGGATTTGCTCCTTGTTCATTTCCTGGTCCGCAGGATCTTAGGCATGTATAAAGAGTTTTGGCTCATTGAGAAGGACAGATTATTGGGCACCCATGTTTTATGAGGCTGGGAGTAAGTTACACAAAGTCCCACAGATGGAGAAAAGAAGATATTGGGAAATATCTTTTTCTGGTTAAAGCTCAGAGATTGCAAGGGTTTTCTTAGCTCTGTGGAATTTCTCTAACTGCCTGGGGATTTCTAGGTTTCTAAGAAGCTTGAGGTGGCTGTTAACCTAATTCATAGTTCAAGGGAGCCAAGACAACCTTGTATGCCAGCCATGTGGTAGGATGTCCTCTTAAAAGGCTCTTTAAAATCAGGCATGTAAGGGAACCCTTCTTTTCTGAACTAGGGCCCCTGCTGAAATTGGGTCAGTGACTC
Organism: Xerus rutilus; assembly: GCA_028644305.1. NCBI lineage: Eukaryota > Metazoa > Chordata > Mammalia > Rodentia > Sciuridae > Xerus > Xerus rutilus. The sequence continues at coordinate 61,613,006 of CM053404.1, read as the reverse complement.
CTCTCCTCCTCATCTTCCTGCCTGCTTTGCTGAAGCACAGTGAAAGCAAATAAATATCAATGAATTGCTTAATGATTTTCATAAGGCTCCATCTTTTCAAGGCAAGGGGCTCTCCTGAAATCTTTGATCTGCTCTGTATGAATCTGTTTTCCAAATGGCCAGCACATGTCGAGGCCTGCTGTCCTCTGGGTTACAGGAAGACGCCTTTGATGGGTTAACCGCAGAGTAACTGAACTCTTTTCAAGTTCCTTTCAAAAGTTCCTTTGTCCTGCTGTGGATCTTGTCACTTGAATTGGATCAGCAGGAGATTGTTCCTAGCAAAGGGTTCTAGTACATTCTCCCTTTGATATGAGTTTGGTCCCTGGGTAATGCCATCTGAAATATGATGTCCTAAAGGTTGGGATGTAAGCACTAGACAGTTATGAAACGGATACCCAAACTCTAGATGGGCCACTCATACTTTTCTAGCACTCTCCACCCAACTTATGCCTGAATGAATTTCCTTAAAGCCAAATGACATCATCTTTATTTTCAACCATTTTGGAGAATATTGGTCTTATTATTACCAAAGCATCTCCATAGTTGCCTGATGCTGCCATCGGTAGATATTACTGCTTTGGAAGTGTCCTACAGTTGAGTCCATTCTTGTGGAAATGTTTAGTCAGTTAGTTTCTTGATGGTGTGCACATATGTAATAAAATGAAGATCTGGCTTGGTTTGTTTTTACAGATTCTGATACATATTCAAGTTATAGCATAATGGGTGGGATATCCTTGGATGTTATTAAGTTAAGAGGCAAACTGGAGAAGTGATGGGGGAAGAAGAAAAGGGCAATTTTGGTAGTTGCAGCATGTGGACAAAGGGCCTTGGGCATGTTGGAATCATCGAGGACTGAAATATTATATTTTGTTATATTTAAAATTAAAGATTTGGTAAACAAAAACTTCAATGCAAAAATGTAACAACTACACATAAATACTTAATGAAATATATGATACAGCAAAATTTAAGAAAATAAAAGAATAAAAACATCTTTCCCTCTTTGCTTTGCTTTCAATGTTAAAAGTACTTTTATCCTGATTGTTACCATTATTAGGCACTACTTAAGTCTAAGTACCCTTTACTGCAAGGTAACCTTTATTTTTCCTCGTTTCTGTGAGTCTGGGTATCCCAAATCTTCCTCTCCTTACAGATCTATATACTGGGCAAACTACTGGTAGCTTTGGGCTACTTAAGCAAATCTTTATCAAGTGGCTACTCTGCCAGGCCCAGTGCTAGTCTGGCCTTTGAAAGCTGCAGTGTATCCTCGCTGTCCATTTTTCCTTTCTCTCGCTCTTGATATTGACATCTAGTAATGGCAAAAGCTTAATTCCAGGCTGCTGGCACTCAGTTCTCTTAAACAGTTTCACCCCTCATGCAAGGGAGCCTTGCTAATTTCAGACAAATCTTCAAACTGTATTTTCTATTTTTGTTTAATTGAATTACCATCTAAAGAGCCACCTAGTCCAGAAAGCTGAGAGTCACAATAGACTCCTTTGTCTTCATTACAGCCATCCTCCCACAGCCCGTCAATCATCAGGCTCTGTCAATCTTCCCTTAGTTGTCAATGAAATCCTCCCTCTCCTCTGTTGCTACCATGGGGACTTTTTTCCAGCCTTCGACACCTCTCATAGGCTACCTAGCTTTGCTATAATGACCTCTTCCTAATTATTCTCTTCACTTCCACTCTTATTTCTCCTTTAAGCTATTCGTTTCCTTTTTCATATAAAGCCTATATTATTTTTACCTGAATTAAAATTTAATAATTAATAAACCATGAAACTATGATTCAAACTAGTTGGCAAAAAATTTTTTTAAAAAATCACAAGTACAGAATTGTATTGAATCTTTTCCGTTGTTCATGTGGTACGTCAATGTGATAACTTATATAATTGATTTTTCCATGTTTGACAATTCTTGAATGCCATATGATATTTATCTTACGATATTTGTACATGGTTGATTTGGATCACTTGCTAATATTTAGCATTCTTGTATCTCTGCTCATATGTGAGATTGATCATTCTGTCTTTACTTGACTTTGTAAAATATTACAAAATATTTTTATATTCCCTATAATGTTAAGGGTTATTATGTTTTCCTTTGATTTTTTTTTATACCAAGGATTGAACCCAGAGGCATTTAACCCACTAAGCCACATCTCCAGTCCTTTTTATTTATTTACTTGAAAAAAAATTTTTTTTTTGGTACCAGGGATCGAACTCAGGGGTACTCGACTACTGAGCCACATCCCCAGCCCTATTTTTTGTTTTATTTAGAGACAGGGTCTCACTGCTTAGCATCTCGCCATTGCTGAGGCTGGCTTTGAACCCACAATTCTCCTGTCTCAGCCTCCTAAAGTGCTGGGGTTACAGGTGTGCACCACCACCGTGCCCATCTCCTTTTTATTTTTTAATTTGAGAAAAGGTCTTGCTAAGTTACTGAGGCTAGCCTCTAACTTAAAATTCTCCTGCCTTAGCCTCCCGAGTTGCTGAGCTTATAGTACCACCAAGCCTAGCTCCTTTGATTTTTGGGGGAAAAAAAACACTGTCTCTAAAATTTTCTGGAGCTACTATTCCTTTATGACATATTTTTGACTATTGATTTAATTTTTTCCCTTTCCTATTTACTCAGTGTCAATTTCTTCTCAAGTTAATTTTCACAATTTATGCTTTCTAAAAAAATGTACAGTGTATCTAAGGTTTCAAATATATTGGCCTAATGTTGTCCATGTGATTCTCTTAAGATTTTTAAATATTTACTTTTTCTCTTTCAATGTCCCTTTTCATATCTGGTATTATTTATTTCTGCCTCTTTAAAAAAAAAAGAAAGCAATCATGCCAGGAGTTTGTCTATTTAATTACTTTTTGGAAACAACCAGCTTTTCATTTTGTTGATCAGATGACCAGCTATTCATTACACCACAGGGACAACTTTTCAGAAACTCACGTCCACTTTTTAAAACCTGAGGGTGGCTCCGTGCACAAGCAACCTCCCAACAACTTCACTGGTTGGTTTCTCCACACTTATCCTGCTGCTGTCCCCTTTAGATTCTTTCTAAGCCCCAAATGTCAACCTGTTTGCGCTCTGTGCCTGTCTCACAGCCTTTTTTCTTCCCTTACCTGGAAGTGTTTAAATTCCAGCTCTGATTTTCCTCTTTGTGGAGGTTTTCCTGCACCTTCCCTTCTCTCTTGCTCTCTTTGGGGGGTAATTACTTCCTTCTCGGTACTGTTTTTGTGCCTCCCACGCATTCCTACTTTTTCATCTCTCATCCCATGTTTTCATTACATGTCTTCCTCCCATCCTGGACCGTGAGATCCTTGAGGGTCAGTGCTATCTATTTTTTTCACATCTGTTACTCCTAGAACTTTTCTTTTTTTCTTTTTTTTTTTTTTTTTTGTACCAAGGATTGAACTCAGGGGTGCTTAACCACAGAGCCACACTCCTAGCCCTTTATTTTTATTCTTTATTTTGAGACAGGGTCTCGCTAAATTGCTGAAGCTGGCTTTGAACTTGCGATTCTCCTGCCTCAGCCTCCCCAATCACTAAGATTGCAGGAGTGTGCCACCGAGCCCAGCAGTATTCCTAGAACTTGAACTTATTTCTCCTATCCCCATATCTTTCCATTTTCAAAAAGGAAAAGCAAAAAATAGAGAAACGATTACACTATGTCCTCCTCTATTTTAAGAAAGGTTGGCATACAACCTTTCCAACTAAGATGCTGACTAAATTAACTTCTCTCTCTCTGACTTGTCAATGTGCACTTAGCATTGAATCACCTATTTGCTAACATCTGTAACTTTTCAAATTTTTAAGCCAATATTCTGTTCTTATAAGGTCCAAACTACTTTATGTCTGGATATATCAGTGCATTTTAAATACCAGACCAGATTTTAATCAGGTTATATAACTCCTCATAAAGTTTATTTATAAACTTATGCACTGTTTAATCAGAAGGGATAATCTTTCATGACCAATACAAATATATTTTAGAAACTTTATATTTGGGAAAAATATTGTAAGTAGGTAATTTAAAGAAATCTCCATTTTAGCTCATAGTTGTTTTTATCTGGGAGCTTAAATTTACAACAATCGACCTACATATGAACATATAGAACGAGATGCTAGATTTAAGCTGAACGGTTGTGAAACCCACAAGGGAGTTAGGAAGGCTGAGTTTGAGTCTCAGTTCTACTTACACCTCAAGCAGGACTTCAATCTGCATAAGTCTCATCAGTAAAATAGTGATAATGATCTCTGACCCTCTAGGTTATTATGAGGACTAAATCATATATGTGTGGGAAAATGCCTTGCATGGTGCAGGAACTTAGCAGATACTATTTTTAAAACATTTATTTTATTTTATTTTTTTTTAAGACAAGGTCTTGCTAAGTTGGCCAGCTTGGCCTTGAACTTGTGATCCTCCTGCCTCAGCTTCCAAGTAGATAGAATTAGAGGTGTGCACCACCGCACCCAGCAATACTCATTAAATTTAAATTTAACTTGCATGATGGGATATCACAAATATGCCTGCATTGCAAATGATAAACTCACATTTGGAAGATTATTACTGAGGCATTTGATGTCAGCCTGAAGAAAATCCCATTTTCCTTGGCTCTGCTTGCTTTCTGAAATTTTTGGCCTGGAACAATATCCTCTGCCAATCCACTTTATTTTCATTGTTTTAGTCAAAGAGCAATTATTCAGACACTGGGATTTAGGAGTCTTGAGTTCCATTTTGAGCAAGCTCATCCCAGTGACCTTGGACAATCAATGGAACATTTTTTTTGTGAACATTTTTTGCATTTCCCCAAAGGCAAAGCCTAGACCTATTCCTTTCTGTCTGCTCAGCACTAACTTGGCAACACTTGTTATCCCAAATCAGGACATCGATGTTTTAATTCACAAGAAAAATCCAATTCATGTAACATCTTTATCCCTCTATGAACTGTGGGGGAAAGGGAAGTAACCGAGCATAAGTGTCCAACCCAAAGCATTTGCCAATATCCCTTTAAAGTAATCATCTCTCTGTGAGGCTAGCAGCTCTCTGTCACCTCATTTTGCTGTTGGGAAGAAAACCTTTTCTGCACTCTCTGCCTCCACCTGAACTGCATAGTAATTGAAAGTTATTTTGTTTCTGGAATCATCCTCAGTGGCTACATGCACATTACCCATCCACTCCACTATCTAAATGAGGGGTTGAGGACAAGTCCTCAAGGGACATGTGAATAGTCAGCAGCTGCATTTGACCAAGCCATCTGAACTACAGCCTGCACCTTGGCCCAACCCCAGGACTGATAAAGCCCTTGCTAAGCTTTAGATTTCCCAGATTTGTGTGCAAAATGAGAAGACTGGTTTCATCTGTCCTACAGGAATCAATGCTTTTTGGGCTTGTTAATCTGTTTTATCCAGGGAGAGAACGGGGGTGGGGAGACCTGGGCCTGCTCCGAGGTCTGCATGCTTCCAGTCTGCCTAGAGGTGTCCAGCAAATGCTGACCTATATTCCAGTGACACACACCAGATCTGAGTAGGACATAACTGCCCAGGGTGCCGCCCACCCCCTCCTCCTCCTCCTCCTCCCTCAGCCAAGAGGGCAGGCAGATCTGTACACCAAGTTCTCTCTTGTCAGCCTGATGGTGTGACAGGGCGCAAGGGGGGTTTATTAGGAGGTGAATCCACCACAGCGTGAACCTCTGGGCCACACCATACAGTCTTCTCTCCAGGAAGAGCAGCAGTAACCACAACGGTGCAGAGAAGTCCATCTCTTGGGTTTGATCACATTTTTTTCCCCTCCCAACTATTGTTTTTGGAAGGCTTTGCTGTGTTTCTTTAGAGTAGGCAGATGGCAGGATCCTGGAGGTGTAAAACAGCTACAAAAAACAAGATGATTCAAACAGAAGGAATATGTATAAACCCTGCTGGATCATCTCAATATTAATCAAGAGAGTTGGCGCTCCCCCTCCCTTTGCAGGATGTTTAAAGTTTTCATGCTTTTTTTTTTCTTTTTTCTTTTTAGGACACCATGTATAAATGGGCCATTTTTAAGGGCTTGGCTGGAAAAACTGGTGTCATTTTTGCACTTAGCTTGCTTTGAGGACAAGCCCAGTTGGGAGACATCAGAGCAAGACCACTCCCTTTGAGTAGACAAGGAAGGGAAACGGAACCCCATAGAGGAAAGGCAAAGCTCAGAGCCAGGGATGGTGCCATCCAAAGTACGTGCCTAAAAGAGATAATTTCAAGTTGAGTTGTGGTTTACCGCAGTGTCCTCGTGATCAGTTGAGTGGTCAGATGTCAGGGGTGACTGAAAAAAAGTTCATTTTCCCACAGTCGTGAGAGAGAAAAGGAAAAAGAAAAAAACCAGCTTTGCCCATATGAAACAAATACTTCTCCATCTGAGAGTTTGGCTGGACCCGGCTTGGAAATGGACTATCATCCATGTGACTTTTGCGAAGTGAGCTGGAAAAGCGGTAGCGGTTGTTGCTTTTTGATTAGCGTAACATTTTAAGCCCCACCCTCTTTTTTCCCTAATGATCACAAATAATCTTCCGTGAAGCAACTGCTCAGCCCCACGGTGCATTCAGTCCTGAAGATCTGGGAGCAAGGGTCATGTGTTTGTTATTATGGAGCTGGTGGGGAGAACTGAGTGAGACGGAGGGATCTCACTCGAAGAGCCTGTGCTTTGAGTTCAGAGACTGGAGATCATGTGCTTTGAGTTCAGGATCACAGCACTAATCAAGTGTTGATAGACCTCCCTGATTCAACTTACTGTGCAGCTTGGCCTTATGGTGGCAGCTGTGGAACCATCTTTTTATGCTGCATGAGTGCAGGAGAACTCTGGGATCTCAAGGGTTAAAATGTCACTGCAGTAGGAAAAATGGCTTAGCCATAAATTCATCCTGATCTCGCCTAGTTATGTATTACTGTGTGTGTATGTAATTTTTTTTTCCTTTTTAAATACTATTCTCTTTCATTATCTCATATCTTAAAATGTCTCCTTTTTAGTTTAGCGAGCAGGTCTCCCTGGCTCAACACTGGGAATGGAACAGGGTGCCTTCTTTCATCACATATGCCGGAAAAGCACTGAAAATCTCCAAGGCGAAAAAGGAACATCAAATCACTGATTGGAAGACTGAAAGCTTCACACACCAGGCAACACTAAATCTCACTGTCCCGCTGCCTTTCCTTTCTGTTCATCTTTTTATTCCTAATGCATGCATCCCAAACAGATCTCTCCATCTCGCTGAGCCTGGAGCACCTTGAGCAATTCAGTGGCTGTGAAATCTCCCGCCGACTTTGTTTTGGCTGGAATTGCAGCCCGCATGTGGGAGAATTAAGCGAAAACGTCACAGAGCTAATAGTATGCCTCTGTGCAGTGGTAGGCAGATCGGTAGAAAAAAGGTGACATCATGGATAATTCCAGCACTTCAGGTCTGCAGTGCAAAGCGGCTTCCTTGCTACACATCAGAGTTAGAACCTGGATTTGAGACAAAAACAACTCTCTCTTCTCATAAATATCTGCTCTGGGGCTCAAAAATATTCTAAATGCAATGGCTCAGAAATGGTCCCTTTCCCTTGGAGACCCATCTGATTTTCCAAATCCAATCACAAACTTTTTAATAGCATGTCATGAACCTCTCAGCTCATTATTTCTCTTCAAAGCCTTCCAGTTTGCCAGCTTAGAGCCTGTGAAGTGTTGTTTGATGATGTGCTGCACCATAAATAAGCACATAGGACATGCTAAAATCCATCCTTCACTAGTTCTGGCTTTCCCACTAGGAATACTGCCATACAATCAGGAATGTGTGATTTGCAGCAATTGCTCTGAATCAAAAGCTTTTTTTTTTTTTTTAAAACACATCCAGTGTGTAATGTAGGTAATATAACAGATTTATCATGTTTATATAAATCCCGATTTTTTTTCTTCCTTTTCCTTCAGCTTTCCTCCCGCTCTTTCTCATGGCTAGGATATTGAAAGCAAGGACAGCAGGAATATAGACAGATCCTTTAAAACAGCAATCACAGCTTTAACCATTCCTGACTGCAGGAAATCAATGCATTGGATAATTTACCATGTCTCTGATATCCAGCATTCCCTCTGATGTCTTTAAGTTGTGAGCAGACAACCATTTTACATGTGTAACCAGCCATGAAGGTTAGCCTACAGAATGGAGGTTACTGTTGTAATCAAATAAAGCTCGCACAAGCTAATCTGACATGTGTTTTGACGATTTTTTTTTACTATATGGTAATTAGGCAAGCACAGTAAGCAGCTGACCCAAGTTACTGTCATTTGTGTTGTTTTGTTCCAAATCATGGTGAAATGACGATAGTTTTTGGCCAGAACCATAAAAACATTTAATTCTTAATCTGTATCAGCCTCCTTATTCTGTAAGTTGCTGAGGAAAATCTATGCAGAGAGAACAATGCCTTAGAAAGGAACATTTTATTAGTACCTGGGGTTGTCGACACAAAGCCTGTTGCATGGCCAAGTAGGCAACAATAAAAAGACTGCCTTAGCTTGGGGTCCTCCTTGTCCCAGGACTAGGATCCAAATAGTTCAGATCGTGCTGTTTAATGTGAAGTCTGTGGTCTAGCAGCAAAAGCATCACCCAAGAGTTTGTTAGTAATGTACAATCTTGCAACTCCTCAGCCCTGTTCATAAACCTTTCCACAAACACAAATTACAAAATCCTTAATGATTTCTATGAGCATTCAAATCTGAAAAGTCAATCCACTCAGTTTTCCTCACCTAGATCGGTAGCTCTCAGAGTGTAGTTCCGGGGTCAGCGTTATCAGCAACCCCCGGGAACTTGTAAGGAATGTGGGTTCTGAGGCCACAGGTAGACCTACTGAATGGAGAACTGAGCGTGCAGCCTAAGAGTCCGCAAGTTAAAAGTCCATCCAGGTGATTCTGATAGCATTTGAATTTGAGAATCACTGCTCTAGGTCAGAAGATCTCAAGCTTTCACATGCAATCAAATCACTTAGGGAGCTTTAAACCTTCTCTCTGGCTGTACTCTGGATCAGTCGAACCTGAATCTTTAGGGGTGAGATGCTGGCATTAATAATTTTTAAAAATCCTTAGGGGTTTCCAATGTGAAGCCAAGTCTGAAAGCAAGTGTTTCTGAAACCTCAGTGAGAATTAGTAAAAATAGAGCCACGGAGTCTACCCTACTTCAACTGTGGGCTGTAGGTACTAAGGACCAAAGTTTGAGAACCATTCACCACTGCCATTCAAAGTGCGGTCAAAAACCAAGAGGAAGATTGGCATCCAACCTTGTGGTGGGAGCTTGCTAGAAATGCAAATTCCCTGACCCCACTCCAGAACTATTGACTGGAAATCTCTGCACATGAAATACAGATAAAAAACTCCTGGTGGTTCTAATGCACACTTATGACTGAGATTCACTAGACCAAGTTCTTTGTTTTTCAGTCATCAGAGCTATCCTTGCACAACAATAAACAAGAGGTGGTTACCAAAGTACAGGCTCATTTCTCCTTTTCCTACAATGGCCTAATGTAGTTTATTCAGAGTCTATGATTTTGACCAGTCTCGCTAATTAGAATGGTGTATAAAGGTAGAAAGAAAGAAAAATAGAGTCTTGAACTTCTTATGAACATTAAAGGCAATAACATTTCACAGTTTCCCAGTATCTCTAAATAGATTCTGTTTGATAGTTTCCCATGTCCCCAAGGCCACACCTATGACAGGCTCAAATTCCATTATTTAACTAATGTATGAAGTATCCCCTCATACTTATTATTAGACATGGTACAAGGCCCTAAAATTTGGCATAGGAGCAGAGATGATACAAACATTAAGCACATAAATATTAAGCACATGATATATGATATTAAGCACATAAATAAATAACCATCTAATTATAACCATGATTTATGATAAGCACCCTGAAGGAAATACACAGTCCATGAGAAGTTGTAATTCTGGACCAAACTTACTCTTTTTTTTTGGTACCAAGGATTGAACTCAGGGATACTTGACCACTGAGCCATATCCCCAGCCCTATTTTGTGTTTTATTTAGAGACAGGGTCTCACTGAGTTGCTTAGTGCCTTGCCTAACCGTTGCTGAGGCTGGCTTTGAACTCTCGATTCTTCTGTCTCAGCCTCCCAAAGTGCTGGGATTACAGGCATGCGCCACTGCGCCTGGCTAGACCAACCTTACTCTTGAGTGGCATGTAAGCTGAGGCTTGAAGAGTGAGGACTTAACCAAACAAAGCAGTGGGAAAGTCATGTTAGTGGAAGGGCATGTGCAAAGGTCCTGAGGTGGGGAGCTACTTGGTGAGTTCAACTTTCTCAAAGAAGGTGAGTATGGCCAGAGCGAGGGAGAAGGCAGAGAGGAAGATGAAGCTGGAGAAGGCAGAGGCTGGTTCATGCAGGACCCTGATAAGGACAAATGATTTTATTCTGCAAAAAGACAGAAAACATTCAAATGATAAAGTATAATTATGATACATGAGATCCCCGGCCTCCTCTGTGAAATCAGAGACTGCTTCCCTGAGGAAGTGATATGTAAGTATGAGTTTGATGAATGAGAAGAAGATAACTAGGTAAAGAAGGGAAGTGGGTTCTGAGGAGAGGGAACAACATATATAAAGCCCTTAAGGTGGGAAGAACATGGTGAGTTTGTCAAATTGGCTAGCAGAGCTGGACAAATCTGTCTTTGAGTCCCTGATCTGCCATTTGTTGTGTGCCCTTAGGCCAATGACCCGCTCTGAGTCCTAATCTCCTCATCTGTAAAACGTGGATAATAATAACAGTACCTACTTCACGGGATTGTAGTGAGGATTAAGTGAAGTATGTTAAAGCCTGGCACATAATATGTGCTTGCAATGGGCAGGATAGTACCTGTGCCAGAGATGGCCATATCCTAATCCCCAGAACTTGAGAACATGTTATGCCTCTGGGCAAGGAGGTATTAAAGTTGATGTGGAATTTAGGTTGCCAGTCAGCTGACCTTAAAACCAGATTATCCTGATTACATGGAAGGACCCAAGATAATCACAAGGATCTTTCAGATGTCGAAGAGGAAGGCAGAAGAATCAGTGTCGAGTGATGCCAGGGGAGACTCAACATGCTATTGCTGGCTTTGCAGATGGAAAGGGGCCACCAGGCAAGGAGTGCAGGAAGCCTGTAGAAGCCGGAAAAGGTAAGCCAGGGGAGTCTCACCTGGAGCCTCTAGAAAGGTACCCAGCCATACGGACACCTTGATGTTAGTCTCAGGAGACCCATTTCAGATTTCCGACCTCCCAATTGGAAGATAATCATTTATTTAAAGCCACTAAGTTTATGACAACTTTAAAATCCACTACCTTAATGAATGCATGACTGTTTTATAAGTATGTTATATAGCTAGCTGTATAGGTCTACATTCCATAGGACACAGAGAACTGGGCTTTGGGTAAACACTGCCCAAGCTGGTGACATTAGGCTTGTGATTAAGGTAACAGTCCAGCAGCAGACCTCAGAATCTTGTAAAGCCTGGGTCTTGAACATTCACACAAGGCCCTCAGGCAACAGTGAATTTTTCTGGAGTTCTGGCCATATATAGCTTTGCTGAAGATAAAAGCGGTGTTTAAGGGAACATTTGGGCAATGTCTCAGGGCAGCCAACTTGAGCAATATCAAAAGTACTGTGTCTACTCTGCAGACGGAGCTGTGGATGTGATTTACCCACTGCATTTCAGAGCCTCCGTCCCTGTCCAGGCAAGAGTCTCAGGGGTCTGCCTCTGGGGTAGGAGTTAAGCTCTCACAATGCTCACAAAGTTGCTTCATAAGTCTTTGGCTTTCACATGACAGTGACCATCTGTCCTACCCAATCCCTGAGGGAAACATTAGAAGAAGCAGCACATTGACATTCAAGCTAGAAGAAGCGGGGTGCCAAAGACTAAATGGAAAGACTTTTCCTGGGTCATCCTCACTGGGCCCAAGGGTGGGAACTGAGGACAGGGTGCCAGATGGGCTCAGAGGCTGCTGGAGTGGGCGTGGGATCATTTGTTTCTATAGAAACGTTTCCATAGAATGTCTGTAGGGCCTTTGGCAACTGTCATTGGTCTTGCCCCCAGAACCACGTGGTGCCTTTTCACAATGTTCCCAGTGCTTTTTTTTATTACCAAAGGAGTTTTCTAGTAGCTGCCTTGTCTCCAGCCTGGAATTTACTGATGTTCTGCGAAAATATGATGGAAGCTTCAGAATTCTGAGCCAGGGTTTCTCCCTTTCCAGGAAGAAAGGGGCCTCAGTGTCCACACACTGTGAAGAGCAAGAAGCTCGGCCTCCAGCACCCTTGGCATTTTTCGGTCTCTCCCCCAGCCTCTTGGCTTGGGTCTGTCCCCCTGGGGCCTGGCTCTCAGCCAGTTGTCAACTAATCCCTGCTAAGGTGTTAGGTGGCAAAGGCTCAAGGGTTATTAATCCTGTAGGAGCTTTCCACATTCAACAAAGTTTTGTTATTAAATCAAAGGACATTAAAAAATCATCACCATAGCATAACAACAATTTCTTTGTGTTCTCTATAAATATTTATAGCTTATGATTGTAATATGTATGAAACTTTTTTTTTCACAAAGAAAGGCATTTTGTGTATTGCTTCACATTTTTAAATGTCCTTTTTTCATGATCCTAGTAGTTGGAAGGTGATTTTTGCAGCATCTACCCATCTTGTGACGATCACTGTCCCACATCCAGCTGCCCTCCATGTCTTTGCCTCCTGGGGGCCATGGAGTCATTTGACCCCTGCCTCTTGCCCAACTGTCACCAACTGAGTGAACAGAAGTAGCTCCGATTCAAGGTGAGTTCCTCAGAAACTTTTCCCCCGAAGTGTGAAATTGAGGGCAGGAAAAGGACTCATCTTGGTCTCTTTTTGGGGTAGCTGAACTTACAACATGTCAGTTTGGAAGTCAAGAGGTGGCTTTTCTCCCACCATAATGTATACCTGAGTTAAGAAGCTGAGGGAGAGAGTGAAATAGGTGTGGAGAAGGGCAGGGGTGATGGAACCACCCTGAGGCCCAGGGACATTCCTGCTCTTGGTCTCTGTGAGACACACCTGTATTTTTTACCTAAGCCAGGTTTGTTTAACTTTTATTACTTGTGAGTGAGAGTCCAAACTAAACATAGTAATGAGGACAATTTAAACTATATGGAACACTCGCTATGTGTCAGATACTTACACTTATGTCTAATCCCTTCCACCCTAGTGAGGTAGCTCAGAGATGTTTCAGCTGTTTCCAGGATAACTCACCTCAGTGTCAGGGGGTTTGGATCCTGGTCTGTTTGACCGTATAGTATCTGATTTTAACTATTCCCTTATATGGACTCCCAAGGTGTGTTTGTCAGCTCTTCCTTGCTGTGACCAAAATAACTGACAAGAACAGTTTAGCAGAGGAAAAGTTTGTTTTGGGTTCACACTTTCAGAAGTTCAGTCCATAGTTGGCGGACTCTATTGCTCTGAGCCTAAGGTAGGGCAGAACATCATGGCAAACGGTTGTATCAGAGGAAACACTCATGGCAGCTCCCAGAAAGAAAAGAAGGGGCCAGGGACACATATATTCCCGAAGTTCATGCCGCCAGTGACCTGTTTCCTTCAGCCATGTACCACTTGCCTACAGTTACCACCCAGTAGTCCATTCAAATTATTAATCCAACAAATGGATTAATCCACTGATGTGATCACAGTTCTCCCTCACAACCCAATCTTTTCACCTTTGAATATTACCACATTCCCTAACACATCAGCTAAAACACAAGATACATATCTCATTAAAGAAGTGGGGTTAATAGAGGGAATAATTATCATGCCTTCCTGCTCAGCCCCTTCAAACAACCCCACTGCCCTCCTTGTGTCCTGGCTTGTGAATGTCCTTACCTGGCCTCTGGTTCCTCAGACAGGCCTTCTCAACCTCCAACAGCAAGAGAAACCTAAAGCCAGGCATGGTGGTACAAGCCTGTAATCTCAGCACTTTGGGAGGCTGAGACAGAAGAATCGAGAGTTCAAAGCCAGCCTCAGCAATGGCGAGGCACTAAGCAACTCAGTGAGACCCGTCTCTAAATAAAACACAAAATAGGGCTGGGGATGTGGCTCAGTGGTTGAGTATCACTGAGTTCAATACCTGGTACCAAAAAAACCCCCAAAAAAACCAAACCCAAAAACAAACAAAACAAAACAAAAATAATAAACCTGAGTGAATTCCCTGTCTATGGGCATGTTTGCATGATCTACTTGTGGTTTACCTATGGCACATTGTAAGGTTTCTCTTTTCTTGGTCTACCATGTGCCTGAACCACCTCTGCTTGCCTTGAGATGGCATATTCTTAAGCAGTTCAAATTAGTGCCCATCACTCATTCACAGATTCACTATGTGTACAATGTCAGTGGACTATAGTCTTGGGCCTATCCTAATCCTGGGTATACAGGACAGATCAAACACCATGGGCTGCCTCCGAAGATTTAAATCACAGTGTTGAAGACACTCCCTAACAAGTCTACACATTAATACCAGAGCAGAGGCACACCACCTGCCTTGGCAGCTCTGAGAAGTGGGTAATTATCCATGGCTGAGAAACCGAGGAAGGCTCAATGGAGAAATGAATGTTGAAAGCCATGAGACTTTGCACTAACCTAAGTCGAGAAAATTCACAAGGCTTTACAGTGATAAGTCATCTTGTGCCAACTCATCTTGTATTGTAAAGCTTTTTCTCTCCATGTCTCCCCCCGCCCCTTTTGTTTTTGGTATTGGAGAGTGAACTCAGGGGCTCTCGACCACTGAGCCACATCCCCAGCCCTATTTTGTGTTTTATGTAGAGACAGGGTCTCACTGAGTTGCTTAGCGCCTTGCCCTTGCTGAGGCTGGTTTTGAACTCACGATTCTCCTGTCTCAGCCTCCCTAAGTGCTGAGATTACAGGCTTGCACCCCCGCCCGGCTCCCTTATCTCCCTTTAAAGGTACTATGATCTCAGGAATTGATAGGATTGGCTGCAAACTGCCATATGCATTTGGAATTCCTATCCAGTCACAGAGATTTGCCTTCGCACAGAAATGGCCTCATAATTTTTCTTAACAGCAGCAGGTATCTCAAAAGTGTCAATCCAATGAAGGAAAAGGAGCCAGAGGACTTTCACATACAATTTGACATCCTCAAAGGTGACCAATTAGTATAATGACTATATGCAGAACTTCTTTTCTTTTGGGATGAGTATAGCGGAACAAAGTTTTAGCTGGATCAGAAAATTGGCTCAGGGTGGAGAATAGAATTTCAGGAAATTCAGGTAAAACCAGCCTGTGTGGATTTTTTTCCCCAGGCAATGATTGGATAGGAATATAGACAGTGTTGCCAGTGTAGAGGTTTTTCCTTCTTGCTATTGATCTTGCAGCAATTCAGAAAGCCTTTAGCAAGGAAATGGTCACTCTTTCCCTTTACATAACATTCATAAATGTACAGCCAAATTAAATGTGTCATAGATGAAATTACCAACCAGAGTACCACCCGGCTGCCTCATGTGAGCTTGGTTTATGGATCCAGTGTTCTCCAGCGAGCATCACAAATCCACATAATGTTCCCGAGTGCTAAATTTGGAGCTCTGATTTAGCTGACAGATGTTTAAAATCACATTTACTTGGACAACTCCCTGAGGAGGACACAGCTGCAGATGTGAAAGAGAGCAAGTTATTCCAGTTAAGGTCGGCGGGAACTCAGCCTGAAAGCCTTCCGTCTCCATCCGCCTTCTGCAGACGGGATGATAGGAGGATCATTTTCATGCTGATTCCACCAAATCCCATCCCCTTGCTGAACTGTTGCCAAGATAAATGTGGAGGTTGTATCTTGGGCAAAGTGTGGGGTGCTAAACTTAGCTTTAATTGAATACAAAGGGGATTGCTAGCTCTTTGAAAGCAGGCACGAAGCCACATTTCGGAGCTTGTTTTGCCCGTCTGGTGATATCTTAGGTCCGCAAATGAGTGTGATTCTGGAATTTTGCACTTCGGGATCACTTATTCAAATGTCAAACACTCTGGAGAGATTGAAGGGCCATTCATCCTCCCCCACTCCTCTTACATCCCAAACAGTTCCTCCTTCATATTTGAAAAGCAACAAAATTAAAATTATCCCCGCATCATCTTTGCAAAATCACATACTTCAGACTTGTTTCAAGACTCAGACTGAAATGGATTTGTTTAAGAAAATTGTCTGTGTATTTGATGTGGGAGACTAGTGACCTTTGGTATTTTGTGTAAAAAAAAAAAAATGTTTGATGTTTAAAATTTCTCCACTGAGCTTGTATTGTTTCTGGTCCCTTTCTGTGATTTTTCCATGCTCCATCATCCTCCACATACAAAATAAGTTCTTTATTTACTCAACAGAGGTTTTGATATAGTTATGCGCTTATCCTGATGGCAGCCTCAGATCAATACAAATCACATTATGATGTCAAAATTGACGTGATGTGAGTATAAGTTAAGTGATTGTAAAACAATCTTAAGACTGAGCCCAAGAGACACTCTTATATGGTCAGGAGGATGGCAGAAAGGGATTGATGGAAGAACTCTAGGCATTTATATCAGGGCAACACAGTGTACACCAAGATTTCACTCCTAATTTAAAGATCTTATAATATCATCCTTAGAGACCATAAAACACCCTTAGAGGAAGTATGGGCAGCTGGCTAGGGTGACAGAGTGGGTATGGCTCACAATTTTTTAAAGCACTGGGATGAACAGATATTGCGTCAAGTGGATGACAAACTGAGAACACACCAAGCTTAGCTAGTGGCAATGAGCCCTGGAGCCTTGTTTGTGTCCAGGCTGGGAGACTAGACTAGGAAAGAGAATCAGGCATGGGGTAAACGGGAAGCGGAAACAGATTCTAGGGCCAGTGGGAGCATCTCAGATTGCTTCCTGTGCCAAAAATCATAAATATCACCCTTCCTGACTTCCTGGAGGAAGTGCTTTTTACTCTGTGACTCAGTCTATGATATAATCTTTCCAACCATGAATTTCTAGTCTGGAGTGGAAGATTATACACAGAGCCATGACCATGGATAACTTGAGGCACGTGTGAATGGAAGAAGAAAGGGGAAGGTGATTATCCCTAAAGCAGGTCTAATGTTATGTGATTTGTTATGATAAACACTTATTCTTTTACCTTAAAAAATTCGTTAAAAAAATTGAATCAGACATGTATAAGCACACATCCTTCCCCACACAAGTAATTCCACCAGATGAAGAATCAGAGCACCTTATAACTGACTAGGCAAGTCCTTTGACCTCTATGGACACCAGTTTCTTTGTCTCTGAGAATTCTTAATCTTTCTGGGGAGAGTAAAATACAACAAAAATATAGATAGCACTTTAAAAAAGTATAAAGGGGCTTGGAGTGCAAAGTATTGTTGCCATTCTTCCTGGTAGGATAGTTTATAAATATTGTTGACTAACAATGACATCAATAGTAATTCCTATCAGATTGTTTTAGGCATACATTTTCAAAGGACTTGGGACCCCCAGTACAAATGTTCAGGACTATGCATTATGGATCCTGTTAAATAGAATCTAATTTGAGTGGTAGAAAGAACAACCTTTGCAGTCAGATACAAACCTTGACTCTCTTATTTACTTGCTCTTGTGCCTTTGGGCAGATTATCTAATTTCTCTAAGCCTCAATTTCCCTGACCGTACAAAGAGGATATCACATCTTCCTAGCACAATGGGGGGAAATAACATGAGATAATGTATTTAAACTGCAGAGCTCAATTGTGCATTTTAATCACCTTGAGGGTCTCACCTTGTGTGCAGTTAGCAAAGTGAAATTGAAAAGACACAGGAAGGAGGAGCTTCCAAAGATTCCAATTCTCATCTGGGTGAGGAAGAAGATCCCCATTTCCAACTTGGCAGAAGATAATCACGTTATTAAGAAACTGACAGAGAGGTATGATGAACAGAAATGCAAGGATAACTAAAGAGGAGATGGGGCAGGTGGGAAGTGAAATTCATGAAGATTTGAGCTGGGGGGGTGTGACTCAGATGCAGACACTACGTGGTCTGGAAAGGGGTCATGTGGTGTCTCCAAGTGTCTAGAACAACTTTGATATCTGAAAGAAATCGAAAAATCTTAAACCACCAATGAGATTCTCATGCATTTGAACTGGAGGAATTCTTCTTCTTCTTAGTAATATTGTTGGCAACAACAGTTTTATTACTGTCAAAAGTGTATTGACTGTGAAGCTAATGAAGCCTACCCTCCATCCTCTCTGCCTTCTAAGGCCTTGTATTGAATTTTGTTTATATATACATATATATATATATACTTTTTATTAAAGACATCTTCTTCTTCTCCACTCTCACACTTACACCACCTCAAATGGTACAAACTCAGGCTGTGCAGAATGTGGACTGCCCTGAGTGCAATAAGGGGAAGTATGGGAACGTGGTGGAGGGTGCAGACTCTGAAGTCAAATTGACCTGAGTTTAAGTCTCTGCTGAGCTATTTGCTGACTGGATTAGTTTAGTTTGGGTAAATCACTTAAGCTCTCAGAGTCTATGTGTCCTCATCTATTCAAGGAGAAAAATGGCATAATATCTTTTTGTTGTTTTCCCATGGTGCTGGGGATGGATCTTGCTAAGCAACTGTTCTACCGTTGAGCTACACCCTCGGCCCCAGCAATACCTTCTTGATAGGGTTGTCCTATGTATAAAATGAGATAATGCAGAAGGACTCACATAATTTTGGTTATTATAACTAATTTGTCTTTCCCTTTCAAGTAAGAAGAGGATCTGGGTTTACTCACAGGTAGCCTGAGAAGGGAATTAATCAATCATTCTCTTAGGGCAGGGATCCCTTTTCTTCATCTCCCCAGCAGGCAGCACGAAGTAGTTCACATTAGAGAAATTCATTCAGAAAACATCACAGGGATTGGAAAAAGGATTGTCATTTCTTGGGCTTTTTTATATATGGCACTTTACTGACCAAAAAACAGACTTGTAAAATTTAGTGTGTATGGGCAAATTCTGAGTGTTTTTTCCCCAAGCCCTGCGGACATGTGACAGCAAGCCACAGGTCCCTTGAGTGGGCAGGCAATTCACTTCCCAGGAAGGCTCACCCTCTCTAATGATAATGGCCCTCCTCTCTGTAGGCTTCACTGAGAATGAATGCTGGATTTGTAGCAGATTTGTACAAAAAGGCCAGTGAAGAAAGAAATACAGGGCAGCAGAAAAGCACTCTCAAGGCTTATGTTCTTCAGAACTTTAAAACTCAAATGGTAACATCTGGGTCACTGAAGAGGTTGCTCCCAAAATAACTCCCCTGATTCCTGGTCAAAACAGAGGGATTTTCCCCTTTACGATGAGCACAGCATGCTGGATGCCCTGTGTTCCCAGAATGCTTTGCCTTCTGGGCCAGGCAGCTTCCATTTCTAATGCCTCTGCTTTTGAAAGTGGTGAAATTGTTCTCTTTTAACCAAACCCAAAGTCTAGAAGTTGGGGTGGGACTTGGTCTCCCAGACAGATTCTATTGTGGTTTCCACTGTTTTATCATGTCATAGTTCAGACTCCAACTTTCAAGGCAATATCCTTTCTTTTGAGCATGCATGTGTGCACATATGCACACCTTATGTCAAACAACTTTCTTTAAAAAACTACTCACAATGTCCAACGTGACTGCTAGTAAGTACAACACTCAGATCTTCCTTTAAGAGAACCTGCAGCCTGGCACGGTGGCTCACGCTTGTCATCCCAGCACTTTGGGAGGCTGAGACAGAAGAATCGCGAGTTCAAAGCCAGCCTCAGCAACGGCGAGGTGCTAAGCAACTCGGTGAGACCCTGTCTCTACATAAAACACAAAATAGGGCTGGGGATGTGGCTCAGTGGTCGAGTGGCCCTGAGTTTAATCCCTGGTACCAAAAAAAAAAAAAAAAAAAAGAGAACCTACTGTGAGGAAGGCAGTTAGCTGGTAGTCAGCCACAGAGCCCAAGATCTGGGCCATTTCTGCCTGGGCCATTTTCTTACTCTAAGAAGCAATCTTTGCTCTGGGGGCTCTCAAATGGCAAGGCTGACGTCATTTTGAGGTTGTACTGTAGAGTTTGGCTCTTCCTATGGAGACCTCCTTCATTCTTTCTTTCCTAGTGCAGGTGTCAGACCTGCGTCGCCATCTGAACACCATCCCTGCTTACAGGAGACCCAAGCAGATATACTGTAAATTGTTTTCCATGAGTTACACATCTCCTAGGGTGAAACGCTGGACACTGGCAGATATTTGAGGACATATTATTTCAAACTCAAGAAGCAACATATATAAGATGCTTTAAAACAAAAAGAGTGGCTGAACTCCTGGAGAATAACCCTACCAATTCATACTTCAAGCTTAACCAGGGACGGCATAAAACCTACAAATTGAGGATGTGTGAACAATAAAGTCAAATAAAGTTGAGTTTGGGTACATTTTCAAAAAGAAAGTCAATGGTAGGAAGTCTCAGAAAGGAGGCAGAGATGGCAGGAGGAAGAGAGAAACAGAAAATCTGAATGGGGTAGCTGGGAAGGGACATGCCCCAAGTGTCTTTGTAAGGGACTCAGAAGTCACACTGAGGACATGACACAGCTTGATGGGGTTGTTTTCAGAGAAATTTCAATTTTAAATATCACGAGAAGGAGGCAATTCTATGAATTTATAATCATGGGGGGGGGAACTTTGGGGCAAGATTTGCTAGTAAACAAAAAAGTTCTGTGAACGGTTGACACTGGTTGAAGGATGCATTAGGGACAGTGTTTTCTTTGGTTCTATACTTTTTGTAGACTTTTGAATTTCTTTTTGATTCTTCTAGTAAAGTACTACCAACTAGATCTCTGTTCAGGCTTGCCTACAGTTCTAAGTTGGATTTCCATATCTACCTTCACCCTCTAAGGGCTTTTCAAGGGTGTGGCTACTGGTGTTTTGGATGGGACTACCCTTCACTGGGTGGAATGATCTTATACCTTTCAGACCATTTGGTATCCCTGGTCTGTGTCCATTAAAAGCAAGATGTGCTCCCATCTCCAAACGCCAACAAGTAAGCTTTCCATACTTTTCCAAATGCCCTCCCACCTCCAAGGGTGTGGCATCATGATTGATTAAGACAATAAGGAATTTCCCCTGACTAGACTTGGCCATGCAATGGGCAGAGCTGGAGGATGTGGATTGACTCCATAACTTCCATCTGTTATGTATATCTCTCATTAGAATTAGAGTTTCAAAACCAAATCAGGTTCACTTAAGCTAAATAAGACTTTATAAATTCAGAAAACTAAAATGGCCAGGTCAGGGTTCATGGCACAAATGATGCCATTAGGTCTGTTTGTCTCCATATCTTGGCTCCGCTTTTCATGGTGTTAACTTTATTCTTGACTTTGTGGACTCCCTGACAACTCCAGGCTTACCTCATATCATGGCACAGCTATAGCAACTCTAGCCTTAGGTCTTCTGTTTCTAGTCCAATGGGAAACTCTTTTTTGTGGCAGGGTATGGGGGCTGGGTGGTGTACTGGGGATTGAACTCAGTGGTGCTTAACCAAGGAGCCACATCCTCAGCCCTTTTCTAAAAAATTTTTATTTTGAGTAGGGTCTTGCTAAGTTGTTTAGGGCCTCGCCAAGTTGCTGAGGCTGGCTTTGAACTTGCAGTCCTCCTGCCTCAGCCTCCCCAGCTGCTGGGATTATAGGCATGCACCACCACACCTGGCCAAATATACATTTTGTAAATATTGAGGCCATTTTAGTTTCCAGGAGTGAGACTATCTCTTTGATAAGAGGAAAGAAAGATGAGAGACAATGACATCTACCTCTGCCCATAATCTCTGTCCTTGCTACTCTGTGGTGTCTCAGAGCTAGGAAATGCAAATTTGATCTGTTTGAATTCCTTGTGTGGTCAGGTCAAAAGATTCTTTCCACTGGTGGTCGAGTTCGCCTTCTGGTTTCTCTTCATACCTTTTATTCTGAGGAGTTAACTGCCCTTTGCCTCAGTCTTCAGGCTAGGCACTTGATGCAATTTAGAGGCCAACTCTTGCTTGTTAGATACAGGTCCCCTTTAGTCTCAGTTGCTACCTTGTGTCTCAGTGTCTCCTAAACTGGAAGTGGTAGCCTGGTATCTTTTGAGTCAGCGATACTCTTCTGAGAAACGAACCCTTGCTTCCCTCCATGAACAACTTGATTCTTTGTTCTACTCACCATCCTCTGAGAACTCAGCACAATCCTTCTCAAATAGCAAACATTCCACAGTGTTTGCTGATTTGAATCCATAACTAAAATCTAGAGGAGGAGGAGGAGGAGGAGGAGGAGGAGAAGGGGGAGGAGGAGGAGGAGGAGGACCTTGTATTTCCAGTTAATTTTCTTTGCTAGTTGGTAGGAGACCACATTTTTCAAATGCAAATATATTGATATTGGACAAGAAGTACACAATCCCAACTCCTGAGCAAATGGAAAATACCTTTTCTGGATTACTTTATATGGAAAGGTTTCTTCATTTAAAGAGTGAACAAACCATTGCTTTGGAGGATAGAACCAGAAATTTCTTTGGGCTCTTTCTCCTCAGTCTTCTGGAGAGGCAGGCTTCTGCTGGTTCAGGTGGCTTCCCTGCTGTTCATGCATAAATTGCTCTTGGCGAGCTGGTAGCCTCCTTGATATTCTGAGGTCTAGCAAAGATTTAGCTCCAAGGGGTCACCAAGAGGTCACAGTCTTGATCGTTTCCTCTGTTATTTATCTTTGGCTTGTGGTATTGTAGCCCGTCTTTGATAGAGGGCATTTTTACCACAACTGCAGAGAATCAAGCATTTCAGTGATTTGGTTTGAGGTAGAAGAGGCTTGGCTTCCAATGCTGTGAAAATGTCACTGAGTACCTCTGAGAACGTCCAGTGCTGTCCTTCTTAGATGAGCAAATTCGTATCTGGGGCGTTTATGGTGGCACGTCCCATACTGGGAAAGGAATCATACTGGTGAGGACAGTAGTTTTTGGTTTGAGTAATTCCATTTTCAGTTCCTTATGAGACACTCTTCTTGACTGAGAAAAGCAGCTTGTTTCAGGACTCCAGAGGACATCTCTACTTTTCCACCCTGCTTCTGACTCACCTGTGATTGCCCTCAATGCACCCAGGGGGCTGGGGGTCGGCATTTATGCTGAACTAGCCTTTGGATTTCTCTTCTTGGTGACAGCAGAACTTCCGCACCAGCTCACAAGTAAACCACAGTAACATCCCTGGTCTGCCCAGCTCAATAGATTCTTGGGTTCCCAGAGTGCTTGGGTGGACTTCTCAGGTGTCTCATGTGGGTTTGTCCACCCTATCCTGCTTCATTTTGATGAAGACAATGGGTATCTCTTATTTGGGTCACAAAGTATGGGTTGCATGTGGTTTTGACCTGCCATAAGGAGCCTGAATCAAATACCAAGCACTTTGGCCTGAAAAACTGGTTATATTATGTTCTATGCTCTTGTTCTTCAAAAAGCGTCCTCGAAAATGGTGGCATTTGGTCCTAGGATTTCCTTTCATCTGCTGCTCTACCTCTGTCACTCAGTGCCGGGACAGAGAGTGTGCTGTGCTATGTCGTGTCTATCAAAGAAAACGATGTAACATGTGCTAGAGACATTGCCATCTGTGGGAGAATACTGCTCAACTCAGAAGAAAAAGGAAGTATTATTATATCAGGGATATTCCTTGTGAGTCAACTTCCCAGAACAGACTGTCCCTCTTACAGTGGTTTTTGTGACCCAGGATCACTGTGCCTCCAGATTTGGACTAAGGGAGAACTGGTGTGTGCTGGCAGCTGGGAAGGACTGGATCAGTGATGTATTTTATATATAGTATCTTCTAGTAATTATTCTCCAAATGAAACCCAGTTTGCCTTGTGATGCAGGGCACAGAAACAAGAGTTTTGTAAAATAATAGTTACTCTTTCCTTGTGTCAGTGTTCTAATTTCCTTTTTCTTTTCCTGTTCTTTTAATTAAAAAACAACAACTCTTGGCTTTCTAAATTGCCATAACAAACCACTGACAGGTTAAAGTCTATATTTTAAAAACAACATCACATTGGTATATATAAGCAGCACCTTAGGAATGTTTAGTATAATGTAAATTCTTGATCCCTTCTCCAGAGATTTTACTTCAGTGAGTCCACGGCCTGTGAATCTGAATTTTACACTAACCTAACTTGTATGTAACCACTATGTGGACAGAAAACTTTTTTGATCCCTTATATACACCAAATGCTTTGAATGGACAGCATGGTATAGACTAGGTGCTTGATCACTTTTTGATTGAATAAATGAATCCATGAAAAAAAAAAGCCCTGGTGATTTTAACTGAGGTAGCCTAGAGACTGCAATTGCCTTGATATCTTTTAATTCTCATTTTCGGAAGGTAATTTTTAAAACATAATTTCAAGCTTACAGAAAAGATGCAAAAAGGGACAAATCCCCATTTGTCTCTTGCTTCAATTTCCAATTTAGTCCTGTTTGTAGTTTTTCCTGAATCTATACTTCTATCTGTCTACCTCTAAGTGTCTGTTTTCTTCTAAACCAGAGTTAGTTATAAACAAAATGCCTCTTTACTGCTAAATATTGCAGTAAGTATTTTCTAAGAACAAGGACCTTCTCTTATACATGCTACAATGTAAGGGCCTCTAGACTAGAGGTTCAATGCCCAAATTAGTAAAAACTGTTTGTAGTCTTGCACTTCAAATGAGTCCCTTCCAACTCCAGCCAACCTCCTTTTGCATCTATAACGTGTGTCCTTTTTCTTTTTCTTTTTTCTTTTTGGTAATAACACAAATAGATAATCTCTAGCCCTTTGATTTGCAGAGCCACTTTGAGTCTTCACATTGGAAGCAGCCTTAACAGTCACGGTGGGGGTTTCCACATGGCAGACACTTTGTCTCAGGCTGCTGAATCCACTAGGGAACTATAGACAAACGCAGATCCCCAGATCACAGTTCTGGATCTTCAATTCAGTCAGGCAGGACTTGTGACCCAGAAATCTGCACTCTGTCCTCTCCTCAGGTGATGCTGTGGCCCAGCCAGGGTTGGGAAGCATATTTTGGGTGACCTCTCCCCACTGTGGAGCACTCTGGATGGTGACCTCCCAGATTCCGCTGGAACACTTCTCTTGATGGCAGATGGATGCCTTCAGAGGTCTGCTCTACATTGGAAATTTCTGCTTGTTAGAAATTTCTTTCTGATATTAGCTTCAATAGCTTTCCTATTGTTGTAGGTCTTGGTTCTGCCCTCTGAATCGGTGCAAGACAAAGCCAATTGGTGGTTGTCCCTCATTGTAAAAAATACACAGAAGGTATAAAGAAAAAACAAAAACAAAAACAAAAAAAACCCCACTCAAAATCCCACCACTTTAAGGGCGTTAGTTTTAGTATTTTTTTTTTAAATTTATATATACACATAAACACATATTGCACGTACTTCATGTTTTAAAAGAGAAAAGAGCACATTGTATTGTGTGGGTTTTCCCTTACTACTATATCAGAGGATATATCCCAGATAGAAAAATGTGCTTTGAAAGCACATTTTTTACATGACTATATTAAATTTCACTATTTTGATCTATTAGAATGTATTCAACCATTTCCTATTAATGTTTATTTAGGTTGTTACCAGTTCATCTCTATTATAACTAGTGCTTAAATAAACATATTGCAAATAAATCATTGTCTGCATCCTTGCATATTTTCCTTAAGCCATATTCCTAGAAGAGAGTAGAGTCATTGAGTTAAAAAACATGCTTTCAAAAAACACATTTGAAAAAATTTATATGATATAAAAAAAGAAAAACACATTTGATACATGCTACCAATTTACTATGCAAAGAGGTTGCAAAAGCATTTTCTTCTACCAGCCATTTTAAAAAATTTCTTTTTACAATTAGCCTTTTTAAAAAAAGATGCCACTTTGATAGGTTGAAAGTTGCATTTCATTGTAGGTTTTTACATGTTTTTTTGTTTACTCATGAGGCAGAATATGATTTTAAATATACAAACACAAACATATACACGTATGTATACATTTTGATCACTCATGAGACAAAACATATTCATATGCATTTGTCTATTTTTTTGGCATTTCTGTTAAATAAGATTTTAAGAGGAAAAGAAATTAAAAGGTTGGCCTCATTCACTTGCTGATTTGTAATGCCCTTCTCTTTTCAAATGCAAATACTATTCAGTAAGAATAGAATCACAGCTGATTTTTTAAATAAATAGCTTGTCAACTTTCCTCCAATCATTTGTTAAATAATTCTTCCCTTCTCATTGGTTTTGTTTTTCTTTCTTTATCACATTAAGTGTATTATAGCTATTATTTTTTATTGATTTGTGTCAATTCTTGGACCAATGGTAAACTGATTTATCTCCTCTTATATTTTTATAATGGATAAAATTTCTGTAGTTATTACTTTATAGCTCATAACTTACTAGTCTTTTTTTTAAACCTCTTAACTTTTTCTAGATTGATTTAAAAGTTTTTTTAGGTTAGAAATTCCACTGTGGATTGTGTATAACCTATATATTAATTAGAAGAAAATAAAAAAGAATATTCACTATCTCTCTGTAAGGACATTATATCTTTCAACCTATTCAAATCTTTAAAAATTTTTCTTGTATAAATTCTGGCTATATTTTTCTGGGAATATTCCTTTGTATTCTGTTTTTTATTAATAACATTATGTATAAGACATATTTGCATTGACTATTATGGCATGTAGAAAAGCTATGGATCTTTGAATGTTTATAGTTTAACCTTTCTACTCATTTCTTATTAATTTATAAGTTAGTTACTTGAATTCCTGACTATAACCACATTGACAGCAATGAGTAGTCATTTTGCCTTCTCCTTCTCAACATTCACACCTCTTAAGTATTTTTTGGGTTTTAATGCACACACTAGAAATTTTAGAGTACCGAGGCAAGAATCTGTGACTTCTTCCTAGTCTAAGATAGAAGATTTTCCTGAAAAAAAAAAAAAAAAAAAAAAAAAAAGAAGGTTTTCCTGATTTATTCTTACTTGTGATGTTCGCTGGAGTATATAATGCATGTTAAATTTTGTCACATAATTTCCAGCATCTGTTGAAATAATTATAAGGCATTTATCACTTCAACTATTAATATTTATTCTTTTAAACTCTTTCCTATTTATAGAGCTAATTTGTCAACTGAGTGACACTTGCCCTTTTTTTATATTTTTATAATGGATAAAATTTCTGTAGTTATTACTTTATAGCTCATAACTTACTAGTTTTTTTTAACCTGTTAACTTCTTCTAGATTGATTTAAAAGTTTTTTTAGGTTAGAAATCCCACTGTGGATTGTTCATTATATATAGGTTATGCACAATGCATACACTAATCTGACCATCTTTTGGTTCACAGTAATAGATTATTTTCCAAAGGGTAAATAAACATGGCTTACTATCATGGTTAAACTGTATGGTATAAATTTGAGGTTGACAATTGTCTTGTAGAAATGGGTCTTACTCTAAGCCTAACTCCTTTAGAACAATTTTAGTAAAGAATATCAAGAAAATAAAAATATTAGCCAATTAACCTTGATTGCATGTTGCTGGTTAGTGATAAACCATAGTAGCAGAATATGCCACCATAGGAGCCATGCTGATTAAAATTTGCATAAGAACAATATCATTCACCTTCCCTACCACCACTGTGGCACATGCATGTGCATACACAAACATCAACTATACAGGGATGGCCCCTTACCTCTCGTATGTCTAGGATAGTTTTCTCGAGTTTCAAAGAACGTAGTACTCATTTTCACTTAGATTTTGATTCTTTCAATCGTTTGTTTATTCAATAAAAATTTATTCAAAGGGCTAATATGTGGCATTATTTAGGGTTTAAAGATACACTTTCGATGTCTCACATGATTTTTGTCTTTGTGGAGCTGACACATTCACAAGTAAGACTCAATTTTTTTTCTATTTTCTTTTATGTGTATCTTGTCAGACTTTATAAATTGTTAATTGTCTACTTTTTCTTTCTGCATCACTTAGTTACATAATACTGTATAGTTCCCTAATTGCTGATGGTCTGAATGTTCTTGAATCTTTCAAATATGGCCCACACTTTTTGGACACTGGGAATTCCAAGGTGAAGAAAAAAGACAAAAATCTCTGTCTCCATGAAGCTTACTACATTCTAATGAAATTCTGACACCAAGACTTTGCAAAATCCATTCAGCTTCATTATACTGTCTACATCATTGGCACATATTACACGGCACTATATCATTGGCACTAAAGTGAAAAAGAAAACAGTGAACCAAGCATTTTGGAAAGATAGCAATGCAAGAGTTGGTTGCAAAAAAAGATTTCTAGTTAATCAGTATTTAAATTGTTAATCAGTATTTAAATTTTCTAGGTAGCTCAATTATTCATAATTTTAATTTCAATATATGACTCCAGCTTTTTTCTCCTCCTTTTCCTCCTCCTCCTCCTTCTTTTTCTTCTCCTTCTCTTTCTTTTTTAAATGTTTCGCATATTTATTAGTGAACCAACCAAAATCAGTAATCCAGCTCCTCTGTGACTAAAGAAAGCACACATTCCCATTTAAATTTTCCCAACTGTCCAGATATTGCAGACATTTTCAGGTGAACATGACAAGATGATCACAGCCTTGATACAGCATAAATATGTGTGCCCTTTCATGTCATTCCTTATAGACCCAGCTTGGTTCTCCTCCAGTGTCTCCTCTTGGAATTGTACCTGATTTTATTACCAGTTTTCATTCGAAACCACTGGGGAATGGGACAATTTTGCTTTTGTTTCTTGGCCCAAAATCACTTGATCCTGAAAGTCTTATGAGAAGACATGGCGAGGAACCGAATTTGGTGCTCGCTGAAAAATTCAATGGCTGAAAAAAGGTGAAGAGTGACTCCAGCTTTTCAAGTAGAACACCATAAAACAGTTTTCTCTACTGAGGTGCATTTCTCTACTTGAATTTCTGGCTTTCCTCAGCAGGAAAGTATGTTACATACTATTTTGGATAGTATGTAACATGTTCAGAAGTGAAGCACATGTGTTTATTAGGTTGTTTCAAATGGTAGAATAGTTCTCCATCTCTCCTCCATTTCCCCACAAAATAATGGGAAGCAGCATAAAGTAAGGACTTCGAGATCATCTAACAACTATAAATAGAAATCATGTATGTAGAATGTAGCTATTGCTGAGATTACTGAAGATTTTTCTATATGCAGAGCACAATGCTAAATACATACACACTCTCCCCCCCGCAACACACACACATACACTCACACACACACATATTCTATAACCATCAGAATAATCTTAAGGTAGGTAAAATTAGTATCCACATTTTATAGATGAGGACATAAGACATAAGAAATTGGTCCGAGATCACACATTTAGTAAGTAGTAGATTCAGATATCATGAAAACCGCTGGGAATTGAGTTTTGTAAAATGAAGGCCAGGGACAGGAAATGAATCTGCATACTTAGCCAAACATGTTAAGAATGTGAACTAACTCACTCCTAGTATTCACAGTGTTTCAGAGATTAAGTAAATAATCTTCAGCAGAATCCAATCCAAGTGTGCAATTCTTTGCATTCAGTACATACACTTGCTAAGGAAAAAGACCATTTGTTAGAGAGAATGCTTCTATTTTATACCATCCTTATGACTGGTAATGACCTTTCCTGGTTTCTTTCCAAGGATACACTGGAGCACACCGTATTTTCTCCAAGCAGGTTGTCTCTTTATGAACTGGAACAGGAAAAGAGGAAGATGCCATGGATTGGCTACAGGTAGACACTGCTATTCTGTTTTATAGCAACCTGTCAGAGAGCTTGTAAGTTTCAGAGTTCCACCATAGTTTGCTCTCAGTGTACAAACTCTCTTTATCAGGAAATGCCAAAGAAATCTTCTCAGAGCCCTCAAGGATACCAGGAGGATCTGCTCAAATCTTTCTTCCTTCTTTTTCCTCGCTTATCACCAACGTCATCTATTTGTCATTTATCAGCCCTGTGTCCAGCACTCTCCTAATACACATTTGTATGCATTTTTAAGCCTCGTAAGGAGCTAAGTGGGATTGTTTAACTGCCTGAAGACTAAACAATGAGGAGCAAGATCTCAACATTAAAGCATAGATCTATTTAACCCCAGAGGATGTGCTCTCAACTGCAAAATTATGTGTTTGCCTTAAAGGATTTGTAATGGGACAAAGGATCAAGGAATAATATATCAGGTGTGTGAATCTAAGATAATCATGCATTTACATAAAGTGATAGGATTGAGATTCAGAGTTTTTTTATTTGGGGGTCCCTGGACCCCTGAGTGTCCACAAGTAGTTTTATAGGTTTTTAAACTCCTAAAACAGTAGTAAGTAAACTTTTTCTTAGAGGACCATACACTAATTATTTTAGACTTTTCAGACAATAAGACTTTTGTCTGAAACACTTATTTCTAGTTCTGTAGAGCAATATCTGCCACAGACAATACACAAGTGAGTGAGCCAGGCTTGTATTTCAGTAAAACTTTATTTA
>CM053404.1:61537180-61581936 GCA_028644305.1 Xerus rutilus | reverse complement strand
CCCATTAGCCCATTTATTGATTGGGTTTTTTTGTTTTTTTTTTTTGGTGTTAAGTTTTTTGATTTCTTTATATATCCTGAAGATCAGTGCTCTATCTGATGTGTGTGTGGCAAAAATTTGCTCCCAGAATGTAGGCTCTCTGTTCACCTCCTTGATAGTTTCTTTTGCTGAGAAGAAGCTTTTTAGTTTAAGTCCATCCCATTTATTGATTCTTGCTTTTATTTCTTTTTGCTTTTATTTCTTGTGCTTTTGGAGTCTTGTTATGGAATTCGGGGCCTAATCCAACGTGATGAAGATTTGGACCTACTTTCTTCTCAATTAGACTCAGGGTGCTGTGAACTCTTAAGTAGACAATATTTATTACTATCGAGAAGGAAACATGGGCCACACAACCGTTTCACCCTCTCCTGGCTTATCTGGTCAGATGATTCTGGCTAAAACACAGTATATTCTAGACTGAAATAGAGCAGCTCAGTCTCACCAGATATAGCATGAGGTTTATTAGGGTTTTTTCCTCCTGCCACAGAACACTTTCTGAGGTTTTTCCCCAGAAATAACTTGCTTGTCATGATCATACCCATATGCAGTCTGGATTCCTAGAGTCCTCTAGGTCAGCCTAGGTATGGTGTGAAGGGGAGAGAACCTGTCTGATGTCTTTAATGTATCTCTGTGTCTGTTCAGGGACTCACTGTTCCTCAACTAAATGTTTCTCTTACGACCACCTTGCTACATGAGTTAAAGCATCTTATTTATTGCCTGCACTGTACCAATATGTATGCCATGGTTTGAATATGGTTTGAGTGTGTCCCTTAAAGACTCATGTGTTGGGAACACAGTCCTCAGTGTGGTGATGTTAAGAGGTAGTGGGACCTTTAAGAGGTGGAGTCTAAGCCAGGCACAGTGGCACATGCCTATAATTTCAGTGACCCAGGAGGCTGAGGCAGGAGGACCACAAATTTGAGGCCCTTCTGGGTAACTTAGTGAGATCCTGCCTCAAATTAAAATAAAAAGGGTTGGAGATGTAGCTCAGTCATAGCCTAGCATGTAACGCTGTTACTTGTCCCTCGCTGGTTTCCTGTCACCTCTTTCTCTTCCGTGTTCCCACTATTTGTGATGCTATTTGTCACAAGGCCTTCACCAGAGCCAAGATGAAACCAAATCTCCAGAAGTGTGAACAAAATCAACTTCTTTTCTTGCTACCCAGCCTCAGATATTGTGTTATAATAATGGAAAAGTGACTAATGCAATGTACCTTTACCCTGCCTCCCACTCCCTGGGTCTTGCCTTCCCTAGGTAGAATCTTGGGATGGGTTACATTCCTTTATGTCCACCAGAAAGCCTGGCACTGTGCTTTGTACATACGTGATAGGAAAAGTAAAGAACTAGAGAAAAATAAACTGTATAATTTTGTGTGTGTGTATGAGTTGTTTTGTTTGTTTGGTTATTAGCACTGAGATCTTTGAAAGCTACAGCCAATTTTAAATTCTTGTATCCCTTTTGAAAATCAAGACAAGGTTCATTGACTTGAATAGCAAGCAAAATCAAGAACTTTAAATTTTATGGACAAAACAAAACTCTGAGATGTTAAACTAAGTACCAAATGCTATGAATCATAATGTAATTACATTTATATTCCAGGTTTTTCTGAGATTGGAGAATTGAGCATAGAGGAAGAACAGAAGAAAAAATTAAAAGTAGGAAGAAATGGCAGAAACTGGAAGAGGAGAAGAATGAAACAGGGAGAACAAAGAGACAAAGGGAAATACAGACAGAAGGATGAGTGCAGAGCAAGTCTGTAGGCTAAATAGCTACTGCTGGGTGGAAATTCAGTGTCATTAGGATGCAGCTATTTCTCACAGTGAGTGCCCCCCAAAGAAGGAAATAAACTAGCAAATGGAAATAATAGGAGTATAAATCATTTAGCCAGTACTTCTGGAGACTTTGCTCCATTTTAGACTCTGATATATATCACATCAGGATTAGTGTTAGCTCTCTGAAATGAAACATCAATAAGAGGACCACATGGTGCTGACTGTACCCCCAACTAATATTTCAGCTCAGCTTTAATTATCATGTTCATCTGGCAGCAGCATGGTGCCGGTAAATAGCAACGGGTCATGGGAAGCTTGGGTTCTCGTCCTGGGATATTACTATATGACCTTGGCTGGCCAAGCTCTCAGACTCAGTTTCTTTATTTGTTCAATGTGAGTAAGAATTCCCTGTTTGGCTTATTTTACAGGAGAGCTGGAAGGATGAAAAATGGATATGTGTGTGTGTGTGTGTGTGTATTCACATGCTTGGGTAAGTAAAAAGGCCAAATAAATGTAAAACTGACCTGTTCTCTTCACTTAACAAAGTAGTGGGTAGGCGGGGGGTGGGGTGGGAGGTGGGGATGATGGCATTTCGTGCAGAAGTCTTGGTGACTCAATGAAATGTCTTTTTTTCCCCCTCAGTAATATGTGGTCTGGGATTATTACTGCTTTCTCAACGTTTTTTAGGCATACTTCTCCCCTTCAGAAATGCCAAAGGTGAAAAATACTATTCCACTGCTATAATTTGTCACTCTTGCTGCCTGTGCAAGACGTGCATAGACAGTTTAGTAATTAAGCTTTTCAACACTGCATCATAAAGTTTTATTCTGGCAAAGGCTATATTTATCAGCTAACAAGTATTAAATCACTCCACTGCTCAAGCCGTTTCTCACTTGAATATGCTCCTTTCAAAACAGAGTAGCTTTCCTTGGCTGGCTTGATTAATAAAAGTTCTTATTTGGAAATATGGTGATGCTGTGTGGTCTTGTGGGGTTGAAATACATACACCTCAGCAACTGGTTCAAGTATGCTGACCCCATTCTACCGGGGGAGTTTGATGGCTTCACCCTGTGGTCTTTTAGAGCATC
This sequence comes from Xerus rutilus, assembly GCA_028644305.1. NCBI lineage: Eukaryota > Metazoa > Chordata > Mammalia > Rodentia > Sciuridae > Xerus > Xerus rutilus. Next base: position 61,579,037 of record CM053404.1, on the reverse strand, counting down.
CTGCCATCTGACACAGTCGGCCCTCTGGACAGTGGGAGATACATTCCATTTCATTTCTAAAGAAGAAGGGTCCAATGAAAATCCAAATGTAAAAGAGATTTTCAAAATGAATAAAATAGCAAAGTGACATTAGAATAAAGAGATATTAGAGTTTTTAGTCATGGCATAGAAGAGTACTTTCTCTAAGTAACCTCAACACCCTTTATGAATCTTTCCTCTCCTCCTTTGTAGGATGTAAGTTCATGAAATGAATATAGCATTGTTCTTAAAGGATGCTTTCCATTAAATGAATTATATCTGTTAAAAACATAAATTAGGGCCGGGCGTGGTGTTGCACGCCTGTAATCCCAGCAGCTCAGGAGGCTGAGGCAGGAGGATCGAGAATTCAAAGCCAGCCTCACAACTCTGAGGTGCTAAGCAACTCAGGGAGATCCTGTCGCTAAATAAAATACAAAATAGGGCTGAGCTTATGGCTCAGTGGTTGAGTACCCCTGAGTTCAATCTCCGGTAACCCAAAAAAACAAAAACATGAGTTAGAATGAATGACTTTTCTACCACATTTTAAGAAAAAAATCAATATAAAGACAAATGTTTATCAAACATGAGCCACAATGATGAAAAAAACCCCATTGCTTGGGCTGGGATTGTAGCTCAGCGGTAGAGCGCTTGCCTCGCATGCGTGAGGCCCTGGGTTCGATCCTCAGCACCGCATACAAAAGCAATAAAATAGAATCATTGTGTCCATCTACAACTAAAAAAAATATTTAAAAAAAACCAAACCCATTGCTTTTCAATATTTTATACCAGAAACTGCATTAAGTTTCTTTTTAGTTTCTCTGTTTTCAAAATAAGTGACATTAACCATATGTAGGCATTTTAGTTAAAATTTTTTCCCCCATTTCATTGCCAAAAGGAAACAATATGCCATAGGCCCACACAACCTGCTTTGTAGATACTTAACCAAGTCCCACATGTACCTGTGTTTGGGTATGGACAATAATGGGCATGTAAGTGTAAATTCTTAAACACCATCAAGGTAAGAAGTCTTCTGCCAAACTTAGTTTAGGAGGCTGCAACAATTTCTTTGCTTTCGACATAAAATAGAACTCATCATTTTGCTTTTCAAATCAGCAACAGGTAGCTTATTTGAAAGGCCAGGGATCAATTTCTCTCCAGCCAGCAAGTCATGGGGTCAAGCCACTGAAGCATGTAGGTGATATGCTGAACCACTAAGTTGGCAAATATTGAACTATTTTAAGTGTATCTATTTTCTGGTTCAGTAATTTTTTTTGTTGGACAACAAAAAACTCATTAAACTTGACACAGTCTAAATGCCACAGCACATGCCACAGAGTACGGAAATGTAACAGCACCAGCCACAGGATATACAAAAGTTAAATACTGACATATTTTCTCTCAGTTTTCATTTAGTTTTCATCTTTCATATTAAGACTGAGATTTGTTTTAGGTATAGGAAGTACTGTGTAACTTGGAAAATCAAATTAAATCTTGCTGTTTTCTGAAAATCTATAGGGAGTTTCCTCTGTCAGTCAAGTTACCCTTCAAATTGCAAACCTAAAATGATGACACATATGACAATTCAGATCATTTAATCACTTGGGAAGCAAAAGAGAAACAAAAATTATACTAGGGTTGGAGAAATCTTGTAGTTCAGTAATTTGCAAAAATATTAATTGAAGGACCCATTTGAAGATCTAAAATAAGGCCTTCATAATGATTATTTTTTATTCAGAACTGATTTCAAGAGCATAATAGAGATTTTGGCACACAAACTGTTACTTTTGATTTAACATAACTTTTGGGGCAGATCATTTGTCATTCTTAAGCACCATTTTTCTCTAGTAAGGACTGGTCACAGCAATTTAGAAAAGTGGGGAAAGGTGTAAGGTACAAGGAGTTTTCATTCTACTTTTTTTTTTTTTTTTGGTGCCAAGGATTGAACTCAGGGGCACTCGACCACTGAGCCACATCCCCAGGCCTATTTTGTGTACGTAGAGACAGGGTCTCACTGAGTTGTTTAGCGCCTCACTGCTGCTGTGGCTGGCTTTGAACTCGAATTCTCCTGCCTCAGCCTCCCAAAGTGCTGGGATTACAGGCGTGTGCCACTGTGCCAGGCTAGTTTTCATTCTTATATGGGCTATAACTATCAAAATTTAAAATTGATTTTATACTCTATATGAAAAATGACCATAAGTGAAGAACAATTTTCCAGTAATTTTTCTTGACAAGATAGAAGCTAAATAATTGACAACAGAAAATTGTGAAAATGAAACAACCAAAAAAAATGTAGAGAATAAGAATACATGTACTAAAGATGATTCTTTAAAGCTTCCAGAACACATAAGGCAGAAGTGATGCAGCCATCAAAGTTGGACTGAGTAAATCCATCCCCTCCACACACGAGGAAAGGTTTGAGATGAAGAGTCATCTGACCAGGACAGTTGGCAGCAACATTTGTAACCTGAAAAAAGTAGGAGGGAAAAAAAAAGACTGAAATTGACATTCTGTGCTCTGTTGTGCTGTCCTGGCAACACCCACCTAAAGAAGGCTTTTACCTGGAGAAATCAAACTTTCTCACAAGGACCAGTAGAAAAAAAGAAAACCAGGATCTTACACTGCTCTCCTATCCCAACTGTTTACATTGACGCTTTTAAGTGTTTAAATTTTCAATTAATAGATAAGATAATCAGAAGTGTGTTGAACTTCACAATTAGTAGGTGCTATGATCTAAATGTTCATATGTTGAAATCCAACCCCCAAGGTGATGGTATCAGGAGGAGCCCCTGTGGGATGTGATTAGGTCATGAGGGACAAATGTCCTTACAAAATAGGCCAGGGAAGCATGTTGTCTCTTCTACCATGTGGACACAGCAAGAAGGAACGATCTGTGAGAAAGTGGGTGTTAGGTCAGGTCAGGGTCCAGGACGTCCAATTAGGGAGACCCGTCAGCAGCTGCGGGAGCGGCCGGCCAGATGCTGAGGCCACCAGTAGACATGCCTCCTGTCAACCAGCAGGCTTTCCTGACCTATCCAGGAACCACTCTGGTCTTCTCTTCCTGCCCTCAAGCCCTCTCCTTCCTGACCGGGCTTTTTTGAAATTCTTTGTGCACCGGAGCCCCAGCACCATTCTCCCGGACACATTCTGATAGATGGGAGGATTCGGCCCAAGAGCATGTATTTTCAATAAAGCCTTGCTGAGCGGCTTTAATTCATCTCCTTCTGGTTGTCTAGTCTTTAAATAATGGTGCCGAAACCCATCTAATCTTTACAGTGGGCCCTCACCGGACACAATCTTCTAGCCCTTTGATCTTAGAGTTGCAGCCTCCAGGACTGTAAGAAATGATTCTTTTGTTCATAAGCTACCCAATGGCATTCTGTTATAGCAGGACAAAAGGATAGGACACACTTCCTCCCTCCTCTCCTCTACCATCTCCCTCTCTGCCTTTCTTCCTTCCATTTCCTGAGTTCTGTTCTGAGGCAGGCCCTATGCTAAGCACTGGAGCAGCAGAATTTTAAAGTGCCATAGCCTTGTCCTAAAGGAATTCTTAGTCCTAAAAGTAAGACTGACCTGAAGGCAGATAAGTGGTTCCCTTCTGCTTTCTGAGTAACTCTTATGTGTCAGAACATGTTTCATTTGCAGACTGCATTTCATAAATGAATTAATTCATTGTAATCAGTCCATGTAGGTGACTGCGGAAGTCTGATGAAAGCATAAAAGTTCAAATTTACCAGTCAAGGAAGTAAGAAAGGCCCATTCCATGGAGAAGCAGCAACATGTGTAAATGTCTAGTCTCGGACAAGAGTGAGCTAAGTGTACTTAGGGTATTATGGGGCTAAATGTATGTAGGACATCATGTGTGTGTGCCTGTATGTGTGTTTGGGAAGAGGGTTGACTGGAGGAAGAGCTGGCAGGGAGGGCAAATGGAGGGATATGGTGTTTCAAAATTAAAAAATACAAAATCAGTAAACATGTCCATTGAAAATGTAGAATTAACTACTTTATGAGCTGAAAAGGGGTGAATGAGCTGAAGGTGGAGCTTTATTTTATAGAACCAGGTTTATAATTTTTGAAATGACAGGGTGAGTACAGAGGTTATTTCCTAGAAAAACTGCTCTGAAAATTAGCATGGATGGTGCCACTAAGTATCCACAGTGAGAAGAATGGGTGGGAAGGGAACGTAGTTATCTTGGACACTGAGATAGTTGGCCGCTGAAGCACCTCAAACTCCCTAGGTTACCAAAATATGCAAAATTATTATAATGGAGTCTCACTTGGGGTTGCTTTGTGGTACAGCTTCAGGGACATCATTCACATAGACTACCCCGTGGCAGTTCTGTTCCCTCTTAGCAGTGTTTTCATGGGAGCAACAGGGTAAGGCCTACGAGGATTCGCGTATTTAAAAATCAGGGAAGAAAATCAAGACATGTAATAAATACTATTTGGATTTTGGTTCTAAATAGTCTGAGTTAGTGTATGCTTTTACAATTTTTTTAAATGCAAAAAAACTTTGGACATTTTTATTTACATTCTGTGTTTTGCTTTAGCAAAAGAGGTGATACTATGATTCCCTTGATGAACATCTAAAGATATAGACCTCTAGACACCTGTGTCACTCAGATAGAAACATAGCATTAAAAGAATCCTTTCACTGTTCTGGAGGCCATTTTATAGCAACATCATCTATCATACACATAACAAATAATCTTGAAACCAGCAGATAAGATCTTTGAGTGGCTAAAATAAATAGCACCTGGTCTGACACTGAAGCATGGGCTTCAGTATTCAATTGCAGCTGTTTCTTTTTTTCACTTTGCAGAATGTCTTAACTTTATTTTTATCAAAATTTTTATTTATTTTTAAATTTTTAATTAGTTATACATGACAATAGAATGCATTTATGCACATTGTGATATCATACATAAATGAGATATAATTTCTCATTTTTCTGATTTTACATGTTGTAGAATCACATGGGTCACGCAGTCATATATGTACACAAGGTAATAAGGTCTGTTTCATTCTACTATCCTTCCTATCCCCCATCCTCTCCCCTCCCTTGACTCCCCTCTACCTAATCTAAAGTAACTCTATTTTTCCCTAGCACCCACCCCCATGGTGAATTTTGACTCCTGCTTTAGATAGAATTTTAACAAATTGGATTATTCGATTTGCCAGTGAAAAACTAAGGAAGGAAGAAAATGTCTAGGTTCCTAAATATTAGCAATTTCAGAACTTGTAAGGTGATAGAAAGCAAGGGTTTTGTATAAAAACTCAAAACAGTATTGGGAAGAAGTCTGGCATTTGGGGACCCTTTAGTGGAGGGACAAATAATTTTCTAGCTCTTAGTACATCCCAAGGGTGTCAGCTATTAGTTTTTCTTCATCATTAATGTTCGCAATGATGGGCCCAGTTTTCAAGAAATTATTCTAATATGCATAAAGTATTCAGTACTAGCATTTCTCGAATGTCCACTGTATATCCAGTGTTTTATATGCACATAGTTCACAAGCAATCCTATGAGATGGTCACTATTATTCTCGTTGTGCAGATGACAAAGTTGAGATTCTAAAAGACAGAAAGCTAGTAGATGAATAGGGATTCAAAAAGAGCAGGCTGACTCCAGAACTCACACTTCCAACACTTTTAGAAACATTTCCATAAAGACTCGATTTAAGTAAAATGAAACAAAAATGTTTGATTAGTCACTCAGCTTTAGGCTTCTGGAAGATCTGCCCAAATGAAGTTATTACTCATTAATACATCTTCATATATATACATACACACATACATATGTACACATATGTATCTAAAGTAACTAATCTAAAATAACTCTGTTCTTTCCTAGTGCCCCCTCATTGTGAATTTTGACTCCTGCTTTAGATATGTCACATGACACATACACACATATAAATCTCCATTTGTTGTAAAGTTTGATACATTCCTGTTGACGTTCCTGTATGGATAAACCATGGCATTATTAAACCTGTATGTATTAAGCAGGAAGGAGCTTAAGGAAAAAAGTTCTGCCCAGTTGTGAGTTGGTAATTTATCACTGCTGTGTAATTTAATTTGTTGAGTAGTAAATGCCAGATGCCAGATTATATGGCTGGAAAACTGGGCCACTGATTAGCCATTCGGCAGTTTGGATAAAATCAATCTCACTGCATTTAGGTGGAATCACCCATTTTGCAATTATCCAATGAGGAAAATATGAAAACATGGAGTGTGTGTTGGCAAGCTCCTTCGGCCATGTGAAGTCAAGGAATGGAGGAGGACGTAATTGTCAAAGCCACAATCTGTCATAGTAATGCAGCCTTTGGCTATGTTTCCAGCCACAGTAGGAACCACATCTCAAGGACTGTGTTTAAGAGAGATGTCAGGGCTGAAAAACCCCTTGGAAATCCAGGTTGCTTTGGCTCACATGTGGGCCAGTGCTGGTCAGAAAGAACCCTTGCCTACTCAAGAGTGGCTAAGGTAATGTTTCTATACACTTAGATGATGACTGGATCAAATGCAAAAACTCAAGGCAGGAAAAATGGTTTCATTTCTCGAGGATTTAAAACCAGATGGATGTGTTTTGTGATTTCTCTCTACCTGCAGAATAAAATGCAAACTCCCACATGGAGAGCCCATCACAATACACATCTTAACTCCTTTCAAGTTTCATGTCCTGTCATTATCCTTACCTTTGTCACATGTCCTATCTATATTCAAACATACCTTTCTTTGTTGTGCTTTGAAGAAGTCATTCTGTTGGGTAGTGGGATACTGTTCCTCCTCTTTCTTTTTTTTTTTTTTTTTGGTACTGGAGATTGAACTCAGGGGTACTGGACCACTGAGCCACATCCCCAGCCCTATTTTGTATTTTATTTAGAGACAGGGTCTCACTGAGTTGCTTTGTGGCTCGCTGTTGGTGAGGCTGGTTTTGAACTCATGATTCTCCTGTTTCAGCCTCCCAAAGCGCTGGGATATAGGCATGCACCACTGCACCTGGCTCCTCCTCTTTTCTAACAAGTCAATTGTGTATTCTTCAAGACTCTTCAAGTCACCTACTCTGAGGTCTTTTTTGCTCTGCCAGGCAAAGTATGTTATTTTCAGTATGTTATTTATGTCTATTATGTTTTCAGTATGTTATTTATGTCTATTATGTTACTTGTTATTTTTGTACTTTAATTATTTCCATGCCGAGTCTTTCTTCCTAGACTACATGCTCCTAGAGGTAGGGACTGTGATTCACTAATCTTTGTAGCTAAGGTTGAGAACCAACAATGCCTAGCCCATAGTATAGTAAAGTGTGCAATAAATGTTTAGAGTTTTTTTTTTTTAAGACCTTATGTTGTATGCAGTGGTGATGCTTGTAATCTGAGAGACTACTCGGGACGCCAAGGTAGGAGGATCACAGGTTCAAGGCCAACCTCGGCAACTTAGTGAGGCATCAGAAACTTAGTGAGACCCTAAATAAAAAATAGAAAGGGATAGGGATGTACCTCAGTGGCAAAGTACCCCTGGGTTTAATTTCCAGTACAAAAAAAAATACAATATTGTATACACAGTTGATCAAATAAAGGTCTTCCCAGGGATACATCCACACAAAAAAGGTTATGCAAGGCTTGTGTAGAGTTGAGTGGAAGTGCAAATGGAAGAGATATTTGGAAGGCTATCAATAATGATGAATGAGGGCTATTCTTTTATCTCTGTGAACTGCTGTAGGTGAATGTGTTGTGCATCATGTATTACTTTGAACCACATAAACTTGCTGGTTCTGTAAGTCAAAAAATGACAAAACAGTTGATTTTTATATGGTATAGCCTAATAGATTCTTAATTATTAACTGTAAAAATTCACAAATACATCTCTTTGATGATGAGATTAAAGATGAAAAGAAAGAAGGACCAATAAATAGGTTGAGTATTTCCATAAAATGACAGTGAATAGAAAAATATCAGGACCATGTGCTGAATGTACCTTCCTCCTTCCATACCTATGCGGACAGGTAAAGCATGACTTGGACTATAACATTTACCCACATAGAACCATCTCACTGGTTTGGCATAGAGCAGCTGCATTTTAGGTTGACCAGTTCTGGAGGGCCACCAAGTCCATAATTTGGTTACCTAAAACCAATCTTTCTGAAATATGGCACTAGATGATGTTCAAGTGAACTAGTCAAAAATTTAAATCTTGCCGGGCACGGGGGCACACGCCTGTAATCCCAGTGACTGGGAGCCTGAGACAGGCGGATCATGAGTTCAAGGCTATCCTCAGCAACGGCGAGGTGCTAAGCAACTTAGTGAGACCCTGTCTCTACATAAAACACAAAATAGGGCTGGGATGTGGCTCAGTGGTCGAGTACCCCTGAGTTCAATTCTCTGTACCCCTCTCTCAAAAATTTAAATCTCATAAATTCTAATCCTAGACATGTAACTAACTTATTAAAAGATGTGGACAATCTATAAATAATCATGTTCTTGCTGCTACTTTTCCTCATTTATTATGTTATAGATGCAGATCATACCATATTTCATTGAATCTAAGGTACCACCAATTGGAAGAGGCATCAATATTTTATGTACCAATGAGAAAGAAAAGAAGTGGTGTCAACATAACATAAATCTTTATTTTATATTTTCTAGAAAAGTGCCTTTAGACTTAGCCACACATCGTTCTTTTGAAAATATTAAAAGGGAATAAAAAAAGAAATAAATTGGTTCAGTCTTTGCAAAACTTCTTTACATTCAGAATTCGACTTCTCTGAACCACTCTCTCTCTCTTTTTTTTTTGTAACAGGGATTGAACTCTGGGGTGCTCCACCACTGAGCCACATCCCCAGCCCTATTTTGTGTTTTATGTAGAGACAGGGTCTCACTGAGTTGCTTAGCGCCTCACAGTTGCTGAGGCAGGCTTTGAACTTGTGATTCTCCTGTCTCAGGCTCCCAAAGTGCTGGGATTACAGGCGTGCACCACCACACCCGGCTTCTGAACCACTCTAACTCAGAGCTGTCCCTTTCTGATGTCCACGCTCGTCCTCACACCATTTGTCCTTGGTGCTGCCTCACACACTGGCAATGTGGCATTTTTTCCAAGAGTGCTCAACTGAATTATTCTTTCCTGGTTTTCTTCAGAGCCACTGACATCTGTTCTGCAAGTTCAGATTATGCATTTTTCTCTTCAATGGGAAGAAAAGGTTTTCAGACAGTGATCAGGCCACATGGTTTTTCCTCAAATGGTCCTTACATAATTTGATAATTTACTATAAAGCAGCTGCCCACTGTAGGTCCATCAGAAATAACCAAGCTCACATACACAAAAACTACATCTTGACTATCTCCTGATGTGTACTGACTTTATGGCATCTCACAATTGATGAAATATGGCAAATATTCAATGGAGGTAGGGGCATGATATGGTGAATACACAATAGTAAATGTATATCAAGTCAAGACAGAATGAAGGAGTGGCAGGATATTTTCAGCAAGGTCTGTCAGGTACAGGGCACCTGAGCGTCAGGACTTCTAATGTCTTCAGCATTGCTGGTTTAAGCCCTCCATCTTCTTGGTTCACCCAAATGAGAAGCTGCAGGTGATACTGACAGAGATAGACTGGTGATCAGAGAATTGATTTGTTCATTTACAAAGGTAAATGTACCAATTCCAGAACGAAATCTGGTTGTCTTCCCAGACCATTCATCTTAGTAGGCAAATTTCCCCCACTGCATCATAGATTAGTGTGGTGACACATGTGCAGCAACTCCTGACAGACATCACTGATCAATTGTGGCATTCTTTTCCACTGAGCCCAGTAATGGCCTCGGCATCCTCCTCGCTTCAGTGCTTCAGGCAGCCACGACCAGTCAATTGGAGCTGGCGCTCGAGTGGAATCCTATCTACCAATCCTGGATTAGAAGACTGCAAAGCAAACATGTAATTAGAAGTAAAAGAATTACATATTCTTTACTATTTTCTCCTTCTCTTTTTCCATTAATCCAGAGTAGCCTGATGCATTGCTTTTCTCCAAACCAGAGATACTTTAATGCCAAGAAATAGGATCACACGAGAGCCATTTCCTTTAGATGATGCTGGAAGCCCAATTACAATTCCTTCTAATAACCTCTTAAACACTCCTCCAGTCTGCTGCCCTTCTATGGGTCACACCAGTGCTCTGCCTGCCATGAGAAAATAGAATACAGGTGTTTTGGCTGTGGCCATAGTTCCACAAAACTGCACACTGAAAATATCAGGGCTTATGGGAAAAATAGAGTTGGAGAACATGATTTAAAACGTATGGAGCCCTGAACCAAGCACTAACAAAAACAATAAATGTCACTGTACGGTGGCTAGCACAGCTACATTCTCCCAGCCCCTGCAATTAGCTGCAGCAATCCATTCTTTGTAGCCTAAACCCTGGACATCGTGTGTCTTCTAGATGTAGGTTTTAGAGGGCAATTGTTTAAAAAAACAAAAACAAACAAAAAAACCCCACAAAAAACCCCTATTTTTATTCTAAATTAAAAATAGAATCTAGGATGCAGTCTTTTTTCTTCCTTTCTTTTTCCCATCAATCTATCATTTTAGTGTAGGGAAAGTGTCCTGTGGTTTCATCATCTGCACTTGCACCTTTGCTGAAGAGCTGATCATGGTGGAAAACCCTGCACTTCTTCTGGCCTTTGAAACAGTCGCTACTTAAGGGAAAGAAGGCACCTCTGTAGATTTCCAGTTGGTCTCTGAGGATCTTCACATTTGGTAAAGCTTTATCTTTGCTTGTGAGAAAACATCCTTCAATTGCTTCCAAATGTAAGCATGTATGTGAAACCAATATGACTCCTCCAATACTGATCTCCTGTTTCTTGTCTACAGTAGTCCTTTTTATTCATAGGGGATATATTCCAAGACCCCCAGTGGATGCCTGAGACAGTGGGTAGGACTAAACCCTGGATGTACTTTAGTGATCTCTGATTTGTGGCTTCAGTTCCCATGGTTCAGTTAATCATGGTCAACTGTGGTCCAAAAATTTTAAATGGAAAATTCTAGAAATAAATAATACATGAGTTTTAGATTGCACACTGTTTTGAGCAGCATCATGAAATCTCATGCCATCCCTCTCACACTGTCCCTTTTCAGCCACACAGGATGAAACTCATTCTCTGTCCAGTGTATCCACGTTGCGTACACCACCTGGCCAGTCACAATTATTTAAATAACTTTATTACAGCATCTTGTTATACTTGTTCTATTTTTTTATTAGTTATTATTGTTAATCTCTTACTGTTCCTAATTTATAAATCAAACTTTATCATTGGTATGTATGTATAGGAAAAAACATAGTATATATAGAGATTAGTACTCCCTGTGTTTTCAGGAATCTGGAGGACTTGAAATGTATCTAACCCATTAAGGCTGATACTGTATGAACTACTTCACATAAAAACAAAAAACAAAAGAAAAAGTTTCAAAACAAAACCGAGGCATTGTAAAAGACTGTACATAATTTTATTGCTTTATTACATTCTTGTACATCACTTTAATTAGTTTTGGGCATGTAAAAGTCTTGACAGCAGATAGAGATGTCACTCACTTGTGATTTTGATACAGTGCACTTCTTTTTTAAATCTTTATCCATTCCAGTATCTGAGGGTGACTCTCTACTTCAATTGTCTCTAAATTCAGGGAAATCTTATTGTCTCCTAGTTATACACTAATTTGCTTGGGGCAGTTTCTGAGTAATAATCTCCTTGCTTTGGCATTTCCCCAATCCATTGTGTGTGTGAGGTATTGACCACTGGCAATAATGAATAGCTATGAAGGCTGAGAGGGTATGGAGCTGATTCATTGGCCTTCATACTATACTTCCTCGCCTTCCTCTACTCTGCTGCCAATGTAAACCTAACCCATGCCATGGTACATAAACAGCAGAAATTGAATATTTGGTTAACTTATTCTTTTATTGCCTCTATGCAAAGCAGAAAGGCAATCCATGGCAAGATGAGAAAAATAAGAAGAATTACAAGGTTTTTTCATAGGGCTAAATGTATTATGTTTATATCTTTTCTATTAGTTTTGTTCTTTTGTAAATTCTCATAGCTCTATTTTTGTTTAAAAAATTTTTAATTATAGAATTTCTATCATTTGGATCTTGAAATATCTTCCAAAGGTCCATGTGTTAAAGGCTTGGTCCCCAGGGTGTGGCTACCGGGAGGTGGTAGAACCTTTGAGAGGTGGGCCTTAGTGATAGATCATTGGATTATGCCCCTAAAAGGGGAATGTGGGACTCTGGTCTTTCTCTCTTTGCTTCCTGGATGTGAAGTGAGTGGCTCAACTCTGCCACATGCTCCTGCCACAACGTGCTACCTCGCCACAGGCCCAAAGTCAAGGGGGGCACTTGATTATGAACTGCAACCTACAAAACTGTGAGCCAAAACAAATCTTTTCTCTTTATAAATAAATTATCTCAGATATTTCATTATACTAACAGAAAGCCGACTAACACAAGAATAAAAATATATTGGTTCTTAAAACATGAAGAAAGACTTTGCTGGTCCATGAAATAAAAATACATAAAATCACTGCTTTGGGGTGAGGCTTGATGTGTCTCAAAACAACAATCTCTGCCAGCCTGAAGAATGTTTTCCAGAAGAGGGGCTGGGGGAAGGGAGGAGCTAAGGTAAGCTGTGAAAAAGCATCAGTAATCTTAGGCAGCACTGAGATTCAGGGTTGTCGAGTGGATGAGTCATTGTTTAAAAATAGAATGAAATCTTGTGTAGAACTGTATTTCCCAGATATCTGCACAACCTGCTTTCATACAAATATTAATCTAGATGGAACAAGGATCTAGAGTAACATATTCTTCATTTGTTCACCTGTGATTAAATATTCAGGTAGTAACCATGAAAGGTTTGGAGGAAAAAGGGACTGGGGAGAAAAGACTTAATTAAATGTGGCATAAATACCTACCTTAAAATTTTGTGTCTTACAAGGTAAGGGTGGTTCTCACTGATTCTCTGTATGTATCTCCCCATTCTTGCTATATTCTCAGGCATTGATTATAGCAACAATCACTTGCCTATTTATAAAACTAGGAAGAAATATAAATAAATGAGAGATCAGACCTTACTCTGATGTCAAGGAAAATGTCTGTTTATGTATTCATAGATGGAGAACTAGTCCAAGCACTCTGAGAAAGATCGGACTTCAGAGTGTGTCAACAGTGAACAATACTATCAATCATTAAGTAAATTTCCATGATCCAGGAAAGAAGATCAGGGACATGAAAGTTGAATACAGATTTTTGTTTCTTTAAACACACAAGATGTTTTCTTTCACCCGGATTCAAAATGTAATGTTCCTAACCCTTTCTCCTATTAAAAAAAAAAATCTCTCTGGGGTTTGATGAAAATCCAATAAAATGTTGCTGATTTTTCTATGCTTAACTCATCAGAATGTAATTTGGTAAGAGACGTTTCGTGTTTAAAATCCGTTGAGTCCTCAGAAATAGCAAGTCATGGGGGCTGTGTCTTAATCATCTTTGTATTCCTGGTATCTGTTACTCCATTGTACATTGAATAAATGTTTGTTCAAAGAATGTATGCATGCAGGCCAACAAAAAACGAACTCAAAACTGTTGAAAGTTTTAAATTCTCAGCATTCAAAGGGTCTCTAAATGTGGTAGATTTTTTTTTCTATTAAAATAATTTTCTTTGGTTTCTCAGCCTATTTTTTTTTCTTTCTGAGTAGCTATGCTATTAGTCTCCTATTTCATCACACTCGGTACGTCACTGTTCTAACATTCTTTGTGAGCAATTGCTGTGAGCAGGTCAACAATTATTCTACTATCCACCATCCTTTCTCTGTCACCTATATGTCATTACTCCTAGAGAGCAGAACTCTCTGCTTCGGCTGCACTTCCTATAGACAATGGACAATTTATCGGGAGTATTTGAATCAGCCTGAATTTCATATAGGAGGTGAAGATCTTATCTCATTAAATGCTATTGTCAAGAATACTTTAAAAGTATGTACAATATAGAAGAGTGTATAAGTGCTATGGTTTGAGTAAGTGTCCCTCAAAGGCTATGTGTTAAGGCTTAGTCACTAGCCTATGATGTTGGGAAGTGGTGGAGCCTTTAAAAGGTGGAGCATAGTGGGAGAAAGTTAGGTCGCGGGGGGCGGGGGGTGTGCTTTTGAAGGGATTTTGAGAACATAGCCCCTCTTCTTCCTCTCTCTTTCTTCTCAGCTGCCACAAGGTGAGCTGCTTTGCTCTACCAGGCAATTCCTACTATGATGTATTTGCCACCAGCCCCAAAACAACAGGACAAAGCAACCGTGGGTTGGACATCTGAAATGGCAAGTCAAAATAAATCTTTCTTCCTTATAAGCTGATTTTATCTCAGGTATTTTGTTACAGTTCTTTAAAATTATTCTCCCTCCTCCCCCTGGGAGATAGTAAATACATTCTAGAAAGCTATAGGTGTCAGAAAGTAAAGAAATCACTTTTTCTGAGTGACCTGGCCAAAATATACCTCTATCTTTTTAAAATTATTCCTTAAAATTTTTCTATACTCCATTATTATGGAATGACACATGTCATATACCCATGAAATATATGTTATAGTATTAAGAAAATGATGATAAAGATTATCTCTTAATTACACATTGCCTATTATTGAAGGTAACTGATTTACTGGGATAATAATGATAAAGTTGGGATGCTGATTATACCACTTAGACTACTTTTAGACATATTTCTTTGAATGTTGTACCTCTTTGGGCACTGATTTTTGAGGCTCTCAGTCCTGTAGCATCTTATGCTATAGTACTTAATATTCATAAACAGCTTTATCAATACATAGGTGCTTTCCTGCAGAGATGGTACATTTTTAATTGGTTGTTATGTGTTGTGTTCAACATTTCATCTTTCCTCTGTTCTAGTCATCTCTCCAGTGTTCTATTATATTTAATGGTGATTTCATAATCCTGTTTCTTTTTCATGCTTTAGGGAAAGTATTGCTTGTATTATGGACTTCTGGCTACAGAGCTCTGAGTCCGGAACTAGAGAGCTTACTTAAAATTACTGTTGGTTGCAATACCCTAGGTATGAAGAGAGTGATGTGGTTGAGCTGAATTCTCAGTGGAGCTTTTCACTTTATTGGTATTTGTCTATTCTATTTTAATAAACCGTTGGGTAGATGCAGGCAGAATGTGCCACAAATCAATTATATGATCCATGTAGCAGCTTTAGTGGGCTCAAACTGCAAAGGATACATTTTGCTGATATTGTATATTTAATTGATGAGGTCTACATTGAATCTGTTTAGATATATTCTATCTTTTAAAGTCCTGAAAACATTGAGTAGTTTATTTCGATGAGCATTTGTTCAGAACAAGCACACAATAAAGAATAAG
Organism: Xerus rutilus; assembly: GCA_028644305.1. NCBI lineage: Eukaryota > Metazoa > Chordata > Mammalia > Rodentia > Sciuridae > Xerus > Xerus rutilus. The sequence continues at coordinate 61,563,621 of CM053404.1, read as the reverse complement.
ATATGGTTTTCTCTAATACTGTTGCAGTAACAAGAGACAAAACAATAGTTGTATCACATTTTCCTTTAGCATTTTTAATTTTATAGAAATTGTTCTGCCTTTCAGTAAGTTTTAGTGTGTTCATTCATTAATTCTTCCAAGTTCTTTTTGTTCCTAGCAATTGCTCAATACTATGAAAGGTGTGATGGTTCAAAAACCAGTTCCTTTCTGTAAGGTGATCTAACAGATTTGGAATCCTTTGGTTTTCATGTAAATATGAATGCTCCATTACAATCTCTCAAAGATCCAATTGCTTGAGATTCTAGGATGCAGAGGGCCAAAAATGCTTTCAATAGCCAATCCAGAGATAAAGTAAAAACCATTTTTCCCAATGGATCCTTACCACTACTTCTTCCCTTGATTAAGTCAATAGATGCCTCATTCCCCAATGAATGAATCCTGCATTCCTCCTCCCATTCCCCATCCTTTCTCCTCTCGAACCACCCTGCAATCTGCCCACTGACATTGCTCTGATTCTCATACATGCTGAAGGAACCCAACAGCTTTATGTCTGGGCTTTGAGATTGCCACAAAAAGAATGAAGCCATTCTGATCATCAGGTCTAGAAATAGCCTTCCTTCCACTTTTAGTACTGTGAAAAAGAGAGCCAACTCTTCTTCTCAGGGAGATAATAATGGAGGACACAAACACAGGTGGTTTTTAGTCAACTTAATTGAGGTATAATTTATATGCAGTAAAATCTACCCTTTTCTGTGGACCGTTCTATAAATTTCATCAATGGATACAGTCGTGTAAACACTACTACAAACAATATAGAGAACATTTCCATCACCTCCTCAAACCCCTTTCTGCTTCTCTGACAACTACCAATCCATTTTTGTCTTTTCTAGAAAGTCATATAGACTTTGAGTCTGATTTTTTCCATTTAGATAATACTTCTGAGATTCACTCATGCATTAATTACTAGTTTTTTCTTTTTTATTACTAAATAGCTTTTTATTTGTGAATGTACAATATTTTTTAACCTATTTATCATGTGATGAATATTTGAGTTATTTTCAGTTTGGGGCAATTACTAATAAAGCTGCTACAATCATTTGCATACAGATTTTGTGTGGATGTATGTCTTCATTTCATCCCAGAGAGTAGGGTCACTAGGTTACACGGTAAGTGTATATTCAACTTTGTAAGAAGCAGCCATGTTTCCCAAAGTGGCTGTGCCATTTTTCATTCCCAAGAGTGAGACATGAGAGTTCCAGTTGCATCCTTTCCTTTACAGTACTTGGCATCAGAATTTTTGACTTGAACCATTGTTGTAGGTGTGTCATGGAATCTCATTGTAGTTTTAAAAGGCATTTCCCTAATGACCAATGATGTTCAGTATTTTTTTGTGTGCTGACTTGCTATCCATATTTCTTCTTTTTTGTATGTGGTAAATGACACAAAGATGAAATTTTCCATTAGTCACACCTACTGACAAACAATAATTTGTTTTTTGTCTCTGGATTTGCTCATAATGGATATTTCATAAAAATGGAATCTTTTTAAGATGTGGCCTTTGTGACTGGCTTCTTTCACCTGGCATAATATTTTCAAGGTTCACCCATGTTATAGCATGTATAAGTACTTCATTCCTTTTTATAGCTGAATTGTATTCTACTATATGGATATACCACATTTTGTATATCTGTTCATTAGTAGATGGACATTTGGGTTGTTTTCAGTTTTTGGCTATTTTAATGGTGCTGTTAAGAACATTTGAAGACACATTTTCAATTTTTTTTTTTTGAGTATATACTAGGAATGGAATTGCTGGGTGATATTGTAATCCTATAATTAACTTATTGAGGAACCACCAGTGACAGTGGCTGAACCATTTTTCCCACCAGCAAGTACAATCATTTCACTTCTCCATATTTCACAAACACTTGTTATTTTGCATTTTAAAAAACAATAGCCGTGTCAATGGGTGTAATCTTATTGTAGTATCTCATTGTGGTTTTGATTTGCATTTCACTAATGAAAAGTAGTGTTGAGCATGTTTTCCTGTGGCCATTTTTACTTCTTCTTTGGCAAAATGTCTATTCAGGTCCTTTGTTAATTTTTTAATTGGGCATTTTTTGTTGTTGTTTAGTTGTAAGAGTTCTTTATATATTCCGGATAGTAAATTCTTATCAGACATGTGATTCATTAATATTTTCTCTCATTCTGTGAGTTGTCATTCTACTTTCTTGATAATCCTTTGATGCACATTAAGTTTTGAATTTCGAGGAAGTCCAAATTACCTTTTCTTTTGTTGCTCTTATTTTTGTTGTTGAATCAAAGATATCATCGCTGAATCCAAGGTTGTGAAGATTTACTCCTATGTTTTTTTTCTAAGGAATATTCTGGTTTAGCTTGTATATTTCGGTTTTTGTTCCATTTTGGATGAATTTTTATGAAGTGTAAGATAAGAGTCTAGCTTTTTTTTTTGTATGTGGATCCAGTTGCTCCAGTGCCATATGTTGAAGAAAGTATTCTTTCCCCATTGAATGTTACTGAGATCACTGTCAGAAATCAACTGGCATTCCATTGATCTATGTCTATCCTTATGACACCGCCACATTTTCTTGGTTACTGTGGCTTTGTAGTAGCTTTGAAGTTGGAAGATGTGAGTTTTCCAACTTAGATCTTCTTTTTCCAAAAATTGTTTTGTCTATTTAGGGAGCCCATGAAATTCTATATAAATTTTAGAATCAGAGTTTTTATTTCTGCATAGATCACTCAGATTTTGATATAGAAATGAATCTGTAGATCACTTCGGGTAACACTGCCATCTTAAATACATCTAGTCTTTCAATATATGACATCTTTTCATTCACTTAGGTCTTCTTTCTTTCAATAATGAAAAAAAGTTCTCAGTGTAGAATTTTTATTACTCCCTGGTTAAATTCAAATCTCTTCTTTAAAGAGGTATATTTTCAAATCTTTTGCCCATTTTAAAGCAATTGGGTTATATATATTTTTATTACTGATTTGTGGAAATTTTTCATATATTCAGAGTACCAGTCTTTTATCAGATTTGTGCTTTGTAGATTTTCTCCAAGTCTATGGCTATGTTTTCATTTCCCCAACAGTGTCTTTCAAAGATACTGTTTTTACTTTTTATCAAGCTCAGTGTATCCATTTATTTTTTATGGTTTGTACTTTTTGTGTTCTCAGAAATGTTTACTAAACCCAGATCATAAAGATTTTCTCTTACGTTTTCATCTAGAAGTTTTGCAGTTTAAGGTTTTTTGTCTATGATCCTATGATCTTTTTTCTTTTGGTACTGGGGATTGAACTCAGGGATGTTTAACCACTGAGCCATATCCTCAGGCCTTTTTATTTTTTATTTTTTCTTGCTAAGTTGCTTAGGGCCTTACTAAGTTGTTAAGACTGGCCTTGAGTTTGTAAACCTCTTACCTCAGCTTCCTGAGCCTCTGGTATTACAAGTGTGCACCACCACACTCGGCTCTATCGGGCATTTTTAGGTAATTTTCATATAAGGTGTGAAACATGGACCTTTGAATCTAAAGTAATATGTTCTCATTTCTATTTTATCGCATCACTTTAGGCAAAACATTCAATAAGTACCTCAGTTTCCTCATTTAAAGCAAAGATAATATTTACTTCCTGATCTGTCAGAACTGTTGTGAGGATCAGACAAAAACAAGCATAAAAGTACTTCTAAAATCAGAGTATGAAAAATGTTAACTATGATTATTTCTAGCTGACAGCAAGAAAAGAAAGATGGTATAAAAATGTGTTGTAATTGGGAAAAAGCCAGCACTCAGAAAAATTATCAGCAGTAAAAGGAGGTATGTAAAAGCTTTTTTAAAAAAAAATTTAATTCATTTATTCTACCTAGGTATACATGATAGCAGAATGCCTTTGGATTCATTGTACACAGATGGAGCACAACTTTTCATTTCTCTGGCTGTACATGATGTAGAATCACATCATATATGCAGTCATACATGAAGCTAGGGCTATGATGTCCATCTCATTCCACCATATTTCCTGCCCCCTATAAGCTTTTTCAATAGGGTTGGTTTGAAATCCAGCTTTGTTACTTCCTAGCATCTCATCCCCACATAAGGTACCTAAGCCCTCCAATCCTCAGGTGGGGAAAGGAATATAAAATCCACAGAGTAGTTGGAAGAGGAAGTTACATACTCGCTGAACTTCATAGAAAAGGGGATCAATAAGTGATATTTCCGAGAAAGAGAGAGAGAGAACAAAATATATATTGTCTAAAATATTGATGGGAACGAACATGGCACACAGAAGTACTACAACAGACGATGAAGACAATGGTGAAAGGGTGGATAAGAGATCTGAAATAGAAACCACAGAACCTCTACTTCAGACACTTCTGACTGACAGCAGCCATGTCCATAACTTAGCTGAATATCCAGGCAGCCTGGCATGGGAAACCAGAAGCACTGGATTCAGCTTCTCCCTCCAGCCTCATTGTCCCATATTCTGGTTGTACCCTACATCTCTGCCAAACTGACTTACTAGCCTTTCCTCAAATGCACTTTTGCCTCTGGGAAAGTGTATGTGTTACTGCAACATTGCTCCAACATCACTCCCCTTGCTTGTCTGGCTTCCTCATTTCGTAATTTCTAGCTTTTCCAAGCACATCTTTTAGGAAGCTACCACTTCCACCTCAAGTCTACTCTGTGCTCACATAGTAGGTACACTGTGCATACATTTCTTACAGCAAACTGCACTTCATCATGATTTTCTGTTTATTGGTCACCCTTGCTGTTTGACTGTATGGAAAACTCCTTGAAGGAAGAGAGATGTCATTGAATTTTTAGAACTCAGTACAATGTTTGGCACATAGTAGCAGCTCAACAAATGTGTGTAGATTGAAAACATGAGTATGTATTGTTAATTTTAATGTCAGTCTGGTTCTTGCCAACTAAACTTCTTTCGTTTGCTCTGTAGCACAATACTAGTATCTACTCTAAATAGATCAAGCAGATTTATCCTTCGTGAAATAGTGCTGGAACAGGGCCTATTTCTCTTAGGACATCCATGCTCACGTGAGAACATCCACTATCTAGTTTTAAGTGTTCTTCCTGGGTACAGATATCTATATCTATATCAATACCTATATATTTCTATATACACACACGTACATATACATTCATGTATATATATGGTATTAATACTTAATTCTTGGTCCATATATGTGTGTATATGTATATATATGTATGTGTATGTATGTATATATGTGGGTGTATATCTATATGTTCACACACATATATACACATACATACAGATGTACACACATACACACATGGTATGTATAGTGGGCAAATGACACAAGCTTCTTTTAAAAGTTTTATATACGGTATTGCTGTTCAAAATAATTAGTTATTTTGAAGAAGTGTGATACTGGCTAAATGGCAGGGTGAGTCCCAAGAGTGCTTGAGAAAAAAAATGATATCATTCAACTTGTATGTGCTAAAACATTTAATAGTTCATATAACATGGAATTTTGTGAAAAGGGGAAGTATCTGCCCATATAAACTTCAATTAAGCTGTGACTGTACATCCTGACATAGTGATCAGAACTTCTCAGCTGATGATCTCACATATATATTCATATATACCTCATAGTAAACTAAAGCAAGTGGCTGGGTTTATGTGCCAGTGACAGTGAGAGGGGAGATCACTCAATGGAATGTTTAAAATTGACACCTGCTAGGTTTCCTATTGCTGATAAATTGGGTCATGTCTCATCCACCCATCCCAAAAGGCCCATGTTGTCCAAAGGTTACTATAAACTTAAAGGCACATAGGCAAGAGCACTCTTGTGGCCATAATTTCATGCCAGGAAATGCTGACTCATGGCACAAGTGTGTTAAACTGTCAAATGCTGGAAAATGTGTAAATTAGTTTGTAAATGAATGACAAGAAGTTAGAAGATCTTTAAAGCTTAAAAAGAAAAAAGAAAGAAAGAAAATCCAAATGGCAAGAGCTTTTCGTGTCCTTAGGCACCCACCGCTTTTACCTTACCTTGTTCTGCTGTTATTCAACAGGCCCTTATGGGTACAACCAAGAGTCAGAGCCCCTAGTGATGAATCTGTTTTTCTGAAACATCCCTTTCTGGAACTACTAGCATATGTGAAACAGAGAGAAGAGAGAAACTCTCAGAAGAGAGTAAGAAAAAAGAAACAGCGGGGCATGAAGAGAAGTATTCAAGGGAAGAGGGCAAGATCTACACAGGGCTAAGCTCCCAGGAAAGAAATGACTAAGTACTTTCATGTCACCTCCTCACACCTTCTCTTCTCTTATTGCCACTATTTATAGTATTAATTGATAACCTGCTTTATGTGTCTGTAGTAAATGTTTTCAGCTGTGTTATTCAATTTCACCCTAATCAGAATTCTAAGAGTTCAGTTCAGTTGTTGCTTTTTACAGATGAGGACTTGAGGCTTAGCATCATAGTCTCTTTGCTCAAAGTCACACATGGAATCTAGATGTGAACCTAAGTCTGTCCAACTCCCAAGCCCAAGATCACAATCATACCACATTATTAATAATCCAGAAATCCTGAAGCATAAATATGGGATAAATGCCAAAGTGCTGGCTGCAGAATGACCAAGAAAGCAAGACCACATATTTATGCCCATGGTATGATGCACTGGCCAATGTCTTTTATGGTGCCAGACTTAAAACTGCTTTTACAATCAGCTTGCTGACCACAATAAAGCAGATAAATATGTTAGTTATATTTTTTAGTTATATCTAAAAACTGTTTAAAAAATTATCAAGATTGACGATCCATTTTATTAAAAAGATTTAAGTCCACTTATTTCAGTTGTTTCTACAAAACCAAATTCAATCTTAAATTTTAAGTACATGATCCAACTGATGATATGTTGAAGAATACATGTCTGGCTTAGAACATGCTATAGTTTGGATCTTCTATGTCCCCCAAAGGCCCATGTGTTAAAGGCTTGGTCTAGTGGGTGGTACAAGTAAGAGGTAGATCCTTTGAGACATGGAGTCTAGTGGGAATTCCTTAGGTCGTTGAAGGCATGGTGGAATTGGAGGAGATTAAGGGACCCTGACCCATTCCTCTATTTCTTTGCTCCCTGGCTCATGATATATGCTCTTGCTACCACACGCACTTGCCTTAAGTGCTGCCTAATCATAGGCTCAAAACAATAGGGCCAAGCAATCATGAACAGGCACCTCTAAAACTGTGGGCCAAAATAAACTTTTTCTTTTTATACATTGGTTGTCTTAAATATTTTCCCACAGGAACATTAAATGGACTAACACAGAGAGACAGTCCCAATCTTGTTGAAATAAGGGAATAGCTTTGAAGCAGACAACAATCGTTTGGATTTACTAATTTTGTATATTTTGAAATCAGTCACTTCCTTACAATTCCAATTTACCTAAAATAACTACATGGGGATAATAGAAAATGCATAAGAGAAAAAATTGAAATATTAAGGACTGTTTGATCTTTTAGTGCTAAAATCAGATACAATTACCCACCAGAAATAAATTTTATGAGAGGATAATGTGAATGTGTGAGTGGCCTCAGGTTGTTCTGTGTGGTCACTTCCTTCCTGCACCAAACACAAATCCATAAGGAAAATTTCTGGCCTTAAGCTGATGTATATTTGCTTTTTTTCTCTCTTATTCCTCTTAACTCCTAGAAAGTAATATGCCAACTGAGGTCATCAGTTGAGGAAGGCCCGAAGAGGCAAAAACAAGAGGACTTTCTAGGGAAAAGGTGAAGACTTCCATGTCCAAGAGGGGAAAAAAAAGGAGTCAAGAGTGCAGAATGTGAATGTTAGTGTGAATAAAGGAAAGAGCGAAAGAAAAAACGGGGAAAAAAGGAGATGAGCCTGCATGGTGGATTGTCAGTAAAGCTTTAATGGGGAATTAAGAGTTCAGGGTGCAAAGAGAAAATCTGAGGGAACCTCCAGAAGTGACATATACAAGGAATGAAAAACAAGATTTACAAAAGCATTTCTGAGGATGAAGAATTTTGTATACTCTTTAGAGTTTCATCAGAGATACCAGTAAATACTGGAATTATGCTAAATTCCTTTTGACTGTTGGATTGTGTTTCTTTGACTTTAACAATATTCCAAGACTGGGACACAAAGGACTCCTGATTTATCCAGGTTATAGTAGTATGACATTCACAGTGGTACTCCTAACACTGGATTCACAGAAGAACTTCAGGTTGTTGATAAAGCCTCATAACTGTATGCAGTTTCTATGTTTATGTGTACATGTATTTTTGTAATGAAGAAAATATGACTTTTATCAGATCCTTTAAGAGTTAATGATCCTGCTATTTAAAAAATGAAAGGAGAAAGAAGTTTATTAAAGCAAAAGACTAAGTGAAGAAATATAATTATAGAAAACAATTGATTTCTAATTCTACTGCTCAAATTTAATAGGCTAGTCCAAATCAATTTTTTTTAAGATTCTTTTAAAAAAATTTTTTTTAGTTGTAGATAGACACAATATCTTTATTTATTTATTTTATGTGGTGCTGAGGATCGAACCGAGTACCTCACATGTGCAAGGCAAGTGCTCTACCACTGAGCCACAACCCCAGCCCAAAATCAATACCAAAGATATCAATGTGTTCATTGACCATCCGCCCCCTGCCCTAAATTTCCTCTCCTGTTTTCCTTGGTATTTGAAAATATATTTGATAACTTTAAAAAATAAAGCAACTCATGAATGTGCCACATAAAGTGGAGAAAAGGGCCACTAACATTTTCAGGATATGAGGAAAGATGGAGAAAATTAGAGTTAAACCTGAACACAAATCAGAGATTAAGTACAATTTGGGAAAGGCACCATGCTAGACACTGAAACAAAGGAAAGACAACATAAATAATTACAACCAGAGTATTAAGGTTATCAAACTGACTAAATGTCCCCTGTCAACTTACACGGAAAGGCATTTCCAGTGGTTATTTTTCTGCTGAAAGTGTTAATATATTCTGCCTATTATAGGAATCTTATTGCAATGTATCATGGACTAAGCATTGCATTATATTAACTGGATAAACATTTAAATTATGGAGGCAAATAGCTGCAAAAGGAAGAACTGAGAACCATAAACAATCTGCTATTGCTTTGCTAAGTTTGCTTGAACCACCTACTGGAGTATTTTATTCAACCCCAAAACCAGAGGCATAGAAGCAGCTCCTAAGTTGTTCGGACACATTCTTTCTTCATCTGCCACATTCCTCATTTAAAAGTAGCACCCCAAATCACACACTATTATTTTCCTCAAGAAAAATTCAATTTAGAGTCTTAGGAAAAGGTGGTTGGCAAATATTAATCTCTACAGTTTCAAGAACAGAGAACTAGGCATATTGTAGGCATTCATTAAATGCTTGCTAAATAATTTTTTTTTTTTTAAATATTTTTTTAGTTATAGATGGACACAATGTCTTTATTTTATTGCTTTGTATGTGGTGCTGAGGATCGAACCCAGGGCCTCACGCATGCGAGGCAAGCGCTCTACCGCTGAGCTACAATCCCAGCCCCAAATGCTTGCTAAATAATTGTATGAACAGTTTTTACTCTTGTGCTGCCATTGTGGATATGTGATAGAGACAGCATTGGGCATGGGAGAACACTACCAGGCAAAGAAGAAATGGCTTTCCTAACGAAATACTCTCATGTTTCTCTCAGATAGCAGCTACTCCCTTATAGTGGCTGGAGCTTTGGAGAGTTGATGACCTCCCTAAAGATTTTATGAAGGACGTGGGACCCACTGCTTCCTAAAGGCATCTACAAGGGATTCAGAGGAAAGTAGGTTATAATAGACAGAAATAATGTCCCCACCAAGATGCCCACATCTTAATCTGTAAGACATAGGCATATATGGAAAGAAGGAATTAAGGCTGCAGATGGAATTAAAATTACTAATCATCCGAACCTGACATGGGGAGACTAGAGTGGATTATCCCAGATGGGATCAATGTCCTCACAAAGGTCTTTAGAGGAAAAGTGAGGTAGGAGAAAAGGTCAGAGTGGTTCCATGTAAGAAGAACTTGATGCTGTTGCTGGCTTTAAAAAGAAGGAAGAAGGGCTCAAGCCAAAGAACATGAACAGTTTCTACAAACTGGGAAAGATCAAGAATTGGAAGGACTACAGCCCTGATAGCATTTGGCCTTTCCCCAATGAGACCCATTTTGGCCTTCTGACCTCCAAAACTGAAAGTTAATAATAAGCTAGAAAATTTCTGGTAATTTGTTATAGTTACAATATGAAATGATGCGAAGGAAAGGGCTAAGAGGCAAGTAGACTGGCCTTGTCATTATTATCCATGGAAGCTCAAGGAAGCTATTTTTATCTCTCTGAGATACTCATAGTTGTGGTGGGTTAAAATTATTAAATTTGAGACTACTTTTAAAAATCAATATATTGTAAATAATTTATTTGGGATTTACCAATAAACATTTAAAAATCTGAATTTATTTACTTACTATTTTTATAATGGCATTTTTAAAAAGAAGCGTACCATGGTTTGAATATGGTCTGCGTGTGTCCCCCAAGGGTAGGTTGGTCCTGAGTGTGGCAATGTGAGAAGTGATGGGATCTTTTAGAACTGGAGCTTGGTGGCAGCTGGTTGGTTGGTTGGAGGTGCTGTCCTCAGAAGCAGTTAAGGTAGTTCTTTGTGCAACCCTGAGTTAGTTCCTGTGAGCCCCTCCCCACTCTAGCTTCCTGTCTCCCCATGTGATCTCTCCTTTCTGCGTGTGCTTTTGTCATTGTGATGACATCCACCATGGGATCACACAGCTAATGGAGCCCTCACCAGGGCCAGTGCTGTGATCTTTGGACTTTCAGCTTCCAACATTGGAAGCTAATAAATCTCTCTTCTTTTCAAGTTACCTAGCTTCAGGCATTTGATTATAGTGATGGAAAATGTACTAATAGAAGCAGTTTAGTTTCATAGAAAAATCAAGAGGAAGGTACAGAGATTTCTCATATACCCCTTCACACAGTCACAGGCACCCCTATTATCTCCCACTAAGTGGTACTTTGGTACAGTTGATGGAACTTCATGAACACAACATTATTACCCCAAGTTCATAGTTTACATTAGGGTTCACCTTTGGTGGTGTACATGTGAAATGAATAATGACCTATATTCACCATTATAGTATCAGAGGACTACCATAAAAATCTTGCTCTGCTTAGTCATTCCTCCCTCCTCCCTCCTAACCCTTGGCAACCACTGACCTTTTTACTGTTTCTATAGTCTTATCTTTTCTAGACTGTCATAAATAGTTGGTATCATATAATATGTACTTTTTCAGATTTGCTTATTTGACTCAGTAATATGCATTTAAACTTCCTCCATATCTGTTTATGGCTTGATAGCTCATTTATTTCTAGTGCTGAATAATATTTCATTGTACCACAGTTCATCCATTTATTCACCTACTGAAGGATATTTTTATGCTTCCAAGTTTTGGCAATTATAAATAAAGCTACTATAAACATCCATGTGCAGATTTTGTGTGAACATAAGTCTCCAATTCCCTTGAATAAATACTAGGGAGAGTGATTGCTAGTTCATATAATAAGAGTATATCTAGCTTTCTAAGAAATTACTAAACTGTCTTCTAAAATCTGTACTATTTTGCATTCCCACCAGCAATGAATGAGAGCTACTGCTGCTCCACGTCCTCACCAGTATTTTTTTTTTTTTGGTACTGAGGATTGAACTCAGGGGCACTCGACCACTGAGCCACATCCCCAGCCCTATTTTGTGTTTTATGTAGAGACAGGGTCTCACTGAGTTGCTTAGTGCCTCGCCATTGCTGAGGCTGGCTTTGAACTTGCGATTCTCCTGTCTCAGCCTCCCTAAGTGCTGGGATTACAAGCGTGAGCCACCGCGCCCGGCTCTCACCAGTATTTGATGCTGTCAGTGTTCTAAATTTTCACCATTCTAGGTACATAGTGGTTCATGGTCACTTACAAGACTACTTTTGCTTTTCCTTAATTTTTTTTTTTTTTTTTTTGGTATCAGGGATTGAACTCAGGGGCACTCGACCACTGAGCCACATCCCCAGCCCTATTTTATATTTTATTTAGAAAGAGGGTCTCACTGAGTTGCTTAGCATCTCGCCATTGCTGAGACTGGCTTTGAACTTGTGATCCTCCTGCCTCAGCTTCCGGAGCCGCTGGGATTACTGGGATTACAGGTGTGCGCCATCGTGCCCCGCCTACTTTTGACATTAAATACAATCACATCTTTGAATTGCCCTGCTCTGGGCTTGGCACACTACAGGTGCTCATCATTGCTGTCCCCCTTCTTTTTCTTCCTTTTCTCCACCCTCTATAGTACTTCATGCCAGGATGCAGTATAAACATCACAAAAGAAGAGAAGAGGGAAATAAAATAAAATTGATAGCAAGTGTCCAGCCTGAAGTGTCTGAGATGGGGAATCCACACCACCCACCACTGCTTGGGTCAAAAGGCAGCAGCTCTGTGTTCTAAGGAAGCTTTCACAATGTGAGGGTGTGTAGTGCTCTGCATTTGTATTTCAGAGAAGGAGTAAAAAAGAAAGGAAGTGGAGTGTGAGGAACAGAAAAAAACAGAGAAAAATAAGGAAATGAACATAAGAGGAGACCTACACTGGAAAAAATATATGGGTGAACTTTCCCCTTTGAGGGCAGTGTATCTCTACTCCAAAAAGAGGAAAAATTAAAAATGATCAGGTTGCTCCTCTTTCTTTTTTGTCCTTTGTCCTGCATCACCCTGTATTAGAAGATATTAACACACAAATATACATGAATTCACTAAAAGTACTGAGAAGGGTTGGGACACATAAATTTCTGTCAAATTCTTAAGGTTAAGATGGACTTTTTAAGTCAGGTGTGATGGTGCACGCCTGTAATCCCAGCAGCTCAGGAGGCTGGCACAAGAGGATCGCGAGTTCAAAGCCAGCCTCAGCCAATGGCGAGGTGCTAAGCAACTCAGTGAGACCCTGTCTCTACATAAAACACAAAATAGGGCTGGGGATGTGGCTCAGTGGTCGAGTACCCCTGAGTTCAACTCTTGGCACACACACACACACACACACACACACACACACACACACACAAGATAGACCTTTTAAAAGCATTGGAGAAATACTCTCTTGAGAAGAGTAGCTAAAAACTAACTAGTTAAATGATATTAAATCTCTTGACCTTTCAGTAATTATTCCTTTTTCTAAGGTGATATGTATGTAAATTGTGTACAGGTAAGATCTCTGCCACAAGAACAATGTCATGTTCTGTAGAACAATGCTCGAGATACTAGAGAAGTATATGTATAGTAGAAAATGCAAGCTCTGAGTCTGAATGACAACTTGTTTCCTTTTAGGTTTCACAGCCAGTGACTGAAGATTTGTAAATGTAGTGGAATAATTTCAACATCCAAATTGTAATAAAAATCATGGCTAGGGTTTGGATGTACATTGTGTTCAAAGAATTTTTTATTAAATTTTGTGATATTGCACAACTTTGAATAGGACATTTTATGGTTAGAACAAATCTATTTTTATTAATACATCAAATTTTTAGAAGTAAGTAGATTTTAAAACCATTTTTTCAGTTTATTAATAAATTATTTATGAGAAAGGCACAAAAAGAAACCTCACAAACTATTGTTCTTTTAAAGGAAGTGTTATATATTGCAAAGTGACTTGGTGTGTAATATATCCAGCTTCAAATTATAACAAGATTATTTCCCCGACTTCATTTTTCAAGCCAAGCTAAAATTGAGTTAAACATCATTTAAAGACATTAGCTATTGAGATTTTTCAATGCTCTGAAAAGGAAAAAGCAAAGTCTTCTAAGTGACCATGACATGTTTAAGTAAATATTTTCCCCAAAGGTTCACTGTATAATTTAACTTGAGAAGATATGGGTAAACACATAGACCTGCTGCAACATTTTAGGAAGTAATTTACCATTTCCTCTGATTTTGGAAAGCCCTTTAAATATACAAAATCTGCTGCAATTTCCCACAACACTGCTTTTTCTAAAGGCTTCCCAGCTTGGATAACTAGTAGTGCTGGTAAGTCTGTCAATGGATGGGCTCAGAAATCTCAGGGAAAAAAATGGACAACTCACTGCATCTTTTCTCCATCTACCCTTTCCTTTACTGACCCCCAAGTGACTTCACGACTGAGTTTACAGATCAAAAGGCTTTTTCTATAAATACTCACAAACTTCTTCTATGCAGAGATTTTCCAAAATGTCAACATTTACTTAGTAGAAAGAGCTTTAAGTCTGACCTGGTGGAGCGATCAGCAGGTTTATCTAACCCTAAAAAAAGGCTCAAGTAGCTGTACTTTGCAGGTACTCATCTTTCTCCCCTAAAGAGCTCTGCTGGCAGCAGTCAAAACCAAAGTGGGAACTTAATAAAAATGAAAATTGTGGTAGCAAAATATACTTACAAGGTTATTTTGACATATTGCAAAAATTTGAGAGGTTATAGTGGTTTCTATATAACCACAGTCCCGATTTAGAAAAACCCCAAACAGCTGCATTTTGATATATAATCTGCTTTGCTTGCAATAGGAATTTCAGGGTGTACATCTTCTGATGCCAGAATTTGGACATAACATTGATAAAAACTGTGCGTATCTCTTGTTGGAAAATATCAGGATGAGGAAACCTATAGAATTTACATTTCTCTTTAGGCAAACACACATTTGCACCAAAGATCCTGTTGCTTATTCTTATACTAGAGAGTGGTGAAGGATGAAAAGTCGTCAGCTGTGCTGGACTACTAAGAAAATCATGCTCATATCTCTGGATTCTCTGATTACCTGCGAATATCTCCATTTTAGGCATTTGGTAGCAACTGGTGGAGGCAAACCCGGCAAAATGTTTTCCAGCTGCTGGAAGATTAACTTCTGCACATCCTCAATGCTATGCTCCAAGTATGTAACTCCAAAAGGGACACTGGTGTGAATCACCAAGGAAGGTCCGATTTCTGATGACTCTGTTGTGTGAGAGGAACATAAAGTACACCTTAAATTGAGTGGGTAATGTGGGAGCATCTTTAGCAGTTCAATCTAGAGTTAAGAAATGATCATGATACCAGACAACAAACCAAGAAAAAACAAGAGTTTGATCTATGAAGCATAAATTAGGCTATTTCTGAAATTCAAAATTGAGCTTCTCTGAAGCTGACAACAGATTGAAGGTATATTTTGGAGACCCAATTGTTACATCTTGCTGAAGAACTGGAAGGAAGTGTACGAAGAAGACTTAATGTATATTGTCTTGGGTACAGTTATTTATTGGTATGTTTGTCTTCTCTCATCCACTAGATTGCAAACTTTTCAGGGCAAGCTCTACTTTTCTTTTTCTCCTCCTCTTTCTTTCTTTTCTTTTCTTTTTCTTTTTTGTACTAGGGATTGAGCCCAGGGGCACTCTACCACTGAGCTGCATTTCCCAATTTTATTTTTTATTTTGAGACAGGGTCTTGCTAAGTTTCTTAGGGCCTTGCTAAGTTGTTGAGGCTGGCCTTGAACCTGTGATCCTCCTGCCTCAGCTTCCTGAATTGCTGGGATTATAGGCGTGTGGCATTGCTCCCAGCCAGGACACTTTTTTATACATAGTCTATATTCTTAAATTCTGGGAACAAAGTAGATATTCAGGAAACACTCATTTTATGTTAAATAGATTGCAAAATATTTTGCTGAAATTACACAAATGCTAGAACAAAATATCTTTACTGCCTTCAGAAAGAAAGAAAACTTTTTTCTAAAAACAGAATTGTTCTCATGGTATCTTTATCTTTTAATAAACAATAAAAATAAAAGTGTGCTCCATTTACAACAGGGAGCTACTTCCCATTTTTATTTGCCACTGAATTTGTTTTTGTTATACTTTCATAAGTATAAGTAATGAGTGTCTGATTTATATCTTTCCCCCGTTAGTTGACTATAGGACAACTGAATAAAGTTTGAAGCCGAAAGCAACTTTGGGCAAGTGAGGCATTAGGAAAAGCTATCTTGGAAAGAATGTTAATAAGTTTGTCTGTTATCATTTGTTTAAATCATATGGAAGAGGAAGCTGGGGAAAAACAAGACTAGATTAGATATGCATGAAATATAATATGAAAGTTGGTGCTCTCCGTACTGAAAGGAGAGAATGTTAAAGTCGGTAAGGCACTGACACTGTTGGCAAGATTGATTCTGAAAATTGTTTAATGTGCGATTCTAAAAGGTCATACCATTCAAGCTATGTTGTTACAGTTTTACAGAGGGAAAACAGGACTGAATGGCATAAGCCACTTACTTGTTATATGCCCACTTACCTTCTTTACATTTCAGAAGGTTTTCTTTTCTTTTTGCAAAATGAGAATAAGTTACACCTAGCATAAAGGTCTATAGTGTGGATTGAAGAACACGAGGCATATGAAATGCTCAGCACAGTTTCTGGCACAGAGCAGGTACTTCGTAAGTGTGAGCTACAGGAGTGCGGCAATATAAGGGCAGTGTTCCTGAGGTGGCGTGCAAGTTATTGGTATGAGTTGTACTTCATTTCTCCATTGCTCTCAGTTCAGGGAACTCTAACTTACATATTTTACAGCAAAAGGGAAGAAAGTCCCAAGTCAAAAGGCTTCAAGCCTTTTGAAGGGCAGCAAGTGCTTCTAAACAACTTCACATGTTTGAGTCTGATCATATGAATAAAGAATCTGTGCAGTAAATGCCATGGTGAGAAAGAATGTCCCCTATTTTCCCCTCAGTGTATCTGGAACAACTCAAATAAGAAACAGAGGAGCCTTCTCTTTGAACATTCAGTGTTAACCAGTCAGTACACTTTACTGGTGGCACATAGAGGGAAGGACCCAGCTGTGTAAAATCTCAAAATTTCAGGGAATACCACTGCAGTAAGAAAGCCATTGCATATTGCCTCATTGAATGTTATTCATGGTATAGTTAATAAATTAAGGGAGGCTTGTTCACAGTAAGGGTATCAATGTCATCCCTCTTCCATGGGTACCAAACCTTCCCAGAGACAGAGAAAGCTAGCTGGTCAATGTTCTGAAGCATGTGAACTAAGGTTCTGCTTGTTATCTATGGCAGGCTTCAAAGAGACATGAATGTCAGCTGTGTGCTGAGAATCAAGAGGTTGCACTGACCCAGTCATTTGTTATAGGGGGAACTCATAAAGTCACTAAGACCAGTGATGGGGACATGCCAAGTTTCTCCCATTCACATTAGCCATCTACTTCTTGGACAGCAATAAAAAATGAAATTTAAGACTCTCAGTGAAACAGTTCTTGCATAACAATGAGAAAACAACCTGGTTTCTTGTTCTTAGAATTGGACAAAAATTATTTTTTTGAGATTATACATTAAAATTGAAATAGATGCAACCTAAAACAATCAGTATAACGGAAAGTGTCCCCAACCTCCAAATTAAAGGGTATTTTTAGAAGCTAAAGTCTCAAAATACAAAGAGTCAACCAGAGTTTAAAT
The DNA here is from genome assembly GCA_028644305.1 of Xerus rutilus. Taxonomy (NCBI): domain Eukaryota; kingdom Metazoa; phylum Chordata; class Mammalia; order Rodentia; family Sciuridae; genus Xerus; species Xerus rutilus. The sequence continues at coordinate 61,546,091 of CM053404.1, read as the reverse complement.
ATGACCAAAGTTTGGAAATGGAGAATTATAAAAAGCCTCAAATGTTAATTGGGTTTAGAACATACATTTAGTAGAATCCTCATTCCTTGGTCCTAGGAAAGCCAATGACGCTATCTTTTTGCTCAGTTTAGCAAGCAAAAAGCACTTTGCTTTTGGCATTTCAAATGCAAAGCTCATAGTAAGTTGATTATTAGTTCTACAGACATCAACGTCTGTAGAGTTAGAAGATACGTATTCGAACCCCTGCATCCTTAATAGCCCCGTGGTCTTGAATTATTTCATCTTAGCCTTTACGTTCTTCCATCAATTAAACAGAGTCATACTCCCAACCTTATAAGGCTGTCACGAAGGGTAAATGGGTTAAGCCACATGAAAATCTTTCTTCATATAAAATGCTACATGAATGTAAGGAATTCCTACATAATATTCTTGTTTCAGCTTCTAGGTTCTGACAAGGGTAACTTTTGAAAGGGGTAATGGGATTGAACCTCAAAGTGATTTGATTATTATATCAACACCTTTGGGACAAGAGCAGACTATTTCTGTGCACAAGCACACAGAAGTTTTTCTTTTTCTTTTACTGTGGAGAAGCAAACATATGACATAAAAGTTACCATTTTAACCTATTTTTAAGTGTATGGTTCTGTGGCATTAAGTATAGTCACATTGTTCTGCAACCATTGCCACCATCAGTCTCCAGAACATTTTTATCTTCCCAAACTGAAACTCCATACCCATTAAACAGTGACCCTCTATTCTTCCCTTCTCCCAGCCCTAGCAACCACCATTCTTTCTGCCTCTATGAATTGGACTAATCTACATCCTTCCATGTAAGTGGATAACAATATTTGTCCTTTTGTGACTGGCTTCTTTCACTTAGCATGTTGAGTTTAAGGTTTATCCATGTTGAAGATGTAATGGCATGCCATTCCTTTTTATTGCCAAATAAAATTCTATAGTACACATGTATCACACTTTGTTTATCAGTCACCAGGACAATTGAGTTGCTTCCTCCTTTTGGGTCTTGCAAATAATGCTGCTATGAATGTGAGTGTACAAATGTCTATTCAAGTTTCTTTCACTTCTTCAGGGAATATACCCAGATGTGGAACTGTTGGATCATATGGTAATTCTATCTTTAGTTTTTTGAGGAATCACCATATTATTTCACAGTGATTGCACCATTTTACATTCTTAGTAGTAATGTACAAGGGTTCTAATTTCTCTATGTCCTTGCAACACTTGGTATTGTCTGCTTTTTTTAAAAAAACATAACCATCCTAAGTGTGAAATGGGTACAATAGTCTTAAGTCTACAATTTTGGGTGAGGTTCAGGCCCTTGAAAGTTGATAACATCAGCACCCCTAGAAGTAGCTCCAGTATTATCATTCACTGTCAATAGTGCACTAAAAGAAGGCTCTCACATTAATTACAACCAAAAGCTATAGATGTCACCAATTCTCCAAACAGAAACTAAAATTATTTTAAAATGAGCACTCTAGCTTCTTCAGTTCTGTGATTTATCAGTTGTAATAATAAATAGTGACAGATTAAACTTACTTAAAGACAAAGATTGTCCTATTAAGTCAAAATAGTAACAGCTAGCTATATGCTTCTTCAAAGACATTTTTAAAGCAAATATTAACTCAGTTATGTTGAGAAACTATAATCTTCCTGATGTTTGAAGATTTTTCTAATGGCTTCATGCACATTCAGTTCCTACAAGTGTTATGTGTATGATTGAATAGAATTGTCTAGATGTTGAATTGACATTTTACATATGTCTATCAAAACAATTTCATTAGTTATATGATTTTCATCAACTAAATTCTTACAATTTTTGCCTGCTTGATCAATTATTAGGAGAGATACCTCTTTTGATGATGGTAAATTTGACAATTTCTCCTTTTGAGTTTGATAATTTTTGTTTTCTATTGAAGTTGCATTGCCAGTTTCCTGATACTTGAACATTCAAACAATATGTTGTGAACCTTTTTACATCTAGAAGTGTTTTTACTTTAAGTTGATTTTTGCTTTGTATTTGTCTGATTTTTTAAAATATCGGTTTCTTTTAAAATTGCCTTTTATTTATTTTGATTATAATATGTTAAGCTTTATTCCATTCTTCACTCCCCAACTAGTTTTTGAGGAATGTTCATACACTTCAGCATCCACATTGAATTTAAAGTCAAAAGTTAATATCTTTATCCTTTTCCTAAATAATATTAGAACCTTAGAATACTTTTACTTGCTTTCATTTTCCAGGAATATTTACTTCTTTGGTTTTGTCTTATATAGTCATTGTCTGCTTATTATCTATAGCTTACTTCTTGGATCTCAGATTCTTCTGCTAGGGTTTTCTCTTCCTTGAAGTTCCTTTTGCAATTCTCTCAGTGAGGTTCTACATTGTTCTGTTATGCAACCATCACCACCATGAATCTCTGTTTTTGTTTTCCTGCAAAAGTCTTCATTTCACTCTCATAGGTAAAACATAATTTTTCTTGGTACATAACAACAGATTAAAAATATCTTCTACATCACTGTAAAGCTGTGATTCTAATAGGTTAGCTTCTAGCAAGTCATTTTTCTTTTCTATTGGGCTGCTTTTATGATTTCCTTTTTGACTTTGGTGTTCTATAGTTTTACTCAACATCTTGAAGTTTGAATTTATTTTTGTTTACTTTTTTTTTATTTCCTTGGTTTCTAGAATCTGAAGACTCAATTTTGTCATTGATTTTGGAAACTGTTCTGCTTAGGTTCTCCTGATATTTTCTTTCCCCCATTCTCCTTCCATGGAAATCTAACTAGAGATGTTAGGCGTCCTCATCTTGTCATTCTATGTCTTGATTTCTAACATTTTCTATCTCCATTCTAAATTCTTATGATATATTATGATGTATCTTTTAGTCCATCATTTTTCCTACATTTGTGTTTATTCTGATATTTAATCTGTCCTCTGAATTTCAAATTGAGTTATTTTATTTTCATTTGCAGAAGTTCTATTTGGCTCTTTTTCAAGTCTGCATAATCAATTTTGGCAGTCTCTTTCTCCCTAGCCATACTGTCAGCACTCTCCTTTATTTCTTTAAACATATTTAATATAGTCACTTTATATTGAATGCCTGGTTATTCCAAAATTTGCAGGCCTATAATGTTGATAAGGGTGATTATGGTTTTTGTTGTTATTGTTTTGGATGACTACCGCTCATGAACAGGGTGTTGTTCCCTTGTGTGTTCTGTGAGATATCTATATATTTATATTGATATCCAAATCTATGTGATATATATGTGTTTGTATTTGTATATAAACAGGCATATTTGTGTATATTTTTTCTGTTGTGAGCTCACGTTCCTAGGAATTTTATTTGAGATATTCATTGAGGCCTGAGTTTAAAGTATTCCTGTAGAGATTTGTTTTTGTTTCTGCCAGATGCCTTAGGGGAATATTGCCCATAACCACTTTAACTAGATTTATACAGCATGCCGGCAGAATGAATTCTGGCACCAAATCTGCCTAAGGGTAGATTTGTGGTTTAGCATCTTAGCAGAGACACTTTTTTCCCCCTCTTTTTCTTGCTTTTTTCCACTCCACTTATAGACAGGCAAACATCCCTATTGTTTTCCTCTGCCAGACAGAATATACAAGATACAGAGAGGCTCTTTAAAGTCATAAAGGTTTGTGAACATCATGGGTTTTCTCTTTAAAGTCATATGGTTTGTGAACATCATGGGTTTTATAGCATGGATCAAGCTAATCCATGCTATAAGCTTTTAAAATTTAAAAGAATGAATGCAATTTTTCTTGAAAATAAATTTTATCAATACTGATTCAACCAAAAAGATAATCAGTATAAACAAACCAAAAAACCTAAAGGAAATTGGGAACACTAATTGAAACATTGAACATTGAAACATTTAAAACAAAACAAAAAAATTTCAGGACCTGGTTGTTTTACTTGTGATTTTTTTTCAAATTGTCAAGCTAATATAATGTATACACACACATATCAAAATACAGTTCATCCTTCCATTGCTTATAAAGAGAAAACCCATGATGTTCACAAACCATATTTATTTAAAAGATTCATCCATAACTTGGGCAGCAGAGCCCAAGGACTGTTCCTGGATCTTGGGATGGCCAGATTTGTCTGCCTGCCTGTCTAAGAAATGGACAAATGATGGAAAAAGGAAAAATGAACTTTATGCAGTTTGATCTAACTGGGGAATAGCAACTCTATCTTCCTTCAAATAAACATTCTTTCCTTTGAATAAACCTATTTTCCTGCCAATTTGATTCCTAAGTTATTTGTGGAGTGTGAGAGCAGTACAGCCTAGCCTACCATCTCCACGTGGTAACATAACCATAAAGACTTCTCAACAATTTATCTACCATAATATATCATGTTAATAGGTAAAATCAAGTAAAACATGACAATCTCAATATACATCTAAGAGGCATTCATTAATATTTGTTATCAATTTATGAGGAAAAAAGAGACAAGATGAAAAAAGATGACTTCCTTAAAATGAGACAGAATATCTTTCTTTAGCTGAAAGAAAAAATATTCTGGTATCTTTAGCTGAAAGAAAATATTCATGGTACTTTATAATGAAATAATGTAGATTTTTACAGTAAAAAGAGAAACAAACTAAAATTATATTATCAATAGTATTTACCATTGCTTTGGTTGGTACAATAAGATAAAAATGGGAAAAGATTTATGACTATAAGGAAGAAGAAAGATGATTTGGTTTGAAATAATAGTAGATTACATAAAAATTGATCAAACTACAAACATTTTTCTTTTTGGTACCAGGGATTGTACTCAGGGGCATGCCACTACTGAGCCATATCCCCAGCCTTATTTTGTATTTTATTTAGAGACAGGATCTCACTGAGTTGCTTAGCATCTCACTTTTTGCTGAGGCTGGCTTTGAACTTGTGATCCACCTGTCTCATCCTCTGGAGCCGATGGGGTTACAGGCGTGTGCCATCGTGCCTGGCGAACTAAAAATTTTGATATCAGATTGGTTTCTCTCTCAGTAGTAACTAGTAAGGAAAAAAAATTCTTATTTAATTTTATAAGATTCCTTGAAATTTGACAAATGAGTCTAAAGAAAAAATACAACAATGAGCATATTTAATTTTTTTTTGAAAAAAAATAGTGAGTGAAGTCTTGTCATATGTTTAAATACATTATACAGCTATAGCAATAAAAATAGGCTGGCACTGTTTGATAATAATAGTCAGTGAATCAGAATAGTTATTGCTGAAAAAAATCCTAGACCATAATAAGTATTAATATAGGATGACAAGAACTTCAAGCAATGGGGAAAGAATGCATTTTAATATTGTCTAGAGGATTGGATATACAGAAAAAATTAATTTAGATATTCTTTTTCTATTTCTGAGCTAAATTTCTCTCACCATTTCTGATATCCTACTTCTGTAATCGTATGAGGGCTGCACATTCCGAGGTCACCCAGCATTCTGGACCCCAGATTTATTCTTATAACTTCATACTAAAAGGTCTAACTCACTAGGACACCCTCAGATCTTTTCCATCTGATAAATTTCATTTGTGTCAGTATCTATCAAGGGACAGGGGTTGGATTCTCCAAAGCCAGCTCTAAACCCTGTCTCTGACAGGGAAGAAGAGAATCAAAGAAACTTAAGGAGTAGCAGACATTACAGTTGCAGACCAAGAGCAAAAGACAGGGATTGTAGCTCAGTGGTAGAGCGCTTGCCTTGCATGTGTGAGGCACTGGATTTGATCCTCCGCACCACATAAAAATAAATGAATAAATAAAGGTCCATCAACAACTAAAAAAATTTAATTAAAACAATTCTTCAACATGAAGTCAATCAGAAGAGCACATATGGTGTCCTGTGCCATATGTGGTGCCATGAGGCACATGAGAGGCACCTCAAGAGTTTACATCTTAGTGGTGAAGACAACATGCATGCAAAATAATTACAGAACCATTATCCACTAAATGGTGTAGCACTGATGATGTGTGCAAATGAGTTCAGAAAACAGATTCATGTGAGCAGGATAGGTCAAGCAACTGAGGACCACACAGTTTGTGGCAGTGGAGGTTGGTGGTAAATTTCCCTCTCCCCACTGCATGTAGAACCAGCTCAATGAGCCTTGTCTTCTAGCTACCAGAACTCCTGTTAACTATTTGGTACTTTTATATGGCTCAGGGGCCCAGCAGCAACTGTAATGGAGAATAAGCCGATCACATCCGTGAATCCAACTAAAATCTAATTCTCGATGATGAGAGACTGACTATAGCAAAGGAAACGGATGGGAGAAGGGAGACTAAGAAAGATAATATGCTCCTGATGTCTCTCTCTCTTCTCTCCCCCTCCTCGCTTTTCTTGCAGAGCCAAGCCAAATAAGCACATAGCACTCTTTGGCATTCCACCTCCTTGGCAGCATGTCTGTTGTTCTTTGTGTCTACCACTGGCTCAGAATCAGGAACTAGCCCACATTATTCAGAGGGACCACCTTCAGGGTTTATTTGCTTTTAAAACATCTCAACTCTAGTTCTTATATATAGGTTACAGAAGCCAAAATTCAGCTATGAGAGTCTTATATATGTCCTGGGCAACTTCATTACCTCCAACTTTATTTTCTGCATGGACTTTTGAAGTAAGTACTTATATTGATTCAACACAATTTTATGGTCTTTTTTTGGGAGGGAGTGGGTACTGGGGATTGAACTCAGGGGGACTGGACCATTGAACCACATCCCTAGCCCTATTTTGTTATTTTATTTAGAGATAGGGTCTTACTGAGTTGCTTAGCTCCTCATCATTGCTGAGGCCGGCTTTGAACTCTCAATCTTCCTATCTCATCATCTGGAGCCACTGTGATTACAGGTGTGAGCCACCACCTCAGCACAATTTTATGGTTTTAACTGGAGTGTATAGTTCTGGAAGTGCACACTTCTAAAGTGTCAGCATGGACCAGGCACAAAGAAAAGATGGTTCTACAGTCCTCCCTTTTGTTATTTCAATTTTAAGGAGAAATATCATCTTTGAGGAGAAATACTTATTTAATTCTTTTCCATATTACTTCCTGAAGGTATAGGCCTGCATTAATTGATAATAACAGTTGTTTAGATGTCCAGTTAAACTGTTGAGGTATAAATGAATATCATCATTTAAGAGATGAAGGTAATAATATTGAAAAAAGTGCCTAAAGAAGGTAATAGGCCTGAGAAAGATTTGGAAAGATAAATGAATGGGGAAATTGTATTTTTGTCGGCAATTAGATACCAAAATTACAGGACAAGTCCCTACTTCCCTTCTTAAAACTAAAATATCTATTAAAAAGAGAGAAATGACAGGGGTAAAATGACACTCTTTGAAATGACAGAGAACAGAATTCAAGTTTTAAAAAGTGTCTTTTTTTCACCCTTTTCTGTAGAAGGTACCTAAATCCTACTAGGAAACTATGATGTACTACCCAAGATGTACAGAAAATTCTGGATTGCTATTTTTGCATCCTAAGAAAAAACACATGCCTCCTTTAGCATGAATGGTTCAGGTCCTTTCCTCCATCCTGTCCAGCTTTTGAGGGACATCATTTGGGCTTTGGATCTTGAGTTAGAGATTCTGCCTACTCCATGGCTGAGTGACTTTAGTCCAAGACAGTGTCTCCCAGGGGATGTTTCATGATGCATTAATAGTAATTGGGTAAAACTGGAGTTGTAGCTCAATGGTAGAACACTTCCCTAGCATGTGTGAGGCCCTGAGTTTGATTCTCAGCACTGCATAAAAATAAATAAATAAAATAAAAGGTATTGTGTCCATTTACAACTTAAAAAATTTAAAAAAATAGTAACTGGGTGAAACAACAGCAACAGAATTATTTGGACAAATATACTTCATTTCATTTCTTTCTTTCTTTTTTAAAATTCAGGGCCTAGGATGGAACTCAGGGCCTTATGCTTGGTAGGCAAGTGCTCTGCCACTGAGCTAAACCACCAAACCATGGACAAACATATTTTTGAAGTGCCCACTTTAAGCAAAATTAAATAGGATTTCTCAAAATTCTTAATATGATTATAAGTACTGTGATTCTTTAAAGGAAAGATAGTATTAAATCATTTTTGGTGTTTTAAAACGACTTTTCTCTAAATAACAAAAAATATGTTAGAAAAAAAAAAACAAGGTTATCCATACATGGTAAAGGAGTAAACAGTGAAAAATGAAAGTACTGCTTCCTGTCTCAGCCCCATTCTCCAAGGGTAGGGGGTCAAGATTTCTGAGATATTCCTTCAGAAATGTTCTACACATGAGCCTGAATATTTATTCCCTTCTTTAACATGGAAATACAACCTTACTGTATCTTCTGTTCTTTAACTTTTGTTCATTTAATATATCATGGATAACTTTCTATCAGTTCCTTGCATCTACCTAATTTAACAATATGGTACCGTCACAGTTTATTAATCTTCCAGAGCTGTACATTTCATCCTCCACCTTCAACTTTGATGCTACAACAAACAATGCTGCAATGAATACATTTATTCTGCTATAGTCTGAATGTATCTCACTCAAATTCATGTGTTGGAATTGAATCCCTAACATGATAGTATTAAGAGGTGGGACCTTTATGGTTGACTAGAGAGCTGGATTGTTTCTCTCTCCCACCATGTGAGAATGCAGAGGTGCCATCTTTGAAGGAGAAAGTGAGCCCTTGTGCTACATGGCATCTGCTGGTCCCTTGTTCTTTGATTTATCAGCTTCCAGGACTGTGAGCAATAACATTTTTTGTTTATAAATTAGAATAGCCCAAACAGACTAACACAATTTATAGAGACTATCTGTAGGATATGTTCCTAGAAATAAAATTGCCAAGTCAAAGGGTAAGCATGTTTAAAGCTATTTTAGATA
>CM053404.1:61502293-61536680 GCA_028644305.1 Xerus rutilus | reverse complement strand
TTATTTATTAACAGACTTTACCATTTAAAGGTAAAGTAGACATTAAACAAATGATCACATGGAATCAATGTATAATTATTGATAATTAAAATATAGGGTGTTATAAAAGAGTATAACAGGAAAACCTAAAGAGATGGGGAATTCAGAAATGGCCTCTGTAGGAGTGACATTTAAACTGAGATAGTCTAGGCAGAAAGAACATAATGCAAAACTTTGACCTTGTTAAAAAAGAGATCTGTGACAGAAGAGTTGGTAAGCTAAGGAGTGAGGAGCTAGTGGAAAAGGCTTATGCTAGATCAGGAGTTCATAAACTATGATCTTTATGCCAAATCTGACCTGTCACTTGTGTTTGTAAATAAAGTTTTATTGAGACATAGCCATGCTCATCCCTTTATATGATATGCATAGCTTTTGTTACATCAGTACATCCAAGTAATTGCAACTGACTGAAAGGCTCACAGAGTATTTACTATCTGGCCTTTATAGAAAAAGTTTTCTGACCCCTATACTATATCACTCAGTACCTTGTAAACCATGTTAAGGATATGAGAGTTAATCCTGTGCGCAAAGGAGAGGCATTAAAGGGCTTTGAACAGGAAAGCGAGTGGCATGAACAGATGTTGGCTTTAAGACCGTCCGGCTATGTGAAGAATGAATTGAATTGGAGAGGGTAAGTGTGGGGAGGCCAGTTAAGACAAGACTGCCGTGGTAGTGACAGTGGCAATGTAGTGAAGTGAGTTCAAACTCTATTTTGGAAAAAAACATGATTTGGTTACATATTGGTCATTGAGGTGAAGGAGAGGAAGAAACTAGATGATTCCTGAAAGAGTGAGAAGATTGGTGGCTCCATCTTCAGAAACAGGGAAGGCTGCAAGAGGAGTAAGTTCAGAATTGCAAAGGTCAGCAATAAAGAATCAGTGCAGAAATGTTTTGTATATATAGTAACCCTATATATATATATATACACACTATACATACAGTATATATATATAGTAACCCTATATGAGAGAGAGAAATATATATGTGTGTGTATATATATATGAGAGAGAGAGAGAGAGAGAGAGACAGAGAGAGAGAGAGAGAGAGAGAGAGATTTCTTACAGAACTGGAATAATCTTTTCTCCATTTTTTCCGGCATTCATTCCTTTAAAAATTCCATAGATTCTGTCCATTTAAAGAAAAGGCCACATTTAGTGGGCAGCATATATTTCAGAATCTGTTTGAGAGAAGTTTTTTTTTTTTTTATCCCCTCTTTGGCTAAGACCTCCCAGGCTTTATGAAAACATCTATTTATTCTGAGACACAAGGAGATTTTCAGCCTGTTGCAGCTTTTATTTGCACTGCCAAAAAGAAAAACGAAAGGGTTTCAATGGTTCTTTAATTGGGCCTTACTCGGGTCCCTAGAGTAGAGGATTTGTCCTAACTCAGATTTGGTTTTCCAGTCTTTTTCAGCAGTTCTTCTTCCACAATGTGTAAAAAAGGCCTGGTTTTCTATGATGAGAATCCACGAAAATGCTCCACTTTCCCAGTGCTCACCAGCAATATGCAGCCACCCTTATTAAACATGGTTATTCTGTGCTACTCAGCAGCATGCCGTATGTGGGGTTTTGTGTGTTTGTGGTATTATGATTGGACTGCTTTCCTGAATTGGGCAAGGTTTTCCCCTTGAGCCAGCATACTGGCTTGCCTTTAAGGATATCACTTTATCACTGTAGTTGTGTACTGGGCTCAGCTTTAGATTTGTAACTGTTTGAAAGGATACTGTGAATGGATGAATTATATCTCTGGACTGGAGGATTTGACCTAAAGTTTTGCTCTAGTTTATTTGGTTCACTAAAGAGAAGTTTTTGCCTTGACATTATAAAATGTTGAATTAAAAAAAATCAAGACAAATCAGATGGTGAAATTTGCCTTTATGTTTGTGTCAAAACATTTGTGTCCTTTTGTGGAGTGTATCTACTGGGTTACTGTAGACATTCTTATCTCCTTTCCTCATAAGATAAATGGAATTACCCTTCCTGTTACAGTTTGACAGGAAGAAAAACTGGATGTAGTTATTTTGGCAAAATTTCTTAAATCAAAGGAACTATAATTTTTATGATATTGTTAGCTACTCCTGAGAAGCTATTGTTATGAATATGGTGGAAAAGGGAATAGCATTTTATTTTTAGTAAAAAAGAGTGAATTAGGGTCACGTGAACTCAAGGCTCTGAAATGCCTTTCCTGACCTTATTAAATAATATATGGATATGTAACAACAGCAACAAAGAATTAGCTGGGTATATGTATAATAGAATTCTATTTCAGTGAGGAAAGCTATATTTTAAATTCAAGGATGCTTCCATTCTTACGAATAGGAATTTGGAATATTTTATACTGAAGAATTCCCCCAGTCCCACAGATCAGTTATTAATATTAATAGAATTTCAATAGATTCTTTTCAGATTCTAATGTTTAATATTCATTCGTATTAAGCAGGGAGTTCAATGTCCTGTACAGTACATGTAGATTCTTCTCATTATATAAATGAGCACATATATGAAGTCTGTAGGGACAATGATCATTAAAAATAGCAAGCCCACATATGATGTTAGAGGACATATCAAAGCCTTCTCAGCTCACTTAATAACAAGAAAGTCACTGGTAATCAGCCAAAGGGCTCTTTAGACCAAATTGACTCAATAATATCACGTCTAGGCAAAAAGATAGATTGATGATTCTGGGCAGAGTTAAAAATGCTAACTGATATGAAGTATTTATGAAATGCAATGAAGCGATTTCCTGTGGTGAAATTCTGCAGTCAGGGTTTGAAACCTGCTCTTGAATTAGTCTCAGCCCTTTGAGTTGCTGACAGCTTACTTCATAGTGCCTTATTCTTCTCAGATATTCTACACTATAATTAAAAAAAATTCTTCTTCAAAAAATGATTTGGGATTCCTTAAAAAGAAAGAAAAATTGCATCTACGTTAATGTTCTCTGAGTTGAATACCTTACTCAGGTAATAAGATATTGTTTTGCCAATCTAAAATGTAAGTATTATTATTTTAAAAATACGATAGGATATAACTAAAACTGCACTACTAGCACTTTCCTTCTCTCTTCTCTGTCTCAAAATGAAAAAATCCATATGACAGACAGACATACACCATAAAATAATTTGTATGTGATGGCAATTATAAAGACAGCATTTCCTGTGTACAGGCACTGTATTAGGCATAGTACCGGGAGTTTGGGATATGCTAACTCGTGCAACCCTTGTAACATTTCTGGGAGACATTATACTTAAAGTTCAGGCAAGTGAAGCTCAGGGAAATTAAGAAACTCACTCATGGTCATAGATTAGTTGAGTCACATGAAGATGCTGGTATTCAACCATTTATAATCTGCAAAGAGAGCAGCAGTATTATTTGGTTCAATCTAATTTTAAGCATTGAGTTACAGTTCAAAATGAGGTCTGTGATTCCAAAGTCCACTGAACTATGCTGGATGATATTGGTTATTTTTGACCATTCATGATAATAAAAACCAAATCATGAATTATATAATAAAGAATTAATCATTCACCAAATGAGTTAAAATGAACTCATCATTTGTGGCAAGATTTCCATATAAGATATCAGTTTAATGTCATTTTGATATTAAAAAACCTGCTAAAGTGCGGCAGAGAAATGGCACATTTGCAGAGATTATCACATATTTTCTAAGTTAGATATCTCAGCTGGAGCACAGTTGTTTTTCGACCAAGTATTAAAAAGAAATATCTTTCACAAAGAGAACAGCAGGATTCTTTGAAGTATAACCTTGGAAATCAAGGTCCATATTACAGGGCATCATTCAAAGCAGATGTATATTCCCCAGAGATCATGGTAAAATTGTTACTAAGAATACTTGTACATCTTTAAGAAAAGAGCTCAATAAAACTTCCAGGTCTTACTGGTGATACCATGGAGTCAACTATTCCCAGTGTTCTAGGAATGGTACATCCAAAAGGAGGCTTCTGATCACTATGATTGCCAAAAACTCACATATGCTCTTCAATGGCTTCCAGATTCAGCAACTAAATAGAGAGTTCATTCATTGAATATGATTTAAAGGACAGCAGTAGCAGAACACATAGATTGTCTTAGGGATAAATAATTTGCTGCCCAACCATTACTTTTCCTTGCCTGCCTAGTGGGTGACCAATGCTGAAGCATTAATTCTCAATGTTATTTCAGAGCCAGCGAAGGGCATGTTAGAATTACATAAAAGTCGACTGGCACAGGACACATCTATGAAGCAGTGACTACACACTCCTGTTATGCAATGATGTTAGTGTCTATCTCTTATTTTCAATCTCGATCCGGATAAGAAGGATCAAGGGACGTGGAGCTTGTGTGATGGAGAGCAGAACGCGTTCCCGCTGAAGGAGAGAGCTGCTAATCTTGGAGAACAGCAGCAGGTTCTGCGAGGCAGGGCACAGCAGTTCTTTAGCCCATGAGACATTTAGATTGATCTGAAGAAGAAATCTTGACAGGGAGGAAAGTGGAGGAAGCTCTAGGTAAGGGAATGATCCCATCTCTTTGGGATAGTGTTGTCATGGTCACAGATAAAAATGGACTACAATGAAGACTTGTCAAGCTCGCATCCAGCTCGAGTTTTTACTGTTTCCCAGGACCTGAGGCTCACAAGCTGTCTGAGTTTTACACAGTTTTACAATACTGTTCTCAACTTGCAAAGGTTTTGAGATGCCTCCAGAATGATGAAAACCAGGCACTTGTCTGGGAAGCAGAGCAGCACACATTATTTTGAGCCCTGGCTTACAATGCAGAGTGTTGACAGCTTCACTTCAGACTGCAGTAAGGACTTAACTTCAAATCCTTCAAAACAGCTCAGTCCCATAGAGACAGCCTTTTTTCAGTTTCCTTCTCTCTTAGATTGACACAATTGCAGGTATTATGGAAACAGCTAGTGGAGTTTTTTTATATTGGAGTTATAAAGGATGAGTTCTGTCTAAATTCAAAATAAGGTCCTCAAATAGACATGAGGATTGCCATTTATGCAGCTGACACTAAATTTCTGCAGAGGAACTCACGTAAATAATCCATAAAATTCCTATTGAATTTCATCCTACATATTTCAGAAAGTGCCTGGACTATCTTATTAATATACCCCAAGATAAAATTACCATGGATATAAAGCAACTGTTCATTCCAGCACCATGTTGAGGCTGTAGGGAGTTGTGGTAGGATTATGAAGAAAACCACACAAACAAATCAGTTAAAAACCTACATATTAAGCCTATAGGTCAAGTGGGAGGGAGCCTCTTGTCATCTAGTTTTCTGCTTCTTCTCTTTCTTTGTTCCTTCCTTTTCCCAATGCCTCAGGATGTCTCAAATTTTCAATGTAGAAGGGAAATAAGTCCTACATGCAGAGCAACGTAGCTCTCCCACCTCTCCCTGTCAAACTGGTATCTAATCTTTCCAGGGGCTCAGTGGATAAAAGAACCATCTCATTAAAAGGACTGTAATTATAAACAGCAAAAATTAGCTAAAATTACACTTAACATGGCAGTTTCTTCATTATACAATGGTTGTACACCTATTACTTGACCTTTGTTAGTGGGAGGTCAGAGGGGCTGGGCAATTCCCATCTGTGTACTTTGCTGATTTGTTTTCCTCCTTGCTTTACATTGGCCATCCTCACATCCTTGCAAAGCCAAAAGCAGTGGAGTTACTCCTTGCTATTTCCTTTCTAAATTGGCAGCAGTGTTTTCTCTTGCTCTCATCTGTGACCTGTAAATTCCAGGTCTTTGAATTTATTCAGCAAAAACTGATCTGATTCTCATTCCTGCCTTCTCCTCCATGAATAGTAGATCTAAACTACACTAAGTCATCAACACATCTGTCTCATATTCTGGACCAATTTTTGGCCAACATGAAGGTCTTTTATATATAGCAGCCTGACAGCCACAAGCTCAGGCCAGTACCACACGTGAAAATACCATTTTCAGGGCAAGCAGAACACAAAGGTGGAATGTTGACACACAAAAAAGGACTTAGGCTGTTTAATGTTCAGGCTTCACTTGTTAGTGCAGATGCTATATAAATCTGTAATTTGGAATTGTTTATAGCTATAGAAATGTCAGGCAGCTGTGGACTCCAAGCTTTCTTTAACCTTTTGCTCAATGCTTCTTGGACACTTCATGACTATTTGCATCTACTGAACTTTTTGGCAACCCTAGAAGAAAGTTAAGTGATAGGTCATACTGAAGTTTCTGATTTATTCTTGGATTTAAATGTTCCATAGCACCCTCCATCTTTCCTTTCCTCACTTAAAAAAAGGAGATTATTGGGTTCATGTTGAGAAAAGGTCATAAGTATTCTTTGAAAAGTCCATAATATTATCACAAGGCAACATGACTCTTTCTGGTTCTGATCATGGGTGTGAGTTATCACTCTGTACTGTAGAGATCAGTGCACTGCTTTGTATTTAGGAGACTTCTCACTGGACTGCACATCACTAGTCTAACAGAGGCTCATGTGTCTATTTCCTGAAGGAAAATTCTTCAGAATTTTTCATTTGAACAGATTTATAAAACTTTGTTTCATGAGGGTAGGACTTCGAATCCTTAGTTCTCAGTTCGGTGCCTGGTACACAGAAGCATTTAAAACATACTTACATATATTTGTTCAATTGAATCAACTGAGAATGGAAAACATAAATCAAATATTTGGGGATTCAATTTTGTTGAAATTGAATATATTTGCTGAATTGATATATACCCCAGTAATATAACCTATCTATAAAATAGTTTTAGGGGCTGGGATTGTGGCTCAGTGGTAGAGCACTTGCCTCGCATGCGTGAGGCCCTGGGTTCGATCCTCAGCACCACATACAAAGCAATAAAATAAAGACATTATGTCCATCTACAGCTAAAAAAATATTTAAAAAAATAGTTTTAAAGTCTACTTTTTGATGTGTATACTTAGCTGACTTTACATTCTCTTTCCATTGCTGGCATGATTTCCATAGAGTTAAATGGGTGGACAAGTGTTATCTTGAGGTAAATCTTTCCCACTGAGGACAGCTTGACAGAGAAACCAGAGGCTAAAAGAGGTCATTTATTTGTTTTTACTTTGTGTGCAAATGTCTCCTTACAAAATGGGATGAGTTATTTCATTCTCTGACGAAAGTTCAGTTTTGTTTAGTTTTCAAATGCTAGAAATATTATGTGAAATATTATTATTTCATAGCTTGTGTCTATTAATTTAAATGACAACATTTACAAATATATGTGTATATATACACACATTTTATATGTCCATATATATTACATACAAATGTGTATATGTATATAGATATTTACACATACACTCTTTTATATATATATATATATATATTTTTTTTTCTTCCTGAGAGACAGCGCCAAAATCTGATAGTACAATCATGTGATATTCTATGGCATCATCGTAATAATAAGAAGTATATTTGCTGTTAATTAAATTGTCTTAATTGGTTTATATGGAAAGCATCAGTTACATAATTCAATTACAAATTGCTATGTCTATCATATCATGACTTTCATAACTAGTTACTACTACTTATTTTAGGATGATGGTTGCTATTTTATCTGAGAGCTCTGATTTTTTTTTTTTTTAAACAAAATGCTAAGGTAGAAACCTTACGGTTTTTTATGACTATGATTCTTCTTTTCCTCCGCCCCTCTCTTTCTTTTTTCCTTCCTTTCTTTTCTATTTATAAAATTTTATCTGTCTGGGTCGCATTTACTGTAAGTTCAATTAATTACATATTTATTCAAATCCTAGAGCAGACCATTTTATGTTGTCAAATCACATAGCTATCTGCTTAATTGGAATAATTATGAAATCCCTTAAGTGATCATGAGGCAACTAGATTTAAGGCCTCAGGCCCAACTCAACTGTTTACAGGATTTCATATTACACCCCTGTCTTTTATAAAAAGTATATGGTAATAAACAGCCATATGGAATAACATTTCTGTATCTTTTATAAAACAGTCATTAAAGGCATTATATATTATATTAGTGTTTGTCATTCAAGGCGCCTAACAATAAAATGCTTGCAAGGATAAATTCCACTTTATAAAAAGTTTATTCATTTCCTTGTCTTCTTTTTGAATGAGTTAGAATTGTTTTCTTTGATTAGATCTTGAAAACTATGTAATTATGGCTAATGACTATCCCATGTCTAGAGTCACAGATTATATTAATCTCTTCAGATTTGCTACCTCCTATTTTATTGATCATTAACATTCTTCCAGATGGTGAATAAAGAAGCATGCTAAAATCCTGATATTCATTTTCAGGGTCATTTATATGTCTTATTTATTTAAGCTGTTCTGACTTTTATCTGTACTGTTAACAAAGGACTACATTCACCTAAGTTAGACTTTTATATTTATGTCCTTCTGCTCTAGAGAATATAATATATAAATTGAAGGCTGGAATTGTTAATTATAATAGTAGGTGCCATAGATAACTGACTTCTAAGTGTCAGGTAAAATTCTTTGTATATTCAAACTATTTATTCCTTAATGACCCTTTGAGGTTGAGTGGCATTATTTTCCTGATCACATTGAGAAGGAAAAATAGTTTAATTACTGAATGTCATACAACAGGTAAGTGGTGGAAATGAGTTGAACTTGGGTAGTTTGACTCCTGGTTAGTGTGACTCCAAATTTAATCTTGGAGGGAACATAGAGATCTTGGGAGGTAAACATGTCACACCTGTGGCATTATTCCCTACTCCCTCTGCATGAGGACATTGCTAATTGTTGGCAGAATCCTTTTCTACTGAGTCTGGTACGCAGCTTTGGAATCAGTCTTACTTTCTGTCCTAGGTCCGTCCTCACTACCTGTTGAATGATTCGCAGTTTGAAACCTATTTATCATCCATTTGTATCTAATCAGTTCCTTTTATAGAAGGAGGTATGCTAAGTATTGCAGTAACTGGCTGGATGTTCACAAAATCCACTTTTTCTTCTTCCTTCATGTATAGGTAGACACAGCTTCCCTTCCAAATTGGTGTGTCCACATAACTGGTTTTTTTTTTTGGTACTGGGGATTGAACTCAGGGGTACTTGACCACTGAGCCACATCCCTAGTGCTACTTTGTGTTTTATGTAGAGACAGGGTCTCACTGAGTTGCTTAGCACCTCAGTTTTGCTGAGGTTGGCTTTGAACTTGCGATCCTCCTGTCTCAGCTTCCCTAAGTGCTGGGATTACAGGCGTGAGCCACCGCGCCAGGCTCATGTAACTGTGTTTTAATCAACAGAATGTAAGCACACCTACGGAGCATTGTTAGGTAGGCCCAGCTCTTCCCATGTGCTCTCCTTCATTCTCTTTCTCAGTGATTTGATGTGCAAGGGCACAGTGAATCAAAAGATGATAGGACCCTAGGTATCTGAATCATTTCTCTTTTCTCCCTAATGTTATTTAATTTTTTTAATTGACACACATTTATGAGAAACAGTGTGATAACTTAATTCACATATACTATGTGTAAGGATCAAATCAGAGTGATTGGGGTTTCCGTCTCCTTAAATGTTTATTATTAACCTCTTTGAAGAAAGCTACCTATTGTTTGGGTTGCACAAGAAATAAATTTCTGTCACATTTAGGCCATTAAAGTTTTGGGTGTGTCTGTTACAAAAACTAGGCTAACAAATATAGGGCTCATGCGAGAGTATATCAATAGCACTTTTCAGAACCAGATTTTGAATCAAGGTCATTTAAGTCCAAATTGTACTGATAATTAAAAAAATTATTCATGGATATTTTAGCTTTCTGTTACTATAACAAATATCTGAGATAATCAACTTATAAAGATAAAAGATTTATTTTGGATTATAGGTTTGGTTCATGTTTTGGTTCATGATTTTGATTACAGGTTTAGTTCATGTTTGCTTGGCCCCATTGTTTTGGGGCCTGTAGTGAGGCAGCATATCTTGGTGGGTAGTGTGTGGTGGAAAAGCTGTTCACCTCATGGCAGGGGAGCAGAAAAGAAGAAAAGGAAGGGCTAGAATTCCATTATCTCCTTCAAGAGTACACTCCCAGCCGGGCGCGGTGGCTCAAGCCTGTAATCCCACACTTAGGGAGGCTGAGACAGGAGAATTGTGAATTCAAAGCCAACCTTAGCAACAGCAAGGCGCAAAGCAACTCAGTGACACCCTGTCTCTACATAAAACACAAAATAGGGCTGAGGATGTGGCTCAGTGGTCGGGTGCCCCTGAGTTCAATCCCTAGTACCAAAAAAAAAAAAAAGAAAAGAGTCTTCCCTAAACTGGAAGACTCCCTGGGCTCCACCTCTTAGAGTTTCCTCTAGTTCCCAACAGCTCAAGCTAGGGACCAAGTTTTTAACACATTGGCTTTTAGGGGCAGATACATTTTTTTGAGGACATTGAAGATCCAAACTATAGCACGGTGTTAATATAATAAAGATTTTTTTTAAACCTACAATGCTTTAAATTCTAATCCTATTAAGATTTGAGTTTGTTAGCAACAAGTGTTCCCCTAGCTCTAAAAAATCTCCACATCAATGCCTTCAGGACGAGACCTCCCCATTCCAATCAAAGGTCTACTATTCCTGCAAAAGTAAAAAGCACAACAGACAACATCAAACCAGGATTTCTTTTTTTCTTTTCTTTTCTTTCTTTTTTTTTTTTTGGTACCAGGGATTGAACTCAAGAGCACTCGACCACTGAGCTGCATCCCCAACCCTGTTTTGTATTTTATGTAGAGACAGGGTCTCACTGAGTTGCTTAGCACCTCGCCATTGCTGAGGCTGGCTTTGAACTTGCGATTCTCCTGTCTCAGGCTCCCAAAGTGCTGGGATTACAAGCGTGCGCTACCACGCCCAGCTCAGGATTTCTTGAGTGTGTGCTGGGGAACCACTTCTAAAGGATGTTCATAGGTTCGGTGCCCAAATAAAATGGTCCATGGCTAAATGCATTTGGGAAATTCTAGATTAAATGAAGTGAAAAAGTGTCTTTTTTTTGTAGGAACATCCTTTAATGGAATATTTCCTAAAACCTTCCAAAAGAGTCAATAGCATTTTGCGAACTTGTTTTATGAGAGTTCCTTCCCAAAGAGCATCTTGAGGAACTAGTGTTCCACAGAACAAATTTTTGGAAACACAAACATTAGTATATTGGTTCAGACCCATAAAGAGTGGTACTTGAAGCTGGATCTAGTACATCGTGGAATTTAGGTCCTCTGCCTAAGGAAGTGTTGGGTCTGGTTGTGGCTTTCTGCACATACTGCCTGTTTCTGACATCTGACAGATGATTATGCCTCGACCTTTGGTATGGGTTACTTCTTTATCCTCTGTCTCAAAAGACTTAGCAACACACTGTATTTTGTGGTCTCAACCCTGCCAGCCTTCATCTGTCCTGTTGTTGCCCTATCTTGATAGAACATAAAGGTTTCCCTTTATTAGTCAAGTATGTGTATCATAATATTCATCCTTGATTCAATCAAACTCCTCAAATAAAGGGTGGGCATGGGCTAGCATTAGTGACATAAAGAAACATCTCTTAGGGGCCCATCCAAATATCCACATTAATAAAATACAGTGGAGTTAAATTATATGGGCACTTATATTATGTGAAGTCAACTCGATGCACTTAATACTCTGGCCCCGGACAGTAAGAAAAACTAGTTTAAGTGAAGGCTGTTAGATTTTATATTAGGAAATGTCATTAATGGAGGCTTCAGATAACTTAAAACTTGCATAATAGAAGATGAATATTCCAAACACTTGACAAAAGAAGGCAGGTATTTCTTTGCCATTTGAAATGGCACCATCACGGGGCTGTCGCAAAATCATGGTCCTACAGTTTTAAAATTGTGTGATTGTTGATATAAAAATGTCTTTAAAATTCTAATATTACAAATGTTGTCAATCATGTGGGAGTTTGTTAATATTCTTATGTTGCACTCTTTCAAATCCGCAGAGTTTTATAAATTGTCACTGTAATGTAATGTGGGTGCTTTCACACACCATCCCACTCCATTCGTACAGCGGATTTCATCTGTTAGGAGATATGACTGCTATTTCTTTCCTTCCTGTGTGCCTTTCATAGTAGAAAATATCACTCCATCCTATAAATGCAAAGCAAGCATTTCATTTATCATCATCCAAAGAAACTGAAATCTATTAAACGTTGTGAAATGGCTGCACAACCATTTGTTATGTCACTGAAAGTTGTGCTGTCATTCTCCAAAATGTCACGTAGTTTTAAGGGACTTCAAAGGTAATTTTTGAATATTCTCTTTATGTGCCACCTTTAGAACTTTGCCTTCTACATAATATGAGACTGTACTCAAAGATAATGGGCATTACTAATTGTCAACCCAGCATCCATTACTTCTTTTTCTTTAACAAAACCCTGTTTTATTCAAGGGTGACTCTTCACATGACTAATAGGAAGATGACCCCAATACAAGTTCTTGAAGTAAATCTTGATTTGTCTAGACTTATCACAATATTCCCACCCATTTTGCCAGTGACTGATTTTGGATTGGATGAGTAACCTAATTCTGGTCTATAACATATATAAGAAGTCTGTTCAGGGGTTTCTGGAGCAATTTCCTTGATTCTTAAAAACGAACAGAGTCAGTGAGGATCCCTCTTATTCCTAAGCATGTTGTTAGTCTTCTGTGTAACTCCACTAGTTACTGCCATTTTGCTACCATGCCTCTGAGGATGTCAACATCAAGAATGGAAAAAAAAGAATGGAAGAGAGCCGAGAAATATGAACCCTGGGACCTTAAAAATGGTGCTCAATTTCTATATCAACCAGTCCTGAGGTCTCCCCAGTCTCTTCTTCCTAGTCAGCTTGTGCTTCTGAAACAAAATACCAGAGACCAGGTGGCTCAAACAACAGAAATTTCTCACATTTCTGGAGCCTGGGAAGTCCAAGGTCAAGGTGCTGGTCTACTTGGTACCTGGTGGGGCTTTCTTCCTGGCCTGCAGATGGCTGCCTTCTTGCTGTCCTCACCTGGCTTTTCCCTGCTGTTTGAAAGCCATGACAGAAAAGCCATGCTTTTCTCATAAGACAACCAATTCTATTGGGTTAAGACCCCACTCTTATGACTTCATGTGATCTTAATTACCTCCTAAAACTCCTATCTCTAAATACAATCACACTGGGATTAGGGCTTGAACATATGAATTGGAGGAGACACAATTCAGTTATATCATAACATAATATAACAACATAAGGACATGTTGTTTAAATAAGTTTAATTTTTTTTCTGTTATGTACAAATGGACACACCCTGACAGATATCATATCTTATGAAGCAGAGGATAAAGTCTAATTCCTAGCATATAACTTGAGAAGAATGAAGGCTATTTTCGTTTCCTCAAAACAAAGCAGTGTGGAGTTAAAAATGGTTAGTCCATTTCTGTTACAGGGCATTTCATGAACTGCTGATTGTACATATATGTGGTATCATGTTAACATAAACAGTCTAGCCCTTAGGGAGTTTTAAGTTATAAAAGAAACATTTTTCTAAGATCATGTGCTCCGATATAAAAACCACACTCCAGACTAGTTCTATCATTATAAGGTTCTGGCAAGCTGAGAGACATTAGTTGGTGATTTTATCAAGCAAGGCTTCTAACTAATGGCTTGGTGAAACCATCACTGGGCCATAAAACACTATAACACATTGAAGCAATGATTTCTTTTAAGAGTTTAGTCATTTTAGATCATTACAGTTTATTTATGAATAGTAGTATCTCAGGGGTCACCACAATCCTACAAATAAGAATATAGTCTCATTTTATTTATTTATTTATTTGCCTAAAATGAATGTTTTATTTTTCTTGCAATTCAAATCTAATTTTTATAACTATCTTCAACAAAAAAGGTGAAGGGTAGATTTCATCGTATTCTAGGAAAGCTCTCATGAAACATTTTGCCTATCATTTTAGTTATATTGTACACAAAGTAATTTTACCCTACTTTTCCAGATGAAATGTAAATAAACAACAAAATTATGATGAAGTGAAAGATTTTCATAACACAGTAAAGTTCACTTTTATTTCTAGCCAGAGAAGTGGAAAATCAGCACTTACCAAATTTTAAAAAGCCCAAACCAAACAGAAACACAGGCGATAAGGGATACATTTGCATATACATGGATCCATATTAAAGTAAAACAACATGGGCCATTTTGAAATCTTAAACCTTCTGACACTATTTTCATGAACTCAGTAATATGAACCATGTGGTGAATGATTTTCTGAAAAACTTTGCTGGTTTCACTGTGTATTTTATGACTGGGCAAATGTGACATTAAATTTTATCCCCCGTGGCTTGGAGTTAAATGCTTGCTCTGTTCAGAATGGCAACACTCAATTAAACAGCATTTTTCATGATCTACACCCACCATTGTTACTGTATTTAAGGGAAATAATGGGGGTACTGACCTATATTGCGCTTCTTATTATCAATGGAGACGAAGCGTATGCAGGGATTACTGGTGATGTACTGCCCAGCCCAAGGGACGTCAATCTTCGTGCCAGTTTCATAAAAGAGGCCCAGAGCATAGCGAGAGGAGTAGCTCACAGACTCCAGTTGCTGCCTTTGGTATTCACTAATTACTGTGGAAGAAGAAATAAAGGCATCAAATTTGAAAATATAATCTTTCCTTTCAATATATCAAATACTGCACTTCTTTTTTTTTTTTTTTTTTTTGTGGGTACTGGGGATTGAACTCAGGGGTACTCGACCACTGAGCCACATCCCCAGCCCTATTTTGTGTTTTTTGTAGAGATAGGGTCTCACTGAGTTGCTTAGTGCCTTGCCGTTGCTGAGGCTGGCTTTGAACTCACGATTCTCCTGTCTCAGCCTCCCTAAGTGCTGGGATTACAAGCGTGAGCCACCACGCCCGGCAAATACTGCACTTCTTTATACCAGTTCCAGCTATTTACACCAACTCTAGCTTACTTACCATGAATTTTGGAAGGTAATATAAAATAGCATTGGCTCTAATTTCTTTTCAGAATGATTACTAATGCTGGTTTTTTTGATTGTTTGTTTTTTGGGGTTTTTTTTTTTGGTACCGGGGATTGAACTCAGGGAGTACTCGACCACTAAGCCACATCTCCAGCCCTATTTTTTGTGTTTTATTTAGAGACAGAGTCTTATTAAGTTGCTTAGCACCTCGCCATTGCTGAGGCTGGCTTTGAACTTGCGATTCTCCTGTCTCAGCCTCCCAAAGTGCTGGGATTACAGGTGTGTGCCACTGTGTCTGGCTCACTAATGTTATTTTTATTAAGCTGAAGATCCAAATTCTTTAGACTGGTAGTCAAGTCTCTCAAAATCTGGCTCTAAATTGTTTTTCTAGTTTGGTATCCTATTTATTATCCTTGAACTGTCTAGCAACATTATAGATTTTACTTGCTGATCACTTATTATGTGCTAGGGTTTTTGCTAAATACTTGAAACAGATTTTCATTCTATCATAACAGTCTTATAATGTATTGTTTCTGTGTTATAGGTGAGGAGACTGATGCTTCCTTGGTTATGACCTCTTACATGTTTCCATGTCGTTTGGTAATTTCTTTGCCTGCTCTTTTTCCTCCAGTGGATCCTAATGCTTCGTTTAAGCACTGGGAGCACACCTTAGTCATTTTTGTTATAGGCTGATTCCCTATTCATGACAGGCACAAGAATTAAACCATAAAGAGATAGAAAGGTAAATACAGTGATGTAAAATGAGTTGAAATGTAAAAGGTAAACATCCATAAATGTCAAATGTCTGGAAAGGAACTGGACAGGTTAGGTTCAAATCCTGACTCTGCCACTTAACAGGAATACAATACTGGTTACACTACTTAATTTCTCTGATTATAGTTCTCTTGTCTGTAAGTGGCAATAACAGTATAAAATATATTCGTCTCTTGTAAGGATAACATGAAATAATGCACAGTACATAACAAGTGTTCATTAAATTGTAACTAGAATAGCAGAAAAATATTTTGGAAAATGGGGCAGAATTCCATCCTGGGGTGCAGAAGGAAGAGATTTCTCCTATTTGTTACTTTCCATCTCCAATCCCAATCTCAGGGAATGGCTTACGCATAAATGTACAGTCTTAATAATCTCAGTTTCAGAGAAGGCCATAGTTCTGTTCTGAAGGGTTAGGCAAGCTAGTTTAGATATGGAACACATGGAAAATTCTTATTTAATTAGTGAAGAATATCCTGATGTAAAGCAGTTAGACTTCAAGGGTGGGTGGCAACAGTAGCTAAACCTTGGAGAAGCAACTTCAGGCGTAGAGAGAAGCAGGAAGGATATTCCATGAATTACTTAAGCACAGTAATAATTCTACACACTATTACAACTAGAAATATTTTTAGAATCCTGGCTACCAAACATTTTTAGAATTATTGAAATAGGAGTTTTGAGATGAAACTAGATTCCTCACTTCACCAATTTCTTTTGGGTTCTTGTCTTGTAAATTTTGAAGAATAAAATCCATGGACAATCATGGAAAGGAAGAGTAAACACAGGATTTCTTTAAGTGAGAAGATATAGAACTCCAGCCTTGAGGGAGTGGACCTGGTAACAGAAAAACCCTTTTGGTGAGCAGACTTAGGACTTACATATGGTTCCTGGTTGAGCATGGAGTAAAATCTATGTAAAACAGGCATTGAAAACAGCACCAAAATCATTGATTAAAATCTATGTAAAACAGGCGTTGAAAATAGCGCCAAGATCACAGATCAAAGTCTATGTAAAACAAGTATTGTGAAAAGCACCAAAAGCATTGATCAGATCAAAGTCTACTGTAAAACAGGCATTGAAAACAGCATCAGGGCTATCTTCCTATCAACTTCCATCTGGGTTCACCCCCACCATTCTGTTTTCCCACCTGTGGGACAAAGGAATTGGCTGGAGGCATTCCCAAAGGTGAACCTCATGGCTTTTTACATTTGAAATAGGCCTTGACAGAGCTCATTAACATTTCTCCTGGTTAGCCTCCAGGTGTCCTTCCTGCATTTGAACAAGAGTGACCATTGATAGTCCTTTTGACCTCATTTGATTTTTAACAAATCCCTGCCAAGATAGGTGCTGGCAATTTTCACTTTACAGCTTCAGGCTGGGGCTCTTGGAGAGGTTAGTAACTTGCCATGGGATACACAACCACTGTGCTGAGGGACTAAGATGAAGCCAGAGTTCCCACTTTGGAATCATGAACATTAGCTCCTTACTCCAGTCTTTGCCCTGCAGATCTCAGTTTCACAATGAACTCGGACACTGCCTTCTCCTCTGACATGAATGGTTATTTTGCACTGAGATGTTAAAGCCATTGTTCTTTTCAACCATCATTTTCTGCCTTATTGAAAGCTTTACTTGATTAACAAATGATCTTCTGACATTGGCCTCATTACACTCAGTGAATCTGGGGTTTCATTTTTATTATTTAACCTGTATTTCAAGTTGTGGCTTCATGTTATGCTCATTCTTTTCTGAGAGAAGAGGTAAAAGATACAAATGACTGCAATTAAGCTCGTACCACTAAAATTTCCCATTTTAAAAATTAAAATAGAACTAAACAAAAACAGTTTTTAAAATTAAAACAAACAAAAGCATATAATGAGCTATTTAGGAACTGGAAGGATTTTATTATTATTTTATTTTTTAAAACTCAAACTGAAAGGTCAACAATGTTGACCACCAAATTGAACCTTCCCCCCAGCTCCACTCGTATTTTTACATGTAGCTAGTTTTCAGACAAACTGGCAAGTGGCAAATCCCACTGGGTAGCCCTTCGAAAAGGTAATTGATATCTAAATAGAAAGAGCAATTGATCTGACATGCTCTTGTCTGCCCAGGGCTCCACAATTCCTTCTAAGAACAGGGAGGTACAATTTCTCATTGAAACAATCTAAATTTCTGGATCTATTTAATCACTTATAAAAATATCATCTTAAGTTTTTTTATTTTTTTATTTTTTATTTTTTGGTACTGGAGAGTGAACTCAGAGGCACTCAGCCACTGAGCCACATCCCCTGCCCTTTTTTGTGTTTTATGTAGAGACAGGGTCTCACTGAGTTGCTTAGCGCCTCGCCATTGCTGAGGCTGGTTTTGAACTCGCGATTCTCCTGTCTCAGCCTCCCTAAGTGCTGAGATTACAGGCTTGAGCCACTGCGCCCGGCTCATTTTAAGTTTTTGATTGTTGCATTATAGGTAGTACCCAACAACATGGTCTCATTTGGGTTGAAAAGGTTTCTTATGCAAAATGCTGAAGGAACCAGCCCTAGGTCCAAATATATATGTTTGGTACAAAACAATAAGTAATTAACTATCGTGTCTTCAAAAAGGGCACATGACCACTAAGCAAGTCTTATATAAAAATGCCTAATTCCTAAATGATGAATCTTTACCTGAATGTCATCCTCATTCTGAACCAAATCATTTAATTCTGAAACGAAGGATTTTAATAATCTCTAGTTACATGCAGTATATATATATGTAATGTAATCTCTGTAATTTTCTATTATATGTTCTTATATGTGTGTGAAAAAGATGTGAAATATCTCTATTTATAGATATATGAGACCTATCTATATAAATCTATCTAAATAAATATAAATGTATAGCTAGATCTCTCTCTCTCTGTCTCTCTCTTACACGCACACACACACACCTCATACATTATAAAGTATATTTTATGGCTATGATGAGAGTAAAGTGGCTGAAAATTGTAATGAACAGAGTAGTTTATTTTCATAATGTCATTAATTTGGAGAGTTGTTCTTATTTCATTCTCCTTGTGCATATGTCTATATGGGCATATGTGTACATGTGTAGGTTTGAGGGAGACAGAGGCAGAGGGGGAAAAAGAAGAGGGAGAAAAACAGACAACTTTGGCTGTATTACTGAGAAACATTAACTTCATTTTTTTTGTTTCTTACTATAATTTTATTTCCTAAGTTTCCTAGCCTATAAAAGAAAGCTAATAATTCTAAGTCTTTTTTTTTATTTTGGTGACAAACTCATCTATCTATCCATTCATCCGCCATTGTCTATTTTATGACAGTACTCTTCTGGATATTAGGGATGTAGAGCAGAAAGATAAAGTTCCTGCTCTCATTTACTTTAAATACTACAGATAGAGAAGAAAATTATAGATAAAATCCAAGTAAATGGTGTATCAGTTGGTGACAAGAGCTGTAAAGAAAAATAAAGGATGTAACAAGTACAGGTGGTGAGGCTATTTTATACTGACTTTCAGGTGTATGTCCCCTTAAAGTATTTTATTCTGATTGATGTTGATTTATAAGCTAGGGTCATATATGAGCCTATTTGTGTTTTAAAAGTTATTGTTTAGGAATAGGAAAGACAGTAAAATGAATCGGACATAACTTTCCTATGTTCATATGTGAATATACCACTGGTGAAACTCCACATCATGAACAACCACAAGAATGGGGTCCTAATTAGAATTAGTTATACTCCATGTCTTTATAGTATGTCAAAATACACTCTACTGTCATGTATATCTAAAAGGAACAAATAAAAAATTTTTTAAAATGCAAAAGAATGTTATCATTTGGGCTAAGGTGAAAACTGCAGGCACAGAAGAGTGGAAGCTGTTGTAGTCTTGGATTGGAGATAACTAGTGGAAGTCAGAGTGCTTACATTTTTGATGTAATACATATAAAAGTGTGTGTATGTATGCATATTGTTAAATAAAAATTATGGAAGGCCATTTATTTGGATTGTACTCGGCACTGACACACTAACCCATAATGAAGTCACACATGTTCCATGTCAGCAAACTGAAACCTAAATTGTTTACTTGCAAGATCTGATCTTCTGAGAAATTGAGAGAGATGACAGCCCCAAAGAGAACAGTCTTCCAAAAAACCAGGGGATTCACAGAATTCAATCAAAAGGGGCCTACTCCGCTTAAACCAGCAGAATAAAGAAATGCCGTTTGCTTTAACTAATATAAGGAGAGTAACCTGAAGTAACCTGATGCTAACTAACCTGATTTGTGCGCTCTGCTGTTTCTTTGTTCCAACTCAATCTGACTTACAAAACTAAGTGCTCTTACCATGCTGGTGGAGCTCCTATTTTGTAGACTGTATGAGACCTGGTTCATGAATTGCCAATAAAGCAATATAAAGAAAAATAAAGGAAGTATTTCAAAGTTAGATCTTTGAAACTCAATTTGTTAAAGTTTTTCTTTAATAATGTATGTACTCACACATATATACATAGGAAAATTAAAAAATACATGATACAATATAAATTTTAACACACATATATACAGAGAAGTATTTTATGAATTTTCATAAAATGAATTCACACTATAACCAGCAGCCAGATCAATAAACAGAACATTACCAGAACTCCAGAAACTACCTTCTCCCTTTGCAGGTACATCCTGCTTCCTTACCATGGGTAAACAGCAATCCTGAATTCTAACACAATAGATTAGTGTAGCTCCTTTTAAACTTCACATAAATAGA
Organism: Xerus rutilus; assembly: GCA_028644305.1. NCBI lineage: Eukaryota > Metazoa > Chordata > Mammalia > Rodentia > Sciuridae > Xerus > Xerus rutilus. The sequence continues at coordinate 61,516,158 of CM053404.1, read as the reverse complement.
ACAATATGGTATATATTCTTTGTGTCACTTTTTAACTCAATATTATGCCTATGATATAAATGAAGTTATATAAGGCTGTAGTGAATTAATTATGGGATAGTATTCTTTATATGTATACACAACAATTTATTCATGCCCCAATTCATAGGCATTTGTATTGTTTGTAGTTTTTGGTGATAACCAATTTACTGTGAAGAGCATATGTACGTGATTTTCTTGGTTATATACCTAGCATTGGAATTTCTAGATCATGGGGTTCACATATGTTCAGCTGTGGTGAATACTGCCAACTAGTTTTCTAAACTGATTGTACCAATTCATACCCTCAAGAGGGGTGGATGTATGAAAGTTTAGTTGTTCCACATCATTGTCAATATTTGTTCCTAATGGGCTACGGTTGTGGCTTGGCAGTAGAGCACTTGCCTAGTATGCAAGAGGCACTGGGTTTGATTCTCAGCACCACACATAAATCAACAACTAAAAAATGTTAAAAAAATATTTGCTACTATTTGTCTTTTTAATTTGGTGTACAGTGACATCCTTATGTTTTGGTTTTAATTTGTATTCAGTGATAATGAATGTTTGGGAAACTTTCCATGTTTATCATTTGGATATCCTTTTATGACTGCCTATTCAAATTTTTGCCTATGTTTCTTTGGGTTATCTGGCTTTTTCTGATTGCTATATAGGAGTTCTTTATATATTCTAGCTATGAATTTTACCAATGAATTGCAAAAGCTTTCTTCTCATGGACTTTCCTCTGAATAGTGTGGTTTAATATATAGAGTTTTAATTTTAATCTAGTCCAATTTATCATTCTTTTCACTTATAGTTAGCATTTTGGGTCCTATTTAATAATTCTGCCTATTAGCCTATTCCAAGGTCATGAGAACACTCTATTAGGTGTTCTGTTTTTTTTTTTTTTTGGTACTGGGGATTGAACTCAGGGGTACTTTACCACTTTGCCATATCCCCAGCCCTAATTTGTGTTTTATGTAGAGACAGGGTCTCACTGACCCTTAGAGCCTGGCCGTTGCTGAGGCTGGTTTTGAGCTCGTGATGCTCCTGTCTCAGTCTCCCAAAGTGCTGCAATTATAGGTGCGCACCACTGCGCCCAGCTTTCTGTTTTGTTTTCTTTCTTTTTCTTTTCCCTCCCCTCTCCACCTCTCCCTTCCCTTCCTTCTTTTCTTCCTTCCTTTTTCTTTCTTTTTTTCTCTCTTTTTGAAAGTGTTATTGATTTACCTTCCATGGGGTTTTGTATATTATTTTGAAGATAGGGCCATCAGGATTCCCATTGACTTGAAAGGTGATGTGAGGGAAAGAGAGAAAATGAAGAATATATGGAACACTACTTCTCCTCATCCACTCTAATTAAATAAGAATAACTTTATTATCCTATTATTTAAAACTTCAGATATAAAAAAAGACTAAATTTTCTGGGGCAAGGACTGTAGTACATCATGAGATTTTTGTACCCAGGTCCCAAGACAGTGACTGATGCTATTTAGGCATTCAACAAATAGTAATGAATACATCTTCATTTTAGAAAATTTGGTAAGCATGTAAGGATATAACAGGGTAAGATAAGCAAAAGCACCACATTTTTATTATCCAGAGACAAAAAAATTAACATTTTGGTATTTTTTCTTTATATTTTCTTTATTATTATTTTTTGCTAAACAGGGTACAATCATATTGTGCATATAATTTTGTGCATTAAATTTTTGCTTACCATATGACAAAAAGCCTCACTGTAAACCTAATTCTTAATGGCTTTGTAAAATCTGATGAAATGGATGTTGTGTAATTTGCTTAACCATTTCATTAATGTTGGACATTTATAGTTTTATCATTAAAGTGGCTATGCACATTTTTGTGTACAGATATTATTCAAGGTTTTTAATTATTTCCTTACAATAGGATATTTGAAGTGGAATTACTGTTACATTGATTTTTCGAAAGACTGCACCAATTTTCTACTTTCCATTAGTAGTAGATGAAAGACCTACTTTACTGTTTCTTGCCTGTATTATTATCTTTTTCCTTATAATTTGATGGGAAAATAGATCTCATATTAATCCTAATATAGTAAGACTAAACATTCTTCTACATCTTGTAGCCCATATGTATTTTCTCTTTTGGAAACAATGTGTTTGTGTCCTTTTGTTAATTGGTCTATTAGAGTTTTCATGTTATTAATTGATTTTTAATAATGGGTGATATAGTATCCACTTATCATGTGTTATAAAATTTTTCCTATTTATTCTTAGTAGTATATATGGCAGTGTAACATTTATGACATAATCTGTCAGTTTCTTCCCCCTCCTTCTCTCCTCTTTCTCTTTTTCTTCTCACCTCCCTTCCTTCCCTCCTTCACTCCTCCCTTCCTTCCTTCTTGTTTAAACATTTGGAAACGAGAAGTTTATTTGTGCTTGTCCACATCTACTCCTGCCCAACATTCTGCTCTGTACCCAGAGAGACAGACCCTTCTATAGACTGAATCTCCTTGAACTCAGGTTTCTGAAAGGTTTTGGCCAGAGACACAGGCAGGACAGTCCAGGGTAGAAGGAGACAGATTGGAATATTGATTCTTCCTGGTCCTTTCTGATTTGCCAAGTGCTGGTAATGCAATGCTGAACTCCTTTACACTTAAGTACTTTTCTGGTGGCTCTCCTCCCTTGGTTCCAACTCTCTTGAGGCATTGGTAACCTTATCTTCCCTCACTTATTTAGGCCTAGAGGTAGTGAATCTGTTATTAGCCCCTGGGTGCCACAACATTCTTTGCTGTTGCCTTAACTTGCCACTGTTTTGGAACTGCCTCCTCATTAATTTTTTTTTCTTTTTAAGTAAAACTCTTTTGAAAATACCATCTATTTCTTGCTGGGACCCTGACCGAAACAATGTTTAACAATATTCTAGCTTCTTCTAGGACAGCGCTTTGAAGCAAAGTATGATACATTCTACTCTCATGAATTGGTATAGATCAACCTCTTAAAATCAGATCCTTGGGCTCAGTGAAGATATTTGGCAATTTATGAAGGTCTGTGTTATTTTATAAGAAAACAAGATGGGGCTTTCAACTATATTTCTCTATACCTAATATTGACTTTTTGGGCATAATAATCAATATTTCAATGTTGACAGCAAGACAAACATCTTTTAGCAATAACATGGTGTCCGTTACCAATATTATAGTTAATGGTAAATGCTGCTGACATTGACGCTTGGTGCTCAAAGACTTAATTCCTTCCAGAAGTTGTGTTGCATACAGTTAATAACAGAGCATTGCTAATTTCCTGTTTTGCCACCATACATAAAGGATTTTAGCTCAGGAACAGTTGAAGTTAGGAGGACACTTGTATTCTAACTATTTAAATTCTCATTAAGGGAAACAGCTCTTGATTTGCTTATTATTTTTTTAATTTTTTTATGTTGAATTCCAAGAAACTTCATGCGCCAATTTATCTCCTACCATCAGGCCATCTAGCTCTGTGGGGACACAAAGGCAACAGCATCTTAGCTAGAATGGCTGTTTATTCTTTACTCAAAATGTTCACAGAAGCTGTGCTGAAAGACCCATTCTCATAAATATTTCTCACAGCCAGACAGGTCAGTTTGATATTTTACCATTCGTGAGTCATTCTTTTTGTGTGAAAGCATCACAGAATCAGTCTTGTTTCACTTCACCTGGAATAAATGGAATGTTCACTTGGACTCTATAGGTATAGAAATCATTAAGCCTGGAAGCAGTTTTAGAAATAGTTTTGGTGAGCAATAAATCTAGAGTTTATTGGTGACACACTCTAGCAGTTATCACTATGCGGGATTTCCCTGAGGAAATATTTCTTTCATCCTCTGAGGCATCTGTGGAATCAGAAAAATTGAGGTTTGAATTCTGATTCTGACATTTTTCTGTGTGACCTTGGTCAAGTTACTTGACGTTTCAAAGCATCTTTTCCTGTAAAATGAGATAATAATACTGCCTGCCTTGAAGAATTTTTAGGAGAATTAAATGAGATACTATAAAGTGCTTAACATAACACTTAACAATGGCATATAAATATATTAAAAGTGCCAACAGCATAGTATTTTGATTTTAAAAGTTTTTGGGCGTGTCTATGAGTATACATTTTAAAAAGTTTTAAAAAGTGACATCCTAATGTTCAAACATATCAGAATATCCCTAAATCGAAAATATCTCTTTGACTACTAAAGTCACTTTTCAGAGCAGAGGGTGGAAACCAAAGACGACACAGTTTAGAGTATTAGGATGCCAAAGGGATTTTGGACTATCATTTTTTGAAAAAGCAACACAAACTGTTCAATTCTTTAGCTATCTTTAGTGTAGAACGCTGAATGTTTAGAGATTTGTCTTTGGAAATGAATGAAAGTTGTATTTTGGATCATTCCTTTAGTATTAAGGCATTACATTTTCTGACTCTTAATGCTATCCCAGACTTGTATAAATATAAAAGGAGTCAAAAAGATGGGTTTCTTTGTATTGTCCTTTGGTCACTCATGTTATATTTTGATATAAAGTTAGGATTAAGCCATTTTTATACTCATGTGTTTATGCAGAATGCTAATCATTAACCTGAATACAAGCTGTAACAGGTACATTGCATCTACTTGGATGCATAGCTATTTTTTTTTAGAATAAATTTAGAAAGCATTGGTATTTTAGGGCTCGTATCTAGTAAGAGAAATGTATTTTAATATTTCACAAATTTTGTGTGATCCTAACAGTCAGTGTATTAAGTGGTACTTAAAATACAAGTACCACTTAAAGAACATGAAGATACCTAATGTTTCTAAAATATAATCAAATTTATTGATTATGACTTCATCTTATTTTGTTCCTGGTAAGGGTAAAACTAAAGACTTTTCTTTTTTTTTTTTTAGGAGCAATTTCTTAGGCTTTTGTGATTAAACAGGAGATCCTGCCATACCGAGGGCAGATTTCATGCTGAAAGGTCTCTGTGGCACTGAGAGGGAACAAACTGTTTGCCTGTTGCTGGCGTTAGTAATGAGTCAGGTCTCCTTCTCTCCTTGCAGGCTTCAGGGATTTTGCTAATCCCTGCTGTCTTCCCATCTTCTAATCATAAAGAACAATCTGTCAAGAAAAAAAGATGACATTTCTCTCTTGTCCGTGTTTCTACTGCCTCCTTGCCACTGTGTCCCAGCGGCCAGGGTACTGTCGCTGGCTTTTCAGAAAACCCTAAGACTTTCTTGCAATCACATCAAGTCTGTGTGGCTTTACAAACGCACTACGCACACTTTATCTGAAGGCCCTGTGTGGCTAAAAGGACGTTTGCTTGTTTCTGTAGCAACAAATTCTAACCACAGGTTTAGAAAAATAAACATTTTTAAATGTAGGAACTGTTTTCTGAAAGAATGCAGAATTGGATGACTCAAACAGTATTTACTGTAGGCCTACTATGTATCCAGCACTATGCAAGTCTGTATATTATCTCTCAACCAAACACTTAGCAGAGTGGAGGGTATTTTTCCTCAAAATGAGATGTAAAGTAAAATAATTTCACACTGGTTATTGTCAATTTTATCTTTAGGAAACTTCTTTTTGAATTTTAGCATCTAACTGCAATTGACTTCCTGTTCTCTTTTCAGAACACACACAGTAAATCTGGAAACCACAATAATATGGTTGGAAAATGCTTGTCTTATTTCCATGCATTCTAAACTTTTTAAGCAAGTATGCCATCATTCTTTATAGGAAAAGTGCTGAGTTTTGGATGGGAAAGAATATGAAAATAAAGCATTGTGTGTGCTATTTTACAAAATGTCACAGAATATCATGCATATTTTACAACCACTCTTCTTGCCCTATCCATTTAATTACTTTATGGCCATGCCATTCATGAGTAATATAGTTATTCTAAAATTCATAACAATAAAAACTTTATTACATGTCATCTCATATTTTATACAGATTTTTATATTTATGACTAGAGTTACTTTATATTGAGGCAATGACTTCAAGAATTAATATTCTAATTCAAGACTTTTATATTTTTAGAAATCATAAAGTAATGTTTGCAAGAACCTGGAATCTGTGGTATTGAGGCAAAATGTCAGACTCTGGTGGTGTAAACTCTAGGACACTCAAAAATATGTTCATCTTATGCTTTACAGATCTGCTAGCTTCTTTTTCTGTTTACATAACAATACCCCCCACAATGCTTAGCGAAGGACAAAGCCAATAAACTGAACTGGAGAATGAAAACTACAAGTGGCACTAGCCTTCCTTTAGTGAAAGCCTACAGCATTTTACTCATTTCAAAAATCATTATATTTTCAAAAGTAACAATTCTCGATTTGATGAAATGTACAATTATATTTTGATCACCATATAGGCTTTTCTTTGTAATGCTTTTAAGGGTGCTTTTATTAATATACTGGTCTGCACAATAATAAAACAAGGTTCATTTTCTTTGTTATCTTTGCTTTGTTTCTATTTTATTCATGCTATTGAACTGTAAATTTTTACCACCGGGTTTCAATTATTTCCCTCTATTTCTCATCTGACCTTTATATCACTACAGATGTTGAACGTGAAAGATTTGATGATAGAGGTTATAATTAGCTGAAACTTGCATTTCTGAGCCTCAGCAAATAATTGTGTATGTGTATAAGTAAGTACAAAACAATATAATGTGATATACATATTTCTTTTTTTTTTTTAATTTTATTTATTTATTTTTTATTTATTTTTTTTATTTAAATGCATTTCAAGTCATAGTACATAAACAGAGCTCAGTTTTTCCATTTCTCTGGTTGCAAATCATAAAGAGTCACACTATTTGTGTCTTCATACATGCACCAGGGGTAGTAATGACCCATTCGATCAATCATCTTTGAACTTTAGTCTCCCCACCTGTTAAGTGATGGTATCACTTAGCTTAAAGGGCTGTTGATTAGATTAGACATTATATATACCTTTCTGGTACAAAATAGTGGCAAACAGAAAACAGTAATCATTGTGGTTGCTGTTGCAGGGAAAAGGCAGAACAGGAGAGCCTTAACTAGTGTAGGAAGATATAATTGTTAAGAGGAGAGTCAGGCTGGAAGAAAATGAAGAATTTGTCTTAGTCTCTCTGTGGAAAGATGTGCAACTTACCTTTGGCTATGTTATCAAAAAAGAGTTCTACATCTTAACCATGCATCTATTTTTACCAGGTTTCTGTTATTAATCAGGGTTTGCACAAAATTAGACTCTAATGCAATTAACCAAAGCACCTCTAGAGCGTGGAACACAGTGGGTACTCTTCCTTCATACAATATATTCCAGACCCATGGCCATTTGTAGAGGAAGAAACATAAATCCTCCTTTTGCTTTCTTGTCCTTACACAACCACCTCACACACCTGTTTACTCTTTGCTTGCAGGTAATTGTGGACATCTGCTAGGGTGTGATCTCCATGATGGGATGACAAATGGGATGACGTTCCATTATTTAAAGAGCAAATTCCAAACAGCAGACTTTTCTTCATATGTGAGTGCTAAATAGGTCTTCTTAGAGACATTGGAACAGAGCTAGTCTTATTGATTATGAGGAAATTTAAACGAAAATTATTGAGTTATCTGCAAAATCTTTTCAGACACATCTAGTTTGACCCTCCGTTACAGATATCCTATCTGGGTTGTTTTTCCATCCAAACAACCTGGCACTTATTCCCCAGCTCAGGCAACAGACAAGCTATCCCTGGTGGACGGCCATCTGATGGCTTACACTTGCCACCTCCTTTCCTCTACCATGAACCCAAATCACCTCTTCTCTGCTTACTATCCTCACCCAGAATTTTCTCAAGTAACCGCTCACTGCTCAGTCAGTCTTCTTCTCAAAGTATGTAGAACTGTTTTAAATTTCCAGTCTGATTTCTCCTTTTTCTCTTTCTTTCTTTAGTTTCTTGCCCTGTTGTCACAGGAAGTTCTCTTCTTAGTTCACCAAATTGCCTTCTATTTTTCTTTGTTATTTCACTTATGAACAAGACACTGGCCACTGCCATCACAACAAAACAAACGCTTGCTTTGAAAAGAGTAAAACCCCTTGCCCCCATGAACTAAAAATACAGCTTTAAGACTCAGTGGTGCAGGGATAAGGAAAGCCAGACATTTTTTTGTTTTTTTTTTTTTTTGTACTGGAGACTGAACTCAGCAGCACTTGACCACTGATCCACATCCCCAGCCCTGTTTTGTGTTTTATGTAGAGACAGGGTCTCACTGAGTTGCTTAGTGCCTCCCCGTTGCTGAGGCTGGCTTTGAATTTGCGATTCTCCTGTCTCAGCCTCCCTAAGTGCTGGGATTACAGGCTTGCGCCACCGCACCCGGCTAAAGCCAGACATTTTTGAAATGAAACAAGAAGTCAAAAAAGACCATCATCTTGTAAAACCTCCTTTCAGAATCTTACAAAAGATTCCATCCAGCCGGGTGCGGTGCGCAAGTCTGTAATCCCAGCACTTAGGGAGGCTTGAGACAGGAGAATCTCGAGTTCAAAGCCAGCCTCAGCAAAGGCGAGGTGCTAAGCAACTCAGTGAGACCCTGTCTCTACATAAAACACAAAATAGGACCGGCGGTGTGGCTCAATGGTTGAGTGCCCCTGAGTTCAATCTCCAGTACCAAAAAAAAATAAAAAAAATTCCATCCACTTCTTCATTTGACTTTTCCTCAGTAACCAGTATATAACTTTTTGCTTTCTATTGTATTGCTCTCTATTTTACTTATGCAAATGTGAAGTATTTCTATTTTATTAATAATAAATAAGGTTTTGTGGGCACGCCTGAGATAGTGGATTAGGAGATTGTTTCTACAGAAATACACATTCCTAACTTGAACAACCAGATTACCATCAGAGAGTTCATAAACTGAGAGCTGCCTGGAGTGGAAACTGATTTACACTCTGGTTTCTCACTCAGTAACAATTTCACTGTGTTTTACTTTTGCATAAAGACTCAGGGACATGTGCAACGTGAGAAAATCTGAATAGGCATCCCATGAAAAAATTAATTCACCTATTTCATCATTAATTCATCTATTTCAAATAATGCATACTGAGAAATGGAATTGAATGATGCAACAAATAAAATATTTATTTCCCATATGCAATATAGATGAGTCAGTGTTGCTGTGAGAAATTTAACTTTTTAATTTGCTTACTTGGTGTTTGTATTTCATTAGCAATTGCAAATGAATAATCTGTTATTCTCTTGCTGGTGTCAAAACGATGATATTGTGGGGAAAGTAGCTCCAATTATTACTCCAGCATGGCTGGAAAAAGTATGTACTCTTCTTTTTTTGCTAGTCACTGAGTCCCTACCTTTATTTCTGTGGTGGCAGGTACCAAAATCAGAGTGGGATTATGAAAATTGCATAACTATATAAGGAGCAATCCAGTTGTATGAAATATGTGCACATCTTTGGCTACATACTGTGTAGCTAACTATACAAGTAGCATTACATAAATACTATGGGAAAGTAAATAAACATAAAATCACCCACTCACATTTATAATATTAAAAGGCATCCAGAAGGCTTTGGTAAAAAACATAAAACTTATAAATAAATATTTTCTGATTTAAAAAAAAATTCTTTTTTGTAATGGTCTTGGTAGAAACACTAGCCTATAGAGAATGCACTTAACATGTAAAAAGCAACATAACACTCAACTTCACCCAGAAATATCAATCCATTCATTACATTCATTCAACTTAATGAAATCTTTTATGTAGAAAAATTCTTTGAACAAAATAATGTTATACGGGTTATTAAAATCACAAAAGGCTAGCTATGCTTGAACTTCTTACTTTCCCACATGCAATTAAAATATATTCTCTGAAAAGCTCAAATACCAGATGAGTATATTCTCTCAGTTTCTACCTTTCTATCTCTCCTTTTCAGATACACACACAAACACAGACACACATAAATACAGATGCACACAAACACACACAAAACACACACAGAGAAATTGCTCATCTCTTCTAACCTTATTCATGCAACTCCCAGTGGAAGACAACTATAAGCTACAAGGGAAAAACATGCAATTTTACATTCAATAGTGTATAAGCTCTCATGTTGAAGAGTGAGTTAAGTTAAAGACAGGGGTTTCTTTTTTCCTATTTAAATGTGAAACTGGATTGTTATTTAAGCAGAAGTTGCAAAACAAATAATTGTTCCATATTGTAATAAATTGCCCATTTTTAATAACATTTGGAGCAAAAAGAAATTCTGTAGAGACTAAAGTGAAAAACAGGAAAAACAGTGCTTTCAGTTGAATGATTCTGTCTTTCATATCTTCATTGCTTTCATTCCTCCTCATTTTTTCTTGAGAGAATGAATGAAACTGAGAAGAATTATCAGTCTACTGTGTGATAAATGATTTGTAGTTACTCAATTTGCTTTTTTTTTGGTACTGGGGATTGAACTCAGGGGTACTCAACCACTGAGCCACATCCCCAGCCCTATTTTGTGTTTTATGTAGAGACAGGGTCTCACTGAGTTGCTTAGCATCTCTCCATTGCTGAGGCTGGCTTTGAACTCACGATTCTCCTGTCTCAGCCTCCCTAAGTGCTGGGATTACAGGCTTGAGCCACCGTGCCCAGCTACTCAATTTGCATTTTTAAGCAGTGTGGCAGGTAGATTTTCCCAAAATGTTAGTAACAATCTCCCCTATCCCACATTCTCTTCTCTAATGTGACTTTGACATCCTTTCTACATAGAGATAATGTGGATATAGAAACAGAGATATAGATGCCCTTGCCTTGAATTCTAAGAGGGCTTGTCACTAAGGTAGAACTGCATGCAGTATGTGACTTATTTGCTAGGTCATAAAAGATGATATAACTTATGCCTAGTTCTCTTGAGAGACTCAGTCTTGGAATCTAGCCATCATGTTCTGGAGCAGCTTAAGTCATCTGCAGAGGTAATCTAGGTTTTTGGCTGGCAGACCCAGCCCATACCAGCACAGACCCACAGATATGAATGAAGATTCCTCCAGAAGCTGCCATCACCCAACTGTTGAGCCATACATAGTCTTTCCATCCCAGAACTCAGACATTTTTGAGCAGAGATAAGCTTTCCCTATTATAAACCGCCCAAATTTCTGACCCACAGAGTTCTTAACATAATAAATGATTGTTTTATGACATGAAATTTTGGGGTGATTTGTCACACTGCAATAGAAAACTGCAATAGCTAGAGAAGTTGGTCCTCTTTTCATATGTTTATTGACCATTTGGACTTCTTTGTATTGCCTGCTGATATATTTTGCCTACTCAACTCTAGTCTTTGTTTTTCTCATGTACTCTGCATACTAATCCTGCTTTTGTTACATATATTGTTAACATATTTAACTAGTTGCTTGTTAGGTGATAGAAGTTTAAATTTTTTTTTTTTTTTTTTTTTTTTGGTACTGGGGATTGAACTCAGGGGTACTTGATCACTGAGCCACATCCCCAGCCCTATTTTGTGTTTTATGTAGAAACAGTGTCTCATTGAGTTGCTTAGCGCCTCGCCATTGCTGAGGCTGGCTTTGAATTTGCGATTCTCCTGTCTCAGTCTCCCAAAGTGCAGGGATTACAGGCATGCGCCACTGTGCCCAGCTAGAAGTTTGAATTTTATGTAGTCAAAAATGCAAAATTCTTTTCTTAGTTTTTGGATTTTATGTCTTTTTTAGGGAAAGTCTTTCCCAATTGCAGATTATATAAATGTCTTATATTTTCTTCCAGTATTTCTATTTTTATATCATTTTTATGATTAACTCTTTAATTAATCTTGAATTTATTATTTTATATGGTATGAGGGAAGGTAGATCTAACTATTTAAAATGGAAGTTAGTTGTATTTTTACCATTTATTTAAGTAAGATATACTTTTCTCCACTGGTTTGAAATATCTCGTATATTAACTAAAGTCTTTTTTTTTGGTACCAGGAATTGAACCCCAGGGGTGCTTAACCTCTGAGCCACATCCTCAGCCCTTTTTTATTTTTTATTTTGAGAATAGTCTCACTAAGTTCCTTAGGACCTTGCTAAGTTGCTGAGGCTGGCTTTGAAACTGCGACCCTCCTGCCTCAGTCTCGGGAGCTCTAGGCATTATAGGTGTGAATTGTTTCAATTAAATTCTTAAATAAACATATGTATACTTCTGGACTTTATTCTGACCCATTGATCTATTTGATCATTACTATAAAAATAGCATTCTATTTTAATTTTGGTAACTCTTTGATACATCTTGATTTCTGGTAGAATATGTAACCTGGCCTCATTTTTTGCCCTCAAAAATTTCCTGACAGATATTAAGTATTTCATCTTCCAGATGAATTTCAGAATCTACTTGCCACGTGCCTTGAGGAAATTGCTTTGACCTATAGATTAATGTGCAGCAAAATGACATGTTTACTATATTGTGTCTCCTTGTACATGAACATAGTATATTTTCCCATGTATCCAGTTCACCTTTCAGGTCTTTCAATAAAGTTTTAAGAGTTTCCTTGATCTACTCATGTACAATTCTTTTAGATTTATTCCAAAGTAGTTTATTGTTTTTGTTACTCTTGTGGATAGTTTATAAAAAATATTACGTTTTTAAAATTGGTCATTACTGTAGTATAGTAAAATTATTAAATTGTATGTGTTTATATTTACACGTGTACAAATCAAAATTTATCTTACATTTCTTATATTCAGCTTTCTTTTTGTTTTTATTCCTTTATTAATTTTAAAAGGTTTTATTTTTTAAATTTTTTATTTGTTCTTTTTAGTTATACATTGCAGTAGAATATATTTTGACATATACATACATGGAGTATAACTTCCCATTTTTATGGTTGTACAGTATGTGGAGTTACATTGGTCATGTATTAATATATGAACAAAGGAAAGTTATATGTGATTCATTATAGTGTCTTTCCTGTTCCCAACATTCTGCCTTGTCCAGTGTCCAATCCCATGAACACTCCTCTCCCTTCCTCTACCACTTATTGTGAGCAAGCATCTGCACATCAGAGAAAACATTCAGCCTTTGGTTTTTTGGGATTGGCTTATTTCACTTGGCATGATAGTCTCTAGTTCCATCCATTTACCAGCAAATGCCATAATTTTATTTCTTTATGGCTGAGTTATTCTCCATTGTGCATATGTACATTTTCTTTACCCGTCTGTTGAAGGGTACCTAGATTGGTTCCATAGCTTAACTATTGTGAATTGAGCTGCTATAAACATTAATGTGGCCAAATCACTGCAGTATGCTAATTTTAAGTCCTTTGGGGATATGTTGAGGAGTGGGATAACTGGATCAAATGGTGGTCCCATTCCAAGTTTTCTTAGGAATCTCCATACTGCTTTCCAGAGTGGTTGTACCAATTTGTAGTGCCACCAGCAATGTATGAATATACCCTTTTCCCCGCATCCTTATCAACACTTATTGTTACTTGTATTCATGATAATTAGGTTTTCAATTTATTCACCTCAAATTGCAGGTGACCATCCCTTTAAGTTATAGATTACACTTTCTGTGACTAAATAAAAATTACTATATGTTGAACAGAGTCAATTTAAAAACACGAATTATGTATCACTTAATATATTCTAAATTTAAAGTAATTTTCATCTTAGTTTTTTAAAAATTACCTAATATTCAAGCACTAGAACAGAGCTTTCTAGAAATAAAAAGAAAAATAATATTTTGTGGTATATGAACACTAAATAAAATTCAAATTTCTCTATCCACAAATAAATTTTTATTAAAAACAGCCATGTGCACTTCTGTATGTGTTATCTATAACTTTCCTATGACAACGTTAGAGTAGAATTATTTGCAGTATAAACCGTATATGTTGCACTTTTTTTT
>CM053404.1:61481541-61501793 GCA_028644305.1 Xerus rutilus | reverse complement strand
AATAGACCTATATTAGAGAAAATTGTACTCAACTATTATTAAATTTTCAATTTTTGTCAATAGAGATTTTTGGAAAGTTTTTTCTCTTGTCCAGTAATTGCCTACATAATAGTATTGATTTTGCCTCTTGGCTTACAAAGGCTAAGATATTTATTCTCTGGCCCTTTACAGAAAAACATTGTTAATCCTTGATCTAGAATTTTCTCTTATGCCTCTTAACGTCAAAGAAACGTAGTGAAGATAATTGTGGGAGTCACTTTATAAGGTCATGTTTGTTGAGTGCTTACTGTGTGCAAAGTTCTTTCCTTATGAGAGAGAGGTACTAATATTTCCAATTATACTGCAGAAAAATTGAAGTTCAGAACCTTTCCCCAGATTGTACACTGGCAAGTGAATTAACCACGACTTATATCTGGCCTTCCTGGCTGCAAAGCCTAGATTGTGTGGCTTTAAGGAAGTTGTTTAATCTCTCTGAGTCCTGGTTTTCTCATCTGTAAATGGGGGATTATAACTACAGTACCATCTACATCTTTAGGTTTACTTAAATATTAAAATAACATGGGCAGCCCTTAAAATAGCTTTAGTGAAGGGCATTCAGAAGTAAGCTAGATGTTCAATTACAGGAACGAGATCAGTAAAATAGTTTATTATTTAGAAGGAATTGATGGAAAACAGTACCCAATTTAGCTGACAATTAGAGCTCTTTAGAAATCTGGGCCACTGGGTTGAGGTTTGTTAAGAAAAAGAACATATATATAATAAACATAAAAACCAAACACATTTAAACATGACTAATGCATATGTACTCAGTGTTGAGATATCCACTTGGGGTTACATTCATTTGGGCTTATTCCTGGCTTTGCTACTTGTTAGCTGCATGGCACCGATCAAATCACTTAACCTCTGAGTTTCAGTATCCTCTTCAGTAGAAGGTGGATGATAAGTAACCTATCATACCTGATGATGTGAGGATTAAAAAAGATCATGTATCAATAGTATCTAATACTGATGTTAAGAATGAGCTCAGCAAAAGCTAGTTCATCTCCTCTCACCCCTGCTGGCCTTTCTAAAGTGACCCAAAGTTTAAAAAGCAGAGTACAGCAATATTAAACAAAAATAAGTCAAAACAAAGTGTAAAACCCTAAACAAACAAGTAAAAATTAACTTGTTAGTTGGATGTTGGGATATAAGGAGATGGGAGAAGGAAGAAATAAGAGGACTTTATATTAGAGTTGGCAGATAAAATATAGGCCAGTCATAGTTGAATTTCAGCAAGCATACGTATATTCCAAATATTGCATGAGACATACTTATACTAAATAAATTGCTCATTGTTTATTAGCAATTCTAATTTAACTGGGTGTCAGGTATTTTTACTTACAAAACTTGGCAGTTTTGACATGATAGAATTTAGGAAGAAATCTCTTAACTCCATATAGCCAAGACTCATAATTCAAAAGAGCTCAATACGTTTCCAACGTGTTAACTGCAAAGACATCAAGGAAAATGTTCACCCCACCCTCCTTGTCTCCGCCCAGCTGGGAAACCCCAAGTGAGCAATTTTGCCTCCTGTGCACCATCTAAGCAAGTCTGGTGCAGAGAATGCTGGGAAAGCTGTGGCAACCTGCCCATCGTCCCTTTGGGTTCCTCTGCCTCAGGTTTTCTTTCTAGTGGGGCCCTGTGGTCACGGTGTGGTGACTCTGTCTCTGCACCCCTGCCACGCCCTGCTTAGTCCACCTGGGGAGGGGTGGGGGTGGGTGAGGTGGGGGCAGAAAGGAGGTTGGAGGCAGGGAAACAAAGGCTTATCAATTTAGCTTTTTTTCTAGGCTGCGTTGTGCTTTGCCGTTTTGGCTTGCAAAATTTTAAAAACTTTAATTATTACTTTGATGCAGAATGGCTGCAGGTTGTCATGCCAGGCCTGATTTAATAGCCTGCTTGCAGAAAGTCCGACAGAGATTGCTTTTGTTGCACTTTCGAACAGCTCCTGACGGTGGCTCTTTTACGTTAAGGAGGAAACTCTGTGGTTAAACTGTAGCCTAGGTATTTTTAGAGCCGTTACCATGTTAACCGAGTACATTTCACCTGCAGGATATGCAGTAGCTCTGAGGGCCTTCCATAAACTCCAACCAAAAAATAAAAAATAAAAATAAAAAAATAAAAATAATTATGATTTAACAGTTGTTAATACCGTGTTTAGGACTAACTCCATACTAATAGTGAAGCTACTCTCTGAATATGTGGGCTGATCCCCCGCCCTCCTTTCTCTTTTGGATGGGTGGTACTGTGCCGTGAAGGAGTATTTTTTCCTAATACAAGTGACTTGAACGTAACCAAAAGGCTAAAATTGGTTAGTTCTAAAGGTCAGAGCCTGAAGGCAGTGACCCATTTGTTAATCATTAAGCTTTTCTAAGCCCTCTCTGACAGAATTTTGGCTTTCTGCCATTTCTCTGGTCATTTTAAACTGCAAATTCTTGTACAGTTTCAGTTTTTAAGTAGGTAGCAAAGGTTATGAGAAAGGCATAACTTGTTTTTTTTCTCCCTTATCAAACGTTTTTAGGGCTTTGGAAGGTTTTGTTCTGCTTTAAGGGAATCTTCATTACATGCCCAGAGTATTTAAAGATGGACCCCTGGGTCCTCTAAAAGGGGAGGGTTTCCAGCCATTATCCCCATGTTAATTAGTTTCCACAGATAAGTAGGATTTGAGCGAGAGGTATTCACATATGGTACAAGTTCTAAAACCACCACTACCCAGTGGTTTTCTCCAATAATCCTAGCATTGAAAGTTGAAGAAAAAGCATAATAACCACAATGTATTTATCATCTTCTGTCATCAGTTAGAAACTGGAAGAGCTTTAAAATATTTTGAATGCATTTTGTAAAGCCTGAAGAGGTTCTAGTGATATTTCATTGCCAACTTGAATGCCAGTTTATGTTCTAGTCATCTGAATAAAAGTAGAATTGCACACCAAAAAACTCCTATAAGCAAAGCTAAATTTTATGTAGCCAAGGGACATTAAGCTGCTAGAACACTGGCTTTAATATTGAACATGGAATAGTTGTCCTCTATTTCTCAAGGGAAAAAAATACACAGTTAAACCTTGCTTATCCATAACCCAAACTTCCGGAAGGCTTAAGTATTTGGAATCGCTCCAAACCCAGAAGAGGACAGAACGGAGAGGGAAAGAGTGGGGGTGGAGGGAGAGAATGAGACAGAATGAACTAGCAGAAAGCAAGCAAGTCAGCCTTTTAGAAGTAGACCTGAAGCCCTAGCAACACTGAAAAGAGACCTGGAGCTTACATCTGATTGGCTTACCAGCCAGAAGCAATGGTGAGCTCTGATTGGCTGGTGATGATGTCTCCAAATAACCAGGCTTTTTCAGGAAAGCAAATTTATGTGGCATAAGGGACAGGAGACAGAAGAAGCAGGCAAGAAGAAAAGGGAAGAGACTGAGGCAAAATGAATGGCAGATTATTTGTAATAGAGGTGGTAACCGAGATGAAAATGAGAATAACGATACCTATTTATGTAACTGCTTACAATTTACAAAGTGCTTTTACATGTAATCACTGATATTGTCTTCACAAAAACTTACAGGGCTCCCAGAAGTTAAATAACATGCCCCCAGCTACCCAGTTAGTAAGAAAAATAGCTGAGGTCTTCTCCCTGCAAACCTAAAGCTTTTGATACCACACAGGTGCCTGTGGTTTAGTGGGAGATGCAGAAAAGGGTGAAAGGCTCCTGGCCTTGGTGACCACAGCCCTTGAAAACACAGACATAGGGAACATTGCTGGGCATTTGGAAGAGGAAATGGTTGTGGTACAAATGAAGCCTGTGTCTTGAGAGTCCAGAGGGCATCCCACAATCTATTTCAGTGGGATATAACAGTCATCCCACACCATGTACAAATTGGCTCCCTAATTATTCCTTCCACTTATCCTATAAAGCCATTTCCCTCCCCCCCTCAGGCTTAATAAATAGCATCCATCCACCCAGTTGCTCAAGCTGAAAACCTGTAAGTCATCTTTGTCTTAATTTTCTATTCATATCTAATTTATCAGCATGTCCTGCAGATTCCATTTCTAAAACATATCTTGAATCAGGCTGCTTCTGTCCATCTCCATAGTCACCACCATTTTCTCTTCCTCAGACACTGTGATAGCTTCCTAGTTATTTCTGTAGTTTCTTGCACCCTGTTTTCCCCTTCTCTTGTCTCCTTCCCTTGAAATTCATTCTTTAGACCAAGTCACCATTCTTAAAGATTGCCCTGAGAATAAAACTTGAAATCCTTAGTATGATCTGGCCCAATTTATTCTACGTCACTCTGCCTGGGATTTACGACTCTAGCCTTGGAAGCCTTGATTTGGTTACTAACAAGCTGCTCTGTCCAGCCTGCAGTTTTCCTGCTCCCTATCTTCATGTCATTATGGCCCTTTCTCCTATCTCGTGTAATCTAAAGAGATTCAGCTTTCTCACAAGCTGGTGTAAGTAAAAGTTCTCCTTCATTTTCTCTCATAATACATTTTTATTAATTGCAATTTCTCAATCTGAAATTGAGATGGTATAAATTTACTTCCAAGGTGTATTAGTAGTAAACAATTGAAATTCACCCTCAAATAGGAGATTTACTAAAGATAGCTATTTTGTAGCATGTAGAAAAGTGTGATGTGGGTTTGTCTGATGGCATTAAAAAAGCATTCATTCTTTTTTTGGAGTTAGAAAAGTAGAGGCCCCTGTCCTCAAACAGAACTATACTGTGTGTGTGTGTGTGTGTTTGTGGAGTTCACACATTGGCCATAATAAAGCCTGTTATCTGTTTCTGATTCAGCAAAGTTGTGCCTGTGAGTGATGAATAAACCTTAGCAAAATGAATAATTTTGTAGAGATTTTAATGACACAATGAAATCAATACCTTGGTCAAAGGTATTACTGCTTTAATTATATTCATTTGTTTCAACATCCCAGTTTTGGGATTTTTTAGCTGACCTATTACAGATTCCTTTGAAAGCAAAGTTTACCATGGTGCCCTCTGGTGGAATCAAGCTCAGACTTTTTTCTTTTTTTTAAAGATAAAGAAGTCCAATCTAGTGAGAATGAATCACTCTGTGATAAAATACGAAAGGGGCAACTTTAGTAAGTGCAGAAACTATAAGCAGGTTGCTCTTGCTATTGAGGGACTGCAACAAATACATGCCTCAGAATATGTACTTGCAGATTAGGGATACAGTAAACATGTGCTGTACAGGAAGGGCCATCATATGAAGGCATATAATTTGAAATCCATTAGAATGAAGGCCCGGAGCCATAGCATTGTACATCACCTTGCAACTCTGAGGCTAACTAATTAGGTCTTTTATTTAGAAGGTCATATGAAGGTGACAGCATTTGCAACAATGTTCATAAACAGCCATGAGCACAAGAAGTAGAATTTGGTGGTGGTTTATTAAGAACAAGTGGAAATTCATTCAATAGGATTTTTGTTATTAGACTCATCAGAGTTGATAAAATCATGATGTACCCACCAAAATGCCAAGAATCACAATGTTGGTTCCTTGAAATACGTGGCGACCATAAAATATTGTGATTCCTTTATAGAGCAACTTTCACTTATCTACATAAGGGGATAAAGTAAGAGTCTTCTGGAGACAACCTGGATCACATACCACAGGGAACCTAGTAATGAAATTTAGATAACTGGACCAACATACCTCAGAAGGTCATTGAAACCCTTTTGTGAGGACCTAGGATGCCAGGAACAGGGAAGTAGTGTTATTCTGAGTAGATCAGTTTCTATATTTATTCTTCTGAATGCACTAAATAAGACTATTACTCAAAATAAAAATAAAAAAGGAAAAAGTGCAAATTATTTAGTAATTATTTCCCTATTCACGTTTCCTAGAAGGTAGACAGAATAGAAGTTAGCTGTGAATACAGCACACTTACATTTCATCACCTTACTGATTTTCTTACTAGGAGCCCATTGTTGAAGACTGTGCACCTCAAATTAAAAAGAAACAAAAATAGAATTAAAAAAAAAAAGTTTAGAGCAGTGGTTCTCAAAGGAGTGGTACTGCCCCCTAGGGGGCGTTTTGGAGGTTTATGAATGACATTTGTGTGTGTGTGTGAGGAAGGTGTCTTAAGTTTTCTAAATATTTATGGGGGCTGTTACTGATGTTCAGTGGGTAGAGGAAAGGGTGTGAGGGGATTTTACTATTCCACAAATCATTCATGTAGATGAAAAAATCTATGCAATAATCTAAGCCTAGCACTAAGTTCAGTTGTACATTAAAAACAAACAAAAAATGAAGTATTTTTGCATGGTTTTAATAGACACTAATTTTTTTTTTAGAAATGCAAATCCAATGTAAATCAAGGGAAGATTATACTTTGTTTCATTTGGAACTTTATAATTATTCAACATTTTTGAAAACTGCAGTATCAGCATCTGTGACACAAATGGTATTTGAGCCCACTAAAAGCACAATTTTAATAATTTCTAGTTGTAATGTCCCAATTCAAAGTGATTCTACAAACCAGTATGTCTGACTTTTTCATTATATCTTCTGGTATAGTTATACTCAAGCATTTTCAATTATTATTACTATATTCTTTTCTTTTTATAATATAGCTTTTCCTTCATCAAAATATAATTGGATAATTATATTGATTAGTATTTTGACATTATTTATATTGGTAGGCTTTGTTATCCATGAATTTAATTTTAATAAAGTAAAGGATGTTATTAAAGATACTTGGTATTAAAGAGGGCATTGAAATGCTAATTAAAATGGCAGAGTAAGGAACTCTGAAAATATCCTCCATAAAAGCAATGAAAATGTTGTCAAAATGGTAAGAAAGGGCTTTTTCAGAATTCTGAAAATTAACCAAAGCATTGCAGCCATCAGGAGAGTTTTATTCAAGAAAAATGGCTGAGTATCAGTTAAACAGTGAGCTTCGTTAGGTTTTTACCTTGATCTATTTCCATGGCTCCCATACTAGCTCTATAATCATGGTAAAATGGAGCAGCTGGGTGGTCACTGGAAAAACTAAAACAGGAGTAGAGTTCCTTCCAAGGCCCCTTCCTAAAGAATTGTCTGATATGACCTGTCTGATTGTTCCCTGGAACATTCCATTCACCACACTATCTTTTGTGTCTTGACTCAGAACTCATTCAGTCTAAATATTTTTCTTAATAGAAACAATTTTCAATCATTTGTAGAGAAGACTCGGAAAACTGTTTAACATCACAGCTATCTGAAGTAGCAGATAACAGTTGGGGCAAATAAGCAGCTTATCAAAAGCTAAAAAGGGAAAACTGGGAAAAGATGTTCATAGGGGTATTTGATGAGCACAAACATATTATTGGAAGACTAGAAGGCCAAACTGATATGTAGGGATGTGGGCATATCCAATGCTGTATACATGCTCAGGAAAGCCTGAGAACTTTCACCTTTGCCTAACCTTGTGGCTCTGTGCAAGCAAGAAATAAAAGCTAAGGCAGAGTTTCACACTGCTTCCTATAGGATTGAAGGAGTGCTTCAAACACACACAGCACCCTTTGGAAAAAGACTGGGATACGTATGGGCTCCAGACATTTAAGAAAAGTTTTGTTCAGTCATTAGCTGAACGAGCCATCAGAGACTTCAGTAGCTGCCCATGAAAAAAAAAATCAGACATCAAAGAACTATTTCAGAAAATCAAACAAGCAAGCACTAACAAAACCCAGCAACTTTAACCAGCTCTGGAGAAGTTGGAGATTCTGGCTTCAAAAGTTGTCACATGAGATTACTTAAAACAAAAATTAGGAGACATTTTAAGAAACATAAAACATGGTAAACATGCAGCGCAAATGCAGTTAATATAAATTGTCCTGTAGGAAGCCCAGATGTAGTTACTAGACAAAGGCTTATGTCAACTATTTTAAGTGTGGTCAAAGAAATTAAAAAAACAATGTCTGAATAGCTAAAAGTATGCCAACAATTTCTCACCAAATGGAGATACATTGAAAGAAATTATAAAATAGAGCCAAATAGAAATTCTGGAGTTGACAAGTAAAATAGGAGAAGTGAAAATTTCACTAGAGGGGATCAACAGAGAATTTGAACAGGCAGAAAAAAGAATCAACTAACTCTAGGGTAGATCAACTGATATGATTGAGAAAGAGAATGAGAAACTGAAGAAGAATGAACAGAGTTTCAGAGGATCGGGATACACCCCCAAGAGTACTGATATAAGCATAGTGGGAGAAACAGGAGGAGAGTGGAGAAAGGATATATGAAGAATAATGACAAACGTTTTCCAAATTTGGTGAAAATTATTAGTATACAGCTCCAATAAGCCCAATATATTATAATGTAGATAAAATAAAAGAGATTCATACCTAGACACATCATTGTCTACAGTCAAAGCTAAAAACAAATAAGCAAGAGAGAAGTAACTCATGTGTTTAAAGAATTCTTAATAAGATCATTAACTGATTTCTCATCAGAAATCATGGAGGTCAGAATGCAGTGGCATGAAACATTCAAAATGCTAAACTAAAAGACCATCAACCAAGAATTCTATCTCCAGCAAAACTACCCTTCAAAAATTATGAAAAAAATCAAGATACTTTCAGATAAATAAAACAATGAAAGAATTCATTGGTAGCATGACTAACCATCAAAAATACTAAAGTTATTTAGGTTATAAAGTAATAATTATAAACTTCTGTTGATATGCACGAAAGGCACTAAAAATGTAGTTTGTAACCATAGCAGCACAAAGGAAGGGGTAGGAAATAGAGATATATAAGAGCAAAAATTTTGTATCTATTGGAATTAAGCTGGTGTTAACCCAAAGTATATTGTTTTAAATTAAGATGTAAACTATAGTCGGGCACGGTAGTGCATGCCTGTATTCCTAGCACTTTGGGAGGCTGAGACAGGAGAATAGTGAGTTCAAAGCCAGCTTCAGCAATGGTGAGGTGCTAAGCAACTCAGTGAGACCCTGTCTCTAAAATAAAACACAAAATAGGGCTGGAGATGTGGCTCAGTGGTCTAGAACCCCTGAGTTCAATCTCCAGTACCCCCTCCCCCCAAAGGATGTAAACTATAAGTCCCAAGGAAACCATTAAGAAAAAAACTTTTAAAGGGGCTAGAGCTGTAGCTCAGTGATAGAGTGCTTGCCTAGCATGTGTGAGGCACTGGGTTCGATCCTCAGCACTACATATAAATAATAAATGAATAAAATAAAGACCCATCAACAACTAAAAAAAAATTTAAAAAAAACTTGGCACACTCAAACATTGCTGGTGGGATTGCAAACTGGTGCAACCAATCTGGGAAAAGTTTTCAATTAGCAATAATCGCGCCTCGGATAAACCTCATTGGCTACGATACTGCCACTGCGCAAAGCTGGTGCAACCAATCTGGAAAGCAGTATGGAGATTCCTTAAAAAACTTGGAATGGAATCACCATTTGATCCAGCTATTCTGCTCCTTGGCCTATACCCTAAAGATTTAAAAACAGCATACTACAGTGACACAGCTATTTCAATGTTTATAGCAGCACAATTTACAATTGCAAAACTGCGGAAGCAACCCAGATGCCCTTCAATAGATGAATGGATAAAG
The DNA here is from genome assembly GCA_028644305.1 of Xerus rutilus. NCBI lineage: Eukaryota > Metazoa > Chordata > Mammalia > Rodentia > Sciuridae > Xerus > Xerus rutilus. Next base: position 61,492,181 of record CM053404.1, on the reverse strand, counting down.
AAACTGTGGTACATACACACAATGGAATATTATTCAGCAATAAAAGAGAATAAAATCATGGCATTTGCAGGTAAATGAATGGAATTGGAGAACATTATGCTAAGTGAAGTAAGCCAATCCCCCCCCCCCTCAAAATGCCTAATGTTCTCTCTGATTAGTGGATGCTGATACATAAGGGGGTGGGAATGGGGAACATAGGAGAAATGGAGGAACTCTGGATAGGGTAGAGGGGAGGTGCGGGGAGAGAAAAGGGAAGGGGTGTAGTAAAGATGGTTGAATGAGATGGTCATCACTACCCTAGGTGCATGTATGAAGACACAAATGGTGTGACTCTATCTGGTTTGCAACCAAAGAAATGGAAAAATTGAGCTCTGCATATGTACTATGACTTGAAATGCATTTAAATAAATTAATTTAAAAAAGAATGCAAATCATTAAAAATACTTTAAAAGAAATGATAAGGGAATTAAAATGGTACACTAGAAAATATCTATTTAATACAAAAGAAGGTAGTAATTGAGGAACAAAAAAGACATGACTCATAAAGAAAACAAAGACTAAAATGTCAGATACAAATCCTACTTTATTAGTAATTATGTTAAATGTAAATGGATTAAAGATTTTGACTAAAAGACAGATTGGCAGAATGGATATAAAAATCTGATCCTAGTCTATGCTGTGTGTAAGAGATACACTTTGGATTCAAAGACACAAATAGGTTGAAAGCAAAAGGTCGGAAAAAGATACTATACAGATAGAAGAGTTGGAGTAGTTATACTAATACCAGAAAAAATAGATTTAAGACAGAATTTCTTTCTAGAGTTGAAGAAAAAAATTTGAAGAAGATATAATAACAATGAACATATATGAACCTAACAACAGAATCCCAAAATTTGGACAGAACAAAGGTAGGAATAATATTTGGAATTATGACCAGGCACGGTGGTGCAAGCCTGTAATCCCAGCATTTAGGGAGGCTGAGACAGGAGAATCACGAGTTCAAAGCCACCCTCAGCAATGGCGAGGCGCTAAGCAACTCAGTGAGACCCTGTCTCTACATAAAACACAAAATAGGGCTGGGGATGTGGCTCAGTGGTCAAGTGCCCCTGAGTTCAATCTCCAGTACAAAAAAAAAATTTGGAATTATAATTATTCCACTTTTAATAATAGACAGAACAGTCAGATTGGTAATAGAGGACTTGAGAAACACTATAAAGCAAATATAATGCACAGACATATTCAGTGCACTCTACCTAATAATAGCAGAATAACATTCTTCTTCTGTTCCTTAACAAACATTTTAATTTTCCTTCAGAAAACAAGATTCAACTTATATTGAATGTGAAGTTCCCCCAGCTCTCTTCCGGATCCTTGATTTTCCATCACTTTTTAAATGTCATTGATTAGTAAGACAGATTTCACCTTTAGGAGAGACACTTATTAGGAGAAATGCATTTCTGATTATTGTGAGAAAATCAATTGAAAAAAATCAATGTGACAAAAAATAAATAAAAATCAAGATACTTTCCATAAGCCATTATAAATTCATTCTAAATATAGTTGTGCTTAATAATTTACCAGTTTTTCATAAATTAGCCATAATAAATATTGAGACAAATCTTTATAATATATATTTGGGAATTCAGTCCAAGAAAATATTAGAATAGGTGAACAGAATTCAAATACTCTTAACATTCATAACCCAAGAATGCCAAAATACTGAACACTGGAATTAAATGAATTCTTTAGTAAATTGAAAGTTAGGCAGAGACTCCCCCCTCCCAACAATTAAAAATTCTGCATTGCCCAAGTGTCATAATCAGAGCAATTCTCTTGCAGTTTTACAGGTTAAAAAAAGACGTTATAGATATGGATGAACATAGTCAGGCCCTAGGAGATACCAGGTAACACGATGTTTTAACATGATGTTTTTTTTTGTCAGCGTTTTGTCACTGACTTGATTACTTTCCAAAACGTAATGCAGAGGAGGATTCTGGGAAGATGGAACATAGACATATTTGCATTCTATAAAAAATAGAATGACTAGAACGTACAAAATCAAAGGCCCATGGATAACATCTAATGCAAATGGAACTGACAAATTATCCTTGTAAATCCTCATGTATAGCTTTGGAACTAGGAGGGTGTTCATCAAAATCCAACTAGACTTAAAAAAAATTTTTAGTTGTATATGAACACAATACTTTTATTTTATTTATTTATTTTTATGTGGTGCTGAGGATCAAACCCAGTGCCTTATACATGCTAGGCAAGTGCTCTAGCACTGAGCCACAACCCTAGCCCCTATTATTCGTTGTTTTGACAGCAAAACTTTATGCAGAAGATAATGAAGTATCATATTTAAAACATGCAAAGGAAGAAAAATGTCAACCATGGAGTTTATTCAGCCAAATTTGTGTTCAAATTAAAAGGCCATAGATGAACTTTAATGAACACACAAGAACTCAGTAACAATTTCAGATGAAATTGTCATTCATTTGCACCTTTACTGAACAATCTCTAAAACAAGGTGTAAGACAAGCAATTCTTTTTTTGGTACTGGGGCTTGAACTCAGGGGTACTCAACCACTGAGCCACATCCCCAGCCCTATTTTTGTGTTTTATGTAGAGACAGGGTCTCACTGAGTTGCTTAGCGCCTCGCCATTGCTGAGGCTGGCTTTGAACTCGCGATTCTCCTGTCTCAGCCTCCCCAAATGCTGGGATTACAGGCATGCACCATCGCGCCCAGCTCAAGCAATTCTTGACAAGATAATTGACAAAAGTATTAATGAATGACTGGTTAGTTAATGAGTGGAATGTTCTTTATAAATACTACAAATAAAATAAAATATCATATTTTTAGAATCCCTAAGGAATTAGTGGATCTCAGGAAGCATTATCAGTAGTTGATAAAAACTTACCTCCTGATAGAAGAATGCAGTATCACCTAAGAAGTGGTGTTCCCTGCATCCCAATGAACCTGAATGTGGTCAAGCTTCTAGACTAAATCATCACTTTATAGGAAACACAAAGTTCCTATGAACATGTTAAGTGACATCATGGGAATGCATTCAACAGAACGCAGATTGTAGAACCACAGAGGATAAACAACCCCCAGTTTCTTAAAAAAAAAAAAAAGCAAGGGGCTATAAAAAAAAAAAGAAAAAATTCATAGATTAACAGAGTTAAGAGATATATAATTCAATTGCTTATATTGTGATTATATTTTATATTGCAACATCTCCATTAAATATGCAAACTGTTATGTAGACATGCACACATATGAAAATTAAGGAAATATAAATACTGGTTGACTGATGATTAAGCAATTATGTGAGTGGATACTTGTTATTTAGAAATTACTGTTAATATTTGTGCCTGTTGTAACTATTACTATGGTTTACAACAAGTACCCTTATCTTTTAGAAATACATATAAAGATATTTACAGATGAAATAATATGCTACTTTGTCCATCAAATAACTGTGAAACACATAGGGACTACAGATAAAATAAGGAAGACCACATATTGATAATTGCTGATTCTGGATTCATATGAATTTGTTTTCTCTCTATTCATATAAATCTGAAGGTTTAAATAATAAAAAGCTTAAAAATAAAAAAAAATTCAGTGGGGTGGGAAATCTCACGTTAATTAATTGAAGGGTTTTTGGTATTTTTTTCTTTCTGGTTACCTGAAATACATAAAGTCACCCAGTTGAATGTAGGATGAAGAAAGGGGAGGCACTGGGGAATGAAACTGACCAAATTATATTATGTACATGTATGAATACGTGACAAAAATTCCACTATTTATATAAATATCCTACACTGATAAAAAGGAAAAAATATAGGATGAATTACAATAAAAATAAAGTTTTATTAAACTGTTTCAAAATTATAATGTCCATACTTTTGTCATTTGGCAATCCTAGCTTGTCAACTTTGTTGGTATATATAGGGCATGGCTGAAATGCTTCAGTGTGTTATAGAGAGAATATGTAACTAAGAATCACTTGACCTTAGTTTCAATCCTATCTCTGCTCTCAGGAATGCTTGTGACCTGGGGCAAATTGTTTAATCATTCCAAGCCTGAGCTTCATCATCTGTATAATAAAAGAGCTGAATTTACCTTTCTCTTTTATTCAGACATCTACCACCTCTAAAGTGTTTTTCCCCTGAGGTGTTTCATTCACTGAAAAGTACCATAGCATTTTCCTAAAATCAAATGGGGGATTTGAAATACTATCTAAAGCTCTAAGTCATGGCCCAAGTAACATTCTAAATGGAGGAATAATATATCTAGGGAACATAATTTTGAATTAGAGAATGGGAAAAACACAATTTAAGTATATTTGAAAGGTCTGAAGATTATAATGGGTCCCAGACATACCAGAATGGAACATACTGTGGAAAACTAAAGCTTGATTGCACAAGGTGCATAGATAACTGTAGCATAGAGAAACCATGAAGTGGGTAACCCAGACACTTGACTCAGCGTTGCCCATATTCATGCAGTTTATTCTTGGGTAATTTAAGCAAAATGTAGTGTACTTGAGGATTATCCAAAAGACAGGAATAAAAGTGTTGAAAGGGTTACAAAATAGGCAAAGCTAAAGGAACTAAGATCATTTAGCCCACGGAATACTGGAGTGGAGGGAAGCTGTAATAACAATCTTCAAATAGGCAAAAAAATATTATCCAGATGAAGATAAGGAACTGTTTTAGTCAGCTGGGTAGAATCAGGGCTTACATTACAGAAGAAAGAATTATAGTTAGGCTTAGAAAAAACTTCCTGACACCTGGGAAATTGGAAATGTTCCTTCTCTGGGGATCTTTAAGCAAAGGGAAGATGAGGACCTAGAGATGATTTGAGCGTAGCCTTCTTGAAGTTGTAAGGATAACTAAATGATGCGTATCTAGTGATTTATGTTCAAATCTCATAGATGTGGGTAAAAATAATTGCTTTAGTGTGGACTGCAGATACAAATCTGGCAGACATAGATCAGGACTCATTTCCTTCTCTGATTCTTTCAATTTCCTGCTCCCTTGAACTATCATAATCATCAACATCAAAAAATTCTTATTAAGCTCTAGGTGCATGTGTTATATGCCAGCGCATGAACAATGGAAACACATCATCTCTGTCCTCTTGAGGGTCTAGTCCTTCTCTCCGTGAAAAAAATTGCAACATGGAAGGGCTGGCTTATTGTTGTTGTTGTTGTTGGTTTAGTTTGATTTGCAATTTCTTTTTCCTCTGGTTATACTGTCTTAGTTTCTTTATATGAGAGGTTGTGAAGAAGAGGGTGGCTGTGCTATATATGGGATGGTGTGTTGCAGAGAATAAATAATAGTACAGAGGAAGAGAGGGGAGGGAAAATTAAAGATATAGGTAAAAATATTGAGGAAGAAAGAGGGGAAAATAACAGGTATTAGCATAAAGAAATGACGAAGGATCATCTCTAGCTCCTTCAGTAGGCTAAGAAATATTTAAGTGTTAGGAAATTGGACATTATTACCCTATGTACATATATGATTACACAACCAGTGTGATTCTACATCATGTACAGCCAGAAGGATGAGAAGTTATACTCCATTTATATATGATGAAATATATAAATGAAATATAACTAATGAAAACAAATAAAAAAATATTTAAGTGTTAGGATTACAATAGGGAATGGAACAGTCATAGTTGTAGCTCTCCTAGTGCCTACCACTGCTGTTGGCCTAACTTAGGGGGTCACTGTCAGAGATAAGAAGGATAGTTGGTCCCTCCCTTGAAAACTATTTTTAAGGCTTTCTGATTTCTGTGTTAGCATTTGTTCCATGACACATGAAAATCTGTTCGAATGTGCAAAATGTGAATGACGCTGGTGACCTGACTTGCAGACTGGGTTAACATACAGCATAAAAATGCTTCCCATCTAAGGAAATCATGATTACTATGAACTTTGACCCTGCTGTCCTCTTTACTGTTTTGCTGGATGGTGAATGTACTTGTCTTTACCCCCACCTCATCCCCAGCAGTGTGCTGATGAAAGACCAAAGGAAAGGCAAGTCCTTAAAGAGTTATAAATGGAACTGTTAAATGTGTTTAAACTAGACCTTCCTTACCTCAGCTAAGGATGTCTGGAAAGCGGCCAAAATATATCTTAAAAAGATAAATAGGGTGGATTTGTGGGGAGAAGTGTTCATTAAGATGTGAAAGCCTTTATTTTTTTCCATTTCTTTTTTTCCCCTGTCTTCCTTTTGTTTAATCTGTTCGCATTCTGCAATGAGATGAAACGTCTCCCTTTCCACATATTAGACACTGAATAGTACTTTCTATGATCTGAATTTTTATGTCTCTAAATTCCATATGTTGGGACCAAATATGATAGTATTAAGAGGTGGGGACTTTGGGCAAGTTTCCTCATTAATGGGATTAGTGCCTTTATTAAGAAAGTTGAAGAGGACTGTGCTGTCCTTCCTGCTATGTGAAGATGAATAAGAAGGTGCAGTCTTTGGAAATAGGCCCTCATCAGACACAGAATCTCTTAGCTCTTTGATCTTGCACTTCTCAGCCTTCAGAACTATAAGCAATACATTTCTATTGTTTGCAAATTATTCAGTCTTAAGATATTTTGTTATAGCAGTCCAAACAGACTAAAACAACTATATTTTCAACTATATTTGACATTTTCCATACTGTAAAATAATTTTTTGGCTTAATGTTTATTTTTTATAACCCTCCTTAATCCAAAAAGGATCTTAGTGGTTTATTATTAAATCATAATTCTCTACAAAAAGATTGATTTGTTTTAATTGAGGGTATGGGGGGGGCACTAGGGATTGAACCCAGGGCTGCTTTACTTCTAAGCTACATCCTCAATCCCTTTTTATTTTGAGACAGGATCTTGCCAAGTTGCTGAGGCTGACGTTGAACTTGTGATCCTCTTGCCTCAGCTTCCTCAGTTGCTGGGATTACAGGTGTGTGCCACTGTGCTCAGCTGAGGGTAGTTTTAAAAACAATGTGCTGGGAACAAATCTTTAGTGGAGACTCATTTCTGAAAATGCATTTTAAATAAATAGGAAAATATGATTCGGTTTACACAAATGTTATTTTATACCAAATGGTTCAACTGTTCAGGAAATTATCTACTGACTAAAACTTTTCTAGACATAGGGTATAGATAAGAACAAATAAAAATCTATAGCAATATCCTTTAGTCATTAGTTGAATGTGCACTGAGGCTACCCTTTCCGATCAATGACTTCTCATTTTCAGGTATGGTATGTGAGCATTTTCACAGTAATGCAATTAGGGAGTTAATTTAATTAGCCTTACTTTCCATTTGGGATCCAAAATTGGGAAGGGAACGCTGTAAGAACACACATTTCAAGGCATTAGAAAGGCATTTCTCCATCCTGTGCCATAAGAACAAAGTACATGTACTAATATTAGATGAATCATGATTTCTTCTTACTTCTGCAAGAGCTATCACATATATGAATCATTAATTTCCGTTTCAAATGATTTAAATAGAGACCAGAAAGATTTTATGAGTCATCTGGGTCTCTGACTTAGATAGTGACTTTATATCTAGTACTCTCCATTTTCCTACAAGAAATCAGTTACAGATTATAGGCCATTTCCCCTATATCTAAAAATGTACATTACTTATAACCATCAGAGGATTAAATAAAGTATTAGAGGCAAATAACTCACTTTACTGTGCACAAAAATGCCTGTCACATTAAGTTTCTAAATGTATTTAGTGGTGAGCAAGTCAATTAATGGTTAAAAAATATTGCTAGTGGAGTTGAAATTCATTTTTGATGAGTGAAAATATCTCTTAAAAAATAAAAAGGTATTTTTAAATATAAATTTCTCTAAAGTTCATCAGCTTTGTAATTCTGGGTTCTATACTTTAAAGAATCGGTTTTATTTGTCTTAATATCCATTGCCAATATCTAAATCAAAATGTTTTTTCTTTAAATGACCAGAAAATAAATATTTTTAGGCTTTATGGGCCATACAGACTGTGATGCAACTATTTAGTTCTGACACTGTATTATGAAAACAGTCATAGGCAATATGTAATGAATGCATAACTGTGTTTCAATGAAACTTTATTTATAAAAAGCAGAGGTCAGGCTGCATATGGCCCATTGGACTGTATGGTTTGTCAACTTTTGACTATAAGATGGCAATGTTCATAAAACAGTGAAGAATACAGGAAATGTTCCATGCTGTTTAATAAGGAAGAAAAAATTACAAAGAATTTTTTGTTTATTTTTGGTACTCCAAGTGAAGATCATAAAATATTTTAACAAGTTACTAAACATATTTATAGGTTTATTACAACAGAGAATTTGAAATTTTGATTATAGTTTAACACAGCAATTAATGATTTTACCCTATGATTGTTTTATTTATTATTTCTCAATTCTTGTTTTGGTTGTAACTTCAGAAAATAAAACTTGAGTTTTGACCATAGCAGCATAAATGCCTCAAATTCTATAAATTTATAGAATTATCAGTTGTGTTCTCTTGATATTTTGTTACTAAATTAAAATTAAAAATGCTGTGGCAACTGAGGCTACCTCATAATATCAGTTTCAAAAAGTCACAAAATGAACTAGTCTCCATGAAAATATAATGAAGTCTAAAGTAAATTTAGTGATCAGTGCTAATATAACACTAAGAAACATTTAATAATACAGTATCACTAGCTTATTTTAGTACAGTTCAAAGGAACATTTAGAAGAGAGTTAAAAATTATGAGAATGCGCACAGAAACACTTGATTTTAACATTCTGCTACTGGAGCTGTTTGTAGCTAGGTTCAGAATCCTTCTGTAGAGCAGATTGAATTCCCATGATTCCAAAAGACAAGCCTATTTCCTGTAGTGCCCTCTGCTGTTTCTTTTTTCTTTTTTTCTTGGTACTGAGGATTGAACCCAGGGGTGCTTAACCACTGGTTTAGCAACATCCCCAGGCCCCTTTTTATATTTTATTTAGAGACATGGTCTTGCTGAGTTGCATAGGGCATCACTAAGTGGCTGGCTTTGAACTCAGGATCCAGCTTGAACCACCGTGCCCAGCTCCCTCTGCTGTTTCTTATCTCAGCCAGTGAGTTGTGCAGGAGTTAGTCACTGAAGGGTCTGTAAGCCAATCCTATGGCAATCCTTGTGGTCTCATCTCACTCTGTGGTCACTCTGTATGCTCCAAATAATTTATGTGTGAGGATTTAATCAGTACTCCAAGTTCTAGAACATATATATATATCTCCTTATATATTTCTTTGCTTTTGAGATAGTAAAATCCATTTCCTAATTGGCCATGGGGAAAATATACATGTATACATATTTGTTGTTAGGCAAGTTCTATCTGTTTCACACTGCCTTCGTCATCGAGTTTGCAAACCTGCCCACTTACTCCTGGTTGATTCACTTGCAATTCTGACTGGCTCAAATCCTGTGTTCTGTTTCTTTTCTCACTTTGGTGTATACCAAAACGTTAGCACTCATTGTTTACCTAATTAGGTCAACAGACATGCATTAAGCATACTAGGTAGCAGACCCCTTGAAAAGAGCTGGTAATAAAGGTACAGTCACTCATGGAGCACAAATGTAATTGGGAAGATAGATAAGCAAAATTAATGATTAAAACTTAGTATGCATTAGATAATTGTTGAAGCTTATTCACAAGGAGAGCCGCCTCTGTCTGCTTTAGGAAGAATTTTAAAAGATGTAATGATGAGCTGAATTTTGGAGAACACGTATTTGTCATCCAGGCAGAAGAAGGGAGGGAAATGTGTTCTAAGTAGAACAAGGATCATGTGCAAACTAATGGATGTGTGTGAATGCACAGAGAAATCTGGAAACTACAAGTTGTTCAACTTGGCTGAAGTGAAGGGTGAGGGAGGCAGTTAAGGTTAATAAGGCTGGAGAGATGAGCTTCGGTCGTATCATGCTTAGGAGTCTGGATTTTATTTATCCAACAGGTCATTAGATTCCACTGATGAATTTTTAAAAGGAATGTGATATGATCATATTTATATTCTGGAAAGTCCCCAGGAAGAGAATGAAATTGACACAGGAGAGGCTGAAGGCAGGGGGACAGGTGAGAAGGTCACTGGGAAGGAAAATAGAATTTTCATGTTGATCCCATTATTGGACTATGTGCCAGGTACCAGGCTTTACCTTCATGAAATGATCATAATGACAGTAAAAGGAGGGTGTTGAATAAAGTTACAAGCATCTCATTTTTAGAGATGAAGAAGCTGAATTGGATTAAGTAATTTGCTCAGGTTCAGGAGATAACAGAAACGAGATCTTCATTCACGTGTCTGTGATTCCAGGCTCATTTTATAAATTCTTGGAATATATTACATCGCTGATATGAAAGCTAAGTGTCAGTCTGTTTTGGATGCCATAACAGAATACCTGAGAATGGGTAATTTTTTTCCATATTTTAATTTGTGCATTATAATTATATACAATGGTGGGATTTGTTGTGTTGTACATGCACATGTAACAGTGTAATGTGGTCAGTGTCATCCCCAATGTTTCCCCTTCCTCTCCTCTTCTCTCTCCCCCTAGTCCCTTTCTTCTACTGTATTGGTCTCCCTTTAATTTTCATGAGATCCCCC
>CM053404.1:61455690-61481041 GCA_028644305.1 Xerus rutilus | reverse complement strand
GTCTATACGCAGAAGACTTAAAAACAGCGTACTACAGTGCTGCAGCCACTTCAATGTTTATAGCAGCTCAATTCACAATAGCTATACTGTGGAACAAACCTAGATGCCCTTCAATAGATGACAGGATAAAGAAACTGTGGTATATATACACAATGGAATATTACTCAGCAATAAGAGAGAATAAAATTATGGCATTTGCAGGTAAATGGATGGAGTTGGAGAATATCATGCTAAGTGAAGTAAGCCAGTCTCAGAAAACCAAATGCCAAATGTACTCATTGATAACTGGATGCTGATCCATAATGTGGGGAAGGACATGGGAACAATGGTGGATCTCTGTTCACAGAGGTGTAAGGGGGGAGGGGGCATGGGGACAGTAAAGGTGGTGGAATATGATGGTCAAAAAAAAAAAAAAAGAAATGTAGAGATAATGAAGTAAATCAAATTCATAGTAAAAAAAAATAGTAAAGAAAACCCCAAAAAACAAAAAAACCCCAACAATTGGCAACCAAGGTAAGATGAAGATAGAACTAATGGATTTGACAGGAAGCTGTGTTAGTGTTCTGTAACTATAATAAACTATCTGAAATAATTAATTTATAAAGAGAAAATAATTGTTTTGACTCACATTTTAGAGGTTCCACCCTATGATTAGGTGGACCCTCTGCTTTTAGGCCTCTGGTGGGGGTGTCGGATGGCAATGATGAAGAACCAGAGTGCACTGCTCACCTATGGCCAAGAAGTAAAAGAGGAAACTGTAGGAGCTGGGGTTCTTCAATTCCCTTCAAGGGCATGTCCCCAGTGACCTAAAGACCTCCCACCAGTCCCTACCTCCTAAAGACTCCAGTTCCTCACAGGAGTGCCACTGTAGGAAACAAGCCTTTAACACAGGGGCCTTTGGGAGACATCCAACATCCAAACTACATTAGAGGCCTTTGGGTGACTTTTCCAGTGAGGTTCTGATGGCACAGTGGGAGGAAATATATTGAGTCAATGGTGTAGATCCAACTTTTCCTGTAGGTATTTGCTTCACTGACATCTGGAGAACTACTAGGAGTGAACTTTAGCTTCCTGTTTAAGCCATGTTCTCACATCCCACTTCATCATGAGCTTTATTCTTTAGGAGTCTATTGGGGTTCCATTAATAATGCTGTAATATCCACATGGCTCTGTGTATCTGTTTTCAATGGTTAGAATTTGAAGAGGTCAGGTATATGATTATAACCTTCAAACCTCCCACAAGGTCAACTCCTTACTGAAAGTTATAAAGCCTAACCAAGAATTCCTCAGGGCTCAAATAAAACAGAGGTGGTTAAGTCACTCAGGGGAAACATATTAAAGTCAATTACAACTCAATATGGGCAGGTTTATCAGATTTCTTTCCCCTGTGACTAAAGAAACAAAAGTAGAAGTTGTTCCAAAGTATGGGGATAAAGGTGGGGGTGTATGCAGGGCTGGCAGAGAACAGAGAAACAAGGAGCAGAGATAATCTGTGCCTATTTCCTTGAGAGTTAATCAAGTCTGGACATGTTTCCTGTACTTCAACTATTTGATCTATATAAATAATTGTTTTCATTCAATTCAACAGATATTTATTAAGTACTGTTATCTGTCAGGTACTATCATAGAAAGTGGGGGGAAATTAAAGAACAAATAAAAAGCAAACATAAGTGTAAACAAAATGTTTTCTGTCCTGAAGGAATTCACAGACTAGTAGCTAGAGAAACACATCAAAATGGCATATACCTTCAAAGGCTTTGTAAGCATGGGATGTACCAAGCACTATGAAGCTACTAGAGGAAAGGGCAGTTCAGAGAGCTTTGAGAAGGAAGTTTCACTAAGAATGATGGTATGAAGTAGCTCTTGCAGGTTCATTGGAATGATAGCCAGCAAAGCAAAGGGAGCAAATCCTGGAAAACTTCCTGCTGCTTCCTGGAAAACTTATAGAATAAAAGTTTATGTATTTTAGAACATATACAGGCAAGGAATTATTATTGTAATTATCTCTAACTTCAAAGTCTTGTAATTAATTTTAAGCCCTCTCCTTTCTCTTTTTCCTGAGAGAAAATACTGGGAATAGATAGTGAACATTGTATTTACATTTATGCTACAAAACTCCAATTACATTATTTTCCAGAAAACAAACAAAAACCCCAAACTGCTGTATTCCAATGCACATCCATTCATCATTGAGTCTTTTTGCTTGAAAGTGAATACTAATCTTTTTCCATTAAAGGACTCCCAAGGGGTCAGTGAACTTGGAACTGTTTGAACTGATGGGCTTATGCGATTGAAGAAGCTGTACAAGATGTCAGCAAGAACATTCTTTGATAAAACCAGCCCTGAGCACAACTCTTAACATTTCGAAAGGGAATCATGTTTGTCTTACTGCCAGGGGACTCTCTCATTTCCTATTTCAACTGGTGAATTAGGAATGGTTATCTCTATATTTTTTCCCATGCTGGGCACTAAAATTCAAAGTGTTCCAACTGTGTTTACAAGGGGGCTGAATAAAATACCCAAAGCTTTAGCAGAATTAAAGTTGTGATGGCTTTCCTGAGATACACTTCCAGCCTGCTTTTCTTTCTATTACATCTTTCCTTGATGAAATAAGTATTCTTTTCCTAATATGTATTATATCAATGATGACTATGAAATCCATATTTGAAAATTACCAAAAATATTGAGATAGATAGAAAAATGAAATGAGATGATTTTTAGAACTGTTGAAGAAACTAAGGGGGTTATTTATAGGTAACACAGAACTGAGGTTTATGGATTGCTCAAGGTCAAATACAATTTAATAGCAGAGCTGAGAATATAATGCAGGTAAGGGTACCAGCTCTTCTGCCTGCTACAGCACAGACAGAGCCACCTATTCCACAATTCAAAGGGCAGGATTCACACAGAATGAGCAGCACATCTTGAATGCACTACAGGTTCCATACCTGGGACCAACTCTAGTGGGGGGGCATCTGATGGCTCCTATAATATACTAGTCTCAGGGCCATTAGAAGCCTATCAATTGTTTCATTGTCCTTATGTTTGAAGTGCCTGACCAACAAAACAAAAAAACAAAAGAAAAACAAAACAAAAAAACCCCCAAAACACGAGGTGGGAGGTATATTGCCAGTTTGGTCCTTGCACCATGTTGGTTTTCTCAAGACACATGGGTGGCTTTGTGGTTCACCAGTGTATTTCACTATAATAATTCTTATGATTTAAAATACTTTCTTTACTGCTTTCTTGCACAATATCAGTGGCTTTTGGAAGGAATCTATTGAATCATGCTTCTTGGATTTATATAGCATAAACCTTCTGGATGCTTTAATTAGGCAGAAGAGGAAACAAAGGCAGACCCTCTCCTCCACCACATTTAAAAAATATATATATGGGGTTTCTGTTTTAGGGGAAAAAGTCAGCCCTGGCTAAAATCCTTGAAACTCTTGTGAAACCTCAAGAGTTTCTCTTTCTGACCAAGACCCAGAGGTGGTACAGTCACAGTCTGGAAAACTTTAACTTGAAACAGCCCTCTCATTTTTTGCTGTTGTTTGGGTGACACAGTTGTTACTATACACCACAGTGTGCATCTCCCAAACATGAACATATAATTGTTTTTGTAAAGAGTTTGGGGATTTATATGGCTAAACGAGGTAATAAAATGTAACAAAATCATAATACTAAATATAAGCTCATTGTCTGGCGCACTGGTTCACCTAAATGAGAAAAACACCAGCAGGGGGTGGAAACAGTGAAGATGATGCAAATCATTAAAGAAAACCATTTGCTGCCTCAACTGCGTAATGAAGCCGATATAGCCCACAACAGCCCCACATTCACGTAAAACCTAATGGATTTTTCTGCTGAATAAATACAATGACATTCAAACCAATACAAGGCACTGCGTCTGGTGTAAAGTATGTTACAAGGACAAAGATGCAGAATCTCTGGGATTTCTGTTGATATATTGTAATTTTTAGTGGAGCATTTGCATTTCAACTTGTACTCAAGAGGTACATTTTATCAGAATGTTTACTCCTTCCTGCAGGCTTTGTGACATTCCTCTGCCTTAATGGGCTCACTGTCCTGTTCATCTTCAGTACCTAAATGATTCCATCAACAAACCTTCTGAACTCTCAAACAGACCTTCTCTAGCAGCTGCAGAGCTCTTGAGACTAAATCTGACTTCAGAGGCAGTAGGCAATGCAAAAGACACATGCCACGTGATGGCTGTACCATGGTGCTGCCACATCCATTATGCTGATGTGGGGCCTGGGGCACATGTGTAGCAGAAGCATAGCAAAACCTACCACGTGGCAAGATTCTGTTCTGTTGGGCTGATGCCCTTCTTTCCTCTAGCTGCACCAACCCAAGGAGTAATTCTGCATTCAATGTTGAATTCTCATTGGCACTAGGGGAACAACTATTTTATGGTGAGGGTCTCTACTACTTGGAATTTTTTTTCTACATAAATATCTTGACTTCACAGTGCTACAAACTCTGAAAAATGGAACCATGTCGAATTTGTCATTCTCTGTTCCTACAGGGCTTAGAATACTGCACACAAAAGTTCAAAGGAAGAATAGTATGTGCAAGCTGGTGTGGTGGCTTGTGCCTCTAATCCCAGCTACTTGGGAGGCTGAAGCAAGAGGACTACAAGTTCAAGGCCAGCCTGAGCATCTTAGTGAAACCCTCAAAATAAAATGAAAAAGGGCTGGAAATGTAGATCAGTAGTAAAGCACCCTTGAGTTCAATTCCCAGTACTGCATGGATTATGATAAAGGGGGAAAAAATCATGATAACATTCCTCATCCTGCCTTTGAAAAGAGCAAATGTGTTCCTCAATTCTTGTTTTGTCCTAGTTTATATTTTAGATAAAAGCTTATGACTAGAAGTCAAAGGGCACATTTCCCTGACGAACATTTGAAATGGCTTATAAAATGGAGGGCACACAGCATTTTCAAGTGAGGAAGGAAGGGCAGATGGCATGGCAGCAGAGGTCCTTAGAGCTACCTTACACTTAATGCTTCCAATATTTTTTCATAAACCAGAAATTTACCGTTCAATAGAAACATATGGTGGGAAGCTTTATTTCCTCTTTTCTCTTTGGATAGTAGAGAATTAGGGGGGAGAGGAAATCTAGCAATAGGGTGAATGGGAGGAAAAGAATGGGAGTGACTATTTTCGAAAAGCTTTGAGAAGGATAAGGGCCCCTGTCCTTGCTTTCATTTTTTTTAATTTTGGTATTAAAAATGCATTTTATAGCTCCATTATTTTCTAACAGCTGTGTCCTTTGATGGAAACATGTTCTGATGTTTATATTGTCAGTGGGTATTCAGTGTTTGATCTAGAGACCAGTCCACTAGATCAAGCACTACCCTCCATTGGAAACATTGGTATTGAGAGAGAGGCAATTCATTAACACTGAGCCTCTAGGAAGCAGTTTGCTCTTTTCGTCTGTGTGGTATTGTGCCACAGTAGAGATGCTGTGTGTACCTCTGCTACTAAAACAGTCCACGTGCTCTGGGAGCTTACTAATCAATTTTGGTTTGAGTCAACACAGCCCCAGGATACTGTTAGGAAATTCAAGGTTTTCAATGATGGCTGAAAAGGAAAATAAATGCCTGGCCTGCTCCTGTCTGTGTTTCCACTGCTTGACAGAGGGCAAAACAAAACAAAACAAAACAATGCTCACTGCCAGTGGAGAATGCGGCACACCACTGACTTTCCGGCATGACTTCAGCTCTCAGGTCAGCCCTCTGCTCACTGAAAGGCACTTGTGTCGCTGCATAACTGCACTCTCAATTAAAGGGCACTGGATCACTCTAGACCTTTAACAGCACTAAATGGACTACTAGGCAGAATTGAAATTGAGGTGACCTCTACAATTCACAGCTCAGAAATACATGGCCACCAAATGATTACCTCATATCCCAGATACTTTATGGTGTCTTTTAGTCTGGCACAGGAAAAAAAGGCAAAAAGGGAGTAAGCTAACACTGATGGAGCATTTATTAAGTTCAGCACTGTGTTAAGCAATCTGCTAGTTTATTTAATCCTCACCAGATTCCTCTGAAGAGTGGATTTATATGCTGCTCTTACAAAAATGGAAACTAAGGCTCGGATAGGTAAAGGAAATCTATCAGCCTACAAGAAAGTGATGTGACCAGACAAGATGCCAGAAAAGCATCCCTCCGTGGAATCTGCTTATTAGTAGACAAGAGAAAAAACTGATTTTTATCTTTTTCTTCTTATTTCCATTTTCTTGCTAGTTAAATGAAGAATAATACCATCTACATCAAGCAGTTGTTATAAGATATAGAGTTGCTCTTGCTTTTATTATACTTGCAGTTTTCTATGATTCTTTGTATAGTTGGCTCCTACTCATCATTCATGTCTCATCTGAAATGTCACTGCCTCCATCAGGCCCTCTCAGATTACTTTACTACTCACATGAAATCTCCTTGACCTCCCAACTTGTGGTCACATCCCATGTGTCACCTTTACAGGTCCTAGCACAGTATGTAATTATCTCATTATCCTTCTTCTTTACCAGAATGCAGCTTCTATTTTGCTTCTCTTCTGCACCTAGTATCTAGCACAGTGCCAGCATATGGTTGCTAATCAAAGACACTAACTCAATGGATGAATGAAAGATATTGCACCTACAAATTCAGAGATACTGAATAGAAGTTTCCTTATTTTTCCATCTGACCACTTTTGGATTCATTTCCACTTGAACTCATTTTTCATCTCAGTCAACAATGATTTTATATCATGTGACACTGGGGTTAGGTTGACACAGGGGAGGAAAGTCAACTTTGACCCTGCTGTAACAAAACAACTTAAGCTGGTGTTTCCTCTAGTCTTGGAGAAAAGGTCTGACTATACTGGGTCTGAGTGGAGAACATGGAAGTGGGTATATATCCAAGATCTGGCGACTTCCTGTGTTTGTGGAGATGCAGAGATATTTAACAATGGGGTGTGCGGGGGTAGGGGTGTAAAAAATGGTTTCTATAGTGCATAGAAATTTGCCCTGACCATCTCCTATCCTCCCTGGGAAGCTTCTGAAAATGTTTCTTCATGATGTCAATCTGCTCTTAGTAAATTCTGGGTCATGGCAGTGGTCAAAAGCCCTCCTTGGATGCTGAACTTCTAAACTCAGGTCCGCCCTCAAGTTTCAGATACATCCAGAGCTCAGGTAGGAAGTAAAAGTTGGGAGTTCTTGGGCTCAAAGAGGAGGAGCTTTTGAGTGCTTTGGATTGGAATCTGGTTCCTCTTGCATGAACTTGCTGACTTCTCAGCTGTCAATTCAAAGGTTGAGTAGAGGTGAAAATAGATGATCTGACCACGCTTTAAAGTCCACTAAATTTAAAGCCAGTAGGACTTCTCTATAAAAGCCAGCTTCTCCTTTTTCAGTAGTCATGGCTCAAAGCACAGGTCAAATGTTTCTGTTCCTTTGGAAACTTTCTCAGGTTCCCAAGGCAAATAAAAGCTTTCTCCACTTTCCCACACCGTCATCTCTGTGCCTCTTATGGGATCTATGTATCTTGTGTAACGGTCACATGCTTAGGTATCTTGGAACCATGTACAAGTTCTGGTCCCATGGAGGCAATGTGTCACATACATTTTAGAATATTTCAATTAAGATCTTAGAATCTTATAAAATTTTAAACTGGAAAGGAAGAATGGAGCAGGGCATTATTAAGTTACTTATGCTTCAGTGTTATAAATTTAATTGATAGACTGACAAATTTGTGGTATGAGAGCCTTTTTCTTTTTTTTTTGGTGTGTATGTTTGTGTGGGTCTTTTGTTTTTGTATATGGTCAATGAAAATAAGAAGGTACAACCCAAATTTTTACATAGTCTAACTAGCCAAAAAGAGTATTCTACTTCAAGATCTGGAAGGAGGATTTACAAAGCTTTTTCTTAGACATTTACCTTTCAAAAACAACAAAAAACATCACATAGGATGAAGAAGATATTTGTTATGAAGTTTTTATAGACTTTTTGATGCTGAACTATGACATGAGCCTTATAGATTATAAAATAGAAGAAGCAGTTGGAACTAATGTACAAAACTAAATTTTAAAACTTTATTTGCTATTAAACTCTGTGCAGTTTTAGTTATTGAAAATAAACAAATATGAAATGTAAAAAAATAAAGATGTTAGGGATATGCCAAATGCTCTATCTTACACACACACATACACATACACGCACATAATGTAAAGTGAATATATATATGTGTGTGTGTGTGTGTGTGTGTGTGTGTACATATATATATATATATAAAATGTATTTTTGAAGTTAAAAGAGACCTCAGTCAGTGATTTGGTATTTCATGACACCCAAAGATACTCTTTTTGCTCAAGATAGCTACAAAGTAGCAGACAAGATCTACTCAGATAAAGATAAATATTATTTATTTCTTAGAATTACATCATTATGATAAAGCCTTCCCAAAAGTTTCATAATCTAAAGCAACTTTAAATATTTACCACTATAGTGCTTAAATTTTATTTTAAAATTTTCACAAGGTTTCAAAGGACTATATGTTTTAGACTCTTGAAAATTTGTCAAATAATAATTGTCCTATAAATAGGTATTGATTTTTCTACTATCCTTCAAAATATCTGCTTGTTGAGTGCTAATATAGGTTAATTATTTACCAGTATATAAATGTGTACATTGACAAACCATTGGCCAGAGACTAGGTATATAAACCATATTAGATAAAACTTGATGATAGACCTCTTCTAGTTCTAAAATAATATCCTCTATAAACTCTTCTCTGCCAATTATATTTTTAATGAATTTTTATTGTACATAAAATTACAATAGTCTGAGCACTATATGCCAGACACTATACTGACTTATATATAGTGACTTACTATATAAGTACTGAGATAACAAATAACATACTATCTTATAAATAAGATAGACAATGCTTGCTCTGCAATTTTCACAGTCTAATGGAGGAGTGGGGTATAAAAACCAAAATGATTATAATGAGTATAAACTACTACAATGGAGGCATGTACTGAATATTATGGAAGCACAGAGAAGGGAATAATAATCCAACTGAGGGAGACAGGTGCTCCCTTCTAAATAACCTTTTAAATGACCTGGAGTTGGAAGTTGTAGATAAAGAACCTATCTAGAATTCACTTGGAGTAAATGAAAATATTTGTCCTGTTAAGAAAAAAATAGACAAGAAGAAAGTCTATAAAAATCAAATCAGAAACGCAAGGTGATAAAACAATTCATAATATTCTTAATCTCCAGGAAGTGTGATCTCGAATTATAGGGACTTTACTTAAAAGTACATGATAGATTTAATGGTGTTAAACCATTAATTTGAGATAAATATTTTCCATTTTATTTTCTTTCCTGGATACATAGGAAACCACATTCCTATATTTAGATTTTTCCTTTTTGGTATAGTTAAAGAAGTACCTTCTTAAGTAGATTGTGTTTGGGGCTGAATTTACATGTTGGAGTCCTATGTTTCAGCAATGTTTACAATGTGACCTTATCTGGAAACAAAGTTGTTGAAGATATAATTAGTTAAGATGAGGATATACTAGAGTAGGATAGGCTAATAACCTAATATGGACAGATAGGGTACTAACCTCATATGGTTGGTGTCCTTATAAAAAGGGGACTTTTAGACACAGACATGCATGCAGAGAATGCTATGTGAATATGAATGTTGAGACTGGGGAGATGCTTCTACAAGCAAGGAAATGCCAAAGGTTGTCAGCAAACCATCACTAGCTAGTAGGTATGCACAGATCAGATCCTTCCTTGTAACCTCCAATAGGAACTACCCTGTTGATATCCTGATCTTGAACTTCTGGCCTTCAGGGCTGTGAGTGAATACATTTCTATGATAGAAGCCACCTAATTAATTAGTGACACTTTGTTATAGCAGCCCTAGTAAACTAATATAGACTAATTTTTCCTTGGAGACACAATGAAGTATCATAGGAATTTTACCTAGATTCTGCACAACCCTGGAATATTAACTTCACTGAGAAAAAAATATATCTAAAGGACTTGGGAGATTACTACTCCTTTTTAAGTTTCTCTATGTAGTAACTATGAGCATTTATATGTATATATTACTTATTATATGTATACATCATTACATGTATATATATTATGTATATATGTACATGTTACATATACATGTTTTCAACCTTAACTTTAAGTCACTGTGTGTGTGTGTGTGTGTGTGTGTGTGTGTGTGTATATATATATGTTTTCAACCTTAACTTTAGGTCACTGTAATATTTATCTTATTGCATAGTTTTTATATCCCTTTATTTAGGCTTTTAGAAAGCTATTTGTGTGTGAGGTATATATGTATGTAATTATTTGTGGACTTAAAGCTATGAGGATTTTGACCTCTCAAAATAATTGGCTATTACCAAGTGAATTTTTCTGTAACTTCTCTTCTTAAGCATAATATTGACCACTATCTCAAACAAACTTTGGAATACAGAACAATAAAGGAGTGCTGAACTCACTGTCTGGAGATGAGGAATCTAGATTCAGTTTGGGCCTAACAAACTGTGTGACTTTGGACAAATGCTTAACTTTCCAATAACTATCAACTCAAGAAAAACTTGAGCCAGACCAACTTTTGACATTGACCATGATCTCTTGTTTACCAAACTTGCTAATATCCATGCTTCAAAATGAAACAGAGCTCAGCATACAGTTGAATACAGTACTGCAAGTTGATACCATCAGCAAGGGAAAGAAGTGACAAGAAAAATATCCCTTTATTTTCTTCAGTTTAACAAAGGAATCCTTGCTTATCATTTTCCCCTTCTCCGTGTACAAAGGCATCTTTAAGATGTGAGTTAACAAAAGAAAATGATTCAGAGCAAGTATTGTGTTGTCCTTAAAGTAAGAGTGGCTTCAAATGATTTTATAGCCTACTGGGGCCAGAAAATCACTTTGAAGCAGGGTTGTACTATGTGAGCAAGTTGTACTATATAAAGCAGCAAATGATCTTAGACAATTACAGAAAACTTTATATCTCTATCAGTACCCTGGAGACAGCTGATAATGTTTGCATATACTGCTAAAACTGTCAGCAATAAGATGTGAGGAAAACCCAAACCAGAACTTTTAACAAATTATGAGGTTCTAAAAAAAGAGCAGAAATCTCTGTGGTAATGGATTACATTAACAATACAGCTGCCTCTTCAAGCTCCCCAAGTCATAAAACACTAACAGTAAGGAACTGAAAGAAAAACACATGCGCACTACAAGGAAGTAGACATCAGAGAAAACGGACATCACAAGGAGCATGATGGCTTCCAAAATGAACACGGAAGATTAGCGATGCCTGATGTGAAATCAGCCAGCAAGGACACACTCATGGGATGGACCAACCACAATAGGTCTGTTCATCTTGTCCAGATAGCACAGTGCATAAGGTGGTTCAAGTTACAATGGCTGAGTTTGAACCACTGGCTCTGGAGACTTGGGCCCATGGCTCAGTTTCTTTACTATATAGGTTGTTATGAAGATTAGGTGATATACTAAAGGTAAAGCATTTTGAATACTGGCTGACAATTGAGTACTCAATGAATGCTCTTTTTACTGTTTTTATTACCACTAATAGGCAAAGAGACTTTTGTCAAATAAAACCACACCATTTACCAACTCCTTCATATTTAATTAAAACTAGAGTGTATTACAGTATACTGGCAAATGAATTAAAGAGTTGTTGTTTAGGCACAGATCTCTATGCTTCAATTTTATTGATTTATTCACTTTGTCATTTGTTTGTACATTTATGGAGTATGGTGCTAGGGCAGTATCCTACTAGTAGGGTTCCAACAATGAATAAGACCGAAAGAATTCACAGTCTAGTTGGTAGAGAAGGGAGAGATGGAAAATTCCAAAGAGCTATGTTTGGGCTATGTAGATGGCACAGTGGTAGTACAGGAGGGGATAGGGAGAAGCAGATAGGGAAGAACACTTATCCAGATGGCGTGGGGGGATAGATAGGTATCATTCCCTAGTGAAGATATATGAATGAAAATGTGGGGTAATGCTGTTTTAGTTAGAATATAGATGGCCAAGCAAATTGATGGCAATAGCCAGAACACCTTGGATCCCTACTATCACTGACAAGGACCCTAGAGTATGTTTTTAAAGTTAATGCCTATCTTTGTTTTCCCTTCTATTGGTAGTTGCTTATAGAATCTTATTATGTTATGATTTTTATTATTTGCTTTTTCAAGAGAAATATTATACTTAATGATTACAGCATGTAGTTATAAATGATAATGTGTTTCAGTCATACTAATGTAAGGTCTGTTGGGACACATGCAGTCCTTGGGTTGACCACTACTGAACAATAGTAAGGTTCTCTAGATTGAAGCCCTGGGGCAGAGCTACTCTGGGGCACAGTGTATAGCTGGGTTTTATTATGCTACAATCAGGCATGAAGTAAAGAGGATTACTGTTACATTCACTGTCAAAGGAAGAAGAAAAGAGGAGGGAAAAGACAGGCACTATGAGCTGATGGGATGCTAATGAAAGATATTAGATGATTTATTATGAGAAGTCTAAGATTGTCCTGCCCAGTATACCCATTGGAAGGACAAGTCAAGCCAGAAAAGAGCAACAGTTGCTTTCCAATATGCGAAAAGGGCTATCCTTCCCACCAAAAAAAAGTCCCCAACATTAATAAGCAGAAATCAGAACTGTTAACATCAAAGAGATCAATATTGTTTTAACACTGACACTCCTGTATACATCAGGAGTTTCTGAACTATTCATATATTTATAACAGACAGACATCTTTTTTAAAAATAAAACAGGTACAATTTATTACTGTGCAATATGTAATATGTTATATTTGAGAATGGAAGATATATACACGAATATATTAAAAACAAAACATTGCTGAACAAAGTATGCTGAAAACTTTGATATTAGTTAGAAAATAGAATATTGTAATAATAAAATGTTTAAATTGGATAAGCCAATGAGGCTAAGTATATTTTTTAATAAAGGAGTTTGCTTTTTCACAGCTGTAGATGCTGACAGACAGACAGCTTAAAATTCCCTCGGGAATTCTTCAGTGAAAGCATACAAGTAGTGAATAGGCTTCCTATTGTTTTTTTTTTTTTGATACTGGGGATTGAACTCAGGGATACTTGATCACTGAGCCACATCCCCATCCCTATTTTGTGTTTTATGTAGAGACAGGGTCTCACTGAGTTGCTTAGCGCCTCGCCGTTGCTGAGGCTGGTTTGAACTCACAATCCTCCTGTCTCAGCCTCCAAAGTGCTGGGATTACAGGCATGTGCCACCGCACGCGGCTTGGCTTTTCTTTTGTAACTCCTCCTCCCTTTAAAAAATGAGCAACAGACTCTTTATTTTCAAAGAACAGAATCCTGCCCCACCCTCGCTGTGCACCTGAAAAACAGCAGAGAACACCTTTCTCCTTTTCTCTTGAGTTGTGATCCTCAAAATGTAGTTCCTTAATTCAAAGAGTCTCCCAAACACTTGGTAACTTAAACATTGGGATTAAAAATATGTGAGCAAACTAGGTTTCATTTGTTAGATATCAAGCCCACTTGGCATAAAGTAGAGAGATTCAAAGAATGTCTTAGGACAGTGGATATTTCATTCCTTTTGAAACCATGCTTCACTTGCTCAATGAGAAAAACCTCCTATTATTTTTAAAACCTTTTTCAAGCTGAAATTGTCTACCGCCAAGCCATAGCCTAGAGCACAATTTTACAGCTGAGTAACAAATCTCTTAAAACTCGGATTTACAATGGAAATGCTGTCCGAGAGTTAATTACAGTGGGCTCCAGTAGGGTATCATTTTTTCTTTTCTTCAGTATGGAGTTGGAGAGTACACTAGTCTGACATGACCATATGTATCCCAAACCTCAGACTTCATTCTTTCATAAGCTGTAAGGCACAGGCCAGTGAGCAGGTCTCTCTTTTCTTTATACCTCAATTTGCCCAAAGGTTTCAGAAAAATAAAACTTCTTTCAATAATACAATTTTTAAATTAGGACAACCTAGGGGCCAAAAAGAACTGCTTGCTCTTAGAGGAGAAAGCACAAACACACTCAATAAAAACAAAACCAATAAACTCTTTTAAAAATCTTAACTATCTTTAGACTTCTTTTAGAACTTTGACTGGGCAGGGTTTACTCTCCTTCAGAGGTATGTTTTCTAAAAAAACACCTGGTAGCACATCAATGACTACAGAATTTAGCCTGAGTCCTAAGAAACTGGATGAGTCAATTTATCAACCTTTTTCCCTGAGCTGGTGCCTCTAAAATATTGGAATCACTTGAGGGAATTTAAAAAAATAAATACTACTTCCTGAGTCCCAAACACTAGAGTTTCAGATTTGACGAGCTTGGGGTGTAGACTGAGTGTCAGGCAGTTTTCAAACTTCCTAGTGGACTCTAATGTGCACCCAAGACTCAGAACCAGGGCTTTGTACCCTTGTACTTTAAGTGGTGGTCATGGACCAGTAACAAGAACATCTCCTGGCAGCTTACTAGAAAGGTAGATTCTCAGGCCCACCAGAGACCTGCTGAATCAGCATCTACATATGAACAAGATCTTCAGGGGATCTGCATTCATATCATTCAAGTTTGGGAATCTTTACACTTTAGTATAGCCATTCCAAATAATCTCCCAATAGTCTTATAGAAGTTCCAAATATCCACTAAAAATATGATCTGCCTTACATTCCATGAAATAAAAATAGGGAGTGTTATGATTAGGACTTGGAAAAGAACATCAGGATGGGACTGATGGGCTGCTGTCCCTGAAGCTCTCTGTGCTCTGGGTTCAGGGCTGATGGAGATCCAGGGAGTGGAATGGATGAACAAGGGTGGGAAGGGGGTGACAATGGCTAAAGTGAGTTGATTCACCAATGTTCATGCTGTACTGGTCTTTAGATGTTTTTTTAAAAAAATTATCTTTCCCAATCCAGAGCATTTCTTTTTTAGGTCTTGAATTTACAAGAATAAAATACATATAAATATAATGGTGGGAGGATGTGATAAAATTTATTTTCCCAGGACTCTGTGATGACTTTTATTTTTTTAAAAGTTAATTTGTTCTACTTAGGTATACATGATAGCAGAATGCATTTTGATTCATTGTACTCAGATAGAGGATAGCATCTCATTTCTCTGGTTGTAAGTGATATAGAATCACAACATACATGCAGTCATACATGAAGCTAGGGCTATTCCACAATCTTTACTGTTCCCATACCTCCTGTCCCCCCTCCCCTTAGACCAAAATTCCTCCATTCTTCCTGTGTCATCTCCTCCATTATGGATCAGCATCCACTTATCAGACAGAACATTTGGCATTTGTTTTTTGGGGATTGGCTTACTTCACTTAGCATGATATTCTCCAACTCCATCCATTTACCTGCAAATGCCATAATTTTATAATATTTTATTGGTGAGTAATATTCCATTGTGTATATATATCACAGTTTCCTCATCCATTCATCTATTGAAGGGCATCTAGGTTGGTTCCACAGTCCAGCTATTGTGAATTGAGCTGCTATAAACACTGAAGTGGCTGCATCACTGTAGTATGCTATTTTCAAGTCTTCTGGGTATAGACTGAGGAGTGGGATAGCTGAGTCAAATGGTGGTTCCATTCCAAGTTTTCTAAGGAATTTCCATACTGCTTTCCAGATTGGTTGTAACAATTTGCAGGTCCACCAGCAATGTATGAGCGTGCCTTTTCCCCCACATCCTCGCCAACAGTTATTGTTGTTTGTATTCTTGATAATTGCCATTCTGACTGGTGTGAGATGAAGTCTTAGAGTAGTTTTGATTTGCATTTCTCTAATGGCTAGAGATGTTGAACATTTCTTCATATGTCTGTTGATCAATTGTATATCTTCTTCTGAGAAGTGTCTGTTCAGCTCCTTAGCCCATTTATTGA
The DNA here is from genome assembly GCA_028644305.1 of Xerus rutilus. Taxonomy (NCBI): domain Eukaryota; kingdom Metazoa; phylum Chordata; class Mammalia; order Rodentia; family Sciuridae; genus Xerus; species Xerus rutilus. The sequence goes on along the minus strand of CM053404.1, from coordinate 61,465,062 downwards.
TTGTGTTATTTTTTTGGTGTTAAGTTTTTTGTGTTCTTTATATATGCTGGAGATCAGTGGTCTACCTGATGTGCATGTGGCAAAAATTTGTTCCCAGAATGTAGGCTCTCTGTTCACTTCATTGATTGTTTCTTTTGCTGAGAAGAAGCTTTTTAGTTTGAATCCATCCCATTTATTGATTCTTGATTTTACTTCTTGTGCTTTAGGAGTCTTGTAAGGAAGTCAGGTCCTCAGCTGACATGATGAAGATTTGGGCCTATTTTTTCTTCTGTTAGGCGTAGCATCTCTGGTCTAATTCCCAGGTCCTTGATCCACTTTGAGTTGAATTTTGTGCATGGTGAGAGATAGGGGTTTAATTTCATTGTGGTGCATATAGATTTCCAGTTTTCCCAGCAACATTTGTTTAAGAGGTTATCTTTTCTCCAATGTATGTGTTTGGCACCTTTGTCTAGTATAAAATTACTGTATTTGAGTGGGTTTGTCTCTGTGTCTTCTATTCTCTACCATTGATCTACATGTCTGTTTTGGTGCTAGTGCTGTGCTGTTTTTGTTACTATAGCTTTGTTGTATAGTTTAAGGTCTGGTATTGTGATGCCTCCTATTTCACTCTTCTTGCTAAGGATTGCTTTGGCTATTCTGGGTCTCTTATTCTTCCAAATGAATTTCATGATTGCCTTTTCTATTTCTATAAGGAATGATGTTGGGATTTTAACTGAAATCGCATTGAATCTATATAGTGCTTTGGGTAGTATGGCCATTTTGACAATATTGATTCTGCCTATTCAAGAGCATGGGAGATTTTTCCATCTTCTAAGATCTTATTCAATTTCCTTTTTTAGTGTTCTGTAGTTTGCATTGTAGTGGTCTTTCACCTCTTTTGTTAAATTGATTCCCATGTATTTTATTTTATTTTTTGAGGCTATTGTGAATGGAGTAGTTTTCCTAATATCTACTTCAGAGTATTCATCACTGATATATAGAAATGCAATTGATTTATGGGTGTTGATTTTATATCTTGTTACTTTGCTGAATTTATTTATTAATTCTAGAAGTTTTCTGGTTGAAGTTTTTGGATCTTCTAAGTACAGAATCATGTCATCAGCAAATAATGATAGTTTGAGTTCTTTTCCTATTTGTATGCCTTTAATTTCTTTCATCTGTCTAATTGCTCTGGCTAATATTTCAAAGACTATGTTGAATAGCAGTGGTGAAAGAGGGCATCCCTGTGTTGTTCCTGTTTGTAGAGGGAATGCTTCCAATTTTTCTCCATATAGGTTGACGTTGGCCTTGAGTTTAGCATAGATAGCTTTTACAAAGTTGAGGTATGTTCCTACTATCCCTAGTTTTTCTAGTATTTTGAACATAATAGGGTGCTGTATTTTGTCAAATGCTTTCTCTGCATCAATTGATCAAATCATATGATTCTTATCTTTTAAGTCTGTTGATGTGATGGATTACGTTAATTGATTTCCATATATTGAACCAAAGTTGTGTCCCTGGTGTGAACCCCACTTGATTATGGTGCACTCTGTTTTTGTATGTGATTTGCCAAAATTTTATTGAAAATTTTTGCATTAATGTTCATCAGGAATGTTGTTCTGGAATTTTCTTTCTTTGATGTGTCTGTCTGGTTTTGGTATCAGGTGATACTCATCTCATATAATGAGTTTGAAAGGATTCCCTCCTTTTCTATTTCATGAAATAGTTTGAGGAGCATGGGTATTAATTCTTCTTTGTAGGTCTTGTAGAACTCAGCTGAGAATCCATCTAGTCCTGGGCTTTTCTTGGCTGGTAAGCTTTTGATGGCTTCTTCTATTTCCTTGGTTAAAATTGATCTGTTTAAGTTGTGTATGATCTTCTAATTTATGGGTGTTGATTTTATATCCTGCTACTTTGCTGAATTCATTTATTAATTCTAGAAGTTTTCTGGTGGATTTTTTTGGGTCCTCTAAGTACAGAATCATGTTATCGACAAATAATGATAGTTTGAATTCTTCTTTTCCCATTCGTATCCCTTTAATTTCTTTCATCTGTCTAATAGATGATGAGTAGTTCAGTATGAGTACTTCATATGCCTCTAGAAATTTGTTGGTGTCTTCAGGGTTTTCTATTTTACTGAAGTAAAAATTTTCAAAATAGTTTCTAATTATCCTGTGTATATCAGTAGTGCCTGTTGTGATGTTTCCTTTTTCATCATGAATTTTAGTAATTTGGGTTTTCTCTCTCCTTTTTGTTAGAGTGGCTAAAGGTTTGTTGATTTTATTTATTTTTTCAAAGAACTAGCTTTTTGTTTTGTCAATTTTTTGAATTGTTTCTTTTGTTTCAATTTCAGTGATTTCAGCCCTGATTTTAATTATTTCCTGTCTTCTATTTTTTTTTTTTTTTTGGTGTTGGTTTGTTCTTCTTTTTCTAGGGCTTTGAGATATAGAGCCAAATCTTTGATTTGTTGACTTTTTCTTCTTTTAATGAATGAGCTTAATGCAATGAACTTTCCTCTTAGCACTGTCCCATGGTGTCCTAGAGAATTTGATATGTTGTATCAGAGTTTTCATTTACCTCTAAGAACTTTTTATTATCTCTTCCCTGATGTCTTCTGTTATCCATGCATCATTTAATAGCATAATATTTAGTTTCCAGGTGTTGGAGTAGTTTCTATTTTTTAACCTGTTATTGATTTCTAATTTTATTCCATTGTGGTCAGATAGGATGCAGGGTAGTATCTCTGTTTTTTTGTATTTGCTAAGACTGGCTTTGTGACATAACATATCTATTTTGGAGAAGGGTCCATGTGCTGCTGAGAAAAAAGTGTATTCGCGCATTGATGGATGGAATATACTCTATATATGTCTTTAAAGTCTAAATTATTGATAGTTCCATTGCAATCTATGGTTTCTTTGTTTATTTTTTGTTTGGAAGATCTATCCAGTGGTGAGAGAGCTGTGTTAAAGTCACCAAGTATTATTGTGTTGTGGTCTATTTGATTCTTGTAGTTGAGAAGGATTTGTTTGATATACGTAGATGCCCCATTGTTTGGTGCATAGATATTTATGATTGTTATGTCTTGTTGATGTATGATTCCCTTAGGAAGTATGAAATGTCCTTCTTTATCCCTTTTAACTAACTTTGGTTTGAGGTCCACTTTATTGGAAACTCCTGCTTGTTTAAACTGCTCCATGTGAGTGACACTTTTTTCCCCACCCTTTCATTTTCAGTCTGTGAATGTCTTTCCTTGTGAGATGAGTCTCTTGAAGGCAGCATACTGTTGGATCCTTTTTTTTTTTTATCCAGTCTGTCAGTCTATGTCTTTTAATTGATGAGTTTAAGCCATTCACATTCAGGGTTATTATTGAAATATGACTGGTAATCCTCGTCATTTTGGTTTGTTTTTGGTTTTCACCTTGACTTGTTTTCTCCTTTGATAGACCTTTCCTTTAGTGTAGTTCCTCTGTTTGTATATTTTCATTGTGGGTTATCATTTCCTCCTCATGGAATATTTTGCCAAGAATGCTGTGTAGTGCAGGCTTTCTTGCTGTAAATTCTTTTAACTTTTGTTTATCATGGAAGGTTTTTATTTCATCATCAAATCAAAAGCTCAATTTTGCTTGATATAAGATTCTTAGTTGGCATCCATTTTCTTTCAGAGCTTGGTATATGTTGTACCATGATCTCCTAGCTTTTAGGGTCTGAGTTGAAAAATCTGCTGAGATCTGAATTGATCTCCCCCTGTATGTAATCTGATTCCTCTCTCTTGTGGCCTTTAAAATTCTGCCCTTATTCTGTATGCTGGGCATTTCCATTATAGAGTGCCTTGGTGTAGATCTGTTGTAATTTTGTACATTTGGTGTCCTGTAAGCCTCTTGTATTTGATTTTCAAATTCATTCTTTATGTTTGGGAAATTTTCTGATACTATTTCATTGAAGAAATTGTGCATTCTTTTGGTTTGAAATTCTGTGCCTTCTTCTATCCTGATAAATCTTAGATTTGGTCTTTTAATGCTATCCTATAATTCTTATATGTTCTGTTCATGATTTCTTACCCTCTTCACTGTATGGTCAACTTTATTTTAAAGATTATATATTTTGTCTTCATTATCCAAGGTTCTGTCTTCCAAGTGATCTAGTCTGCTGGTGAGACTTTCTATCAAGTTTTTTTATTTTGTTTATTGTTTCCTTCATTTCAAGAATTTCTAATTTTTTTTCACAATCTCTATCTCTTTCTTAAAGTAATCTTTTGTCACCTGTATTTGCTCCCTTACCTCTTTGTTGGTGTGATCGATGGTTGCCTTTATTGGCTCTCTAATTTCTTTGTTGGAGTGATCAATGTTGGTCTGTATTTGATCAATGTTTGTCTCTTATTTCTTTGTTGGAGTGATCAATATTTGCCTGTATTTGCTCGCTTAAGCCATTCTTTAATTTGAAGATCATTTTAATTACATACATTCTGAATTCTTTCTCTGACATTTCATCAAATGTGCTGTCAATACATTGTATTATTGTAGTATCTTTGTTTGTTTGGGGCACTTTCTCACTTGTTTTTTCATGTTGATTATGTATCTTCCTTTCTTGCAATGCTGGTCTGAAGTATTGTGGTTTCTATCCTATAATCTTGTAGTGACACTACAGATTACCTGTATCTCACCTTGGAGTTCACTTCCAGTCCCTGGCAGGTGTCCCCAGATGGACAGTACTGCCACTAGAGATGGTGGCAGCAGTAGTGTAGGTATCTCAAGATGGCAGTGAGAGTGGCCCAAGATGGATGCAAATACTTTCAGAGATGGGGCTAAGAGGCTGGGACTTGCAGTGGCTTTGGGCTGATTGATCAGAGATGTGGCACTTTGGTGGACTGTTGCCTCCAGGCCCTGTCTGTTGACCCAAGGTAGAGGCTAATACATGGGAAGAACCATGGGGATGGCTGCAGTGTACAGGATGAATACAGGAAGGGAGCAACAACGTAGATCCCCACTATGTGCAGGGGAGGTCCTGGGCCTAGGTTCTCACACAGACCTGTGAGGGCAATCTTAGGCCTGATCTTGGCCTAGACTCCTTCAGAGATTCCAGGTTGTGGGTCTAGCCTTGTGCCTGGGCTCCCATGGATCTGCAGGGGCTCTGGTGCTGAACTGGGGATGGTCATGGGCCTCAGCCGCCAGGGTTGCCAGAGGCAGTACCTCATCTGGGTCTGGGTTCCCCTGTGGGTCAGCAGATTGGTGGGTAGCAATCTCAGGTCTGACCTTTGCTGGGCTCCCGTGGAGGTCCCTGAAGGTGATCCTGGGCCTTTACCTGTGCTCCTGCTGGTAGGCAGGGGCTCTGGCACAGAACTGGTGCTGGTCCTGGGCCTCACTTAGGCCAGGTCTCCTGTAGGGGTCCCCAGAGGCAGTCCTTCCCCTGGGCCTGGATTCCCCTGTGACTGGCAGCTAGCAGTTTCTTGTCTGACCTTGGCTGGGCTCCTGCAGTGGTCCCTGAAGGTAGTCCTGGGCCTTGGCCTCTGCTCTGGCTGGTTGGCAGGAACTCTGGCATGGGACTTTTTTTTTAATTAAATTTCTGGTCTTTCATGAATGCAGAGAAGAAAAATGTCTAAATATACTGTTTGCTGACTAAAGACACTGAGGCTAAAGTCTCTGCCTTTACCTGAAACACACCAAACTTCCATCAAGGTCTTTACACTAGGTTTTACATCTGCCCTGAATGCCCCTTTCCAAACTTTTACATGGCCAGCCTCTAAGTATTCAGATCACAGCTGTTACGTCCACAGCAAAACCTTCCTGGGCTACCTAAACTGAACTAGCCACCCAGCATTCTATAACATCATCCTCATTTTAATAATCTTCATAACACTTACTACATCTGATGGTTTTCTTATTTGTCAGTTTATTTTCTCCCTTCTTTAATATTTATAATTCATGAGAATAGCAACTTTATCTTGTTTGGTGATGTCTTGGCATTTATTCACTCATTCAATCAGTATTTATGGGTCATCTATTATATGCAGGTGTAGTTCTAGATACTTAGATGCTTATTCTCTATACCTTTAACAGTTAGTGCCTGTCCCATAGATGATTCAAAGTTCTTTGAACTGGAGAATTACAAGTGTGATCTCTAGCTAGACAATTTATGTACCGGTATCAAAGAGAGACTCATATTCACCAGACAATAACCAATTTGAAAAGTCCTTAAGTAGTTGTCAGAGCAAAGAGTTATGGGTATAAGAAGAGTGAGTTAAGAATTCCATTTCAGAGTGTTGAGAGGAAACTGGTTAAAGATCATTTTAAAATGAGAAATCATTTCTAGTGCACTCTGAAAGGTTAATCAAATGGTTCCAGGTAGGACAATGAGAACATTGTAGTTGGAGGACAAGGCTCAGCAAGAAATGCTAAAGCAAATGAAATGGGTAGAATGTCAAAGAGGCTAACAGGGCTGGAGGAAAGTTATTTAGGTAGAGGCTGACAGAAATGATGCTGGAAAGTCAGGTGGCAGCCCAAACGAGACAAGTGCACTGACAATTGCATTTTAAATTGGTATACTTTCTTTTTTGGAAAATAACTTCAGTTGTATTCAACAGGAGTTTCTGAACTATTCATTGTCTTTAAATAAGCAATCTCATCTTTTAGAATTCACTTTAATGAAATAATATCTGAACAATGATTTGTGTTTAATAATGTGAGTAAAGTGTTAACAAAATATTTCACGTTTTCTGCAGAATAATTTGATCTTCAATTGCCTGATAACCTCTTGAGGGACTTATGTGAACTAGGCTGACAACTAGTCAATATGACTTATAGTTAAACTGACCTTAGATTGGCAAGTGGCAACTAGACTAGGTAGAACTATAGATAAGAGATAGGGATTAGAGCATGGAGCTTCCCTGAGTGTGGTGTGCTTGTAATTGAACATGTCCTCTGCAAGGACCTTGAAAACTATCTTTACAGTTTTGCTGAAAGAACAACTGGCTTTGTGGAAATAAGTTTTCTAATTTAGAACAACTGAAGTTGCTTGATATACATCTCATCTCATCTTGCAAATGAGCTGCTATGGACCACTGCAAGAATTCCTATAGAAAAGGAGTTATCATTGACCCATTATGGCTTAAATATAAAGTGTCCTCCAAAAGCTCATGTGTGACAATAATGCAAGTAAGTTTAGAAGTGAAATGGTTGGGTTATGAGAGTCTTAATCTACCCAGCACATAAATCCATTGATAGGAATTAACTGGGTGGTAACGGTAGGAAGGTAGGATATAGCTGGAGGAGATGGGTTTCTGGGGTAATGTCCTTGGGGTTTATATTTTGTCTGTGGTGAGGGAAGCTGTCTCTTTCTCCTTCCTGGTGCCATGTCTTGAGCTGCTTTCCTCTACCACACTCTTCTGCCATGGTGTTCTGCCTCACCCCAGGGTTCAGAGCGATGGGTTGCCCATCTGTGGACAGACACCTCTGAAACCATGAGTCAAAAATAAACTTTTCTTCCTCTAAAATTGTTCTTTTCAGGTCTTTTAGTCATGGCAGAGAAAAAGTCGACTCAAACACCATCCTCTAGGAAGCCATATTCTTGTACTATATCCTGTGGAGTAAAATGGTGTAAAGTGGTCTTGTGAATCTGAATTTGGAGTGGAACCAACAACAACTCCTGATGCACAATGTATAACAGAGTTTTTTAAAGTAGTGGAAACTGAAGACAAACTAAAAGCCTAACAATATAGGAAGGTTTTATCAAAATATGGGTCATTTGTAAAATTGTAACATATACATTTCTAAAAGCTCATGTTTCTTAAGAATATTTAATACCAATGGAAAACAGATCTTTAGGATATATTAATTATAAAAGTATACAGAATGGATACTTTTGTTTTAAAAAGTACATAAGAAGTTTCAACAAAAAAAGTACAGAAAAAGAGGGCAAGGTGGCATATTAAACATTTCAATTTCGTCCCCTTTTCCCCTTCTCTCTTCCTTGAACATTTAATTTTCCTTGCTCGAATAGTGTGATTTGTCCTATTCTAGTCACTACAAAGTTTAGTGCCCTGGCCACAGTGCTCAGCCTCTCTTTCTGAGCAGCCTGTGATCCAGGTCGATCAATCAGGGTAGATATCCCCTGTTCTGTTGGCTTGTAGTATTTCTACTAATATATCAGGAAGAACCGAGAGTCAGGGTCAGTCATGAAGATCTAACTATTCCAAGCAGTGGGACAAATAAATCAAGGCTCATGATGTATCTTCTCATGGAGAGATGAGAAAATAGCTGCTGCCGGTGCCCTGTTCCCATAACAAGGCAGGAAGCAACATTCCATGGATTACCCAGGCACAGAATTGGGAGACAGACAATTTAAGAAATACTGAATTAAAGGAATGGGTTTATTGCAAACCTTCTTTAGTATAGTCATCTGCATTACAAGAAGGACAGGATGCAACATACAGTGTTTGTCAAGTTTATTTAGACATCAAATCTTTCTCTTTTTGTGGAAAAATCTGCTGACATCCCTGCTGATACAGTTGTTCTTAGATCACAGCAAATAAATGCTGCTCTAAAAAATAACGGATTTGTCTATGGGTTATTATTTTTTTCTTTTTGCTTTGCTCCATTTTTAATTTTTTTCTGCAAATAAAATCATGTGTTATAGTGTTATATATACTTAAAATATATTGTTTCTACCTGTGAAATAGATCTGTAAAAGGACCCAGATCTGTAAACAAATCCTTTCATAAATTTATTAGCAGCATTTTAAACATATATTAATACATATTTATTGACTAAAATTTAGGATCAAGAATCCCTTCCCCATTTACTAGTGGGTGCACACATTTATTTTCAATTTCATATCTACCTTCTATTTTATTCCTTGCATGAAGACAGCTGAGTTCATCATATAATCATCATTTAGTGTATTAGGAGAAAATGAGTTACTTGTTACCTGTTCCATAAATTAATAAATATTATTGCATTTGTTTCCTATGCAAATGTGTATATATGTTGTTATGGGTTACAAAAATGGTAACATACTATACAAATTGTTTTATAACTTAAAACCACTTTTAAATTTAATATGTGATAGGCAATATACAGAACTATACCACTCTTTATTAGTCACTGTCTGGCAACAATTGTATGGATATAGTCATTGAAATCTTAGCCAAATGACCTTGCCTAACTTACAGGTATTAGTCTAGGTAGGTATAACCTATCTATATAAAAGATTTACTGTAAATTTAAGAGACATATATGTAAGTAAAGAGCTTAGCTCAGAGCTGGAGTGGAATGTGCTGAGTAATGGAGGTTTTTATCATTATTACTATTGAGGGGTTATTATTCTATTAATATTATCATTAGTGATAATCGGGGTATTTTCCAATTTTTGCTTCAATAAACAAGACAGGAAAACACTTAA
>CM053404.1:61423002-61449573 GCA_028644305.1 Xerus rutilus | reverse complement strand
GAGCAGATGCTACTGCTTACCAAACTATGCCACCACCCGCTGTGCCTGAGCTCCATGATATGCATCTGTTGAATGCATTCGTGCATGGAATCTAATGAGGCTATGTGGTCCAGTGCCTATTTCAGATTTGTTAATGCTTATCCTGGTTAGATTTTCATTTAGTCACATTTTAAAAGCCAAAACTTATTAAAACTTGAGAATTAGATTGGTGCAGTGGCACACGGCTATAATCCCAGCAGCTTGGGAGGTTTGAAAGACCCGAGCTAAATAAACTCCATGACAGGCTTCAGACCCTCCAGAAAAACTAGGAGGCCTGAGTTTCGGTTCCAGGAAGAGACATACATTGCTCAAGGCTGAAGACACCCTCCGATCACCCTCAGACCAGCCAATCAAAAAAGGTTAAAAAATATACCTAGCGTTCCTGTGGTCTGAGTCAGGGTCAGGAGACTATAAATAGTTACCTTGTACAAACTAGCCAATCACTTGTCACTTGCCCAAACCCCAAGTGGACCCTTTAAACTCACTTTGTAATTGGTCATTTTCAAAAGATTCTCAAAAGTCATGATTGGGTCCCGCCAAATGTAACAAACACCCCCCAGACTCTGGATGGTCAATATTGTCACCATAGGTGCTGTACAATTGTAATTGGTGCTTGTGTAATGATGTGGTGCATGTCCACTGTAACCACCCCATCCCTTCCCCCCATAAAAACCCTGCTCAGTTATTGTTCTGGGCTCTCTGCACAGACCCGCTGTGTCGCTGCTGCTGCGTCGGTGAAGTCTGAGAGTCCGAGCTTAAGCCCGCCTAAAGGCTCTTTGCTTTTACATATGTGCCTTGGTCTCCCTGGTGGTCTTTGGGGTCACCGTGACCTGGGCATTACAGGTTGAGGCAGGAGGATCACAAGTTCAAAGACAGCCTCAGAAATTTAGCAAGGCCCTAAGCAACTTAGCAAGAACTGTCTCAAAATAAAAATAAAAAGGACTGGGGATGTGGCTCAGCAGTAAAGTGCCTCTGAGTTCAATCCCTAGTACAAAAACAAAATATAACAAACAAAAAACCTTGAGAATTAGCTAAGTCTTCTGTGAATTGAGGTTCATTATCAATAAAGATTTTAAAATTTATTCCAAAATGGCTCGCATATTACCTCTCAAGCATTTAAATATGATTTTTCTCATTTATTTTTTTGATTTTTTTTTTTTTTTGATTTTTTTTTTTTGATTTTTCTCATTTAAATGCATTTCTTGAGCTTGTTTCTTAAGGTCTGCTGTCTGTGCCACAGTTTTCTGAGATTCCAAGTTTCTCATTTGACTACTCCTCTTATTCCTTATATCTAGTCAGTCTCTGATCCTTGTTAATAGATCTTCAACATTTCTGTCAGATTCATTAGTTCCTCTCTGGTCCCAGCATGCCAATCTCAGACCCAACTGCTGATTTTAACTGGTTGGGGTTAGTTATCTCACATGAGCCCTGCATACCTATCACCGTAGGCTCAAAGACCTCACTCTGTTATTAAAGATCTTTTGATATGTGACCCTACTTTATCGTGATCTTACCTGTCTCTGAGCATTAAAGACATTTGGGCATGCTGATATACTTGAACTCTCCCCACTGCCTACTCTCCCCCTAACTTCCCTCCCCACAGTATCCAAAGCTTTTCCATCCTCAACTTGCCTTTCCAGTTTCAAGTCACTATATCCGCTCCTTCCCATGACTTTCCATGCCAACACTCCTGGAACTCGGAATCACCTGACAGTTCTCACGTGCTCTTATACTTCCTCTGTAGCCTCTGGTTGTTTCCATAGAGACCCAGGGATAATGGGCTGCTTCTGTGAATCTCAGCTTGTCCTCTGTATAACTGGCCCTCCCTTGACTCCTCTGCTAAAGCACCTATCATTCAGCATAGTCATTGTTCATGTTCAGCTAACTTTTATCTGCAACTTTTTCATATCTTAGTGAGTGGCATGGCCTATAGGAGGGTCTTAATAAATGCTGATTGACTGAGTGACTTACTGAATAAACTATTCACATTAATTTGCTTGGTTCATTCCTGTACAACCCATATTATGTAATCCCTACCTTTTTTTTTTTTTTTTGTTACTTAAGCCCATGTCTTCAAGGACAATGAATCTACTTGTCCAAACTGGTTCAAATTGACTTCTTCCTTTTCCTGACTTCACATAATTTTCACTGCTTTACCCTATTCTTTCCTCCTATTTATCCATCCATCCATCCATCATCTTGTCTCCCAGGCTACCATGAGGAGACTGAGTACATGTGTTTGAATTCCTGTTCTGTTGTCAACTAATCTCTGTGTCTTCATCTAGTAATTGAGGATGATAGCAGCTACTGCATTGGGTTACTGTGAGGATTAAATGAACACGTAGAAAGTGCTCCATAAATACAAACTACAATTAGTATTAGGATGTTAAATATATTTGATTCTTTCTAAACTTTGTATGTGCTATCCTGGCATCTAGATCTATGTTAAGTATGTAGCAGATGTTCAACAACCTTTCGTTGCTTTATTATAGAAGAGCAAAAAGTCATTGGCCTTGCTTTAAAGACAATTTTCCCTTACTTGGTTTTAACTATCATTAAGCATTCTCACAAAGAATTCCTATAATTTTCATAAACCAAAGAAATCTTGGCAGCTGGAGTGTCACAAAATATTTTAATGTTTCCACCTGAAGCAGTAAGTAGGACATGTTTCAATGCCCTGCTTCTCACCTGCAGACAATAATATTCAGCTTTCTAATCTTATAAATGGAGCTGATTTTCACATTCACCTCATAGCACGATTGTGAAAGTTAACTAAGGCAATCCATATAAATAGCAAATATCAGCCCTCTACAAATGTTAGCATCAGTTTTAGAACTATCAGTACCATCATCATCATCATCATTGGACTTGTTTAAGCAAAGAACTTGAACTAGAAATAAGTGCTATTGATTCTTGGCCTAATTTTTAAACCTGTGCTGCCCTATCTTTGCCTGTCTCATTTTGGAGTTACTCAAAGTCCTTTCATTTATCCTTACAAAAGACCTATTTCTCATTCATCTTTGTTTTCATATCAGCTATTCTTCTCTATATACTCTTTAGTTTCTACTATTTTCAAAGGAACAGTAGGAAAAAAGTGAATGGAACACATGAATAAAAATTTACCAGCATATCATAATAAAAGGCTTTTACCTTACAACTAGTATGTCACATTCTTTTAACTGTTATCTTTGCATTAGGTTAGTTTTTAGTCCAATCTTACATTAATCACATGTTCATCCATTAGTCTGAGCTCTTTTTCTGTTAAGCTTATTCAATCTTGGTGAATTATTTTTTTTATATTACTGAGATTCTGCATCATAGTTGCCTTGACAGAACTTCATCTAATTTGCACAGGCCTATTTTCCTCTTTAGTAATATATTTTGAATTTTACTTCTACCTTTGAGAGCATTAGAAATGTCACCTCATGGAGGTGACATCTGGGGACTGCAGCACAGTTGAGCCTATGGAAACTGGAAACCCAGATCCCTGAGTTTGCAGCTAGGTCTGCCTGGGACTGTCTGAGCCTAGCAAACCTTTGGAAAGTCAGAAATTGGGAGCATTTTGCCAGGGGAGATACAAGTTAGAGAGGCTCCAGACAGCTGGGCTCTTCCCAGCTTCCTGAGTCCTGTGGCTAGCAGGGACTGACTGGGCTGGCTATCGCAGATTGAAGGCTGGATAAGAGAGGGTGAGGGCATTTTGCTCTCGGCACCAGTTTCCAGGGGCTCATTCTGGCTGACGCTTGCCACTCCTGGCACTGGTCTGGTCCCCGGCTCCCTTCCCAGTCTGGAATCTATCTGTGCCCGGGTCCTCGGCATCCACCAGGTCCCTCTGGCTCCTCAGTCCCCAGTCTCCTGGCCCCCTGATCCAGCCCCATGCTCTGCCAACTAGGCACGTGGTGTAGCCACTGGCCCATAGCCTTGTGTGCCAGGCTGATGCTTGGCTGCCAGACCTGTCCCTCTCAGCACACAGCTTCATGGCCAGCCCTGGCACCCAGCCCTGACCAATCTTGTACAGGCCAGCTAGGGCCCTGATGCTGCCGAGCCCAACTTGCCCCACATACCCTGTCACCACCACACCTGGTCCCGCACACAGTTTCACTACTACACACAGGACTCATCGCCTGTCCTTGACCCACCAGCCCCCTACCTAGTCTGGCCCCAACTTGTTCCACACATCACGTCATAGCCATAGTGCCTGGTAGAGCATACAGCTTTGCTGCAAATCTTGTGGCCGGCCGCTTTGTCCCCAGCCTGCAACCCAGTCACTTCACCACCAAGCCTGCAGCCTGGCCCACCCACATTAATCTCCCAAGAAGGGAAATTGGAAGTCTTAAACCACAATCTTCAACATGGTGAGCAACACAATAAAAAGGAGAGACACACAATCCACAGCCCATACTCCCAGCTTAGATCATACCTCAAGAAAAAACAAAAAGAAAAGCAGGTGGGCACAGACAGTGACTATACATGCTCACTGAATATTCTGTCCACCATAGTGGATACAACTCCTTAATTTCTTAACCTTCAGCCGAATTAAGCTTCAGAATTAATGATGAAATAAAAATCTTCCATGATAAATAAAGGTTAAAAGAATTTACAGCTAGATAGCCTGCACTACCAAACATACTCAATATTTCATAAAGACAAAATGAAAAATAAAAGTGAAAACCAGCAAAGGGAGGAACTACACTAGAAGAATAATCAATCAAAAGAGTAATTAGCTGGACGCTGTGGCCCACGTCTGTAATCCCAGCACTTTAGGAGGCTGAGACAGGAGGATTGTGAGTTCAAAGCCAGCCTCAGCAATGGAGTGGTGCTAAGCAATTCAGTGACACCCTGTCCCTACACAAAACACAAAATAGGGCTAGGGGATGTGGCTCAGTGGTTGAGTATCCCTGAGTTCAATCCCTGGTACAAAAAAAAGAGAGAGAGAGAGAGAAAGAGAGAGAGAGAGAGAGAGAGAGAGAAACTAATTCAAATTAAGAACCAGAAATAAAATGACAGGGAATAAAAACCATACCTCAATAATAACATTGAATGTAAATGGCCTAAACTCATCAATCAAAAGACATAGACTGGCAGATTGGATTAAAAAAGAAGATTCAACAATCTGCTGTCTCCAAGAGACCAACTTCATAAGCAAAGACATCCAAAGACTGAAGGTAAAAGGATGCAGAAAAAACATATCATTCACATGGATCTTGTAAACAAGCAGGGGTTTCTATCCTCATATCAGACAAAGTGGACTTCAAGCAAAAGTTAATCAGAAGGGACTAAGAAGGCCATTTCATACTGCTTAAGGCAATTATACACTGAGAAGACATAACAACTGTAAATATTTATGCACCAAACAGTGGAGTACCTACACACTTCAAACAAATCCTTCTCAACATCAAGAATCAAATAGACCACAACACAATAATACTGGGTTTAAACATTTTTAACCATATATATGAATACAAATGTGCATATATATGTAAAAATATACATGAAAATATTTAAATGGATACAGATTTGTATGTAGTTATTTTTTCTTTTGAGATGGATGTTTATAGTTTGGTAAGATATAGGATATGATTATGTAACTGAATATATATGAAAATTTATGGGTAGGATTTGGGTAGTCATTAGGGTACATACATATATGTATGCAAGTATATAAATATATACAGAATATATATGTGCAAATACATATGGATATTCAGTAATATTTATAATTTTTGTTTAAAAGGCTCACAATTATGGGTAGGGTTAGGCTTAGTTCTGAGTTACAGCTTTGGTTTAGGAAATAGGTTACCTTTGGAACATATATATCAACATATATGAATATAGAGGTAATATTATATATCAAAATTTATATATGTATACTTTTATCCATGGATTTTTTTAAGGTAAGCAATATTGTTATTACATATGAAATCTTGGTTATGCTCATAGAAACAAGTATATATAAAATATCTATGGGTTTCTATGTGAATTTATGAATTTATATACCCAAATACATAGGTACATTTATGTAAAATGTTATGGTTTATATGTACAGAGGTTTCTCTGAGGTGTATTGGTAGTATAATACTAATGTAGAAAAATATGGTTAGTTTAGGGATTGAATGTTTTATCCATATATATGAATATGAATATATATGTAAAAACATACATGAAAATATTTAAATGGATATCAATTTGTATATAGTTATTTTTCTTTTGAGATGGATGTTTATAATTTGTTTTTGTTATAGTTTATGATTATGTAACTGAATATATATGAAAATGTATGAGCAGAAATTTGCTTGTCATCAGGGTATATTCATATATATGTGAATGTATAAACATAGAAATATATATGTGAAAATATATATGAATATGCAAACTAAAAATAAATAAATAAATAAAAATATATGTTTTATAAACAAAAGGCAATACAATTTCAATGATATAAAAGGGCAATAAATAAATATCACTGGGAAAACTGGAAATCCATATGCAGCAAAATGAAACTAAACCCCTGTCTCTCACCATGCATAAAATTCAACTCAAAGTGGATCAAAGACCTGGGAATCAGACCAGAGACCCAACACCTAATAGAAGAAAAAATAGGCCCAAATCTTCATCATGTCAGATTAGGGTCACACTTTCTTAACAAGACTCCTATAGAACAAGAAGTAAAATCAAGAATCAACAAATGGGATGGACTCAAACTAAAAAGTTTCTTCTCAGCAAAAGAAACAATCAATGAAGTGAACAGAGAGCCGACATTCTGGGAACAAATCTTTGCCACACACACATCCAATAGAGCACTCATCTCCAGGATATATAAAGAACTCAAAAAGCTTAACACCAAAAAAACTAACAACCCAATCAATAAATGGGCCAAAGAGCTGAACACAAACTTCACAGAAGAAGGTCTACAATCGATCAACAGACATATGAAAAAATGTTCAACATCTCTAGTAATGCAAATCAAAACTACCCTAAGATTTCATCTCACGCCAGTCAGAATGGCAATTATCAAGAATACAAACAACAATAAGTGTTGGTGAGGTTGTGGGGAAAAAGGTATGCTCATACATTGTTGGTGGAACTGCAAATTGGTACAACCAATCTGGAAAGCAGTATGGAGATTCCTTAGAAAACTTGGAATGGAACCATCATTTGACCCAGCTATCCCACTCCTGGGTCTATACCCAGAAGACTTAAAAATAGCATACTACAGTGGCGCAGCCACTTCAATGTTTATAGCAGCTCAATTCACAATTGCTAAACTGTGGAACCAACCTAGATTCCCTTCAATAGATGAATAAAGAAACTGTGGTATATATACACAATGGAATATTACTCACCAATAAAAGAGGATAAAATTATGGTATTTGCATGTAAATGGATGGAGCTGGAGAATATCATGCTAAGTGAAATAAGCCAATCTCAGAAAACCAAATGTTGAATGTACTCATTGATAAGTGGATACTGATCCATAATGGGGGGAAGGACATGAGAACAATGGAGGAACACTGTTCACAGGGATGTAAGGGGGGAGGGGGCATGGGGACAGTAAAGGTGGTGGAGTATGATGGCCATCATAGCCCTAGCTTTATGTATGACTGCATGTATGTTGTGATTCTATATCACTTACAACCAGAGAAATGAAATGTTATCCTCCATCTGTGTACCATGAATCAAATTACTCTCTGATATCATGTAAACCTAAAAGAACAAATAAATAAATTAAATATGAATAAATAAATAAATAAATATCACTTGTTATGGACTAAACATAATCATAAAAATAGAAAATATTTTTTTTCCAAAATTGAAAGTGAAAAATTACAAACTACAACAATAAAACATTTATACATAAAAAAAGTTCTGTTGTTTAAGATACTCACTTTGTGGTATGTTGTTATGACAACCCTAGAAAACTAATATAGTATGCAATCATTTATTTAAAAAAATATGAAGGGTAAAAATTATGTGAAAAAATGTTCAATATCTCTAGCATTTAGAGAAATGTAAATTAAAACTACACTGAGATTCTATCTCAGTTTAGTCAGAAGGGCAATTATCAAGAATATAAGCAATAATAATTGTTGAGGATGTGGGGGAACAAGTTTACTCATATGTTACTGGTGGGACTATAAATTGGTGCAAACACTCTGGAAAGCAGTATGGAGATTCCTTAGAAAACTTGGAATGGAGCCACCATTTGACCCAGTTATCCAACTCCTTGGCTTATAGCCAAAGGACTTAAAATCAGCATATTATAGTGATTCAGCCACATCAATGTTTATATCAATTCACAATATCCAAGCTATGGAATCAACTTAGGTGCCCTTCAACAAATTAATGGATAAAGAAAATGTGCTATATATAAATATATATATGTACACACACACATATATGTGTATACACACACAATGGAATATTCTCAGCCATAAAGAAGAATGAAATTATGACATTTGCCAGTAAATGTATAGAACTGAAGAATATCATGCTAAGTGAAAAAGCCTGTCCCAAAACACCAAAGGCTGAATTTTCTCTCCAATATGTGGATATTAACCCATAACAAAGGAGAATAGGGAGGGGAAGTATAGAAGTTTATTTGGTCAGACAAAGGGAAATGAAGGGAAGGGAGTGGGGATGAAAATAGGAAAGAGTAGATTGAATCAGACATGACTTTCCTATGATTATATATGAATATACAACCAGTATAACTCCACATTGTTTAACCACAAGAATGGACTCAAGATTATAATGGATTGCACTTCATGTGTGTATAATATGGCAAAATACACCCTACTGTCATATACTGTATATCTGAAAACCACAAATAAAAAGTAAAAAAGAAATGTCACCTCATATGAGCTGAATTTGATAGGTTCTTCAATGTTGATGCCTAATTACTGATAAGTATCCTTTATAGGAAATCTGTAGTCAGTTCATACTTATGCGACTTTAGACAAATTCATATTTCTTTTAAATTTAACAGCACCTTTAGTCAAACTCATACTTCTCTAAGAATCTTATGGCACTGAAATCAGAATTGTTCAGTTCTGAGTCTGTTTATATGTGCATGAGTGTGTGTGTGTGTGTGTGTGTGTGTGTGTGTGTGGCATATATTATAAATAGAACTTGTGTTTGTCTAAAATTATCTTTACAAAGATATGACTAGTGCCAGCAAAGTATCTTATGATTTAGGGTTGTTCAAAATTAATCCACTTCCATAATTTTTCTACTACTTTTTTTAGTTTTGTCAGTTTTTTCTTCATGTATTTTAGGAATCTTTTCCTAGGTGTATATATTCATATTTATTTACATTTCTGGTCTGGTGACCCTTTGTCATGGAATATCCCTCTTTTTGGGCACATTTCTGTTTGCATGATTTATCTTTTTCATATCTTTAAATTGGGATGTGTCTTTTAATCTGTCTCTATAGGCAGGATCTTGCCTTTCTAAAATCTAGTTTACCAATTTCTATCTTTTGACTGAGGTGTTTATATGGCTCACATTTAATTGACATGGTTAGATTTACATTTTTTATTTTGCTATTTTCTGTATTTCCTGTCTTTTTTTTCCTTCTATTCCTCCTTTGCTGCCTTTTCTGAGTTATATTCTTAGTGTAATATTTTAAGTCCTATATTAATTTTCAACTATTTTCTTTGGAGTTATTTTATTAACAGATGCTTTAACAATTACAAAATGCATCCTAATTTATCATAATCAACAGCAGACTAACAATAAATTCCTTACAGTGAAATAAAAAAAATTGCTTTTTTATAGTTCCACCTCCTCTCCATTTTTGTACTATCATTGTCATAGATATTACATACATATGTATGTATTCATGTGCATGTAAACTAAATAAAATAAACTTGGCAATAATTAGAAAAATTGCTTTGTAGAATCTTTTGAAGATGTTATGCTGTGAGAAAAAATATTCTTCTGGAGTCTTTATATTGTCCTATATGTAATTTTTAAAAAATCTGTGAATCTGAATAATTTTCTGCTGCCAATTCCTTTAGCCTGAAAGAGATTCTTTGGTATTCTTATAAGACAGGTCTGTTAGCAATGAATACTCTGTCTTTTATAATTTGAGGATGTTTATTTCACCCTCACTTCTTGAAGGTTAGTCTTGCTAGACATAGAATTCTTGGTTGGCTTTTTCTTTTCTTTCAGCCCATCGCTTATTTCATTCAACAGCTCTCTGACTCCATTCTTTCAATTGAGAGGTCAGTCATTAATTGCATAAATTTCTCTCTATGTCATTAGCTGTTTTTCTCTTACTGCTTTCAACCTCCTTCTCCTTCCCCTTCCCCTTCCCCTTCCCCTTCCCCTTCTTTGGCTTTCAATGGTAAGATTAGTATGTGTCTAGATGTGGATGGCTTTGTTTTTTTCCTACTTAGGTTTCATTGAATTTCTTGTTATTTGCAGGGTAATTTTGGTTTCAAATTTGGAATTTTTTTTTTTGCCATACATTTTTTTCCTCTGCTGCTTTCTCTCTTTTCTATCTTTTTGGAACTTCTGTTATATATGTGTCCATAGAATTCACTGCATGGCTTTGCTTATTTTACTTCAGCCTTTCCCCCCGTTGTATTCTTCAGATTAGGTGATTTCTATTGATTGGTCTTAAGTTCACAGATTCTCTCCCTGCCATCTCAAATCTATTTGTGACATTCTGGTGAATTTTTCATGTTAGGTCCTATATTTTCAACTCCAGAACTTCCATTTGATTCTTTCGTCTTTTTAATAATTTCTACCTTCTTATTGAGATTTATTACTTGTTGAGTCACGTTGTCATAATTTTTTATAATTCTTTAAATCTGAATTTATTTGCTTCTTTCACCATACCAATAAAAGTTACTTTGGAGTCTGTCTGTCTACTAAATCCAACATCTGGGGAGACTCAGAGGCAGTTTCTGTTGACAATTTTTTTTCCTTTCTAGTTATTATTTTTTGCCTTTCTTCTAATTTCTGTTGGAAATTGACTATTTTAGGTAATATATTGCAACAACTTTGGATTCCAGAAG
The DNA here is from genome assembly GCA_028644305.1 of Xerus rutilus. Lineage (NCBI taxonomy): Eukaryota > Metazoa > Chordata > Mammalia > Rodentia > Sciuridae > Xerus > Xerus rutilus. Next base: position 61,438,513 of record CM053404.1, on the reverse strand, counting down.
GTAGTTGTCATTGCTTTTTATCATGAGGTGTTTTTTTTTTTCCCCTAATCTGTTCTTTGTTTAGTGACTTGCCTGGGCTAAATCTGTGAAATCTGTCTCCCCATGGATTATAACCACTGGTACTCTGATCCTCAGTTTTTCTTTCTTTTCTTTTTCATTCTTGATTTGATTTTTAAACCTGGATTGCTAGGGGTCACCCTTGGGACTATGTAGTTTACTGGTCAGCCAATGACTGGGCTAAGGTTGTGCTCAAACATCTTGAGCCGGTAAAGCTTCTATTCTGTGATGACAGATTCAAAGTCAATGGCTTTTCACTCATAAAGCTTCTTATATTATTATATATGACTTTGATTGATTCCACACCACTTAAATGGTTGCTCTAGTCAGATTTGTCTTCCTTTATAATTCTTTTTCTTTTCTTTTGTTGTTGTTGGAAAGAGGATTTTCCTAGCCTCTCTCCTCAGCCACAATTGGAGGCCTAAAGATTGTGTCTTGACTATTCACTTTTGCAGTCCAGGGTTTGTCACACAGTAGGCTCTCAGTAAATGCTGATTTCCTAAGAATTATTTGAAAATTTCCTGTCAATTATAATTTTTCAAACTGATGACTATTGATTCTGTAGTAACATTTACAGATTTCCTAAATGTTACATGATGCATGTCACAGACCTTGCTTATTTGAATAAATTTAGTCTTTCTTGGTACTCTTAACTAAGCTTTCAATTATTCCAATTGTGTTTTTTATATTTGTATTTCTCAAAGACCAAATACAATTTTTCTTGACAATTTCCAAGTTCCAGCTCTTTGCCTGCTGTTCTCTTCCAGAGAATTAATAACTTCATACCATATATTAAGGAAAAAAACTTCATATTTTGTACCATACAAGTAATTTTACTGTAAATTAAGTTACATAAGAACCTTAAAAATTGGTAGTAATAAATGAGAGTCTTTTGCAGATTACTTAATTTTGAAATTTAACAACCAATAGAATATAATAAATATCATTAGGAATATTGCATCACAATGTGTATTTTCTTTTTTTTTTTTGTACCCAGAGTAACACAGTTTTAATTGTCTTATTGAAGATATGCTTATAAACATCCAAATTATTATACCACACAATTCTGAAAAGTCATGAAATAACACTGTAGCTACAACTCATACCAAGTCTTGAGAGTGAAAACCAAATTTTTATAAGAATTATTAATCTTAAGGATGAAGGATGAATAACATAAAAGTTCATGAGGGTTTCAGTGATAGCTTGTTTTAATCTCAAGTTACTAAGCCAATTCCATTAGATAATTTAACCAATTTCAAAATTCAAAATCTTTATTATTATGATAAATTCTTCTTGAAAAGATAGGCTTCTCTCTTGAGAAATGCACTTCACATATGTCCTGAGTATTCACTGATAAATCACATTAGCAGATTTAGAGGGCAGCATTTGATATTTAAATGTGCATATTTGTACTTCCCCACTATTGCCAATCTTCACTCTTGTATGGTAATGAGGGATACAGAATGGGGACAGGAAGGGTAAGTGAAATCCCTAAACACACCATTCAATCTCTTTTTCCATAAAGGTTTTTAATAACAGAGCCGAAAAGTATTTATGAGTTCAGTCTCATTTCTTCTCTCCACGCCTATCTATGGCAGAAGATGATAATGAGAAAGGAAAGTGCCAGAAGACAGAAAAAAAAATGGAAGAAGAAAAAGAACAAAGTGCTTGGGTAATACATAAAGCAGTTAATGATTCCATGAATAATTTATTTATAAATGCGACTTTTCTAAACTTTGCATCAATCACTTTTTCATTTGTGACTAAAGGTAGAGGAATAGCAGATCTTTAAAGTTATTGTACTTTAATTTCTTTGAGGTTGGGCTGCTGAACAGAGAGCGGGGGAAAAAGGCAAATAAAGCATGACAAAACTTCAAAATGTCCAGCTGTGTTATATATGTACATGCATTTAGGTCTGTAATTTGCTCAGCAATGTTTGGGGGGTTCAATGTATATATTTCACTTATTTTATTAGAATTATACCTAAGAATTTTATATTATTTGATATTTGTTCATGAGTTGGAAGACTCAATATTATTAAGATATTAATTATCCCTAAATTGATCATCTACAGATCCAACATAATCCAAATCAAAATCCCAGCAGGCTCCTTTGTACAAATTGAAGAGTTGATTCTAAAAGCCACATTGAAAAGCAAAGAATGTAGAATTGACAGAACAACTGCAAGAGGGAAGAATAAATTTAGAAGGATAGCTGATTTCTTAATTTATTGTGAAGTACAATAATCAAGACGGTGTGAATTTTTGTAAAAATGAATATTTAATTGAATGGGGAGTCTGGAAACAGACCTACACACATATGGACAATTGATTTTTTGACAAAAGGTGCAAAGATAATTCAGTAGATAAAGAGAAGTCTATTCAAGTTTTTCTGGAACAAGTGGATCTACGTATGTGAAATAGAAACCTTGATCCATACCTGACACTATATATAAGAATTAACTCAAAATAGATGACACACATTTATAGTACTTCTTGAAGGCAAGTTTGAGAAAATCTTTGTGATATCAAAAATGTGATCGTAAAAACCAAACATTATTGCAGTATCCCATCAACCTTACTCCAACACTGCTATCCCAAGACACTCTTTTCTTGGGTTGTAAAAGGCATTGCAGATATTAGGTTTGGTGAATTTTAAACACAATTAAAAAATATGAGTCATTTGTAGTTAACATTAGAAATATTGCTCTGATCACAGAATTCTTCTTCTGGTCTGAATCCAGTTTGCAGGTTAAGTCTGTCTGACTGTGAGAATAACTTGCACCTAAAAAAATAGACATATTAATTTTTAAATGTGTGTATTAACTGAATACAAATCTTAATATTTCTTTCTTTCTAAATACAAAGCATCTAAAAAATAAATAATGTGATACCACATGAAATGTGTTGTGAAAAACCCTAGTCATTATCCAATAAAGTATTAATTCTGAAGAAAGGAACAAATTCATAATTTGAACTTCTTCAAAATTAAAAAAATCTACTCTTCAAAAAAAGATAGTCACAGACTGAGAGAAAATATTTGCAAAGCATACATCTAAAGAAGGACTTGGAATATCTAATAAAATATTAATTCTGAAGAAAATAGCAAATTCAATTTATGAATTTAGAAACTTCTCTTCAAAAGATACTCTTAAGAAAGAAAAGGATAGGCACAGACTGAGAGAAAATATTCCAAAGCATAGATCTAACAAAGGACTTGGGATTTAAACTATATATATAAAGAGCTCTTAAAACTCAAAAGTAAGAAAAGAAGGAACTGAATAAAAATGCAAAAGAGATTGGAATAGACACTTTACCAAAGAAGATATATGGATAGCAAATAAGCACATGAAATGACTGTACATTATTAGTCATTAGGGAAAAATAAATTAAATCCATAATGAGCCATCACTACACACCAACTAGAAAGGCTAAAATAAAAAAGACAATGCTACGTGTTGCCAAGAGGTAGGGGAACTAGAAATCTTACACTCTGCTGGTGGGAATGTAAAATGGTATGTTGTGTGAAAAATGAGTTAACAATTTCTCAGAAAACTAAGCCTACATCTAACATGATCCAGCCACTTCCATTTATAAGTATTCACCTAAGAGGAAAGGAAATGTATGTTCATACAAAGATTTGTCCACAAATGGTTATAAGCAGTTTTTTATAGCCCCAAACTGGAAACAAATTTCCAACAGATGAATGAACAAACATAATGTTGTATATCCATATAAAGGACACTGATCAGCAATAAAAAGTGATGTACTATGATGCATGCAATAACATGGGTGATTCTCAAAATAATTATGCTGGGTAAAGAAGAGATAAAATAGATTAAAGAGTTCACAGTGTATGATTCCATTTATATAAAATTCTAGAAAATTCAAACTTAGGTACAGAGAGAGAAAGTAGATTCTTGGTTGAATGGGGATGCAAGCAAGGGCTGGAAGATGGGAGGAGGTATGGATTATAAAGAATCATCAGGAAATTTGGGGGCAGGGGTGATGGTGTCATGAGTGAATACTGATACAAACCTAAATTGCACACTTTAAATATGTGTAGGTTATCATATGTCAGACACAACTCAATTAATCTGTTACAGGAAAAAAAGATCAAATGTCATCTGTCAAAATATTCAAAGAAATGAGTATAAAGAAAAGACTGATATAAGTTAGAGAAAATAAATATATATAATATTAAAATATCAGGAAGCAAAATTAAAAATTATAGTAATATGAAGAGAGGTTGAAGCCTAGTAGAGTGAAAGTACCAGAAGCCAAATTTTCCATGGTTACTGTCATAGCAAGGAGTGTGCTACATTATTATGGAAAAGTGGAAAGTGAGGTAATTTGGCTTCAATTAAAATGTTTGAAGAAGCAATTTGGGTCAGAGCTGTGAATGGTCAAGCTGCCAACATTTAAAATGAAGTGTGTGCATCTGAATATTTAAAAGACTTTAAAAACATATTCTTTGTAATCAGTTCAGACTGCATGGCTTCTTTTAGACTGCAATGTTCTCTTCAAGACAGTGATTAAAGTGTGGATCATTATCTGTAATAAGTCACAACGTGCACGGCGGGCGGTCTCACCTTAAAATTCAAGAGTTTTGAGTCCTGGTCCCAATTCTATTATGGACCTGAAGTCAGTTTGACAGTAAGCAAATAATGTGGCCTTTTCTGTATCTTCCATCTTAAAAATGGGAAAAGAGAGGCCTTTATTCTACATATGGAGAGGTCAATTAAGGTTCTCAATACTTTCAGTCTTTGGAGATAGCCACTGCCCAATAAAAGTTATTAATTAAATGGCATCTTTGCCTTTATCATTGCTGTCCTCATAAAGTAAATGGTAAGTGTCCTCTCACTCCCATTGCTTCTGAGAGGACTGCTTTTGTCTGTTCAGAAAAGGAAGAGAAAAAAAATCAATCCCCAGTACACTGGCTGATTGCCTATGTATTTCAATGCACTTTATCACCATGGTACCCAGGTACTTGGACCTTGGTGATAAATTGAGAACGAGAACATCAAAACCACAGCTCTGTGTGATGAGGCCAGTATGAATACTAGACCATGAGGCCTTTGAAGCTGTTCCCTTTGTGTAAACATAGAGAAGGCCAAAATGGATGTAGAACCTATGGTTCCCAAGGTGATTCAAATTGAAACTTAATAGCAAGGATTTTATCAATTTGAATTCCTCATTTTCTCACAAAAACAGATACCTCTTGCAGAGACAGCCATGTCAATGCATCAGTCCTGTATGAGAGATGCATGTGTCAGCTAATTCCACCAAATGGACATGTCTGTTGGATGTGTACAGCTCACTTATTCATCTGAGATATAAACCATGTTTTCAACATCAATTTGTATTCTACAGCTTTTTCTACACCAGAGAAAAACACTTAAGCCATAATTTTTTTGTAAGGCAAGAAGCAAAATTCAAAAGTTTGGACTTGATTGAACCACTCACTCTTTTACCGATTTTCTATGTGCAACAACTAGAGATGAGATATTGCTAGATGGCCGAGAGACCAGCTGTATTGGCAAATTGACTAGGAAAATATAAAAAGGCTCTTACTCTTTTAAAAATAAACTTTCCATATGGATTTCTGGCTACGTTTTATAGGGAGAATATTATGTTGCAAAGAGCTAATTTCAATTTATTCACTTAACAGGCATCCAAATAACATGATTTAAGCTGATTTTGGAACAAGCTATAGCAAAACATTTACCTTTCAGAAACTAAATTAGGGAAGTTAATCTGCTATGCCTCAAGGTAATTCTCTAATGTGTGATTTGTAAGTTTGAAAAATAATAGTCTGAGATTATCTTAAAAGGAGCAAATGTATTATGCAGTTACTTTTATTGTAGTTAAGTTCTCCATTATATAATTTCTTTACTCTTATCTCTGAACCTTTTAAGCTCATAAGTGGGAGCTCCTACAATCTGAACATAAAAGAACTGTGCACACAAAAAGTGAACGTTTGCAATGACTCTGAACACAAATTACAAAACAATAATAATACAGAAAGTTGTCTAGTTTTTTAAGGTCAAGAATTTCTGTTTATTGTTATCAAATGTAAAACATACTTTTTTGCAGGATTAATGTCTTCTAGCTCTCCCCAAAATAACTTTATAAGCAACAAGTTCCAACAGCAGCCTTAAGAATATATACATCTTCTTTTTTAAACATCCAATCAGATGTATATCTTGTTCAAATTCCCAGATATCCAAAGTTATACAATAAAGCATCCAAACATCAGTCTCTTCTTACCTAAAACTAGGATTTTCAAAAAGTAATTTTTTTTGTTTTAAAATTCCATGAAATGACTAAAGCCCCATGACTAAACCGTGGCATACAAACCACCTAGGAGTTGTGACATACTAAAACTAAAACAGGAGGGAAAACAAACAAAACCCTGGAACATTTAAAATCTCCTGGAAATATTTTCCTTTGTTGTAAACCACAAAACAGACTGAAATGGACTCTATCAGTTTATATAAAATGAAATAACAATAAAATGGCTTTTATCTATAAGAAGATGTGTTCATCTTCATAGTGTACTTGTAGGTCGTGCAGTAAGTCCTATATCACATTCATTTTTATATCTCTAAAACAGTGCACAATGCCATACACATTCAGGGTGGGTGTAAAATCACTTGGTCATGGAAACATGACTGACAAATCAGATTACCTCCCTTTTATAAGGAAACTGAAGCAGAGAACAATTTACTTCAGAAAACACTGCCAGTGCTAGAGTCTCATATTTAGCACTCTGCTCTAGGTTTCTTTTCAGGGTTCCCAGGCCCTCTTTGTCCAACCAATCGCAAAACACACTACAGAGAGGAAAAGGCACTGGATTTGGAGTTCCTAGGAGAATACACAGGTACTTTAGGATGAGACTGACCTATCTGCACAGGTGTTTCATCTGTCCCTGTTATAGGGAGTGGACCTGATCCATGGCCTGTAATGGATGAATTGTGTTATAGGTGCATACAGGAGAGAGACCTGAATGGCTGGCTTTTTAGGAAGTTATGAAAATTGTAAACCCTAGGTCTAAAAATATCCAGAGCCAATATTAGGGTTCTATTTCTCCTTCAGAACACAGAAGTGAGGTAGAGGAAGTTTCTATGGTCTCTTGAATATGTAACAGTTAACAAGCTAACTAGCTAACTAACCCAACTATTCCTCAAAATCCTATTTAGAACTCTGGCCTATATTTCAAAACTGTATAAATGTATATATAATTTCCTATTAGCTTACTATATTAGCTATTAAAATTTCTCATCATTATCAAATAGTGCAGAGAATATCCCTAATCCCATTTATATGTAGAATATGTGAAAGGAGAAGTAGAATTAATTCCTTGTTATATGTATGACTGAGAAGAGACTGGCTCCTGAAGAAGTGGTGGTCATGTGAAGAAGAGATAAGAAAGGACCATAAAGTGAAAGGAAGAGGCTCCTGCCCAATGTTTCCCAATATGAGACTATTAGTTCTCATAAAATGTTAAAGGATGTTGGAATAAAAAAGAATTTTTCAAAGTGAGTAAAATAAAATATATAGCTTTAAATAAGATGATAAATTGATAAAGGAAAAATCAGCTTGTAGAAAAGTTGGAATAAATAAAATAACACAGTTTAATATGTTACTATACAGCGAATCCTTTCCTACACTAATACACATTGTGTCCTTCGTGAGGAAAAGAGATGTGAGAACCTCTTATATTGATTTTACTAGCAACTTGGCCCTGTTTCATTGCTTCCCACTCTGCAGAGCATTTCCTAGGATGCACTGTGGGAAAAGATGTTCCACTATGTTTCAGAAAGTAACTTGCAGGAGAGCATTTAGTGCTCTTAAGAAACATCCCATGGAACTGGAGACTATAATGCTAAGTGAAATAACCATTATACGTTGAATGCTTCTCTGATATGTGGAAGCTCATCTAAAATAAGGTGAGGGGAGAAGAAATGAGAGGGATTCTATAAAAAATAAAGATCAGGGGAGTAGAAGGGGGTTGAGGGAGAGGGGATAAAGGAAAAAACTGGAATGAATCTGACTTGACTTTCCTGTGTACATATATGAATATACTACAGCGAATCTCACCAGTATGTATACCCACAAGACATTAATTTAAAAAAAAGTGTAAGTACATAGCATAAAGATGAGTAGAGTCAAGGAAAGGGAAAAGGGGAATGGAGGAGGTTAAGCGTAAGTACTGGGGACTCAACATGGGCAAATCATATTCCATACATTTATAATTATGTCAAAATGAATCTTAATGTTATACATAGCTAGTATGAATCAATACAGAATTTTAGAAAAAGATCTGAAAAAGTCCAACAGGCAGGTACTGAGGGTATCTCTGGGAAATGGCATGCAAGCTGCTAATGTAGTTATAAGTAAAATGTAAATTACTGGCCTGCCCTTTATTTTTTTATTTTTTTTTAGAGAATCTATTTTTTAAAAATTTTTTTTAGTTGTTGCTGGACATTTATTTTATTCATTTATTTATATGTTGCCCTTTATTTCTTTAAACAAGCTTTGGCTCCTCAGTTTTGTGTGTTTGCAGTTACCCTATTTTTCTTTTTCAACCTTTTCATCCTCAATATTTACTATAAGATGATTTGTAGATGGTTCCTGAAAGTGGGGAAGTGGAATGGCCATTCTTAAGAGGCCTGGTTTTTCTTCTCTCTGCATGTTTATAAAAGTCCACTTTCCACTGCAGATAATAAAGTTTCGAGTATGGGATTTTTAATATTTGAAAATGAATAAATTATAGAACTAAGTATATTTTATAACTCAAAACATTCATGGACAAGTCCTACCTACACCAACTGACATCTGGCTGGTTGATTGACACACATCAACTTCTCTTCTGTTGTATGAGCAATTAAATCATGTAAGCATAATGAGCTCTTAGCTTTTACTATCCTGCTGGCATGCATCATCCTTGGATCTGGCATGTGTTTATTTGTAAACCAGCTTTAAATGAACCATTATGATAATCTGATGTATAGTTAGAATAGATAGTAAATGGATATTTAATAGGGGTTACATGTATTATAACTTTTTTTTCCATCAGTGATGGATATTCTGATATCCTGGCAAAGTAGATAATAAATGTTTTAAATGGATATTTAATAGGGACTTAAGCAGATTATAATCTTGTTTTTCCATATCTCAGGCAAAACATCTTCTGATATTAATAGAAATTATACATAAGAAGAGAGGGCAGCATGTAAATTGAGATCAGCTATTTGTTCAATGAATAGCTACAATATATAAATTATTCTGTTTTTTTCTCTAAAAAAACTGTCCTCAATGAGATTTTTTATTTTCCACAATAAATTTTAAACTTTTTATTTGTTAGTGAATTATAGTTATATAATAACAGTGGGGTTTATTTTGACATAGTCATAAATGCATATAACATAATTTTCTCCATTTCATTTCCAAGTGCTATCCCTTTCTCTTCTCTCCTCCCTCTCCAATCCCTTTCCTCTACTTACCTAGGTCATTTTCTAATCTGAAAGTTTCTATCTTCTTCTCTGAGAAATTAATTCTTAAAAGATGAGTGATCTCCCTGTTCCTATTCTTTTATAAACTAGCTCAAGACTACTATTTTATATTATCACAAAGATGTACCTATAAGTTTATTTAGGACTTTTATATTGAGGGACAATACAGTTTCCCATTCTTTTCTCTCCTTCCTTGCCTCCTCTCTATCCTCCATTTTTACCGTAAGGTTAATTACTTGAGAAACACAAATCTCAAATATTGTGATTGTTTCCTTAGAGGTAATGGGAGATGTAGAGTCACTTAGGGTGGCAGTCATCAGTGCTGGTTTTACTACTGCTGATAACTGGGTTATAAAAACATTCCTAAACAATTCTGAACATTGAAAGACCATAAATAAGATGAAGAACATTGGAAGACATTTCAATGACAATGTCTTGACTTCTCACTCTTAAACTAAAAGAAAACTGTCCTCTGTCATGATATTATAAGATGAATGCCAAGAGTCATACATGATGTGCACAGCAGAGCCATGGGGGAAGAAAACCAGGTAAGCCAAATAGGGAAGACATGGATTCTGTTAAAACACAGACATCCACAGTGACAGGGTTTGAAAGGACAGGGAAGGCAAGAGTCAGGATATTCAGATTTTGATCAGTGCTGCAATTAGCTTCAGAATAGGGAAAGTTTCATAGTAAGTTACATGACAAAATGTTAAAGATTGTAAAAGATGAAGACATGAAAAAGTGTAGTGGCTTTCACTTCCTTTTATTATCAGTTTATAAAAGGTATATTTGTTCATGTATTCACTCAGTAAAACATATTTTTCAGGCATGTTGTGAACAGGCTCTCTTCTAGCCAGTGAGATACAAGGATAAGTAAACAGTTTAAATGTGAGTGAATAAAATTAACAACTCTCTATAACATAATGGGACCATATTTATCATATTCCTTTGCATTTATTAAAGTGCATTTCATTAAAACTTTCATTTGAAACTCTACTTATATAAAATATTCATTGCATTGTTTCTAAGGTGACTCAAGATTGTTTGAAATTATGTAAATATTTCTGAATATGAGTGCTGCATATTCAAAAATCAGCACGGCAGAGGAACTATTTTCAAGGGGTAATATTAGCAGTGATAGTGGAGATATCTCAGAACAGCATCAGATCTTGATTGGAGACCTTGGCTCATTGTTTTACTGGCTGTGTAATTTGGGAGGAACTATGATAAGTGCTTGTCAAAATCAGAGGAATTATTTCTCCAGAACAAGTTGAAGTTTTGGTTCTTTTTTATTAAACAGTTAAGTGAAATTCCAAGATATCAAAATGCCAACTAATGGGTTACTGTGCTCTTTATATTCCCTAATCAAGAGAATAAGAAACACTATTCAAATAACACCACTTTCTATTTTTGAACAATCTGGACACCACAACCTTTCAGCTTTTTGCAGTTTAGACAATGAGATTTGCTTCTAATTCAGCATTTTCTTTGAAGGGAAAAAGTGCCCTACTGTTTATTCTAGAACTTCTTCTACTACAATATAATTCATAATGATAATAGCAAATCTTATTTACATTACCTAATTTTAGATGTTAAAATAAAGCATTCTGCTCTGTTTTTACAAAGCAGTGTTAAATAATAAACTGGTACCAACTTCTGGATGAAGATTTTGTAGAGGGACTTTTTAAGCATTGAATGTTTTACTTGTTCCAAAGAATGAAATTTCTCTTTCTGAGAAAGATGCACACAGATGTTGGTGTGACCTGATCAAAATAGCCAAGAGACTCAATTTAATATTTTTATCTTTACTTTCAAGAGAGAAGGAGGAATCATTAAATAAATCGAGTATGGCAAGGGGGCTTTGGGTTTTGAGCTCTTTATGGCAAATGGCTATGTTAGATTTTGCAAATTAAAACCTTGCAAGCTTTAGTTATTATCTTTGTGAGATGGAGTATATAATAAATCTGTTCTCACAGCCTCACACAGATTGTGTCAAAACAAATAATCTCCATTTAAGTGAGTGAAGCATACTGAAAAATAAATAAAAAATAAAGAAAATTAAAAGGAGTACTAGTGGGGAACAAGGGAGGATAGAAATTTGAGGAGAAAAGAGGATGTAAAAATGGAAATGAGAAACAAAATATATGGATACAAGGCAGACGCACTGGAAGAAGTGAAGAGAGGAGGGCAAGAAGGTGAGGGAAATGGACACCTGATTTGGGTGTAGCTATGGCAAAATCTAATTGACAGGGAACATAAGATTAAGGCCAACAGGAGTGGAAATGAGAGTTTAGATATGTGTATCTCTGCATTTTGATGGGGATGGGGTTTCAGGATTTTGATGCATGTCAGGGGTCAGCTTTCAGTGAGACTCTGAAGGAAGGAGAAATAGAACATATTGGAAAAACTGGGGCAGGACAGAGAAAAGCAGTTTCAGAAAGTTGTGGTAGGGAATGCCAAAGACAAAAAGGGAAAGGAGGCAAATATTTTTAACTTGTCTATTTTGCCTTCCATATGGGTTGCAGAAGGCAAAGGGGACAGACGGAAGGGGGAAAGAACACTTATGCAGCTTCTGAAAGAGGAGAAAGGACCCCAGAAGGACACTTTTAAGGGGAACTACTTGAACATCTATCTATAAGAGGAAGACAGCAATTGACCAGTTGACAAAGTGATATGGACAAGAATATATGAATCCCAGGTAGTAATTAAAATCCCTCAAATTAAGGAATGGATAAGATTTTTAAGTTACAAAGCTGGGTTCCTTTGGGCTATTACATAATAAGGAAAGGATCCAACATTTCCAAGGAAACTATTTAGAATTTCATTAACCTGGCAAAGACTAGACCTGATGAACACTTCAGGAATGGAACAGCAGAAGGAAGACTCTAGGGACTGATGGTTTATTTCTTTATACACTGAAATGTACAAAAAGTAGTCTGGTTGGCTTTTGTACTGGAAAGTATGAACTGAAATCAGAATTTGAAAAGAGGGCAGCAGGAGGCTTTGGAAAATTTGGTGAAACTATAAACTACCTCCCAAAAGAAACACACAAAAACCTGCACACAATTTCAAAGACTTTGAGGCTATATGTGGTCAGGCACCCTACTCTTTCCCCACATACAACATTTGGTTTGTAATGAACACTTGGTTTCATGGAAGGAAAGGGTTAAAGTCGAGATAGGCAAATACATGCTACACAGCTTAAGAAATGGTAGATAATAAATTCAAGAAAGTATCCCTGTGTGATAGCCAGCCAGGGAAGGTTTCAATCTTGATAACTACAATTTACTTGGTGTTTTTTATGAAGGAGACTATGTGGAACTTCAGTGGAAACACCGATATATCTTTGGAGATGGTGAAAGGTAAGGTATTCTGGAAGGGAGGAAAGATTAGGTACATGAAAGTCTGAGAACCTCTAATTAAATGTTTTTTAAGGCATATATTAAAACAAAAATGAAAGGAAAGAGAAAAGTGAATTGGCCATGTAATGAGCCACAGTAAGAACAAACTTGGTTGTTAGTAGCAATACATGTAGGGGATTTACATGTAAATTTAAGGTAAGTAAAAAATAAGCAAATTAATTTTTAAAAATGAGTTAAAATATTTTTGGAACACAAACTGAAACTGTTGAAAATATTAGAGAAATATAACTTAAAGAAAAAAACCAATATTATAGATAAGGGTACAAGTCAGCTTCTTAGAAGTAGAGGTCTAGACCAGAATCATAAAGAATTCGCTTGTTGGTTTTGATGTTTTACAAGACAATCATTGGGAAGTAGGCTTCAAACCACAGTGGCCTACACTGAAAGATATTTTAAAAAGTTAGATAAAGGTGATTTTCAGAGGCTAAAATTGCAGATACAAAAAGGATAAAGAAAATGGCAGATTTGGAGAATAAAAGCTGTGTATTTTAAAAAAAACAAACAAAACCACAACTGGGTGCAGTGGTACACATCTGTACTCCCAGTTACTTGAGAGGTTGAGGCAAGAAGATCAATTGAGTCCAGGAGTTCTGAGCCAGCCTGGGCAACACAGCAAGACCCTCCCTGTATTTTAAAGAACAATAAGAATAATTAAATACCAAAAACTGAGAAGACCTTTACAAAGAAAGATATCAAAGGCCTAAACTTAAGAAAAAAAAAATGGATCAATCTCAGGATATGCCCACTACGAAGAAAAGATTTTAATTTAAAACCAGGAACAGGCAGGAGAAAAACTAGGACAAAGTAAAATGTAATGCTAAATATCTTGCATAACCAACTGATGGTTTGAACCAATAGAAGTTTTACAAGAGATGCAGCACCTGTCCAAAGGGAAGGTGTAAGTAGGAAGAGACACAACAGCACCTGGTCTCAGAATACATCCCAGAAAGGTTTTTTGGGCCAACTAACTAAAACATGGCAAGAAACTGAGTAGAGTTTTGAAGCAGTTTTCGTGAGGTCATTTAAAGCAAAAAGTCCAAGTGAAGAGTATAAAATGTATCTGGATGTGATTCAGGCAAGAACTGTCAATGCTAAAACTAGCAGCTGAAAGTCCTATGAGAAACAGGAAGTTTACAATCTCAAAGCATTTCCCCACAAATTGCTTATTAATTATAAAGGGAAAATTAGCAGCTGAATAGTGGAGAAACCTGACAAGCATCACCTTAACCAAGATCACCAAGTTCACATCAGCGCTGATGAACAGGTCAACACTGTTGCTCTCCCAATATAACCTACTGAGAAGGACACAATTTCACATCTGTCCAAAACTGCACAGCCCAAACCTGAGGAGGAAGCATCAAACTCAAATCAAAGAGTACTTTGGATTATGATTTCTAAAGACTATTCAATTTTTCATAAACATTAAGGTCATGAAAGACAAAAATCAAGGAACTGTTCCAGAACATATGACAATTAACATGAGGCCCTGGATGGAGTCTTGCCAGAGAAAATAAATCATTATGTACTAGTTGTTATAACTGATGTATCTGAGAAAACTGGCAAAATTTGAATAAGGTCTGTGGATTAGAAAACATTGTATGTATACTAATTTCCTGATTTTGATAATTGTACTATAGTTATATAAGAGAATGTCCTTGTTCTAAGGAAATACAATGAACTATAAGGAAATGAAGTATCACTCTTGAAAATTACTTTCAAACAATTCAGGAAGGAACAATGTGTGTATATATGTAGAGGGATTGATAAAATAAATGTGGTAAGGTCTTAACATTTGGGGAATCTAGGCAAAAAACATAGGAATTCTTTGCAAAACTTCTCTGAAATTATTTCATAAGTATGAATTAAAATTATCTAAACAACTCATGAATTTTGGATTTTGGTTCAGGAAAAATTTATTTATTTTAAAAATAGTGTTTAAAGCTGGGCACAGTGGTGCATGCCTCTAATCCCAGAGGCTCTGGAGGCTGGAGCAGGAGGATCACAATTTCAAAGCCAGCCTCAGCAAAAGCGAGGCACTAAGCAACTCAGTGAGACTCTGTCTCTAAATAAAATACAAAATAGGACTGGGGATGTGGCTCAGTGGTCGAGTGCTCTTGAGTTCAATTCCCAGTAACCACCCCCCTAAAAATAGTGTTTTAAAATACATTTTGAAAACACTAGGGGAATCTGAATATAATTAAAGTATTAGATGAAATTATGGAAATACTGTAATTATTCTCAGGCTTGGCAACAGCAATGTGCTTTTATGCAGGCAAATGTCAGTCTTCACCATGAGTGTTGAAGTACTAAAGGTAGTGTAAAATCCTAACACAAAATGGAGTCACTCTGGCTCAGGCCTGCATGTATTTGCTAACCTGCTCTTTGTGCTTCTGTGATTAATGCTTTGCTATGCTTGCTTCTCACGGATGGGGGTGCATAACCACAGGCTGCCAAGACCCCCTGGCCAGTTACCTAAAGTTCCAGGAACTGAAAGGGGACATAGGAGGCACTG
>CM053404.1:61386936-61422902 GCA_028644305.1 Xerus rutilus | reverse complement strand
CTGCCAAATCATATTTTTCTGAATCATGTACCTAGCCCACCCTATAATAACCTCTGAAACCCTCACTTCGGGGTCACTCTCTGAAGGAAAGGAGAGCTGACCCCAATCAATTGGCCTGTGTGCCTATTTCCTCAATAAACTTTGCTGCTTCTGCAGAGTTGTCTGGGCTGCACTTCTTGGGGAGAGGCGCGGGTTGGATGCAACAGTAGAAGTACTCAGCATGTGGAGAGTTACCTCTCTATCCACAGGTGTGGCAGTAATAGCCAGGCACTTCTCTTTGTGTTTCTCTGCTTGCCAGAATATTTCCCAAATTCCTCAGCTAGGCACCGCATTTCTCTGTCAGTGACTGTCTTGACACCCCAGAGTGCAAAGCCTCTCATTTGTTTAACACCCTGTTAGGTCATTAGAGCAAGATATTTTTATTCCAGCAATTTCAAAAATTTATTGGAAATGGCCCCTTAGTGTTTCCTTCTAGTGCTTTCTCCTCTCCCAGTACTCAGGCCTGTGTGAACGGCTGATATATTACTAGCTCTTACAAAATTATGTGTTATTATGACTGCTTTATCAGATCTGAGGGCCTTGTTTTTTGGGTTATATTTTTGTCGTAATGGGGTTAGGGTATAAGATGCCTTTCCCCCATCTCCCACACTCTCCGGGAAGTTTTAGCTGCTGTGTAGGTAGAGTTCTTTGGATCAACCCCACAGTTCCAGATAGACATGAACTCCAGAAATGGACACAGCCTGAGTTATTTGTCAAGTGGCTTTTCAGTTCTTCTCCCTCTCCCCCACCACGTCAGCAATCAATTTCTGCCAGCCCTGACCAAGCACATCTGTCTTCATGTGCCTATGCCCCTGCAGTCAGCCCCGCTTTCACTCATCTGAGATTCCCAAGTACACTTCAGAAATAGACAAGCAAGAAGGATCTACTGTAGTCTAAAGACAAGAGTCAAGCAGATAAGAGGGTAAGCAATAATTTTTGCATATATTTATGAGATATGCAGGCTTTTAGAAAATTTCCTATTGGCATGGAGAAAGAATTACAAACATATATGATCATAAATACTCTTTACAATGAACTTATAAAGATTTAATGAGAGCAAAGCTCTGCTTAGAGTCAAAATGTAATTTTAACAGCATTTTCTAAATACTCATTTCTCTTGCTATGCCACACAGAACCTTTAACTAATGGGACAACAGCTGAAGACTTTTCAAATAATTTAGTGATAATTCAGCCCCTGATGAGGTCTAAACACGAGGTCACTGATTCTTTATGTCACCATAGAAGTGACACTAAGTCCATTGAAGATATCAAGAAGGGCCACATGCCTCATTTAGAACGCTAAAAATAAGACAAATCATCTGCATTTACTCAGATCAGTATGTCCTAAACTAGAAGTAAACTTTTCTCTAGAATGATTGTGGGCTAAATTGGAGTTGGTTCTGAACTCTGTTTAGGAACATGTGACAGGTTGTTAATGCTCCTGTGATCATGTGGATTTTTTTAGTTGTACTTCAACTCTTACATCTTTCATTTCATTTAAGAAAAAACAGCAATTCAAAGCTGCAGAAGCAAACCCAGGCAAGAGATCATATGCAATGCAAGCATACCTACTAAATATAACATCTCATTAATAAATGCTCAATTAAAATCAGCTATTACTATTTTGTTGCTGCCACACTAGGAGTACCTTTCTCTTGCTTGACTATTACTAGAAAAATTCAATCTCAACAACTCAATCTCATAGTAAAAGGCAACTCATTTGATCACTGGAAATATACTGCACATGATTGATATAAATCAGTTGTTAGCACTCATGGTTTTTAAAATCTATGTCCTTATCATTAAAATGCAAATGATATCTATCTCAAAATTTTGTTGTAAAGAAAAGTGAAAATTTCATAGCAGACGTTTAACTAAATGTTAGTTCTCTCCCCCCAAACCATGCTGCCACAGCAAAGCACAGACTAACAAATAATCCTATTTGCAAAATAGATTTTAATTGATGAATGAAGCAACCAAATGGTAACAGCTGGGTTTTCAAGAGTCTGGGTTCTTAATGGTCTGTCATTATTCCTGAGCACATCCAAAGAATTATAATGACTGCCCACTGCACTCCTGAGCCCCCACTGAGGTCCACCATGACATTCAAGTGAGATGATCTTCTGAACTACAATGCATTACTTTGTAAACTACCTTTGTCATTTTCACATTTTATATTCAAAATGTGTGTATTACTCTTTAATCAACAACTTAAAACCCTAGCACTCATTAAGGATGTCATCTACAAAATGAACAATTTCTAGTACTTGCTGTAACTAGCCTGAAACATGATTCTTCAGACAAACAGTGTTATATATGCCTCTATATTTTCAAAACTCTCTTATATTCTGCTCATGCACGCACAAAAATTTGTTCCCATATGATGTCTACTCCCTGCAGAGAGACGGTAGAATAATATAGACTCAGTCTAATTCTATTTATTCCTATTATAACACTGCAAGTATTTCTCTTCCATGAGTTTATGTTTCAGGAGGAAATAAAGCATAGTATAGGAATATCACACTCATTTTTTTGTATCTACCATACTGTCTTGTAAAAGTACTCGCACAAATTTATAAAACATAAATAAAATATATCTCAAATTGGGGTACACCTATCTTTGGAATAAAACACATCAGGGGTATTTATTTAAAATGCAGATTCCTTTATTCTATACCAAAAGAATAATGATGGCTGGTATTGGGAATTGGGGATATTTTATTAAGCTCTATAGGTGATTCTGGTTTACAGTAAAGTTTTGCAACCTTGACACAAAAGAAGGGTAACATAATAGGAAACTGAGGTTCATTTTAATGACCAAGAAAACTTAGTAGTGTTCAGAAGAACGAGTAATCTGTTTTGTTTTGTTTTTTTAACGATCAAAAGTACTTACATTCCCTTATCTCACAAGCACACACACACAAAATCTTTAAGACATAAAACTAAAAAGAGAGGTTTGCTCTATCTTTTCCTTTTTTCCTTTTCATGTCAATGAACTTAAAAAACACATAAAAGCATATTGAATAATACACAGAGTTCCGAATTGCCCGTCACCAAACTTCAAAAATCCTCAACTTGTAGCCAACCTATTTATTTATAACTCTACCCATTTATCCCTATTCTAAGTGGGCTTTATTTATTAATTTATTCAGGCACTGGGGTTGAACTCAGGGGCACTCGACCACTGAGCCACATCCCCAGCCCTATTTTGTACTTTATTTAGAGACAGAGTCTCACTGAGTTGCTTAGTGCCTCACTTTTGCTGAGGCTGGCTTTGAAATTGTGATCCTCCTGCTTCCGCCTCCAGAGCCTCTGAGATTACAGGCATGTGCCATCATGCCCAGCATTTTATTTTTTTTCTTACTCATTGTCTTCAAATCATTAAAACAAAAGGTAAGATACTGAATAACAGTGATATATAAGATGATCTACTGAAATTTATTTTAATATTGTGTAGAGTCATACAACCTGATTTACAACCTACAACCATGAGAACTACAAAGCTGCAATTTGATAGATGTGTAGTTTTACTCTGGAGCAAGTATAAGATGGTTATTAGGATTCAATGAAGTGATATTTGTGACAGCACCTGTACTAGGTAGTAGGTACTAGTATCTAGGTGTATATTGTCCACACACATATACCAAGTGTAATTGAGCTAGACGTCTTTGAATTAGAGAATATGGTACTTCTAAAGATACATTCACATCAAAGTGTCACATACATTTTGACACTTTTCCACTCGAGAGGTGGAATTTACTCCCTTGTCTTCCCTCAAGTGTGGTTTGGACTTAGTGACTCACTCCTAGTTAAAAAGAATATAGCAGAAATGATTGGATTTCACTTCTTAAAATGACTGTGGTTTCTGCCTTGGATGTGTGCATGGGTAGATGAATCCTCCTTTTCTCCCATCACTTATTCTGGAGTCCAGCTATTGTGCCAGAAAGTGGCCCCAAGGAGGGGAGAGCCAACAAGTGCCCTGTCTTAAGGGTACACAGGCAGCCTATGGGAGAGGTCCAAGTGGCATGAAGCAAAGGTTTACTGGCAACCACGTGAATGAGGCAGGAAATGGACTCTGTACCCCCAAAGAACCTTATGATAGTTTCACTGCAACTACATGAGAGGCCCCTCCCCACAAAAAAAAGCTAGCTGAGCTAGCTGACCTGTTTACATTACTTGTAACAGTAGAACAACTTTGGAAACAACCTAAGCACCCATGCAGAGGAGACTGGTTGAATTACCTACAGTGTGCATGCATAATGGGATATATGTACTTATGGGAAAGAATAAGGGACATCTTTTTGAACTGATGCTAGGGGTGATCCCCAGGATTATATATTTATAAATGAAAAAAAGTTGCCAAAGAATGTATATCATATGCTCCTTTTATGTAAGAAAAAAGATAAATGTGTGCATAATTGTTTACTTTTGTCAGAGGAAACAGAAAAAGAAACCCAAAACTAATAAGTATGAATGTGATGTAAACTTTTCAGTTTTAAATGTAATTTTGACTTTGACTTTTGTAAATAGTTTACCTATTCAAAACAAAATTAAATCAAAATAGTGGAAAAAGTAAACCCTAAGATGGATAAAAACCGTAACAATTATAACAAACTGCAAATCAAATTGACAACACAAACACACAAAGAAAGTAATGAGAAGCCTTTGAAAATAGCTCTCAGATTATATACACTCTATTAAATTGTAAGTACAAAAAATTGTAAGAAAATCAAATTTTCTCAGTAATTTTGTTATTGTAGGTTGAAGTATTACTGTAATTCTGAATTTATTTTTTATGTATTGTAAAAAAGGAGTGTGTGTGTGCATGTGTGTATTTATAATCATTTATTTTTTATTTGAGAATCATTTTTTACAAGGATGGATGTGGATACTAGTGGGGTCTTGAGGAAGGCAAGGAAGAACCCTATGGTGCTGTATTTGAATTGGAACTATTACTAGGATCCATCACCCTAAAACATTAATTCTAAGGTCTGTCCTCTGAAAGACATGCCAGTAGCAACAGGTACGCCCAGCACTCAGACACTGGCTTCTAAATAACATTTCCTGCTTAAGGAAACCCCCTGGAGAAAGGGCTGATTTTAGGTCTAGGAAGGAAAAGTACAAGTTGACACGTGATCTCCTTTCTCCAGAAAATGAGGATGAGGAAATGGTGAATAACAATAATAGAATTATCTCAAAGGACCCAGGAGGGATTCTCACCGAAAAAATCTGGGAAAATTTAATCCTCAAAAACAACAGCAATGGTAGGAAATAACACACTGAATTAAGGAAAAAAAAAACAAAACTTGGTCCAAAATGAAACTCAAAAGGGGGTTTAAGAGGGGAAAAGGCTTAAGGAGGGGAGAGAGCACGGAGACTGTGTGTTTAGGGGTATGAGTGTGTGAAAGAAAGAGACTGAGACAGAATCAGAGAAAGAAAGAAACTGTATGTATGTGTGGGAGAAAGAAGGAGTAGAAAGGAAAGGAAAGGAAGGAAGGGGAGGAAAGAAGGAAGGGCAGGAGTAAAGGGAGGATTCAGGAGAGGCAAAAAATAGGGCAGGAGAGGAAGAGGAAAAATAACAAAAAAGTTCTGTAAAGAATAATGACAATTGATTCAGACAACGATAGTCAAATGAATGCTAAAATCTGGTTGTTAAGGAACAGAAATTTGTATTGCCTTATCCCTATATATCACTTATTAGTGGCAGAGATCTGTCCCACTGATAACATTAATTACAAAGGAAAAAATGAGTCTTTACAATGGAGAGATCTAGTAGTCACCACTTAACCAAATGGTCAAATCTGTCATCAGTTGTACAACAAGCTACCACAAGATGCTCTTGATGTACTGTTTTAACATATGCACATAGTATCTCTGCCAAAATTGTTTACCCAAGTGATTCTCAAGATGTAGCCTTTGGACTACAGCAGTTGCATTATCTGTTAACTTGTTAGAAATGCAAATGCCTGTGCTGCATTATAGACTCATTTAATCAGAAACTGCCATGAGGGCCAATCTGTTTAATAAGCCTCACTATATCACTGTATGGTTCTGAAGTATGGTAAAGACTGAGAACCATTGGTTTCACCTAGATTTAATGAGAAAACAATGACACAAATCTAGATCATCAGAAATTCTAATGACCTTAAAAAAAAAAAGTCAAGGTCTCTCTCTCTCTCTCTCTCTCTCTCTCTCTCACACACACACACACACACACACACACAAAGAAAAACCAGAAAATGTACACGCAGGGAGGAATTGTGGGAGGAAATGTATAGATTAAGGGACTAGAGACATAACAACCTAATGCAATGAGTAAATTTTAGGTGGATCCCAAATTTGAACAACAATGACAAAAACTATAAAGCTATTTTTCAGACAATTGTAAAAAATCTAAATATGGTTGTGTGTTAGATGACAGTATGTATTTATAATTATTTATCTTGGGTATAATAATGTATTTTGATTATGAAACAGAATGTCCTTTTTAGGTGACAGATGCTAAAGTATTTAGGAATACAATGTCATATCTGCAACATAGTATCTTACTTTCAAATGATTCAGCATTTGAAACAAGTAAAACAAGCAAAACCCAAAAAATGAACAAAGAAATGAAATCTAGATATTTATATCTAGATAAAGAGAAACTAAATCTGAAATATTGGTAACAACTGATAAAACCAGATGAATAGTAGAGGTCCTTTTTTCAACTTTTTAATAATTTTGAACATTTTCTTAAGTTGGGCAAAAATAATGCCCCTCCAAAAAAACATGTATAGAAACTGAAAAAAAGGTAGATATTCTAAAAAGCCAAAAACATAGAAGTCAACAAACAAAAACATTTGTAAACTCATTTTTGAAAAATGAAAGACTTACATTCTGAAGCAACTAAAATGCTTGGCAATTGAAATGGCAAAGCTGAGGTACCGAGGGTAGCCACTGAGCTCTGATAGAGTTTTCATCCCTGTATTTTATAGCCACCCACACATGGACTATATTAAAAAGTGCTGCACTTCTAGTTTTTCCTTTACTACAGAGGAAATACAGAGAGAGTTAATAACATCATCAACCATAAGCTTTTAAGGTTCAGCATCCTAATAAAACTGATGAATCTTGACTTGCAGCCTCAGCAGTTAAATTACTGCTATGAAAATCACTGCCAATGGCCAAGTTGCATGAAAGAATAATTATACATGTTTACTGTTAACCATCAGTCAAGTCCAAGAGCGCTGAGCTGAAATATGAAATGCAATTAAATGTGAATGCATAGTCTAAGGACCTATCTGCCCCAAAGACACACACATGCTCACACACACACACACACACACACACACACACACATGAACACACAGAGTATAATAATTTTCTCTGAATATCTTTCCTGGTAATTAAAAAAATCAATTGAAAAATACAAACAGTAAGTACTAAATGACATGCCTAAAAGAGGGAGTCCAATCAGCTGCAAACAAATCAATAAGAAAGTGCTATGATAAGCTAATGGTAATGGAAGTATTAAACCTTTCCTTTTACAATCATCTGTTCTTCAGCAACTGTACTAGCCCTAGCAAGATGCTCTTCCATATTTAAAGTTCATGATTTATGGCTGACTTTCTTCCACAGCTTTTATGAGAAGGCATTTTTTAGCTGCCCCATGTGAGTTGCTAACATCTGCACTGATGAAAGAATTGTAAAGAGCAAAATTCACAACGGATTACCATTATCAGATTTCTTAAAAGAGAAGCAATACATTATAATTTGATGTACTGATAGTTTTTGAAGTACTTTCCAATGTAAACTTCAAAAGATCATAATGAATATTTAATTTCAATGCAGCACA
Source organism: Xerus rutilus (assembly GCA_028644305.1). Taxonomy (NCBI): domain Eukaryota; kingdom Metazoa; phylum Chordata; class Mammalia; order Rodentia; family Sciuridae; genus Xerus; species Xerus rutilus. The sequence goes on along the minus strand of CM053404.1, from coordinate 61,415,026 downwards.
CATTGAGAGTTCAAAATTATTGGCTGCTAGGAAACTAAATCCACCGATAAAAGAATGTAACCACTTATTACATCCACAAGCATGATTTTGAGCTGTGATTATATGTAAATCTAATGTCTCTACAATTGATAACTGTGGGATTAACTAGATATTTCTGCAACTTTAAATAGAGTAAACAGTCAATAGTGAGTGGGGTTAATCAGTTAATGGTTAGCAGTTGCAGCTGCAAAATAAATCATTCTTTGAAAATCTGAATTTTGATCTTGAATGGTCTCTATAGTATAAGTAAGCAGTATTTTGGAGGCTTTTATTATTAAGTCTCCTATCCTGTCTTCAGTTGGCAGCTGTGTACATATTAGACTTGAGGAAAATAACAAAATTTCAATTGATGAACAGCTTGAAACAGGGTTCTTGAATAAGGCAAAGGTCAGGGACTCTAGAGAGGAATCTCTTTGTGATCATCCTTGTGTTCTGTGCAGATAGTCAGACCTGTGTTTGAATAACTCCACCACTTACACATTGTGTAGCCTAATGAGAATTGCATAACTTTTCAATGCCTTTATTTCTCCGTCTGAAAGAAGGAGATATTAATAATTGTCTGCAACAGGGTATATTGTTATGATTCAATAAGTTAATGTACCTTAAAGTCTTTGCCACTGTGATGAACACGTGGTAAAGTGCTTAGTAAATGTGGCTAGGATTGCTGTCATTTAGCATTAGTATTTGATACAATTCTAATGGTCTTTACTAATGTTTCTAATCAGTTGCTTGTGAGCTGCCATTGGTGATGATGGTAGTTGTGGTGGTGTGGCTGCTGCAGCTAACAAAGGAAATTTTGAACATAATTGATGCCAATGTTTCTTTAAATTTCTGCATAGTTTGGTGAAGAAAACCATATTCTTGTCTTTTGGTGGAAGCCCATTTCCCATAGTTCCTTTCCAACCATTCTCCCAATATTCTACCCCATCCAAGAATGTGTAGTTGAGACACTGTTACAGAAGAACATAATGCCGAAATTTAAAGAAACGGCATTGATAATGTCAACTATTTCTATTGTTAGCATAATCCCTAAACTGCTAACCTATTGCTTTACTATTACTCTCCACCCATCCTCAAAAAGTACTGCACATGTCCCCTTGGAACCCAGGGTGTAACTGTTTTGAAAATGATTATGTTCCTTTAACAAGAGACTCACTTTTATTCATTATTTTTGGTTGGTTCTTAAACATTTTTTAAGACTGCTCACAGGAGTTTCTTCATGCATTCCTAAACTGAATTCCTCTGTGGCACTTTTCAGCTTAAAACAAAGTGATACTTAACAAAATACAGAACTTTGAAGTTCAATATTATGACATCGATGAGTGCCTAGATGGACTCATTGTTTTTTGTTTGTTTTTTATTTGCAGGATCATGATTTTGTGATGAGCTGTGCTTTGACAGTGGCAAAGACGGGCAAATATTGCTACTATCCTAAATAAATGACAAAATTAAAATTTGTCTGTTAGCTCCTTAAGAAAATAGACATTATATGTCTTGTTCCCATTGCATTCCCAATATCTATCACAATGGCCAGTGCAGGTAGGTTTTGGTAAAGTATTTGTTGAAGGCTAAAATGAATGGCAGAAAGAAAGTGTGAGGAGAAAGGGAAGCATGAGGGAGGGAGGGAGAGAGGCTGAGGGACGGGGCGGGGGAGAAAGAGAGAGAGGGAGAGAGGGAGAATAATTCTAATCCCAATTCTGAATGCAGAGTGAAATATACAAGACATCTGGTTACCTTTTAATTTTTATTTATTTTATTTTTTGTTAGTAGAGATTGAACCTAGGGGCACTTAACCACTGAGCCTCATTCCCAGCTCTTTTTATTTTTTCTTTTGACACAGAATCTGACTAATTTGGTGGGAGGGGTTCTCCTTTAGTTGTTGAGGTTGGCCTTGAACTTGTATTCCTCCTGCCTCAGCCTCCTGCACTGCTGGGATTACAAGTGTGCACCACCATGCCCAGCTTCATTGGTTAAAAAGAAAAAGCTGCAAAATGGCAAACTGAATCTTTAAGAATAGTTTAGCTTAAAAATATTAAGGATTAGGGGACAATTGAAAAGAAATATAAGCCAGGGGTGGTGACACATGCCTGTAAGCCCAACTACACAGGAGGCTGAGGCAGAAGGATCACCAGTGGGAGGTTAGTCTGGGCAATTTAGCGAGACACTGTCTCAAAATAAAAAATAAAAAAAAGAGCTGATGTAGCATGTAGCTTAGTGGTACAGTGCCTGTGGGTTCAATCCCTAGTACCACAAATAAAATAAAGTAAAAATTTAAAAGTAAAAGAAAAGAAAACTAATGCAAAGAGTCACATAGATGACTATTCTCTACCAAGAACAATAAAAACAGGGCAGAGGAGCTTATGTAGTAACCCCTATAAAAATATTTTTCCATAGCTATGATTATTAAATACTAAAGAAGATATCCTCTGGTCATTTATTTCTTACTCAGGTGTTTTGTTTGTTTTGTGGTACTGGGGATTGAGCCCAGAGACACTGTATAACCTAGTACTGTATACCCTAGCCCTTTTTATATTTTTAAGGCAGGATCTCACTAAATTGCCCACAATCCTCCTGCCTCAGCCTCCTGAGTAGCTGGGATTAAAGTCATGCACCAGTGTGCCAGGCCTTCCTCAGATATTTTTAAAAGCAATGAGAATGACACACATCTGCCTAGAACAATTTAGGACTGTTTCTGCCAAGATGACTTACCAAGTCCCATTCCAACTCTGATAAATTTTTCATAGTCTCCGTTCTCACTATGTCCAAATGACCATTGTAAGTAATCCCCTAGGATATTAACATTTGGAGTACATGTGCCTACTGAGGCTTTTAATATACATGAACATTTAGAAAATAATTTAGGATTGGAAGTCTCAACCATTTCACATTTCATAAAAGTATGTCAAATTTATGTTAGACTTTCAGATGGAGGACTTTATTATCCCCAGTAGAATGGCATGATATGTAAATAAATTGAGTGCACACTTGGGATAATATGCAACTGCAGTATGTAACAGAAGTGAGAACTCCACACTTAAAAAATTAAAAACAAGACAAAACAAAACATTTGGGCAGATGCTTTTTACGGCTGTCATATAAACTTACAAGAAAATAGCACAGAAAAAGATTTTTAAAAACCTTTCCAAAATTTTTTAATTATTCAAACCAGCATAAAATTATTGAATAATGTCAATTAAAAATTCCACTCACATCACAAGCAGATTCAGAATAAAGCCTTTGCCAAACCTCTGATATCCCTAACGTGCTTCACTCAGTAGTGATCAATGTATAGCAATATCTTTATTATAAAGAAGATATATTTATATCACCAGAAATCACAATAAATGACAGTCAGGCAATAGCTAATATTGATTAAAAGTTTTACTATGTGTCAAGCACTATATTAATTAGCACCTTCCATACATTTTAAAATTTAATCCACATAAAAAGACTAGTTGAATTACAAACAATTATTATGCCCATTTTACAAGTGAAAATTAGGTTTTGAATGGAAACTATGAGAAGCACAAGAATATGGATTAGGAAAAATCCTGTTAGAAAATCCTGTTCTAAAACATGGATTCAGTGTGGCTTTATCTCCCTATTAGGCCAATCATTGGCAAGTTCCTGGCCTTGTGTACCTACTCTGAGATCCTCAGGTTGCCGTTTTTTAGGAGAATCACATCTCAATAATATACAGGCCACAAGTGATTGCAGCAGCTCCCTCATTTCTTGAGCAACCAAGATGTGGGGTGTAAACAAGAAGAGACAAGGACAATACTATGGTTTTTGACCGGAGCAAGAAGACTCAGACCTGACACTTTCTGAGATAAAGAATTCTGGGAGGAACTCATACGTAAAGGGTTAAGTCAGAAGTTTAACCTTGGATAAGTTTAGTTTGAAGTGTTTATTACACAAGCAGATGGAGTTCTTGAGTGGAAAAGGGGATAGATTTAAGCTGAAGCTCCAACATTTGGGATTTAAAAGTCCTGAAACTGGATGAGAAGCACGTAGATGGGGAAGGGTAGATGATATTGGATAGTCCTGGGACATTCTAACATTTAGAGGTCTAGAGATAAGAGGGAATGAGGAGACCAAGCAAGGTAAGGATAAAGGAGGGAGTGGTGACCTGGAAGTCAAGTGAAGATAGCTCTTCAAGCAAGGAATGATAGTGATCTCCACTCAAGAACCCCAATACAATGAAGGCTCAGGATTCATAGCTCGATTTAGCAATCTGGAGGTCAGTGACATTCTTGACAAAGTGACAGTGATGTTGCAGATATAATTTTGGTTTCTTCTTTATTTGCCACTAAAAAACTCTTTTTTAATGCCTACACGATCTCCAATAATATAAATGTACAATAATTCATGTAATCATGTTGCTATTGTTAATATTCATATTGTTTTCAGTTTTTACTTTTATAAATAACAATGTGAAACCATCCTGGACTGTAAATCAGTAATGTTATATATACATGAATTCAAGTGAATGTTATAGCATGTACTGAAATGCAAGAAAAAACCCATAAGTACAATTTTTATATGTCAATTAAAAAAAGAGATTAACCACTAAAAAGTAAATAAAATGCAAGGGGAATTTTGCCACTAAATATCGTGTATGTGCAATACATATTGGACAAAGGGCTGTAATTCTTTCTACAGTAAATTATTCTTGTCTATTTCAATTTCTAAAGTTTCAATTACACATAAGTAGGATCTTCTTAATAGATGTGTATAAAATGTAAACAAAAATTTATAATGAAAAGGGCTTTGTGGTTCAAAAAACATTTCCCATCTGTTATTTCAGGAATGCTCAAAAAACAGCACAGGTAACTGAGACTCCCACATTAAGCCAGTTGCTCAAACTTGTCGTTTTAAAATTCCTCTCTATACTTCACCATATATGATCAAAAAGGAACTTAAACTATTTATTAACATCATCCATAACTAAGTGTCTGAAAGATAGAGGACACATTTCTTCATGTGGCACCTCAGTTTCCTTTATAATCTGTCCTGCGTTTCCATCTTCATTTTCTCCTACAACTCTTCACAATGCATCCTACATTGCTGTGCTGCTTGCTCACAGTTGCCTAGAAGTGCTTCACTTTCCTACCTTGGTGCCTTTTGCTTAGGCTGTTTCCTTTACCCAGCACGCAGTGCTCCTATTGCTATTGGCAGTGCCAAAGCTTTAGAATTAAACAGACCTATGTTACAACTGTGCCTTTTTTCTTTACTAATTGTATGGTCTTGGGAAAATTATTGAGCTTCTCAGAACCTCTCTTTTTTCTCATCTGTAAATGATAATATCTCCCCTGAAAGCTGGCAGCAATAATTGCAAAACATCAAATGTATCTTACCCCCAAACATCTATTATGTTCTCAAAGTCTAATTTGGAGTAGATAATAAGTGCACATGACACAAAATTTAAAAATGTACAAAATAATAGATCTTCCACTCCATCCTCCAGATAAAGTTCCCCTCACAGAGGTTATGATTTTTTTTTCTGAATTTTTGCACATCCGTTTAGAGGTATTCTACATGAATGGTATATAATACATGATCCTTGACATCTTTCTTATTTCACTTTGCCATTCACCTTGTGGAACCTTCCCTATTGATACATGAACATCTGTCTCATTCTTTCTTTAAACAGCTGTAGTGTTCCATGACACGAATGTACCATCACTAAATAAACTGCTCCCCGATGGTTAGACTTTATAGTTATTGCCAATATTTTTTCCCTGATATTTTATTACAAAAGTTTTCAAACATATACAAAAGTTAAAAGAATTTCACATTAAATATTTATATGCCAACTAGCTAGTTTCAATAAATAATATATTATTATACACTTGTTTTATCAAGTATCTACCTACTTCTTCCTTCTATCACTCCATCATGTTCTTATTCATTTCAGAATAAATTGCTGATATATCTTCCTTGAAATATTTAATACCCTTTATTACTAAATGTTAAACTATTACTGTTATAGTTAGTAATGCAATGAAAATTTGTAAAAACACTCTTTTACATGTGTGTGGATATTTCCTAGAAAAGGAATTTCTGGGAATGAACCTTAGAATTTGGAAGGATATTATCAAATTTCCCTCTGTCAAGATTGTAAATAATTGACACTCCTACCAGCAATGTAGGTAAGTGCCTGTTTCTCTTTACCTTTATGATATATTATCAAAGTTTAAAATTTTGGCAACACCAAAGGTGAAAGAGTATCTTGTTTTGCATTTATCTTATTATGAATGAAATTCAACACTTTTTCAGGCTCATGAACTTGCATTTATATTTGCACTAAACTGTTCACTTTAATTTTGAATAAATTTTATTGTGTATGTATGAGGTTTACAACATAATGTTATGAGATGCATAGACATAGTAAAATAATTACTAGAGTGAAGCAGATTAATGTATCTATAACTATGTTATCTTACATAGTTACTGTTTTGTACGTGTGATAAGAACAGCTAAAATCTACCTACTTAACATAAATCCAGAATACAATTTTATTAACTTTAGTCCTCCTGTTGTACCTTAGATCTCTAATTTTGTTTGTCATAGGTATCTATAATTTGTATCTTTTAAATTACATCTCCTCATTTTCTCTTCCCATCTACTTGTGTTAATCACTATGTCATTTTGTATCTTGCATATTTGAATTCTTTTGTAAAAACATATATTCCATATATAAGTGAGATCATGCAATATTTTTCTTTCTGTTTCTGGCTTACTTCAACTGGCATAATATTCTCCAGGTCAATTAAAGGCAGAATACTATCCCATTGTGTATATAGATCCCATATTACCTCTCTATGGTTTTCCATAGTGGTTGGTTGTACCATTTTACATTCCTGTCAACAGTGTATAAAGATTCCAATTTCTCCGTATTCTTGCCAATACTTGTTACCTTTTATTATTTTTTAAAATAATAGTTTCATTTCTTTTTCTTTCAACTCTATTCCTTGCTTATCATTCTACTGAATCACAGGTATTTTTGTACTGATTTGCCGAACTCTTTTTTTCCCATGCCAGTGTTTGACCACAGAAATTTATACATGTTCAGAACACCCTCTGCCCAATCTCAGTCCTCAAAACTGCTTCACTCAGATTCTACTGAATTATCTGCAGGGCATGATTATGCTCTGCCATTTCCCCCCATGGGCTCTTATATGTGTTGGTTCTTCTTTGTCCAGCATTCTTTCAGTTATTTTCTACTTTTCAGTCAAGTTTGGGCTAAAATCCTGCTTGTATAGCAAAGGTTTCCTCAGTTCCCAGGCTGGTTTTAATGGCCTTTCTCTGTTCTTTCATGGTATCTTATGTGTACCTTGATCAGAATATTATCCACCTATAATGTAATTAACTACTTCCTTCCTTTGTCCACCAGATCCTTGAGGAACAGGACTGTTTTATTCCTTAATCATTAATCAGACTCTACCCAGTACCTGGCATACAAGTAGCTACTCAATAAATGTTTAGTGAAGGAGGTAAAGAGAGTGAAAGCAATGCAGAGAAGGTGGTATGGGCTAAATTGTGCCCCTCACCCCAAATTTCATATGTTGAAGTCCTAATCCTCGTACTTCAGAATGTGACTTTGGAGATAACACTTTTAAAGTGGTATAATATATTCAATGGATTAGACATAGGGAAATGAAAGGAAGGAAAGTGGGATAGGAAAAGGAAAGACAGTGGAATGAATCTGACAAATTTCTTATGTACATATAACAGTATACCACAGTGAATCTTACCATCATGTACATCCATAAGACTGGGGTCCTAATTAGAATATAATACATTCAGTGCTTGTACAATTGTATCAAAGTGGACTCTACTGTCATGTATAACTAAAAAGAACCAATAAAAAAGAGGTATGATATAAACTGAGGCCATTAGGATGAGCCCTAATCCAATCTGACTGGTGTTCTTATAATAAAGAGAAATTGGGAGACATGTAAACATGAGGATATGCATACATGCAGAAGACCACGTGAGGACAGAGAGAAGGTGCCCATCTGCAATCCATGGAAAGAGAACTCGGGGATGGGTTGGGGGATAACATTTTGAACTTCTAGCTCCAGAAACGTGAGAAAATAAATTTCTCTTTTTCAAGCTGTCCAGTCTGTGGTATTTTGCTACAACACTCCTAGAAAGCTACACAGAAGACTAAAAGATACAGAAAGAAAGACAGTGGGATTGAGGACCACCTAAATGTGGATCATTGGAGGTATGTGGGAACATTCATGTGTACTGGCAAGTATGTCACAACTGAGAAAAACAATGATTCTTTATTTTCCATTCATAGCAGAGAGATGAAGCTCACTCTAAAACTTCTGTTCTCTAGATTATAATGTGAAGATATAATTAAATTTGATTCTGATTGGGCAAGGTTATCTCAGTTATAATTCTCATGGATTTAAGTCATAAACCATAATGGATTTACATGGTGTGAGAATTTAGTCTGATTATAATAAGCCACTCAAGCTTAAGGAGGCACAGGCATTCACAGTCATACTTCATTGTTGGGACTGTTGAGAAATCCCTGTAATTTTCAGTCTGTCTAGAAAGTTGGTATTTTTCTGATTTAGCATTTCCCTCTTTCAGTAGTTTATTTCAAAGAGATACATTTCTTAGAAAATGAAATCTGACACAATAGCATATTCAATGACATTATGAAAAAAATCACGGGACATGAAGCCCTTGAGAGTGCTTTTGTGATCGTATGTTTCCTCTCAGATGGTGGCTATAATTTTGAATTAAAAACTGTATACTGACTTTGACAAACTATTCATTTCCCATTAGGTTTGGGAGAAGTCAATATGTCTATGAAACTACAAATCATTAAATGAAATCAAGTAATGTCTAGTTTTTATTTCAAAATATGATTGAAATGTGTGAAATTGTATTCTGTCTGTATTATGATACTTATAATCTGGAGGTGACATGGTTAATTTCCCTGACAGACTATAAAATCAGCCAGCTACAAATGGTGAAAGCTGCTAATCAGGAAGATAACCTTTGAAAGCCTTACTCTTTTCATAATGGTTGCTAGTTAAATATGAACATCTGGGAAACCATTATAAATTCATTGTGCATAAATCTATTGCCCTTATGTATAGAACCCGTTTTTATTACACACAGGCTTTACATAATAAAGAAAGAATAAATATATCAATTTTTTTACTATGCAATTATTTGATGCACCATTTATTAACAAAATTGACATTGCTCTTGGATGTCCATAACACTGGCTATAAAATGGGGGTTATAATATTTAGATGAAAACATATCTAAAAAGTTTATCTCTTAGCAATGCTTTAGAAATGAAAATGGTTTGAATGTACTGATTTTTACGATGTTATGAGGTTCACTTTGATATTTACTTCATGTGGTATATAATGCAAACTGAGAGAAATGGCCTTTTGTTTTATACATATAAATGTTCATAAAGATTGATAATTTTTTTATACATACAGATGTTCACAAAGATTGATAAATTTTCCAGGAATGGTAGTGCATGCCTATAATACCAGCAGCTCAGGAGTCTGAGGCAGGAGAACTGTAAGTTCAAAGCCAGCCTCAGCAACTTAGCAAGGCCCTCAGCAACTTAGCGAGACCCTGTCTCAAAATAAAAAATAAAAGAGGGAGGGGTGCTAAGAATGTGGCTTAGTGGTTAAGTATCCCTGGGTTCAATCTCTGGTGCCAAAAGAAAAAAAAAAGATAAATTTAAAAGTGATTTCAACAAGCCATTCTTTATTCATTTAATAGTTTTTACTGGCACTCTAAAAATAATCTTTCAACATAGGCCTCTATGCCAGTTAAGAAAGTGTTTTCTAGGCTTCTTAAAAACACAAATGTCTAAAGGCTTAAATTACTTTTGAAAAGTGAAAAATCATAAAGTTAGTTTTTAACTGAATACTTTTCTACCTAACACAACCTGATTGCCAACACCAGAAGATTTTGAGAGGCAATTTTCACGTTTTGAAAAAGAACGCTGAATTTTACACAACAGAGAAAAAAATTAGACTACAGTTCTGCCTAATGGTGTTAAAACACTAAAATTCTTCTGTTATAAATCTAAAGTTTTTGAAGCATGTAACTTGGACAGACCTTAATCCCAAATGAAACTTAATTGAAAGTTAAGTCTTAGAACATGGCAAGAGAAACTTCACTTTTAGCGTTGCCAAACAGAACTCTGGACACTTCTTCATTGTCACCTCAGCCAAGTTAGGCCATCTGAGAACCAGTCCTTAAGTGAACAGCTAGTAAAATTTAAGATGTAGATTTTTTATTAAAATACAGGAAAAAGGGCTCTTAAAATACATGAAAAAGGGCTCTCCAAAAGCTGTTAGGGCACACATATTTATCCACAACAGTAAGTTACATGCATATGTGATAATCCACAGGCAAAATATAGTATACATCTGTTCATTTATATTGTGGATAAGGGATTTCTATTCCATACCGTAAGCTTTCCTGCATTAACATTAGAGAAAAAATTATTTCAATACATCAGTGTATATAAAACAGAAAGCTCAAGTACTATTATGCAAATTGGGTTAGAAAATCTTGTTAGAGAACCTTTTAACATATAATTTAGATTTGTGACATAACAGAACTGTAAATGAATAAATATTAGTAGATTGTTGTGTTGCTCATCCACCACGTAAGACTATGAACTACAAAAAAAATTTATCTTGAGTGCCCAGCAAAGAGTCTGGCACAGCAGGTATTCAACAAATACATGTAGGTGGAAAGCTAAAATTCAGGGTAATCCTGAGGTGCTGAAGCACTTGTTTTAAAGAATCACTGTTCATCTAGAGAGAAGGGAAAAGTAAGAATAAGAATAACACTTAGTCCACTTACTAAAGGTGAGCTCCTATAGTACAAATGCATCATTTCTTTAATACTCATAACAGCTCTGACCAAAGAGTATTCGAGTCTCCATTAGGCAGCTGGGAAACTGTGATAAAAGAGAGTCAATGACCTTCTCCATTAGCAGGGTTAAGCCCAGGATAGATTCCAGCAGAGTACTCTTTCCATTTGACCATTGTGCATCCTCCAGGAAAGAAAAGATTTGCTCTTTGGCGTTTGTTTTCAGAAAGCAGAAATGAGTACTTTCTCCATCCTCCATATTAGCAGTTGAAACTTGGCTATTTATCAGAATCTTTTTAGGAGTATTCAGAGTTTCTTGGTTCCACAGCCAGAGACCCTGATTCAGAAGGCCTGGGATCCTCCCATATATTTTTGTATTTAAGTCTCCACATATGAATATGAAGCATATTTAGGCTTAACATGATGTTCTTTTCAAAACCTAGCAAAAGTTCCATCCCTATCCTCCCCAGAATTATAAATGTCTTCCTGATTGAAAGAGGAAGATTAGACGTATATGCACATTTGATATTTACTGAACTTGTGTTCCAGGTATTATATAAAATACAATGTGTTTTTACATATTACTGCCCACATGTAATCTTATTTAGTATGCAATGGGCTAAAGCTTACATACGCCCAGTTATCATTCCTTTAATCTTATAAAAATAAAAACTATATGTCTTATTTCTAAGATATATTTCATGTCTCTCTTAAAAATGTCAAATATCACTGGGCATGGTGGTGAATGTCTGCAATCTTAGCTACTCAGGAGGCTGAGGCAAGAGGACAAGCTCAAGGTCAGCCTGGCCAATTTAGCAAAACCCTGTCTCAAAATAAGCAATAAAAAAGGGCAGAGGATATAACTTGGGGATAGAACAGCTCTGGGTTCACTTCCAAGTACCCCCCCCGCCACACACACACACAAAAGTAAAATATCATTGTTCATTTCAAGATTTATTTAATAAGTAAATTAAAAAAATCAGGAAACCTTCCTATAAGCCCAAGAAATAAAAGCATCCAGACCATGCAGCCCCATGCCCCTATCTATTAAAATACAGTATCTATATACATGCAAAGCCCTTCACAAATATTTATGGATCTCTAGGGGTTCTCTTGTGTGCTCTTAAACAAGATGTATTGGATACTATAGGTGCCTGACATTTCCCACTTCCACTCTAGAAGAGCAGACCCCAGTCCCATGATGTCCAAAACTCAGTCTCTGAGATTTTCAATGATATCTAAATGTGTTTATCGGCTGCCTTTGGTTGATATATAACTGATATATCACTATAACTTGCTGGACACTGCTGCCTTTGCCAAACATTGTTCCAATTTCTTATGAATACCACTACCTCCTATTGCTTCTCTGTCAATCAACTAGAGTTCCTGAAGATATACAGTTTGATTTTGGATTTCTGAAATTCAAATACATAGAAAGTTACTCTGTGTTGCATGAAAAGTAGCTGAGTGGCTGAGAATGCCTCATTTCCCAATTCAGTGCTATGGTTTTCACAAGCAGTATTGCTCAAAAGGACTTCCACGACTTCCAGCTGCCTATCATGTTATAACATTTCATGGTATTTTAAAGGGGAAGTGCTGGCAAGCAAATTTAGTGATATTCTCAGAAGTTTCATTATTAATAATTAATAAGCTTTGCTCAACTTTATCTGACTTCATTTTCCTTGTGAAAGAGTTCTCATTCCAGAAATGCTATCTAGTCTCTCCTATGAATTATCTTCTGACAGGTTAGTCCCACCAGTTCAACAGATGTGCCTAGAAATAAGGTGATTTTGGTGATTTGCCTAGTTAGGCTCAAGCTAACGACAATAATACCTGCAACAACGTGAAACTGCTTCCTAAAATACGAGAAAAGAAAGATGTGTTAGTCATCTTTTTGTGGCTGTAACAAAATACCTTTAAGTTTATTTCTTAAAGGAGGAAAGATTTATCTGGGCTCATGGTTTCAGAGGTTTCAGTTCATGGTTACTTGGCTCCATCACTTTGGACCTTTGGCAAGGCAAAATATCATGGTGGGAAGGTTGTAGGGGAGCACAGCTGCTCACCTTATAGCAACCAGGAAGCAAAGAGAGAGAGAGAAAGGGGTCAGAGTTCCAATATCACCTTCAAGGGCCTACTTGAAGTAGGCCAGTGACCTACTTCTTTCAGTTAGGCCCCATTTCCTAGTTTCCACCATCTCCCAAAAGTGCCACCAGCTCAGAACCAAGCCTTCAATAAATGAGACTTTGGGAGATATTCCAGCTGCAAACTATAACAAAGGAGATGGGTGAGGTGGTGAAGGGGCAGGTGATCTTTTCCCTTGCTTCTTCTCTACTTTCTTTATCTCACACACACTGCATGGACAGTTACCTCTCTAAATATTTTATCCTCCATATGCAAAAAAGACTTCACCTAGAGGAAAAGTTCTAAATCCAGAATTGAATCATGTCCCCAGAATACTGGCTTATGGAAAACAAACCTGAGAGAGGTGTAGAAGAAACAAATTATCAACTGCCAAGATCCTGTGTAAATACTATTTTATATTGATTTACCAGATACATAGAAGGATCTGCCTCCCTCCATCTTGGCTAGGTTCTTGTTCATCCTACTTGTTTTCTTCAGGCCTTGCTGGGAAATGTGCTTAAAATATTTTCTGTCCAGTCATCCTATTCCTGAGTCACCTTTCCCTAGTTCAGATCCTAACTATGAATATCCTATTTCCTTGTTCCCAACTTTCAAAGATATTGCCTTTTAGGAAATTTCTGACAACATGAAGTTTTCATGAAGCTAGAAGTTTCCAATAAGATGAAATAAATGTGATTCTATCAGGTCCTGCAATGCCTGAGCCTGCCTTACCCAGCCTTTACCCAACCTGACTGATGCTTGTCTCCCTGATGAAGCCTGTGTGATGCCAGAACTGACTGCATGACATTGAAGGGAGGTGTCAACTGTGGCAAAAGCAAGGCTTTAAAATAATTATATCTGATATTCTGACCTCATTTGGTTCTCAGACTTATATGGCCTGGAATGCTGGTGGGACTTTCCCCTGTACATGATGTGGAACAACATGGAGTCTTAGAGTTTAGAGTTTTAGTGTGCTATGATGAATTCCAGTCTGTCTGTGTGGACAATATGAAGTAATGAAGTTGGACACAAAAGCCTGTGATTATTGGGATATAACAGAAGAAAAGGCCAAGATGATAAAAAAAAATGCATGAGGTTTCAGGTGAAGAAACCTGTGTGAACTATGGAAAAGCAGTCATCATAACTGGCAAATAATTTTGAAGAAAATAAAATGTGTGAAATTTGGGATGAAGCACACTTCAGATTGTAGTGTAAGTAAGCTAAAGATACAGTACTGGAGCTTGGGCAAGGGAAGTATAACCATAAGTTAAAAAAAAAAAGTGAAAATTGTGGCACAGGATCATATTGCCAAAGAAAAGAACAGACAGAACAGAACACTAAGTAAACCCTGGGAACACCCACAGTTATTAGAATGCAAAGGGAGAAAAATGAGGTTCAGATTTTAGACAATAAGTGGACTTATTTCTACCATAACTCTTGTTAAATGCCCTTACCCAAGGAACAGTAACTCTTGCTTCACTTCCACCCTGGAGCAAATGCTCAAACAAGCTCTGGCAGGCTCAGCTTGCTGGCTAGTACTCTACCAGAACATCATTCCAACACTGTCTTTGAAGATTCAGCTTCTAATGAGAACTTTTTCATAGTTCATTAACTACCCTTCCCAGAAATAGGGCCAATGCATACTTGCTTTAGCCTGAAACAAGGTTGCAGTGTGATTCTCAAGTATTTATTGATACATTAACAATTTGCATGATAGGACAAGCAGTGCTTGAACTATGAGATTTAATAAACATGTTGGAGGAATAAGTGAATCATTTAATGCATAAAAATTTAATCCTGTACAAACTGGGTATAGAAATCAGAAGACTGAGTGAAAATTCTTAATATCACTAATATTGTAGAAGTTGGCAAACAGATGCAACAATAAAGATTCAGTAGTGTAGATTTTTAAAGTAAAACCATTCTGAACCAATAAAGATGAAGCAAGCCTGACATTGGGTGTCCATAATACAACAACTTGTGCTCTTATAAAAACTACAAGTTAATATGAGCCAATGATACACTATAAAAATCAAGATTTATACAAAAATATTTTCAGCATGCTGCTGATAAGAAATACAGGGAAATTTTCTCATTAGGCTCACCACTGGTCAAGCCTTTATAAAGATACTTATAAGCTTCAATTTTAGACACACAATCTGAAAATATCTATAGAAGATTTAGACTGCATTTCAAGGAGAATAATTAAAGGAACGAAAAATTAAATATTGGCCCCAAACAGAAAGACAATAGCAATACCATTTATTTAACTTAAGAAAGAGATTATGATAGGCAAATAATAGTTTTGTTAGTTAGCTTTTCATTGCTATGACCAAAACACCTGGCATAAACAATTTAAAGAAGAAATGATTTACTTTGGCTTACGGATTCAGATTTCAGTGTGTGGTCAGTCTCCTCTATTGCTGTGAGCCTGAGGCGAAGCAGAAAATCATGGCAGAAGGGCATGGCAGAGCAGAGGAAAGCTTGCTCAGCTTTTGGCAGTCAGAAGGGTGGTGAGGAGAAGGCCAGTATAAAACATACCCTTCCAGGGCATGCCTCCAGTAACCTAGTTGCTCCTACTAGGCCCCACCTCTTTACAGTTTCCTCCACCTCCCAATAATCCAAACTATGGATTAATCCACCGATGAGGTCATAGTTCTCATAATTCAATCACTTCCCCAAAGCCTGACCCCTAGACATGGTTACCAAGTCTTCAGCACATGAGCTTTGAGAGGACATTCCAGATCTAAACCACAATAGTCTTCAAATATTTTGCCAATGTGGACAGCAGCTGTTCCATTTTATTGTAGTCAGGACAAGAGAAGTAAGTTTCCAGAGCTAGAGGCAGCAGGCTGTGAGTGTGGTTCAGTAGTGCTTGTGTAACATGCAGGGGGCCCTGGGCTGGGACATACCACTGAGTTTTCTCCAAGGAATTTCTTGGCTGCAGAGGTTGGGGTGCTCTATTTAACAGGACACCAAGAGACAGTGACATTCCTTAGCATATGTATGCACCTACATATCTAGCCAGTTGTCCAGGGAAGAGGGAGCAACTCTGTAAACAAGTAAACACTTTTCTATCTCAAGTTGTCAAAATCATCACATACAGACAAGCAACAAGATATGTGAGAAGGAACTCTTATTTCTTTTTAGCCAAATGTGGTGGTGTACTGCTTCCTGGTGAGGCAGGAGGATCACCAATTCAAGATCAGCTCTGGTAACTTAGCAAGACCCAATCTCAAAATAAAAAATTAAGAAGTTTGGAGATGTAGCTCACTGGTAGTGTCTGTACAAGGCCCTAGATTTAATCTCCAATACAAAAAAAAAAGAGGCATTTTGTTAAGATTCTGGAAAGAGGAAACTCTGAACCTTCATCCTAAAAATATTTTTAAACTAATGTTATTGATTGGCTAGAGGTCTCCTTTTCACATGTCCCACTGTGGCATTGTGAAAATAACTACTTGATTCTTGATATATGCAGATAATATTTCTAAAGTATAAAAGGATACTCTTTCTATTCTAACATGTTAAACATTTATAGATCTTTCCATAATAAGTTGCAACTTTCTGAAAGTAATCATTCAAATGCTCAGCATATGGCAGTATAAGCCATGTCAGTATAAGCCTACAAAGCAAGTGGGTAGATGATGACTTTTTTTTTAATTGCCCTGTTTCAATTCCTTTAAAGAAAGGGATCACTTTACATCAGGTTCCAAGCTCAGGTTTGACTAAAGTCTATCCTTTCCCTTAAGTTTACAAAATTATGAAGAACCAAACAAAAGATGACTCATCTCTTTCTTGGATTTCAAATCTCATTGGAATCCAAGAAAATATGATTACAGATATTTGGTTGAGAATCAGTTTAAAAAGAAGTCAAGGGAAGTCCTTTGTAGAAATGTAGAATCTAAATGAAATTCTCAAGGCTTGAGTATTTACAGAATTACCTGCATAATTAAGAAATTCACTGCTCAAGTACGAATTTACTCATTCATCCCTTCCCATTGAGCCAGGACAATACATAAAGGAACTGAGTAAGTGGCAGCCCTATACCTCCACCACCCTAAATTTGCTTGCTGGATGGGTTTTACCCAGGAGTCTCTGTCATTCTGTATTGTGAAATAATAGTGTATCCTGATTGATCAGCAGCTCCTGGAGTGTGCTGTTTACTATATGCTAACCAATAATCTCTGGTTGGCTTTCACCCTTGTTTCTATTGTAGCTTTTCGAACTCTATCTTCTAGTGAATTTTAATTACATATCTTTCCTTTAAACTGATTAGTTCCTCCCTCCCTCTCCATCCCTCCCTCCCTTCCTTCCTTCCTTTCTTACTATTTAGGTCCCTGCTTCTGTCCTGTTTCCCTGGCTATTGGCAGTGTCCCTGATGGCTTTCTGGGCCCTGTTTTTTCTATCTTGTTTTATAACAGCAGTAGAACAATTCACTCTTCCAACTTCAATTGGTCAGCTTTATATATATGTTGTGAACTTAAAAGGTTTTCACTTACTTGGAGCTCAATCCAGCAACAGAGAACTTGTTCACCTCAGCATCTAGTATAGCATAGTGACTAAAGTACAGAATAGTATAGAGTAGTACTTAATATGTGTTGAGTATTTAATATTTGTTAAATGAATGAATGAATGAGAGCTTGATTTATGCCATAATCAAGCTACCAGAAATTATTTTATAAACTATGCCTGCTATGTAAAATAATTTAATTCTGTGATTTATATTTCCAAGTAATTGTAACAGAACATCCCATTTTTATTAACTATTTGAAGTTTAAATGAAATTGAAAATTCAGTTTTTCAGTTAAAATAGCCACATTTCAAATGTTCAATGGCTACACATAACTGATGCCTCCCAGATCAGACACAGCAAATACAGAGCATTTTTAGCATCACAGAAAGTTCTATTTGGTAGTGATGAATGAGACTGTTTTCTTATTTACTAATACAAACATTGGCCCTGTACGTGCTCTTGTGTCAGATATTGGTTATATCTAACCTTTTCAGTATACCTAAATTACTAAAAATTCTTGTCCTAGTCCAAAACAGATCATACTACCGTTTGTTTTCCCAATCTGACAACCTAATGGCCAGGAACATCTAAACCACACACATTAACAGTAGCAAGAAGAAACATTAGTTGTGCAAGTTATCTGAGAGCAAAATATTTTGTTATGTTAGTGTATGCAAGTCTGCACATGCAGATAAGAGACGTTTGCACCAAGACTGGATCTCATAATTAGTTCTTTCATTCCACATTCTACCCCATAAAGATCCTAATGATCATTGCTGATATGAAATCTGATCTATGGAACATAAGTAAACATATAAATCACTAGTTTTCAGAATAATATACACTTTCTTCATGTTTATCAAAGCTCTAGGAAAGCCCTAAATGAATACATGTAGTCACCTATATGATTAAGTAGTTCAGATGGCTGAAACTATAGCAATGCAGAAGGACTCAAAGCTAAGGGAAGACAGTTTTCTCTAAGTAGGTTTTTAGCAGTCTTCATTTAAATTTTTTGTTTTATTTGCTTACTTGTGTTAACACCAAATTGTGTTTACTAGTAATGCTCCATGAATTTCAATCATGGCGTGGATGTTCAGTTACTATATATGCAAAATATATTGGTACTTAAACTGAGCCTGCACTGAAGGAGGGGCTCCTCAGATCTTCCAGATCATACTAGCATATTAAATTGGATATTCAGACTTGTTATTAAGGTCTTGCAAGCAAAACTTCACCCACAAAGATAATAATTCAGGTCAAATGGAGGTAGTAAAGAGTGTCACTTTTTATTTGTTTGACTACATTATTGCTGTAGGTTACAATTAGGCTAGTAACAACATAACAAGGCTTGGTATATTTCTCTATTATGCTACACTATGAAATCACGGTTCTAGAAGACACTGGAGATTATAATGGCTCCCAGTAATAATACAAATATGCATTAACTGCCCAGATCTCCTCAGTCCCTTAGGCAATTATGATATGACTCACTGGAAAAACTGGCCCAATGCCCACAAAAGCCAATCAATATGTGTGGGATGACGTGAAGTCCAAGTGAAGTTTCTTGCAAGGTGCAATGAATCCAGCAAGGCAGCAACTTTACTCTCAATCTACTTCATCCTCACAATCTTGCCATGGCCAATAGCACTTCAACCACTGCCAATGAAAATCAAAACTAGACCCCGTGGAGGTAGGCTTTTTTACTCTATACAAACTATCAAAAGAGTAAGATTAATACACCAACTACTACCTTGAGCAAAATATAGCAAATCCTTAACTACATTTAGAAGTCATGAAAATGAGTTTATGTAAATACTCAGAAATATAGAACCTCTGTCCCAAATGATAAAGAAGATATGAGTGTTAGGTTGGCGAGGCAGATGCAGATTGCACAAACATGGCTGCCTCTGCCAAGGCATGCTGAAGTGGTAAGCAGCGCGCATGCGCAGAACGCACCAGCATGGCCAAAGCAGGCCCCGTGCGCAAGCTGAAGCAGCAAACAACACACATGCGCTGAATGCATCAACATGGCCGCAGGGAGCTGCATGCACAGAGGGACAGGGAACACTCAGCATGGGTGCCACCATACTTCCTGGATCATCCCGGAAGGACTCTGACTAATCAGCAGGATCCCCTGACTAATCTCAGAGGACACGGACTCTCGATCACCTCCTCTTCCTACCTCAGGCCCTACCCTTCCTGCCTTAAGTCTTCCTTTTCCGGGAGGGGCCCTTTAAATTTTCTGTGCCACGAGGCTTGGGTGCCATATTGCCCGCTCCAGCCTCGTGGTTGGGAGGTGTGGCCCAGGAGTGTACTTTCCACAATAAAGCCTGTCCAGTGGTTCTGCTTTACTTGCGTTTGGTCATCTGGCTTTACAATGAGTTTTGATTAAAACATGAAAAGTTGAATATTGTGTTTATTTCTGCTTCTTTATTATTGTGCACTAAATGAAAATGAACAAAAACTGAAAATACAAAAGGACAAAGAAAGTTTGAAAAAATAGTAAACATCACAGCAAAACCTTTTGGAAGGTATGTAGTAGATGGACGTGAAATAACTGCCCCTCTGTAGAGTTAGCAGAGTTTCAAGTGTGCAAAGAAAGTAAGCAGGAGAGCTGCAGAATTTTAGAAAAATTCAGGAACTGGAGGCACCAGATACCTCTGAAGGCAGAGATGAGGGATAGAAAAGAAAAAAAGTGGACAGTTGAGTTAGATTCTAGTAATCCTTTTTTTCCCTCCATCCATACAACCAGATGACCTCTCTGGCATAAGACTGGAAGCTTAGCAATGATGAAGAATTTGGTAGGCTTGGAAACCTGGGACATGGGTGACTCTCCTTAGTGAAACAGGTAATTAAATCAAATCTACATGCTTGAGGGTGAGGCATTCTCCTTGTCTCTCCTTGTCTAGTCCCCTCACCTTCCTGCTTCTACATGGTTTCCAGAATTCTAGCACCTTAGCTTTCATTATTTTAAACCTTTAACCTCTCTTCACATCCACTACCCTGTTCCCATGTCTGTCTCTTAGAAATTGACCTGCTTAAGCACAAGGTCTAAACATACTCATTCAGGAGCAGGCATGCAAACGTTCTCGAATTTTTATCTTTACTAGAGATATCTGACTGAGGACTGCAGTGACGGACGAAGTTCACCCCATGCTCCATTTACCAAGCCCTATGTCTAGAAGAGGGGCTTCTGTAGCCCACAGGGAGAGTACAGCTTTCTCTAAATAGCATAAAGACACCAACTGGTAAACTCACATGCCCTACAGGATACATTTTTCTAATTTATATATAGGTACTATGTAGCTTAACTCTAACCCTATTGGGAGGTTCAGGTCTGCTCTAAAATTGTCAGAACAGCAGATGTGGTGGTGGCACATGTTTTCAATCCCAGCAACTCAGTAGACTGAGGCAGGAGAATCCCAAGTTCTAGGCCAGCCTGGGCAATTTAGCATGACCTGGTCTCAAAATAAAATGGGCTGGGTGATACAGCTTAGTGGTAGAATGCCCCTAAGATCAATACTCAGTATTGGAAAAAAAAATCCTAAAACAGTCAAAACTTTGTGTGATTGTCCTTCAGTAAAATGTGCCAGTCCACAAGCCCAAGTATACAGCTTCCAACTGGCATTTTATTGGTGCATATTTAAAATATGAATGAAAAAAAAAGCATCACCAATGAAAAATGAATTGGAAAGTCAAATACAAGAGGCTTACAGGACACCAAATGTACAAAATTACAACAGAGCTACACCAAGGCACGTTATAATGGAAATCTCAGCATATAGAATAAGGACAGAATTTTCAAGGCCACAGGAGAGAGGAATCAGATTACATATAGGGGAAGACCAATGCAGATCACAGCAGATTTTTCAACCCAGACCCTAAAAAACAGGAGGAGATCATGGAAAAACATATACCAAACTCTGAAAGAAAATGGATGCCAACCAAGACTCTTATATCCAGCTTCAGATTTGATGATGAAATAAAAACCTTCCAAGATAAACAAAAGTCAAAAGAATTACAGCAAGAAAGACTGCACTGCACAGCATTCTCAGCAAAATATTCCATGAGGAGGAAATGATAAGCAACAATGAAAATATACAAGGAGAGGAACTACACTAAAGGAAAGGCCAATCAAAGGAGAAACCAAGTCAAAGTAAAAACCAAAAATAAACCAAAATGTCCAGGATTACAAATCATATTTCAATAATAACCCTGAATGTGAATGGCTTAAACTCATCAATTAAAAGACATAGACTGACTGGATAAAAAAAAAAAAGACCCAATAATATGTTACCTTCAAGAGACTCATCTCACAGGAAAAGACATCCACAGACTGAAAGTGAAAGGGTGGGAAAAAACATATCACTCACATGGACCCCGCAAGCAAGCAGGAGTTTCCATCCTCATGTCAAATAAAGTGGACTTCAAACCAAAGATGGTGAAAAGAGATAAAGAAGGTCATTTCATACTTCTTAAGGAAATCATACATCAACAAGACATAATAATAATAAATATCTATGCCCCAAATAATAGGGCTTCTATGTATATCAAACAAATCCTTCTCACACACAAGAATCAAATAGACCACAGCACAATAATACTTGGAGACTTTAACACAGCTCTCTCATCATTGGGTAGATCTTACAAACAAAAACTTAATAAAGAAACCATAGATTGCAATGAAACTATCAATAATTTAGGCTTAACAGACATATATAGAGTGTTCCATCCATCAACAAGTGGATACACTTTTTCTCAGCAGCACATGGATCCTTCTCCAAAATAGATCATATGTTATGTCACAAAGCCAGTCTTAGCAAATACAAAAAAAAAAGAGATACTGCCCTGTATCCTAACTGACCACAATGGAATAAAATTAGAAATCAATGACAGGTTAAAAAATAGAAACTACTCCAATACCTGGAAACTAAATAAAATGCTATTGAATGATGCATGGATAACAGAAGACATCAGGGAAGAGACAAAATTCTTAGAGGCAAATGAAAACTCCAATACAACATACCAAAATCTCTAGGACACCATGAAGGCAGTGCTAAGAGGAAAGTTCATTGCATTAAACTCATTCATTAAAAGAAGAAAAAGTCAACAAATCAATGACTTAGCTCTTTCTCAAAGCCCTAGAAAAAGAACAAACCAACATCAAAAGAAGTAGAAGACGGGAAAAAACTGAAATCAGGGCTGAAATCAACGAAATTGAAACAAAAGAAGCAATTCAAAAAATTGACAAAGCATAAATCTGGTTTTTTGAAAAATAAATAAAATTGACAAACTCTTAGCCACTCTAACAAAAAGAAGAGAGAAAACCCAAATTACTAAAATTTGTGATGAAAAGGAAACATCATGACAGACACTACTGAAGTACACAGGATAATTAGAAAGTATTTTGAAAATTTATACTCCAATAAAATAGAAAACCCTAAAGACACTAACAAATTTCTAGAGGCATATGACCTACCCAAACTGAACCAGGAGGTCATACACAACTTAAACACATCAATTTCAAGCAAGGAAATAGAAGCAGCCATCAAAAGCTTACCAACCAAGAAAAGCCCAGGACCAGATAGATTCTCAGCTGAGTTCTACAAGACCTTCAAAGAAGAATACCAATACTCCTCGAACTATTTCATGAAATAGAAAAGGAAGGAATCCTTCCAAACTCATTGTATGAGGCGAGTAGCACCCTGATACCAAAACCAGACAGACACATCAAGGAAAGAAAATTTCAGACCAATATCCCTGATGAACATAGCTGCAAAAATTCTCAGTAAAATTTTGGCAAATCACATACAAAAACATATTTAAAAAATAGTGCACCATGATCAAGTGGGGTGCATTTCAGGGATGCAAGGTTGGTTCAACATACGGAAATCAATAAACGTAATACATCCCATCAATAAACTTAAAGGTAAGAATCATATGGTTTTATCAAATGATGCAGAGAAAGCATTTGACAAAATACAACACCCTTTTATGTTCAAAACACTAGAAAAACTTGGGATAGTAGGAACATACCTCAACTTTATAAAAGCTATCTATGCTAAACCCAAGGCCAACATCATCCTAAATGGAAAAAAACTGGAAGCATTCCCTCTAAAAACAGGAACAAGATAGGGATGCCCTCTTTCACCACTGCTGTTCAACACAGTCCTTGAAACATGCATTCTTCTATCATGTATGCCTAAATAGAATAAATAATTAAAAATAAAAAAAGATATGTAGGGGCTGGGATTATGGTGCAGTGGTAGCGTGCTCGCCTAGCATGCATAAGGCACTGGGTTCGATCCTCAGCACCACATAAAAATAAAGATATTCTGTCACCTACAACTAAAAAATAAACATAAAAAAAAAGATATGTAAAGCAATAATGAGCCCCCCAAAACAAAACAAAACAAACACAAAAAAAAGCACTTGTGTGTTTGGTGGTAAAGATAAAGCATGCACTGGGTATTAGAACCCACTATCTACATGCTATATAAAGTTTATTATTTTATTCATCTCTGCATCTCTTGCTTATTATCAATTTTAGAGGCACAACACTTTTCTCAGATTTCATTATTAACTCTGCCCTTTGGAATTGTTTTATTGTCTAAAAATTAATTCTGTGTGCATTAAAAAAAAGAGGAATAACAGCTGTTTCTTCCTTGTAAGGTTGTTGTAAGAGTGCCTGGGTAAATGTGCTTATGGCACTCAGAACAGTATCTGGCATATAACAAAGGATCTGCTGTGGGTCTTGTTTCTAAATGGTGACTTTGAGCTCTTTACAAGATGATTACTAATATACTTTATTTTGGGTTTTGTGTTTCTTTTGTCCTTTCTTCTTCCTTTTCTTGATTTCTATTGAACTAATATTTCCTAAATTCCATGTCAGCTCAGAAGCTGTAATTTTATTTTTATAATACTCCAAAATTAATTATCCACTGAGCATATGTACCTATAATTTTTGTTGTTTAGTATTTAAGTTTAAACAACTATAAAATCACTCTTGTTTAATTCAACAATTAAGTATGTGCATAAAACTTTCATTCTCACTATTGCTTTTCATATTTCACTTTTTTTCCTTTGGTTTTACTCTTCTTAAATATCTTCTTTAATAATTCTTATAGTGGTTGTATGTAAATGATAATCCTTCAATCCTTTTGTAACTGAAAATATATTATTCTTCTCAAAAAACATGGATCCATAGGAGACAGAGGAAGACACAAAGACAGTGTTATGGTTTGGGTGTGAGGTGTCCCCCAAAGGCTCATATGTTAAGACAATGCAAGAAAATTTGGAGGAGAAATGATGGGGTTTATAGCCTTAACCTAATCAGTGAATTAATCTCTGATGGGATTAGCTGATTAGTAACTGGAGGCAGGTGGGGTGTGGCTGGAGGATGTGTTCATTGGGGGTGTAGTAATGGGGTCTATATTTTGTATCTGCACAGTGGAGTCTTTCTCTGCTTTTTTTTTTTTTTTTTTGGTACTGGGGATTGAACTTAGGGGCACTCGATCACTGAGCCACATCCCCAGCCCTATTTTGTGTTTTATGTAGAGACAGAGTCTCACTGAGTTGCTTAGCGCCTCGCCGTTACTGAGGCTGGCTCTGAACTCACGATTCTCCTGTCTCAGCCTCCCTAAGTGCTTCTCTCTGCTTCTGATCACCATGTGAGCTGCTTCCTCTGCCATACTCTTCCGCCATGATGTTCTGTTTCACATTAAGCCCCGAGGAATGGAGCTGGCCTTCTATGGACTAAGAACTCTGAAACCATGAGCCCTCAAATAAACTTTTCCTCCCTTAAAATTGTTCTGGTCAGATCTTTTAGTGACAGCAGTGAAAAAGCTGACTGAAACAGTATCATCAAAGAAAGCTAATGAGATAACATATAGTTTCCAGAAATACATGTTGGTTCACTCCCTAATTAATAAACAATGTGAATGTGCCTTTTAAAAAAGTTTGGTGAAAAGAAAAAAAAACAGTTTAAAAATTATTATTTAATAGAAACTGAGAAAATGGTCTCAGTAATTGTCCCCCAAACCACTGGTCTCAATACCTGACCCAGTATGTAAGAAATATTTATGAAAGTATATAAACCACTGCATTCCAACTGGTGAGGACAAGAGAATAGCATCTGACTTCAGCTGTCATGATTATATGGAGATACAGAGAAGGACATCAGGGGTCAGCCTTCCTTTATCAATGTCCCTGCAGGTTAACAGGCACTGCTAAGTAACAGAGAGAAACACAAAGGCAGAAGGTCATGTTAGAGTACTAAAAAGAAAAGTACAAGAGAATGGTTTCCAAATTCGTCTTTTTGATAAGCTGTATTTTATTTCAACCATGAACTGAATTTATCAGAACATTTTTCAAAACCCCATTATATTAGGTACACTATAATTCCAGTTAGTTTAGATAAAAGCATACTCTAGAGAGGGCAAGGGCATTCAAGTTATGGAGGTTAATTTTTTTTCCTACTTTGATGTTAGCAATGTAGGTGGTCTCCATATCAAGACACTTCATAGTTCTCAGTGCCACATAATCATAGCTGCATATTTCTCACCATTCATTCAGAAATTTTCATATAACAGCACATACTAAGTTAGAGCAGAAATTCCCTTAAAAAGCCCATTCCAACATTGTGGTAATGGTTTTAATGGCCTTCCAATGATGTGTGAGGTATTCTGTGACCAAATATCAAGTAGAATGACACAAGTACTTTATGCTCTTGTATAGAAGTTGTTTCTTCTATCATTGAATACCTTCATGTTGAGCAAGGAGTGGGTGAAAGGACAACTTCAGATCATCTCTTTAGTGGCAAAAGCAAAATTATGATTACCTCTCAAAACAAGTATTAAGTAATCCCTACAAGACTAGGTACACCTAAAGTCAATGGAATTGCTTTCTTTCCCCAACTCCCATCTCTATTTAGGAGTAAAAGTATCAGCTTGAGGCTTACCTGAGTGAATGTTTTAAAATAGATTATAAAATTCATTTTCCAAAGCCCCTTCTAAATTTTAAAAAGGGAAGAGAATTTGCTGTCAATTTTTAATTGATGTTTATGATAGCTTTTACATTCATGTTAATGTATAATCAAACCTGCATCTTTATGTCCATGTTATAATTCACACATGATCTGTGTATATGATATACTGATAAAAATTTTATAAGACAGAATGATTTATTACTTTATCATAGAAGATTTTAGTTTTTATATATTTTATGATACACTATTGCTTATATCAGAAATTGAATCTTTGATTAGGAATGGAACTACTTAATAGTATACTGCTCTTATGGGAAAAACAAAAGATTCATTTTTCCACAATCTAGTTTTATGATATTTTTCTAATGAGAAAATATAACAAAAGGCAAAGACCGGTTCTTTTGGGAAACCAATCAACAATAATTTAGTAATTATTTACTAAGCTTTCACTATGTACAAATTACTTCCATGAATTCTATGAAGGGTAGAAAAAGAACAAAGCAAAATTCTTACCTTAAGAAACTTAAAACCTGTTAGAAAAGATGTAGTCAAACACTTAGAACACGACAAAGACTACAAAAAAACCTCAGGGTAAAGTGTCAGATAATTGTAGAAAGTTTTGCGGATCATCTAATAATGACAGCATTGATGCTAATCTACTTCAAAAAGAAATTGTAGACAATCAAAAATATGCATGTTTGAATGGAGTCAGTGAAAATTTGGAAAGAATCACTCAAATCACATGCAAAGACATTTACAGATCAGGATTTAAAAGACAGAAACCAGTTAACTCAAGAAAAGACAAAGAATTGAGCTGATACCTTTAAAATTAAATAACTAAAAGGTGGTCTAGGTAAAACTAAGTTTCTATTCTTTCAAAAATTTTGTGCTACAAAAGTCAAAATCGTGTGATTAAATTATCCTATTAATTATCAGAAAATCAGGCCAAAATCCAAATAAACAATTTGGTCTTTGTGCATTCTAAGAATCAGTTCATAATTTAAATTATAGTCTAAATTTTATTAATTATAAGTAAATAAGTTTTAGTTTGATTTTTCAAATTACAGTCCCAGTCAAACCTTTTATTCTTATTTAGTATGAAATGTTGGTCACTGTTTTAAGTGGATTTTCTTTTGTCTGGCCTTTTCTTTGGTACAAAGTATCATTGGTTAAAGAGGACCTGAAGTATTACTTTAGGCTGGGGATGTAAGGAAAGGCACACAAGGAGGTGGCCTTAAAGGATGAACTAAATCCTAACAGAAATAAGGAAACACTTTCTCTTACAAAGAAACAGTATTAGGAAAAAGATGCAGGAAGGGCAAAGAGTAGATATCTATGTCAATGGAAAAAGGAACGGAATAATTTGACCTTAAAGGTCTGTTGAAGTTAGATTTTAAAAATAGGGTTTTGAAGGCCTGATTTTAGTTGGTAAGCACTCAAGAACCTTCCAAGTTTATTCACATAAGACAGTGAAATGACCTGAAGTACCCTTGAGATGACGACTTTGGTTTCAGTTATGAGGATGGAGTGAAGCAGGACTTAACTAGTGA
>CM053404.1:61373702-61386436 GCA_028644305.1 Xerus rutilus | reverse complement strand
GCTTTTATTGTTCGCTTCACTGCTGTACAGGGTGTCTAGAATAGTGTCTAGCACATAGTAAATGTTCAATAATTATTTTTATGAAGAAAAAAATGAATTCAACATCTGAGTAAATAATGGCAACTACTATTTTTAAAAATAAAACTGGATTTTAATTTCTCTTCCTGGAGTAAAATCTCATATTCTCATATGCTTGGCAAGTAAAATTAAGAGATGAAAAAAAAAAAGTCTAATAACTCACAGAAATGAAATGCAAACCTTTAGATGCAGTGATTTCCTTTGGCTATTTTATATAACAAATTTTTAGAAGAGACCAATACTAACTAGTTTCCTCAAACCAACAAAGACTTCTATAACAGTAAAAATTATAAAAAGTATTCTGTGCTGGTTACTCAAATACTTTTTAGATTTTCTCTTTCATTATTTTCTAGAAGCAAACATTCAAGGCAGAATGAGAAAATGTCAGAGTATGGCCACAAGTCTTCAGCAAAAAGGTAGATGGTCAGAATAACTAGTCAGCATATAGCCCTAATAATCAGATGCAACAGAATACAAAACTTCTTAAATAGGGTACAGTTTTGAGAAAGGAAAACAAATCCGGACAAAGCTTATCCCATGAAACATGCTGGTATTCCTCCCATTCTATCCCTTCATCTTTTGTAATTCAAATATTTAGAATTCCCTACTTTAAAGTTAGTAATTGATTGTGGTAATAATTTCTTATTTGGGTTTAGCATATTTTATTTCAATCAGCAGAGATTTAGGCCAGAAAGCTAAAAGCTTAGTTCTCAAATTTCCTCTCTCTTTAATGTCCTTACCAGCTCAGAAAGGAAAAAGTTTAATTCAATTCAGTTGATGACTCAGTTGGTGATAATGACGCAATTCAATAAATTATAGCTCTCTGCTCTTTCATCTCACCCCATCTCTCGTATTGACATTTCTTTTTAAAGCCTTTCTGTTATTGAAGAACTCTGAGTGAGAAATAGAATTCTAAGTTCTGAAGGAAATACACAGTCTGTAAGGCAGCATTAAGAAGAGACCTGTCCTTCTGTAAGGGAGCATCCTGATGGCCTACTTTAAAACATCATTCATCTACTGAGAGCATGTACATAAGAGCAAGAATGTGAACCTACTTGTATCACTGATGCACTCTATCAACATGGAAAGTTCAAACACATTAGTGCTACATAAAAAGGCAAAAAGATACACTAATCCAATTACTAAAGCCTGGAGATTTTGATTCCGCCATTGGCTCTGCCTCTCAACAGTTATGTGACCTTAGGCAAGTTAACCTAATTTCCCTGAGATTCACTTTCCTTTTCTATAGAATGAGGAAAATAATACTTCTTATAAGGTGGTTATGAAAAATAAATGATATAATGTAAGTAAGTTATTAATAAGAATTCACAGAATGATGTTTGATGTTGAAATGATCATCTTCCAGTAATCCTTATCTTTTTTTCCCCCTAACAGAACTAATTAGTTCTCTAGAGGGATCCTTTAAGTAGAGAAACTCTGTCCTGCCAGGACCAGGGGTTGGAATCAAAAAGTAAGAGTAGTACCAGATCACCCTACACTCCAAGAGGACAGGAGTCTCTGCTGTTTTGTGGAGGGTGGAAGAGAGGCAAAGATAAACTTGGGCTGCCTCTTGGGCATTTAGAGGAACAAAGATTAAATAGGACCAACCAGATTAAGTAGGACCATTTATTAAGATCAAGACTTAATAAATGAATGGTAACAATTGGTTTTTCTAAAATTGAGATCTCGGTACATAACTTTTCAGGCAGCCTAACACAGCGACTCATGTTGGAAGGACTTTAGAAACTGAATTATTTCCTCTCCTATGGAGATAGTCTGCTGAAAAAAGCAATGAACCATTTTACTCAGTGAATAAAGAACTTTGTTTCCTAGAATCAAGATCTTTTCAGCAAAATGCCAAGGAAAAATCAAATATTTAAACTTATTTTTGTAAAAATATCCAGTACTCATCTTCCATGAAGGACAATGGGAAATTCTACAAGTTGTAGAAAAGCAATTGAAAGTATTCACTGTGAGAAATATTTTATCATGGTATTCTACAATCCATAATAAGTTCTGAGATCATGCATTTTGTAGTAGAGCTTGCTTACGTTTTATGCGTCAGTTTAGAAAGAGCATGTGTTAAGGTTCACGCCTTTTGAGTAACATTTCCCCAAGTTCTACAAGTGTTTTCTTTCTGCCAGTACAATTAGGTAAAGTTGTCATTTAATATATCCAGCCAGGTTCAAAAGATAAATTCAGTATGTCTGATGAACTAAGACCCCTGCTATTTGTTCTAGGCTCACCACAGCCTGCCTCAAATCCACATCTAGTTTTATCTCCTATAATCTCCCACCACAACACCTTGTCCTGCCAAACCAATCTATTTTCAGTCCCTAATATTTTAAAACAGACATTTCTATTTCCAACATTTTGCTAAGATCTCTTTCTTTTGAATGTCTTTCAAAAAGCTATTTCAGAGTCTATTTTGTTAATTCATTCATTAACAACAGACTGAAGGCATGCTGTATGTGAGGCACCATAAGGGAGACCTGGGAAACAGGAATGGGTGAGTCAGAGCGAGTTCCTATCTTCAAGTACTTCATATTCCACCAGGAGAGAAACACGTTATACAACTAATTAAACCATTGATTAATCACAATTATGATGTGTTAAAAACAAATATGAGGCACAGAAAATTAGGATAACATGTAATGGGAGAAATAGCATGGTCCTGAGGGACCAGGAAAAACCTTGCAGAAGTGGTTTTGAACTGAGTTTGGGCCTAAGTGGGGCAGACAAGGTCAATAAATAAACTTCCTCAACAGGGAAGTTTATTTATTATTATGATATATTAATAAAGATATGGTGAGGAAATTCTTCTCTTCCAGAAATTAAAACTTTTTCCAACACTACTTCTCCCTACTATCCTTGCTCTTTGTAAAGCTGGTGGGCAGGGTGGGAAATGCAATAATGATCCCATTCCACACTTGAAGGTTAAGAAGCCACTAGGAAAAGGTGCTAGTCAACTGCCCTCAAGGAGTTCTGAGAAATGACCAGTCAGAATTGTTATTACTCTGAGCTCTACTGCCCAATGGATATAAGAAGAATATCCAAAGGGATGTGAAAATACACTGAAGCTAAGGTCACCTTAAAGAGAGACTGAAAAGCCGAATGCTCTCTCTGATTAGTGGATGCTGATACCTAAGGGGGGTGGAGGTTGGAAGCATGAGAGAAATAGAGGAACTTTGGATGGGACGGGGGGAGGAGTGGAGGGGGAATGGGATTAGCAAAAATGATGGACTGAGATGGACATCACTACACAATGTACATGTATGAAGACACGAGTGGTATGACTCTATCTTGTTTGCAACCAGAGAGATGGAAAATTGAGCTCTATATATGTACTATGACTTGAAATGCATTTAAAAAAATAAATAAAAAGAAGAGAGAGACTGAAGAGGAATTTAAATAAAAGCAAATCTCATAATCCACTCTGCCACAGGCCCCTGGCACCACAGACAGGTCTAGGTGGAATTGGAGGTAGAGAGAATGAGCTCCAAATTCAGACTAAATTTCAAATATAAATACAAATGAATATTTAAAAACCAAAGTGAGACTTTTAAGAACCAAAAGTGACTAAAAAGTTATATCAGATGACCAATATGTCATTAAGGGATCCTCTCTAGAAAGTCATGGAGTTCAACATAGGGAAGTTTAAGGGATGTCTGGGAAAAAAATAAAGTTGTCCCTCGTCTACACCTCATATATATCAGATTCCTAAAGATGAATTACAGCCACAACATGACTATAAAGAAAATAATGACTTTGGAATAAATAAATAGAATAGAACAGACATACAGAAGATAGACACTAGTATACATGAGATTTCACATGGCAGATAAAAAACTTCAATTCAGTGGGAAAAAAGAATGTTTTATTAAATAAATGGTGCTAATATAATGGGTATCACGCTAGGGGAAAGAAAAAGTTAGAAACCTATTTCATTACATAAACATATATTCCAGGAGGAGTAAAGATTTAAATATAGAGCACAAAAACTAAAATTATTATAATTTAATTAAAAATATTTATATGACCTGAGTGAGAAAGTTCTTAGCAAGATTGGAAATCTAACAACTATAAAAGAGGTATGTGACAAAATAAAAGTCCAAATAAATTATTATAGCAAATGACATAATAAACAAAAACAGAAGAGAAGCTGGGTGCTGTGGCGCATGTCTGTAATCCCAGCAGCCCAGGAGGCTGAGGTAGGAGGATCATCACGAGTTCAAAGCCAGCCTCAGCAAAAGTGAGGCGCTAAGCAACTCAGTGAGACCCTGTCTCTAAATAAAATACAAAATAGGGCTGAGGATGTGGCTCAGTAGTTGAGTGCCCCTGAATTAAGTCCCCAATACCCCTGTCCCCCCGTAAAAACAACAAAAAAAGACAAATGATAGTCTAGGAAATATCTGTAACGTCATATGTGAAATTCTCCCAAAAAACAAATAGCCCACTAGAAAAGAAAGCATAGGAACAAACTGGAGAATTCACAGAAGAGTAAATCTAAATGACCCATAAATACATGAAAAAAGACTTAGTTTCACTTTACATCTCCAAACTCAGAGTAGATGAAGCTATGAGCCCAAAATTTCTGAAGTTCAATAAGACATCTATTCTACAGGAATTGATTAAAAAACCACTAGTAGTTGTGGGTCTGTGTGTGATACAATGCTTGATGCTGGGTGGGGATAGAGGGTCATAAAGAACCTTTTCCCTCATGGATTTATGATTTACTGGGGAGACACTTACTGAAAAATAAAGATTACAGTAAAATCTGGTGAATGTTATGAACAAGCAGACTATCCCAAACAGGCCAACGCGGAGGGTGGATTAAGATAGGGGGATCTTTTAGGGTTTTTGTCAATGATACAAATTCCTGAGCCCTATCTAAATCTTAGGAATCAAAATCTTCATAAAAGTGCCCTTACATTTTTATTTTATTTTATTTATTTTTAGCTGTTGCTTTTCATCAAGAATTAGCAGGACACTAAGGGAGCAGTCACTGGAGAGTCTAATACACGGTACATACTGGACAGCCATGAACAGCAGCAGTTAGGACTACAGGCTCTATAGCCACACTACTGAGGTCACATCTCTGTTGTACCAACAAGAAAGGAGATGATGAAGCCTGGGTGGCTTTGAGGATTAACTAAAGATAATCTCTGCAATGTTAATATGGAGAGAGTAGCAGAATTATAAAACCAGACAGTAAATCATAAGGGGTTCACTGTATGGTACGCGGAGTTGTCCTATTCTCCAAGTGTAATCAATGTAATAAATAATTGCCAAAAGAAGGAAAAAGTGTTCTGTTCTTCCATAAAAGGCAAAATAGAGGAAGACATAACAGAAAATACAAACCACACTATTATCAAAAACAAATTCTTTCATGTAAGATGTGTTTCTGTTGATTCTAAAGACTAGATATGATTCAGAAAGAAAATGAGAGGAAAAAGAGAGAAAACCAAAGACCTGTTAGTACAAAAAAGTGTGTCATACAGCATCTCATTTCTGTAAATAATTAATTATGCATATTTGGGAAAGCTAGTAGTTCTCATGGGGCTAAATGTATTTCCCAGTAATATGTGGTTTTGTGAATTATATGGTAGTCATAGTGTTATCCTATGTTCCATAGTCCTCTCTGGCTTAAGGATTCTAAGGGGAATCGCAATATATAACTGACCCACTAGATGGCAATATATGGCTTTGTAAGTGGATATCTTTCATAGCCACTTAAAATGCTAAATAATCAAATGAGAACATATTTAAGTTCTCCAAAAAACAAACTGAATGGTAGACATTAACTCCTCACAGAGGTCATTATTGAGATTTATGAATTAAATAGAGAAGCTAGGGGTATACTCAGTGGCAGTATGTTTGCCTAGCATGTGCCAAGGCCCTGAGTTTAATCCCTAACACTGTAAGAAAAAGTTGCATGAATTAGAGAAAGAGTAGACTTTTTCTATAGTTCTCATTACAGGGACTTGGGGGAGAGGGAAACGTGTAGCTTTAGCCCAAATGCACAAAATTCAGTTATGTAAGATAAATAAATCCTATAGATTACACATACAACATAGTGGCTATAGTTGATAAAACTATTGTATACTTAAAATTTTGCTAAGAGAGTAGATTTATGTTAGGTGTTCTTATTGCAAAAGAAAAAAATAGTAAATAAAGAGGAAACTTTTGGAAGTGAAGCAAACTTTTGGAGATGATGGATATGGTTATGGCGTAGATTGTGGAGATGACTTCTGTGATCCTTATCTCCAATCTCATCAAGTTGTATCCATTAAATATATATGTCTTTTCACATGTCAATCATGTGCTAATATAGTGATTTTTTAAACAGGCTCATATAATGGCTAAAACATGAGACTAGATGCTCTCTAAGGCTCCTTGTAATCCTGAGTATTATATGTTAAAAATGAACATTATTAGCCAGAATTTCAGTATCAGTAAGAAAAATTGGCCCGATAAGAGTTAATTGATCAAGTTCACCTACTTGGAGAAATAATCCTCTCTACCCTACTTAATACCTCTATTCCCTTAGTTTCTCATATCTGAATCCTCTCTCTCAGCACTTAGCACAGGAATATCAGGTTTAAGAACCCTCGCCTCCTCAACACACACACACACACACACACCATTTGCAGATACTATCCTCTTTACGTCTGGATGCCAGAGGGGACTTACAATACACACAAGGACTCCTGTTTCACACATATATTATAATTTCTAACTTGGGTTCTGGCATGTCTCTTCTCCTTCCCTCCACGTCCAGTATCTATGGCAAAAAAGGTGCAAGCTTCCTCCTGCCACCATCTCACTAGTGCCCAGAAGTAGTAGGAAAGGGATGTCTGTGGACTTAGAAATTTCTGGTGACAGTATACCAGAAACCCTGAGGAACAACGGAGAAAATCTTCTGTATCCAACTCCTCACCCCTGAAAGTGGACAACAGCTGTCAATTAGGAAAGGCATTTTCATGCAAAGGACATTTCCCAATTTGTTATCTGTAGATTAAATTCTATCTGGGGAAAGGACAGGAAGTCCAACTCAACACACATTTTTTCTTTTTTTGTACTAGGGTTTGAACCCAAGAGTACTTAACCACTAAACCACATCTCAACTCTTTCTATTTTTTATTTTGAGACAAGATCTTCATAATTTTCTTAGGGCCTTTCCAAGTTGCTAAGGCTGGCCTCGAATTTGTGATCCTCCTGCCTAAGCCTCTTGAGGCACTGAGATTACAGGCATGAGTCACAACACTCAGCAATAAAACCTAACACACTCTTGCCACCACACATTTTGTACTAAAAAAGAAATCAAACAAAAGTTAATATCTAAAGTGAATATTGCCAAACCAACTGAAACACTCAAAGACTTATAAAGGATAAAAGTATCACAAATTTAAAAGATAAAGACAAAAGATTGGTATATTAAAGTCTTAACACTTCATGAAAATTCTGAATAGCACTGTAATTAGAAATAACATTAAAGAGAAGTACATAAAGTAGTCTCCATAATCCTAAAAAACTTTCAAGTCTACATCACTTATTACTGGTTTTAATCACTATTTTTTTTCAACCTTTCAATATATAGCATTTTGGTTGGATCACATGAAATTGTCAGTTTATCACCATTTTTGCCTATAAAATCATAATTTTTTACAGATCAACCTAGTAATTGTCACTATTTAAATACTGATTTTTATTACCTAGATATTAACATATCAAAATATGGTCAAATAAAAATATCCTACTTCAAAATATTTGTAAAACACACAAACCGTATACACATATGAAACATATAGTCTATAAACACACAGTACATAATTGGAGAGTGGTTGTAACAATCCCCTACATTCATTTGCAAAGTATAATCAGCATATTAAACCTACTGATAATAATTCTCTGTAATAATTCTCTACTCAATAATATTCCCCAGTAGGTGATTAGAAATAAATACCACGAATCATCAGAACCTACTGATGGCACTACAAAATTTGATTATGAAATCAAATTTGATGGTAACTCATTAACTATTATCACCATGTGTAACAATTTTGCCACCTTCAAAGGAAGAAATACTGACACTTGAAAGGGTTAATTCATGAACACAACCTTATTTTAAAATGGAGGACTCACATCATGTTCTTTCTGTGTTGGAATGAAAATGAAATTTGAGGAGGTAGATGGCAAAATCAGACTTAGCTGACATAAAGAAACGGTATGTGGTAACAAGGTCATTCCACACTAGTTTCCTAATCTTCTTTTCTCACACATAAAAAAATATGACCTACAAAGTTTTATGCTTTCTTTCTACATGACAACTGATCCGTTTTTTTATAAAATAATGACATCAGATTTGCTAAATGATATGATACGATATTCTACTCGTCTAGTCCATATTCCTCCATAAAATATACCTTTGTTATTTTTAACAAGAGAACACTATTTTCTTTCCTTATTCAGACAAATAAATTTCTTTTGAATTTTAGTTCATTATAATTTGGCTCTTTTAATGTAATTGTAGCATCATTTACTCCCCATTCCATCCTCCCAGCCATCCCTTCTCTTGGGCCTCTTTCACAACAAAGCTAGACAATTTTCTCAAACAGAAGTAAATACCTAGAGGGCAACCTAAAGAGCAAAAATATAGGAAACAAGACAACTCAAGGAAGAACTGATATCATAAAAACCTCCCTTTCTCCAGGATGCCTACAAAGAAATTACTCTTTTAGGCGATAACACTGCAGATCCATCAACAATGCTGCCTTCTTAAAGGCAAGGACAATAAGAAAACTGCTCAACTTTTAACTGATTAAAAAACAATTATATGGGTTTCACTTTGGCAGGCTTAATATCACAAACTGGGCCATAAGCAGTTTTTAAGACATAAAATCAATAGAATCTATAATGTATCCTTCACTGAGAGAATGAGAGCAAATTCACACTCTATTAAAGAAATCCCACTCCGTGAGTATGTGAAAAGCAAAGCAGACTCACTGTTCACAATGTCACCTTGAAGCTGCAGAATCTGAGGAACTGGCATGGTGAGGACAACAAGATCAAACTGCTCAGGGGAGCCTGTTTCCCTGAAGACTTCCCACTTGTCATTTCTCAGGTTGATCTGGGTCACACACTGTCTGAAGTAGACTTCTGCACCTGCTCCAAAATAGGAATCATGTTCACATTCTCAGAATTTTCCATATGAATGAGGGAGAAGCAAATAGTGGTAAATTGGATCCATTCTGATGAAAAAATATGCTCAAACTTATCTGCTATAGTCCCCAGTGTTCCCTTTCTTTATTTACTTTCTAATGTAGTGGCAATTTTTCCTCCTTGACATCCTTATAAGTGCCTGGATTTTAAAAGATACTATTACAGTTAATAATAGTAACAATATTACTAGTAAAACAACAATAGGACTAGTAGTAGTAAGCACAGCTACCTTTTATAATCTACCTATTTGTTACATATTAGCTACCTATTATTATTCCAAATTATTTCAGATGGTGGAAATAGATTAAGAAATATTATGTCATGATTTAGAAGTACATCCAGCTAACTCTAAAGCTCATCATCTTTGCAAACTAAGTATATATACATTTCAGTAAAGCGTTAGTAATTAGTCTCACTAGTAATAGCAAGAAGAACAATATTTTCTATCAATGGAATTAATATTCCCTCTTGAATGACCTGATGAAGGTCTCTGGAGGAGAAATGCAAGTCCTTGTCAATAGTTCAGTTTCCTTGGTTAAGAAGAATCAGAAAGAGGAGAAAACAGTGAGTACCCTCTCATCACATTTCCCTTCTTAGCATTTATCACAACAGTATTTTAACTACTGGCCTAATTATTTGTTTTATATAGTCTTCTCCTTTAAACTCTAAGTTCCATGAGCCACAAATGCTTGTTTCTATATATAGCATATATAGCACAGTTCTTGGCACAGACTAGGTATTTACTCAATATTTGCTTAAAAGAATGTATTAAGAACAATAAACTGAAAGAATGTGCTGTTAAGTCATCAAGTCTGTTTACTATACTAATACCTCAAATTCCAGCACTTGGAAAAACTTTGATTTAAAAACAAATTCAATTATATTTAGCCTCATATATAGACAAGAAAAAAATGAAAATGGAATGTGAAAAATAAAAAAAATGAATCATGTTCACATTTATCATAACCTGGGATTTTTTATGTTTCTGGTCATTAAAAATCCCAATTAAATCCAACCTTGTCCACAAAGCCTTCCTCTGTAGCCACTCTATACATTACTCAATGGGATCCTTCCTATCTCCGATGTCCTTCAACCATTACTGCCTTTACCACTCATTCTGACATTGATTTAAGATATCTGCGTGCTTTAGCTGTGTCTTGATCATCCTGAGTATTATCTGTCCAGTAATACCCTACACTCCTTCATGTCAGATCTCCAGATTTCAAATACCTTTATCTCTTCCATTGTTCCTTGAATAATGCTTCCCTATAGTAAACACTCAAATTTGTTTAAGTCACATGCCAATATTGGGAACATGGTGCTAACTAGGCCAAGGGGACCAGGCCCATTTTTCAGGCAGTGAGCATCATTCTGTGCAGATTAAAGCAAGGCTTATAAACTGTTCTCTAACTTGCCTAAGGATTTTTTCAAGGCAGCTACTTGGGGGAGGTGCAAATAATCAGTGCTTTCAACTCTCATTCCCCATCTGCGTTACTCAACCCAGAGTGATGCTTTATTTATTGAAGGTCTCACCCCACTTACCTCACTCAGCCATGACCTCAATTAAATCAACTGATTCTGTTTTATTTATGTTTTCACAAAATAGTCCTTTGAAAAGAGCATTATGTTGTCACTACTGGTGGCTAAACGTGAGTGTTTAAAGGAGATTAAAGTTCACTAGCCTAGAAAATTTTCCATGCCCCATCTGAGTGTCTTGGAAATGAATCTTAGTGGCCACAAGATGTTCTGCAAGGTGTATGCTAGTGGTTCTCTAAGACCAGCAGCACTAGCCATACCTAGGAACGAGAAATGCACACTCTCAGACCCTGGCCCAACAATTCCAAATCAGAAATCCAGGGATTAGGTCCAGCAATCTGTGTTTAACAATTCCCCCAGACAGGTTATCTACAATGCATGTTGAAGTGTGAGAACCACCAGGGTAGATAGATAGACCTAAATCTAACATTACATCTGTCAAAACCACTCCAAAAGTAGTATCTACCAAGAGGTAGGGGAATAGGTATAGCTGTTCTTATTAACCAGGAAGTTTTCCTTTTCAGCTGCTAGGCTTAAAGTTTCTAGGAAAGAGGCATTTCCTTATGAAAGTAATTCATACTTTTCATAAAAGACCATGTTAAAATTTATTGGCTCTGGAAACTTCCATTTTAAAATAGAGAATAATAGAGAATAACATAAATTCTCTCGGGACACGTCTGAGCTTAGTAACTCTGATCATGCATAAACCTCTTGCATAAAACTGGTGAATGGCTTCCCACTGTACTTACAGCATACAGTCTTTAACACTGCTTACAAAGTCTCTTATACCTGGCTTTGTCTTACTCCTATGCTTCATCTCTTACCACTTTCCCCCTCATTCCCTACTCTTCAGTTAAAATAACCAAACTTTCTAGCCAGGAGCAGTGGCATACACCTGTAATCCCAGCAACTTGGGAGGCTGAGGCAGGAGGATAGCAAATTTGCACCAGCCTTAGCAACTTAGTGAGGTCCTGTGTCAAAATAAAAAATAAAAAGGACTGAGGATGTGGCTTAGTGGTTGAGCACCCCTGGGTTCAATCCTAATACAAAGATAAATAAAATAAAGTGACCAAATTTTATACCAGGAATATATACTTCTTTTATTAAAAATTACTTTGTGAAATAATAGTAACATTTTATATAATGATAAAATCTATAAAGCTTACTGTCTCAAGAGGTTGTGTTATACAAACTGAAAATATAAATAGGCTTTTACTAAGAATTGGTTATATGAGAACTGATAGTCATGCAATATACATCAACCTAATATATATGCTATTTATATAAAATATCCATATTAATAATCTGTATTACTATGCTTACCATGTACAAGATACTGTTACATTCTGTGTGACCTACAAAGAATTGAGCACACCTGTAATACCTGCTAGTTGGCTAAGACAGGAGTATCACAAGTTGGAGGCCAGCCTGGGCAACTTAGCAAGACCCTGTCTCAAAATAAAAAGTAAAATGGCTAGGAATGTGGCTCAGTGGGAGCGGGCCCCAGGTTTAATCCCCAGTGCAAACAAAACAAAACAAAACAAAACAAAAACAAAGACTCTTCTCCCATGAGTTTCCAAAACAAAATTGGAAGATAAAACATATATTCCCCCCCAAACATCTAATGAAACAGGGATGTAGATACAAAGTATTTAAGAAACGTTCTTCTACCAGAAAATCAGCTCTATAAGGATAGGACTTTAGCTCTTCTATCACTGGTACCTAAACATGTCTGGCATTTTAAGCATTCAATGTTTACTGAATGAAAGGATGTACATATGTATACATGCATGCATGCATAATGCAGTTACTAAGTACTTCAGGATTTCAATAAATATACATATCTAATGGATCAAGTAAAAATCATGATGGAAATGAAATTTTTAAAAGTGACATGT
>CM053404.1:61342223-61366309 GCA_028644305.1 Xerus rutilus | reverse complement strand
CTGCCTAACACTTTTTCAAAATCACAACCAAGAAGGAATATCTAGAATGTGAATCTAAACATTATTAATGTGTTTCCTTATATACTTAAATTAGCAGCTCTCTCTCTTTTTTTTTTATATTATTTTATTTTTTTCCCAAAAGTTGCATTTTAATACATGTTAGCAAACATAACAGAAAAAAACAAATTTTCAGAAGCTGTACACACTATTCACTGAAAACATTTGTTGAGGCAAATAGAAAAAAATTGTTATAATCATAATTTTTCTAAGATGGTTGATAAAAATATATATATAAAAAAAAGCAGCTCTCTCTCTTTGGAGGAAAATCTTGGTAATATTGTTTAAAAATATGCTTGTTGTTTTCATTGAAAATCACAGATATTATATCAATTATAATATATACCTGGACCAAAAGGAATAAATCTAGTTTCCATAAAAGTAGCCTACTTTAAGTAACTTAGCTAGTGAGTGATGAAGCTTAAAGTTTTGTTAATTCCTGTACAATATCCTTCCAGGTATAGTGTCTGGCTTGTTGTATACTGTCCATGAAATCTGCAAGCCATACTTTGTGGAGGAAAATCTGGGTGGTGGCCCAGATTTTGATGATGCCCTGGATTCATGTTTTCCTAGAAAGAACTTAAATGTTATGGCTTCCTAGAATTTAGAAAACTCAAAACTCTTTTTTTTTTTATGGTAAAGAAAATAATAGACTCCAGACCCTGAGAGACTTAATGAAAATTATCCAAGCTTCCACATCTCCCTTATCCATTCTACTTTCCTCCAAAAGAAATGAAAATAACCCAAGTAGACATACTTTAAATAAATACTAGTCTGGTAAGAATAATATTACCTAATTAATTCAGACATCAGTTAACTTGAAATATATGATGAAGTTATTAGACTAGTGTTGAACAATATTATAATAGAGATTTCAAGCCAGGACTTTGTACTACAACAAGTGTAATTGAAAAGCATAGACATTGGAACTTAACACACCGACTACCCATTATACATTGTGTATCTTTAGGCAAGTTACTAAGTTCTTTAGAGCCTCAATTTTCTCATCTGAAAGTGGTGATATTTTCTAATCCACATGATTATTTATTGCAATTTTATAAATGATATTATTTGCTACATTTTAAGTATATTTTGTATTATATTTGAGTGTTCATATCTCCCTTTAATTTGTAGATCTCCAATGTGGTGCCTTTTCACAGTGATATATTTCATCCTTATTCTTGGAAGTACTCATGGTATCTTTCGAAATCGAAAAGCTATGAACCCTGAAGCAAATATGAATATTGTAAGTTGTTTGGAAATAAATCTAAACTTCTAAATTAGCAGAGAATGTTGCTCTTCAAAGTTTGGAGTTTTTAAGTTAATATATTTATAATCAAATGTATATCTCTGAACTTATGTATTTTGATATGGGTCAACTAATATTTTAAATCTACTTTGCTGTAGTTTATGGTTTTACCTTTAGCCTTAGTCTTTATATATGAAAATATATAAAATATACTGATACTTTCATGAAAGATATATAAATTATCTCTTCTATACATTCTTATGTGTCTTTCAGACATACATAGAAATTTAAAATAATGATTAGACATATGCCTAGACATGAAAACATTTATGGATACACATGTACTTTTAAATTGTATATGAGCACATAGGTAAAGGTATGAATGACCAGAAGTTAGAAAAGAAAAAATAGTGGGCTATTTCTTTCTGGTTCTCTCTTTGAGGAAAGGGATTTAAAAAATTTTTTGTTTTACTTATTCTTGAATCTCTAGTGCTTAAGACTGATGCTTAACAGACATTCTATAAATATATTACCTAAATGAATTAGTGAATTAATGAGAAAAGCACGTAGACCTGAGGTTGAGATAGAATACCAGAATTGCTTATTACATAATGGATTAGATATGGCAAACTATTTAAACAATCAGTTAACAATTTGATGCTAAAAAGTTTGCTTTTTCTTTATTCAGAGTCAAATAATTTCCTACTGGGGCTACCCCAATGAAGAATATAATATTATAACTGAAGACGGTTATATCCTTGGCCTGTATAGAATTCCTTATGGAAAGACAAACAATAATAATGTTTCAGGTAATATTCAGTTGAAGATAGATTGGTGACTGAGGCCTGAAGTTCTGAACTTTCTATTTCTTCTCAGTGAACTTAGGATAAGAGAAGAATGTTAAAGATTAAGTAAACAGTTAACTGGACATATATCTTCCCATAGGCCTCAAGAAGTATTTCCACTGGCTTCCTGTTCACATAGTTTAAGTATAGGAGAACACAAGTTGTTTCTTCCAGGTTTTCTTTGTGCACCCCTTTAACTCATTTCCCTATCAATTAATCATACTCGTTTTGCGTGTTAATTCTCTAGAATTTCTTTATTTGATGAAGAGGTTAGAAATGTTCTGAAACACAATTGTGTATTAGTCTGAAGACTTGAAGAAAGACTGGTAAATATTTCCTTCTGTTTCCGTGATTCTGGTTAGTATCAGTCTCCTGGCTCTTTATTCTAACAGCAGAGTGCGGTGTAACATGCACTAGACCTGGAGACCTGGAGTGTAATCCTAGATCATCTATTTACTAGTAGAATATGTAATGGATTACTTTCCCTTCTTAATCTAATTGCCTATATAAAAGCCAAGTTTTTTCCCTTTTCTCCTCAGATTTTCTCCCTGAAAAGAAACTTTCCCATAGGATACTCACAAGCTCTTATTTTGAACATAAAAGTACACTTCAGAGAACAAATTGATATGTAATTGAATTACATATTCAATGTAATTTTGAAAATTTAAAAAGGTCACATTTAATAAGCAGATTTTTTTGCATTGGGGTACCAGGGATTTTTTTGGGAACTCGGACATTCAACCACTGAGCCACATCCCCAGGCCTATTTTGTATTTTTTATTTAGAGACAGGGTCTCACTGAGTTGCTTAGTGCCTCGCCATTGCTGAGACTGGCTTTGAACTCATGATCCTCCTGCATCAGCCTCCCGAGCAGCTGAGATTACAGGCGTGTGTCACTGTGCCTAGCTAGCAGAAATTTTTAGTAGATTTAACACAATAATAGTAAATATCCCTCAGAGTATGACTTCATTTTATACCTACTGTAATAAAATATTTAAAGACAATTTTTAAATTAAGAAATTACCTTAGAAGTAGAGCCCAAGGACAGAAATGAAGCCCAAGAAGCTTTATTGGATATTCACTGATGGAATACTGTCAAGGGACATTAGGATAGCGTGGTGAAAGGAGCTAAGGAAGGATATGAGAAGTTCATGGATTCTATGAATAGCAATACAGAGGTGTTCCCACAGTGAGGTTAAGCAGCTAGCTTTTTGTACTTCTCTGTCAGTTAATCACTGCCTGCCAAAGACTACCAGTAGAAGGAGGTGGAATCTCTTGGGTGAGACAAATCCTATTTGACTGAGGGGAATTTCTACACAGAAAGGAGCAATGAATCACCCTTAGAAAAAAACACTAAGATCATAACTAGTCTCATAAATTACCTACTCCATTATCCATTCTAGATTCTTTACCTTCTCACCTAGCTTGTTTGATGAGGTAAATCAAGCCCTCTTCCCTGAGCACTGTCCCTATTTATATCTGATCATAGCTGTAGTTCTATGTACAGAACAGAGCATGGGAGTAGAAAAAGATGCCTCAATTTACTGGTCACTTCTGTGGGTCCAGTGAGTTTTGGGAACTGTGGTTTTCAAGTTTCTGAAGTTCTTCCCAGGTACCTTCCCTCATCTCAAGTTTCAGGGTACCACTTCTGCCCTATCACAGCCCTAAATATAGCGTGACCTCTACCCACCATAACTGGGTGAGATGAGAATTTAATCTTCCTGAAGGTTATGCTATTCTTACAATTAGGTCCTGTTCAAGGTTTTCAACTCTGTTTTCATTTTGACTAGAGGACATAAGGGTTGTTAGATGATGCCACAGAGGCCATATGATTTTCACACTTTGAATTGGTGATCGTTTGCCCTGTAACTTTCTTCAAAACATCACTGGCACTTAGCAACAGCCACCCAAACCCATAGACCTTATAATTATACTTCCCCTATTCTTCTCAGTTGTCAGAAATTCTGTAAAAGCCAATCATCCCTTTTTGTGGATCTTACTCCAATTCACTGTAAGTGCATAT
Organism: Xerus rutilus; assembly: GCA_028644305.1. Lineage (NCBI taxonomy): Eukaryota > Metazoa > Chordata > Mammalia > Rodentia > Sciuridae > Xerus > Xerus rutilus. The sequence goes on along the minus strand of CM053404.1, from coordinate 61,362,135 downwards.
TCTAGCCACTGGAATACTACAACATGCAAGGTTCTTTCAATACTCCACCTACAACCAGTGATGTGATCCATAATGCCAGCCAGTCAAAAAGTAATCCAACTCCATAATCTCATCCTTAAGTGTCTGCTTCTTAATCACTGTCGATGGTAACTCTTAGGTAATGGTCCCTAGAGCCCATCACTGGGATTTGATGCACATGATTTTGGGGGTAAGTTACAAAAAAATAAAAAATATGATGGGGGAAGCAGAAGACGGAGAGCAAAGAAAGGGTAAAGGATGTGGTTGCAGCTGAAGTCTAGCTTCAGCCTGAATCCTTGGTATAGAACATGGAGTGCATCAGAGGTGATCCAACCCTGAAGCAGGAGAGTCACTCTTTTTGTACCTCTGCATCACTTAGTCAAATGTGGGGTATCTCCTTCCTCCCAAGTATGGAGACTCCCTTATAGCAAAAATTACATTATTTGAAATGTGTCTTTTTTTTTTTTTTTTTAAAAACTTGTTAGCACAAATTAGGGCTCTGGGAACTCAGGTGATTAAAACAGTAGCTTTAATGATAATGATACCAATTTTGATTATTCCTGTGAAAAACGTGATCATAAGATTGGTTTATGAAAAATAAAGTAGGAAAATCATGTAAAATATCTTGAGTATGTTTTACAAAAATGTATAAATGCCCAAATTACTATTAGTTATTTGATTATTCTCTCTTCCTAAAATTTAAATATTTAAGCGGGACATTACCTAATTGTTTACTTGGTTGAAACTGTTATTTGAAAAAAATCTATTAGTGAACTATATTAAGCAGTTCTGACTATTTAGTAGGATTAAAGGAGGAACTTATCCCATTCATGCAAAAAAATCCTGAAAACCTTCATATATTTCAGGTAAGAGATTTTCTTGTAGAAACTACACAGTTTAAAAAGAAAATTTTTGCTTTTTTCTCATTAGCTCAGAGACTGGTTGTATATTTGCAACATGGTTTGCTTACCTCTGCTAGCAGCTGGATTTCAAATCTTCCCAACAACAGCCTGGGTTTCATTCTGGCAGATGCTGGCTATGATGTGTGGATGGGGAACAGCAGAGGAAGTACCTGGTCTAGGAAACACCTATACCTAAAAACAAATTCCAGAGAGTTCTGGGCTTTCAGGTACAAATAAAATAAAGTAATCTTTCATTTTTTAAAATGTATGCTGAACATTTATTTCCTTTTCAATGAAATACAATAAAATATAGATATGATTCTTTTCTCAATACAGAACTTTCCTTAGATCATAAAAATTTATGTAAATTTTGGTTTGAAAATTAGAGTGCCTGTTTTATTTTGAGCTTTTTTTCTCATTTTTCAGCAGTAACCTTTATTTCTTATTTACTACCTTATTAACCAACCCCATTCTTACTTTAGCTACTCTTCCACTTAATAGCTCATGTGTTTAGTGTATTCCACTGTACTTAAAATATACAAGCATCCTCTTCATAATACTGCCTCTGGTTATATCTCCTTGACTTTAGGTTCCCCACCAAAGTCTCTATTCAGTAGGTACATTATAACACAGAACTTCTTGATGATACCCAAAGAGATTTGAAAATTACCTTTATTCATTTACCCATTCATTATCTCCAAATGTTGATATGAAAGAAGAAAGTGCTATTTTTCTTTTTCTTTTGTAGTTTTGATGAGATGGCTAAATATGACCTTCCAGCTTCCATTGATTTCATTGTGAAGCAAACTGGACAACAGGAAATATTTTATGTAGGCCATTCGCAGGGCACTACTATTGGTATGCCAAGAAATCTTATTGCTATTTTCATATTAATGACTTGAAATAATAATAACATATGAGCTAATGTTGAGTATCCTCTATATAAGAAGTCAAGGAGTTTTAAAATGCATTAAAAGTAAATATTAAAACATTTTTACATGAGTCTCTCACCTAAAGTGTAAGATTCATCTCTGTGAAAATTTTACTTACTTCACTTACATCACAGAGTTAAACAAATGTTCCATATCACTGATTTTATTCAATATAGTTGTTCCAGAGTTTTAAACTATAGTGTTGCAATCTGCTTTATTACAAAATTATCATCCTTTATGATTATGTCAAAAATCCTAGTTATTAGCAATATGTTGTGACTAATATAATGTCACTTGCTGGGTGACCAAAAAATGGTAAAGTGAATTAAAAAATGAATTGTTCGGAGGCCATTTTTGAATCCACTGTTACTTTCTATGCTGTCATTTTTACATGCTACTAGTAGTTGCTTAAGAATACCTTGCTAATTTGTGTCATATTTCCTTTTAGCTTTCATAACGTTCTCTACAATACCAAAGATAGCTGAAAGAATTAAAATATTTTTTGCCTTAGCACCAGTTTTTTCTATTAAACACACAAAATGCCCTCTAATTAAAATGGCACACAAATTAAAGTCATTAGTCAAGGTATGTTCTGCTTTTTTTTTTTTTGTAACTCAAAGTGATGATGATTCTGTGCTTTCAAAATATTCTTGAAAAAAATAGTTTACATAGCCACAAGTATAAATTGGGTTTTTATTTCATTTACACTGGATTATTGCCTTTGCTTCTATAAAGGAATAGAGTATTACTTGTTATACCTTTAGATATTTCATTGTGAGAGGAAACCCAGTAGTGAAACAATCTTTAAACTCTGATTCCAAATGTTTCCTTGAATTAAAAATTGTTAAAGTACCGTAAGATAATTTATTTGGTTGTGTATATAGTAACTCACCATACAGTTTCTTAATTAATTATTGTAGTCTTCCAAATGTGAACAAAGTAAATTTATTTTACAGGCTTTATCTGGCCATGAAGACTTCTTACCTAAAACCTCATTTAACGAATTTGTTGGTTCAAAGTTGTGTACGTTACCAATTTTTAGTAAGATTTGTTTCAGGACCTGGTATATGATTTTTGGATATGACACAAACAACATAAACATGGTGAGAACAAATTGTATTTAAAGTATATCTTTGCCAGTTTTGGAAAGCAGCTCTTTGCCCTTATGTTGTGCCTTTGTGTGTCCTTTTGTGATTCATCTTTGCATACTAGTACTTAAGTGTCTTAGCCTATCTGATTTAATGACTATACAGATATTATGTAATTAATTTGCATTAGCATGATGGGATTATTTTGCTTTCATATTTGTCTGGCTCTCAGTGAAGACTAGAGAGCAGCTGCTATGCAGGGTAACTTTAGTAGCTTTTGCTGTTGGGTATTAGTTTCCTGAGACTTAATATTTAGGTCCTCTTCTATTTACCTGTTTTCTATAACTCCTCCTCTTGTATTCTGGTTCCTAACAGTCCTCTTCTTCCTTGTTTATCCTTTCATAAGTGAAGTGAGTGCCTGCTAGTTATCTTTCAGCTTCTAGCATTCATCAATACTCCTGGAGTGGCAAACTGCTACGGCTACATTATCAAAAGACTTCAGACTGATTGTATATGTTCTCTTGAAGATGTAGGCATTCATTTCCAGACATTTTCATCATATTAAACTAAAAATCCAGATTTGGTAGAAGCAACTGTGGCATTTGAATGGTGGTTGATTCTTTTATCAAGGACTTTTAAAGACTTTAAAAAATATATTTTTTTAGTTGTTGATGGACCTTTATTTTTATTCATTTTATATGTGGTGCTGAGAATTGAACCCAGTGCCTCACACATGTGAGGCAAGCACTGTACCACTGAGCCACAACCCCAGCCCTTAAGGATTTCTTAATGAGAACTAATTCACACACAAAAAAAGAGGTATTCTCTTAATTCTCAAATAAACGTTCGTGGCACAAGGTCATATCAATTTGATTCAACCTCAAGAAAGTCTTATCCTAGTCTTAGAAAGCTGTATATAGTTACAAATATATGAAATAAATGTTTTACAATATAAAAGATGAAGTCAGTAGGGAGGCTAGACAGGAGAATCATGAGTTCAAAGCCAGTGTCAGCAACAGCAAGGCACTAAGCAACTCAGTGAGACCCTGTCTCTACATAAAACACAAAATAGGGCTGAGGATGTGGCTCAGTGGTTGAGTGCCCCCGAGTTCATTCTCCAATACCCAAAAAAAAAAAAGTTCTGGTCAGGCCATTTTAAATTGTTCTGTCAGGAAAAAGCATTTGACAAAATACAACACCCTTCATGTTAAAACTAGGGATAGTAGGAACATACCTCAACATTGTAAAAGCTACTATGCTAAACCTAAGGCCAACATCATTGTAAGTAGAGAAAAACTGACAGCATTTTCTCTAAAATCTGAAATAAGAAAAGGATGACCTCTAATATCACTTCTATTCAACATAGTCCTAGAAACTCTTGCCAGCACAATTAGACAGATGAAAGAAATTAAAGGGAGATGAATAGGAAAAGAAGAATTCAAACTATCACTATTTGCCGATGACATGATTCTATATTTAGAAGATCCAAAAAATTCCACCAGAAAACTTCTAGAACTAATGAATTCAGCAAAGTAACAGGATATAAAATCAACACCCATAAATCAAATGTGGTCCTATACATCAGTGCAGTGATGAATTCACTGAAAGAGAAATTAGGAAAACTACCCCCATCCACAAAAGCCTTAAAAAAATAAAATACTTGGGAATCAATCTAACAAAAAGAGATGAAAGGCTTCTACAGTGTAAACTACAGAACACTAAAGAAAGAAATTGAAGAAGACTTTAGAAGATGGAAAGATCTCCCATGATCTTGAATAGACAGAATTAATATTTTCAAAATGGCCATACTACCAAAAGCATTATACAGATTTAATGCAATTCCTATCAAAATTCCAATCATACTCTTCCTAGAACTAGAAAAAGCAATCATAAAATGTATTTGGATGAATAAGACACCCAGAATAACCAAAGCAATCCTTAGCAAGAAGAGAGAAGCAGGACACATTACAATACCAGAGCTTAAACTATACTACAGAGTCATAATAACAAAAAGATTAGCACCAAAACAGACATATAGACCAAAAGTACAGAATAGAAGACAGAGAGACAAAACCACATAAATATAGTTGTCTCATACTAGACAGAGGCACCAAAAACATGCATCAGAGAAAAGATAGCTTCTTCAACAAATGGTGCTGGGAAAATTGGAAATCGATATGTAGTAGAATGAATTTGAACTTATGTCTCTCACTCTATACCAAACTCAAAATGGATTGAGGACCTAGGCATTAGACCAGAGACTGCATCTACTAGAAGAAAATGTAGGCCCAACTCTCCATCATGTCAGCTTAGGAACCAACTTCTTCAATAAGACTCCTAAAGTGCAAGAAGTAAAATCAAGAATCAATAAATGGGGTAGATTTAAACCAAAAAACTTCTTCTCAGCAAAGGAAATATCAGTAACATGAAGAGAGAGCCTACAGAATGGGAGAAAATCTTTACCACATGCACCTCAGAGCATCAATCTCCATGATATATAAAGAACTCAAAAACCTTAACACCAAAAAATCCCCAAATAATCCAATCTGTAAGTGGGCCAAGGATACTTCATTCTTCTTTAAGGATAGGTACTATTCCATTGTGTATAAGGACCACATTTTCTTTATCCACTTATCTATTGAAGGGCATCTAGGTTGGTTCCATAGTTTGGATATTGTGAATTGAGCTGCTATAAACATTGAAGTGGCTGAGTCATTGAGTATGCTGATTTTAAGTCCTTTGAGTATAAACTGAGGAGTGGATAGCTGGGTCAAATGAGCATATACTTCACAAAAGAAGAAATACAATTGATCAACAAATATATAAAAAATGTTTAACATTTCAAGTAATTAGAGAAATTCAAATTAAAACTACTCTAAGATTTCATTTCACTCCAGTTGGAATGGCAATTTTCAAGAATACAAGCAATAATAAATGTTGGAGAGGGTGTGAGGAAAAAAGTACACTTACACATTGCTAGTGGGACTGCAAATTGGTGCAACCACTCTGGAAAGCAGTGTACAGATTCATCAGAAAATATGTAATGGAAACACCATTTGACCCAACTATCCCACTAATATGTCATGTATAACTAATTAGAACAAAGAAAGAAAATTATAATAAAATTTTTCTGTCAAAACTTTTCTCTTGCTAGTTCCAAGCACCCTGACTACAATGGAGACAAAAATAAATAATTTGTTTAAAAATTTTTTTTCATTTTTTTCAGATATGATTGACAAATACAATTATTTATATATATACATATATATGTATATATATATATATAGTTTGTGTAACCTCCCAGAGTTATGTTTGTGTTTGTGAAAGAATGATTAAGATATATTCTCTTAGCAAATTTCAAGAGTGTAAGTCTTATTAACTATAGCCATCATGTGGTACATTTGATCCTCAGAAGTCATTCAACATGTAACTTAAGCTTTGTACCCTTTGACACCTATCTCTCCATTTTTTTCCACCCTGTAGCTCATGGCAAATACCATTCTATTTGCTGATCCTATGAGTTCAATTTTATTTTTAGAGATATCCATGTATAAATAACATCATATAGTATTTGTCTTTTTCTGTTTGATCCTTTTCTTGTAGCACAGTGCCCTCCTAGGTCTTCTATGCTGTTACAAATGGCAAAATTTCCTTGTTTTATGTAGTGGAGTAGTATTAATAATATTCCCTGTTACACACACACACACACACACACACACACACACACACCATTTTCTTATCCATTTAGGCATTCTTGGACATTTAGGTTGATCCTATGTCTTGGCTCTTATGGATAGTGCTGTGATAAATGGGAGTGCAGAAAATTTTATTTTCCTTTTCTATACATCCAGTAGTAGAAATGCTGAATCATATGATAGCTCTATCTTTAATATTTTGAGGCTTCATATTATTTTCCATCATGGCCGTTCTAATGTACATTCCTGTCAGTGTTGTGCAGAGTTTCTTTTTATCCACATCCTCACCGAACACTTGTCATCTGCCATCATTTTTATAATGGTCATTCTAATAGGTATGAGGTAGTATTTAATCACTGCAGTTTTAATTTGTATTTCCCTGGTGATTAGTGATATTGTACTTTTGTTCATGTACTTGTTGGTCTTTTGTACATCTTATGAAATATCTGTTCAAGTCCTTTGTCCATTTTTAAATTAGATTATTTGTTTGCTTGCTATTGAGTTCAGTTTATTATCTTAATAATTTTTTCTGACCTCAATCATTTTCTCTTTGTTTTGTGTCAAATTTCTATATATCCACAGAGATTTGCCTTTTAATTGTAATTTAATTTGTAGTTTTAATTTTTTAAAAATAATCTGCTGGGTCAATATTTAGGTTTTTCCCTCCTTGGGGTTATTTAAAACCCTATTTTTTATGTCTTCTCCCAGTATAGTATTCATAGTATTTTCAATCTATTGCATTTGTTCAACTCAATGCATTTTAACCAATTGGGTTAGTTAGGTTATAATGAAACTCTAATAGGTTAGACTCTAGCACAATCGTTTCTCTTGAGAGTCAGCCTTATTACAAAGAACAGATTGTTTTGGTTATGACATCTACAAATGCCTGCTTTCTCCTCCATCTTCTGAAAGCATGAGGGAACTTTTTTATGACTCTCATTCTCAGAATCTGGGGAGAAAGCTCCTGGGGATAAAATTCACAAATGTACCATCGCAATGCTGGGCCCTTCTGAAGTTACTCTCAGACTTTTTCACGCTGAGGCTCCAGCAATTTATTAATTAATAGTTCACATTTTCTTACCCCTACACTTGTTATCACTGAGGTTTCTTCTTTTTAGTCTCTGCTTCATTGAGTTATGATTCTCTGGATTTACTTGTCTTTTTTCAGTTTTGAGTGAGGAGAACGGTTTGATCTGTGATCTCAGTAGACATATTGATTTTCAGGCTACATTATTTACTTACTAGAATGGAGTAGTGGCTTCCAAGCTCCTTCCATGTTGAGCCACAGACAAAAATACCTCTTTGTTCTCCACCTTGAAGGATATTTTGCTTGTTGTAGTGTTTTTGGTTAGGCATATTGTTATTTTTTGTGTGTGTGTCACCATTTTAAGACACTATTCTGCCTTCTGGTTTCCACAGTTTCAGTGAGAAGTTAGTCATGTATTTCATTGTTACTACTCTGAGTGAAGGTAATGTACCTTTTTTTTTTGTAACTACTTTATTATTTTTTCTTCACCTGTGTTTTTTTAGCTGTTTGATATGCTTAGGAATAGATTATTCTTTTGTTTGGGGTAATTTGGAAAAATCTCAGATAATATTTATTTAATTCTTCCTCTTGTGTAATTTCAAGTCAACAAATGCATAAAGATTGGACCATCTGATAGTGTCCAACATCTTTTTTGGCTCTATTTTTTTCTATGCCAAAGTGTGAACATTTTTTTATGGGCTTGTATTTGAGTTCACAAATACTATAATTTTCTGTGTTTTATCTGCTTTTGAATATATTTTTAATTTGAAAGATTATATTTTTCATTTCTAGAGGGTCTATTTAACTATAAAAATACAGTAGTTCTTCTTATTGTAGTTTTGCTGTCTATGGTTTCAGGTATCTGTGGCTCAAAAATATTGTTATAGTGCCAATGAGGAATTAGGATATTTTGAGAGACAGAAAGTGAGAGACCATATAATTTTTATTAGAATATATTGTTATAATTATTTTATTTTACTATTAGTTATTATTGTTAATTTCTTACTGTGCCTAATTTATAAATTAAATTATATGTGTATGTGTATGTGTGTGTGTGTGTATGTGTGTGTGTGTGCATACACATACACAGAAAGAGAGAGAGGACATAGTACATATAGGGTTTGGTATTATATGTGCTTTCAGACATCCACTGGGGGTTCATGGAACATTTCCCTCATACATAAGGGGTGGACTACTATAAATTTAAATTACCTGTTGAAATGCTATTTTCAGATCATTTTAAACTTATTTTCTTATGCCTTAATTAACATAATAATCATGGTTAAAGTCTTTATTAACTTTGTGCATAACCACTTCATTACCTGCTTTCATTACCTGTTTTATGCCTTTACTGTTGGTTATGTTTTTCTTTTTTATTCCACAACCAGTAAAATTTTATTGTATGCAGGACATTGTGAATGATATGCTGCATCCCCTTGGTTCAGTTACTTCTTAGTCTATGTTATGCACTATAACAGAATACCTGAGACCAGAGTAGTTAATAATGAAAAAAAATTTGTTGTCTCACAGTTCTGTAGGATAGGAAGTCCACAATCAAGGCTCTGGCATCTGACAAGGGCCTTTTTGCTCAAGGGCAGAAGGGCAAAGAGGCAAAAGTGGCCAAACTCTCCTTCTTATAATGGCATTAATCTCACCCATGAGAGTAGAACCTTCATGGCCCCATCACTTTCAAAAGTCCCATTTTCCAACACCACCACAATGACCACCAAATTTAGACATGAGTTTGGGAGGGGACAGACATTAAAACTATAGCAGTTATCTCCACACAAGAGTTTTGGCTTATTTAGCTAGTTGTCCAGGCTCATTTTCAGACTCTTAGAGTGGATATAACTCCCTTCAATTTTTTTAATTCAAGAGAATATTTACTTCATGAACCTGCTGCCTAAAATTTAACTCAGGAGGTATGATGAATCTAATAACTCAGAAATCCAATCATAGTTTCCACAATTCCTGTTTAAATTGCCTAACAATAAGTATATTTGTGTACTTAATTGAAATATGATTTGATTTATTATTAATATTATTTATTAAAATTTGACTTTACATTTCCTTTAAATAATTTATTAATTAGAGATTAAAATTATACTTTTTCTCATTGAACTAAGTATAAAAATGCTTTTTTCATCTCCCACCCCTAGAGCCGTTTGGATGTATATTTTTCACAGAATCCAGCAGGAACATCCGTTCAAAATATGCTCCACTGGAGTCAGGTATAACTGTTAAAGTGTATTTCAGTATGATTTAACTTACACTACTCATGGTTTACTTCATCATTATAGGGATCATGCCATTGCTATAGAATGACAAATTTAGAGTGATAAAATGAATTTATTACATATTTGTATAAATCTTTATAGTTTATATAATGTGTTAATGTCATAATCTATTAGACCCTCTAAACTTAAGCAATGCTAGAGCAATATAACTATTTCTTACAAATCACAAAATGTTAGTCAGAACAGAATAGGGACACACCCCTCACTTGACTTGTCCAAGATTCAAAGCTAAGACTGGAACCCAGTTCTCCTGATGCATAGCCTGAAATGATTTCTTGAGACTGTACTTTATCCTCTATTAAGCTGTAAGCCTCTTGAGGACCATGGGAAAGTTTTGTTCACTTCTGTATCTCCAAGACTAACATTTCTTGGCATACAATAGATATTAAACTAATATTTGTTTAATGACTGATTCTGAAAAAGAGAAAAATCTGGTTTGAATGTGATGATTTTTTAATATTTTTTAATTTAATTCATTTATTTAAAAAATTTGTTTATTCTCCTTAGGTATACATGACAACAGAATGCATTTGATTCATTGTACACAAATGGAACACAACTTTTCATTTCTCTGGTTGTACATGATGTAGAGTTGTACCATATGTGCAGTCATACATGAACCAAGGGCAATGAAGTCCATCTCATTCTACCATCTTTCCTGCCCCCATGTCCCCTCCCTACCTCCTCCTCCCCTTTGACCAAAGTTCCTCCATTCTTCTCATGCCCCTCCCCCATTATGGATCAGCATCCATTAATCAGAGAAAAATTCGGCCTTTGTTTTTTGGGATTGGCTTACTTTGTTTAGCATGATATCTTCCAACTCCATCCATTTACCTGCAAATGCCATAATTTTATTCTCTTTTAATGCTTAGTAATATTCCACTATGTATATATACCACAATTTCTTTATCCATTCATATATTGAAGGGCATCTAGGTTAGTTCCACAGTTTAGCTATTGTGAATTGAGCTGCTATAAACATTGAAGTGGCTGAGTCACTGTAGTATGATGATTTTAAGTCATTTGGGTATAAACTGAGGAGTGGGATGGTTGAGTCAAATGGTGGTTCCATTCCAAGTTTTCTAAGCAATCTCCATACTGCTTTCCAGATTGGTTGCACTGGTTTGCAGCCCCACCAGCAATGTATGATTGTGTATTTTTCCCCACATCCTCACCAACACTTATTGTTGTTTCTATTCTTGATAACTGCCATTCTGAGTGGTGTGAGATGAAATCTTAGAGTAGTTTTGATTTGCATTTCTCTAATTACTAGAGATGTTGAACATTTTTTCATATATTTGTTGATCAACTGTATTATCCTCTTCTGAGAAGTGTCTGTTCAGTTCCTTGGCCCATTTACTGATTGGGTTATTTGTTTTTGTTTTTTTGTTGTTGTTTTGTTTTGTTTTTTGGTGTTAAGTTTTTTGAGTTCTTTATATATCCTGGGAGTTAGTGCTCTATCTGATGAGTCTGTGGTAAAGATTTTCTCTCACTCTGTAGGCTCTCTTTTCACATTATTGATTGTTTCTTTTGATGAGCAGAAGCTTTTTAGTTTGAATTCATCCCATTTATTGATTCTTGTTTTTATTTCTTGTGCTTTAGAAGTCTTGTTAAGGAAATTAGGACCTAATCTGACATAATGAAGATTTGGACCTAGTTTTTGTTCTGTTAGGCACGGGGTCTCTGGTCTAATTCCTAGGTCTTTGATCCACTTTGAGTTGAGTTTTGTGCAGGGTGAGAGAGAGGGGTTGAGTTTCATTTTGTTGCATATGGATTTCCAGTTTTCCCAGCACCACTTGTTGAAGAGGTTATCTTTTTTCCAATGTATATTTTTGGTACCTTTGTCTAGTATGAGATAACTATATTTATGTGGGTTTGTCTCTGTGTCTTCTATTCTGTATCATTGGTCTACATGTGTATTTTGGTGCCAGTACCATGTCATTTTTGTTACTATAGCTTTGTAGTATAGTTTAAGGTCTGGTATTGTGATGCCTCCTGCTTCACTCTTCTTGCTAAGAATTGCTTTGGCTATTTTGGGTCTTTTATTTTTCCAAATGAATTTCATGATTGCTTTTTCTATTTTTATGAGGAATACGTTGGGATTTTAATCGAAATTGCATTAAATCTGTATAACACTTTTGGTATTATGGCAATTTTGACAATATTAACTTCTCTATCCAAGAACATGGGAGATCTTTCCATCTTCTAAGGTCTATTCAATTTCTTTCTTTAGTCTTGTAGTTTTCATTGTATATGTCTTTCACCTCTTTTGTTAAATTGATTCCCAAGTATTTTATTTTAGTTTGAAGCTATTGTGAATGGGGTAGTTTTCCTAATTTCTCTTTCAGAGGATTCATTGCTGGTATATAGAAATGCATTTGATTTATGGGTGTTGATTTTATATCCTGCTACTTTGCTGAATTTATTTATTAATTATAGAAGTTTTCTGGTGAAACTTTTTGGATCTTAAAATATAGAATCATGTCGTTGGCAAATAATGATAGTTTGAATTCTTCTTTTCTTATTTGTATCACTTTATTATAAGAATTGAATAGAGTAATGATTAAAAAAGTTCTTTAAAGTTAAATAAACATTATATAAACTTAAAGTATCATTAAGATATTAGATAAAACTTTTCCAATTATAAAATATTTACATTTATGAAGTAATTGATTTGATGGTAATATTTTTAAAAAATATTTATTTTTTAGTTGTAGGTGAACAGAATATCTTTATTTTATTTTTATGTGGTGCTGAGGATCAAGCCCTGTGCCTCACGCCTGCTAGGCAAGCATGCTACCACTGCACCATAACCCCAGCCCTATAAGCAATCTTTGTATTTATTCATCCATTATAACTAGGTTTTGAGTGCCTACAATATAGTTCCCATATTGTTCTATATTCATGGGAAACACGAGTGAGCAAAACAAAGACTCTTGTGTTTCTTAAGCTTACATTTTAGTACTAGATACACAATGAATAAAGAATAAGGTAGCAGAGCTGGGCACAGTGGCGCATGCTTGTTGTCCCAGCAGTTTGGTAGGCTGAGGCAGGAAGCTCCTGAGTTCAAAGCCAGCCTCAGTAAAAGCAAGGTGCTAAGCAACTCAGTGATACCCTGTCTATAAATAAAATATGAAATAGGGCTGAGGATTTGGCTCAGTGGTCGAGTGCCCTTGAGTTCAATCCCCTGTACCCAAAACAAAAGAAGGTAAAAGATAAGTAAATTATCCTAATATGTTAGGAGGAGATAGACATTATAGGAAAATGGGAAAAGGGGAGGAATAGAAGAAAGGGATTAGGCATACTGGTAAGGGAATTATACATTTGAACAGAGAAATTAGGCTCAGAGACATCAGTGAGATGGTGACAGTTGAAAAAATATTTGAAGGAGTTGAAGGAATTAAAAATATGAACATCTAAGATGTCTTCTTAGTCCATTAAAACTACTAGAGTAAACTTCTATTAACTTGGTAGTTTATAAACAGAAGAAATTTATTTCTCACAGTTCTGAAGGTTAGAAAGTTCAAGATCAAGGTACTGGCAGATTCAGTGTCTGATTAGGGCCTATTTTCTCATTCATAGATTGTACTTTCTAGTAGTTTCTTCACATAGTGAAAGAGGCAAAAATTTCCTTGGGCCTATTTTATAAGGGCACTAGTCCCATTCATGAACCTAATCACTTTCCAGAAGTCCCCACCTCCTAATTCTATCACCTTGGTGGTTAAAATTTCAACATACAAGCCGAGCGCAGTGGCACAAGCCTGTAATCCCAGAACTTAAGGAGGCTGAGACAGGAGAATCACAAGTTCAAAGCCAGCCTCAGCAATGGCAAGGCACTAAGCAACTCAGTGAGCCCCTGTCTCTACATAAAAACACAAAATAGGGCTAGGGATGTGGCTTAGTGCTCCAGTGCCCCTGAGTTTAATCTCTAGTACCAAAAAAAAAGTTTCAACATACAAATTTGGAAGGACATAAACATTTGGATCATAGAATGGGAGATGAGCATTACAGACACAAGGAATAGCCAAAGAAAGGCACACTTAAGAAACAAATGCAGAGTTCCACTCCAGAGTTCCTATGGACCAGCAGGAGCCATGGAAGGCCCAATTCCACCCTCAGGAAAATCCACGGGTGTCCAGCCAAAGGGAGACCAGTGACTGCTAGCCGCTAGCCACTGGGGAGCACAAACTCAGTGTAAGAGTCACTGCAGAGACCCCAACATGAGGCAGCCCCACCCAAGTGCAGCCTGGGTCCGCCCCAGTTCTGCTCCAGAGTTCTTGAGGACCAGCAGGAGCCACAGAGGGCCCAAAACCACCCTTAGGAAACTTAACGGATGTCCAACCAAGAGTTGACCAGAGACTGATAGCTACCAGCCACAGGAGAACACATGCCCAGGGTAAGAGTTGCCTGCAGAGATCCCAGCGTGAAGAGGCCCCACCCAAATGCACTCTGGGCCCACCCCAGTTCCGCTCCAGAGTTCCTGTGGACAGGCGAGACAGAAGGCCCAAAACTGCCCTCAGGGAATGCCAGGGGTGCCCAGCTGAAGGCAGACCAGGGCCTACTAGCCTCTTGCCCCAGAGAAGCTCACACTCACAGGAAGGGTCGCACACAGACTCTCCTGCTTGTGACCCTGCCTAAGTGAGATCTGAACCCGCCTCCAGTTCGCTCCAGAGTTCCTGCTCACCAGCAGGAGCACAAGAGAGGGGCAAAACAGTCCTCAGGGACTGCCAGAGGAGCCCAGCCAAGGCCACTCCCACTGCCCTCTAGAGGTACTCCACTACCTCCGCCACCAACTTTAGTGGCAGTAGTGCCCATCAGGAGTTACTGGGGGAACAGAAATAGCTCCAAGGTGAGACACAGGTAATCTGGAGTGTCAATACAAGATTATAGGATAGAAGCCGCAATACCTCAGATCGGTATTTCAAGAAAGGAAGATACACAATGAACATGAAAAAACAAGGGAAGAAAGTGCCCCAAATAAACCTTCCTACTACTGTAACAGAATCCATTGACAACACAGCTGATGAAATGTCAAAGAAAGAATTCAGAATGTACATAATTAAAATGATCAGCGAAGGGGCTGGGGTTATGACGCAGTGGTAGCGTGCTCGCCTAGCACGCAGGAGGCACTGGGTTCGATCCTCAGCACCACATAAAAATAAAATAAAGCTATTGTGTCCACCTACAACTAAAAAATAAATATAAAAAAAAATGATCAGCGAATTAAAGAATGACATAAGTGAGCAATTACAGACAAAAATTGATCAATCCAACAAAGAAATAGGAGAGCAAATAAATGCAACCATTGATTATTCTAAGAGATAAGAGAGCTATTACAAGTAGCAAAAGATTACTTTAAGAAAGAGCTAGAGATCATGAAAAAAAACCAATCAGAAATTCTTGGAATGAAAAAAACAATAAACCAAATAAAAAACTCAATAGAAAGCATCACCAGCAGACTAGATCACTTGGAAGACAGAACCTCGGATAATGAAGACAAGATATACAATCTTGAAAATAAACTTGACCATACAGGAAAGATGGTAAAAAATCATGAACAGAACATACAAGAAATATGGGACAGCATCAAAAGACCAAATCTAAGATTTATTGGGATAGAAAGTGGCACAGAATTTCAAACCAAAGGAATGCACAATCACTTCAATGAAATAATATCAGAAAATTTCACAAATATGAAAAACGAAGTGGAAAATCAAATACAAGAGGTTTACATGACACCAAATGTACAAAATTTCAACAGATCTACACCAAGGCACATTATAATGAAAATGCCCAACATACAGAATAAAGATAGAATTTTAAAAGCCGCAAGAGAGAGGAACCTGATTACATATAAGAGGAGACCAATTCGTATCTCAGCAGATTTTTCAACCCAGACCCTAAAAGCCAGGAGATCATGGAACAACATATTCCAATTTCTGAAAGAAAATGGATGCCAACCAAGAATCCTATATCCAGCAAAATTAAGCTTCAGATTTGATGATGAAATAAAAACCTTCCATGATAAACAAAAGTTAAAAGAATTTACAGCAAGAAAGCCTGCACTACACAGTATTGTTGGCAAAATATTCCATGAGGAGGAAATCATAACCAACAATGAAAATTTACAAAGAGAGGAACTACACTAAAGGAAAGACCATTCAAAAGAGAAAACAAGTCAAGGTAAAAACCAAAATCAAACCAAAATGACCGGAATTACAAATCATATTTCAATAATAACCCTGAATGTAAATGGCCTAAATGCACCAATTAAAAGACATAGACTGACAGACTGGATTAAAAAACAAGACCCAACAATATGCTGTCTTCAAGAGACTCATCTCACAGGGAAAGACATCCACAGACTGAAAGTGAAAGGGTGGGAAAAAACATATCACTCACATGGACCCCGCAAACAAGCAGGAGTTTCCATCCTCATATCAAATAAAGTGGACTTCAAACCAAAGATGGTGAAAAGAGATAAAGAAGGTCATTTCATACTTCTTAAGGAAATCATACATCAACAAGACATAATAATCATAAATATCTATGCCCCAAATAATGGGGCTTCTACGTATATCAAACAAATCCTTCTCAAATACAAGAATCAAATAGACCACAACACAATAATACTTGGAGACTTTAACATAGCTCTCTCATCATTGGGTAGATCTTACAAACAAAAACTTAATAAAGAAACCATAGATTGCAATGAAACTATCAATAATTTAGACTTAACAGACATATATAGAGTGTTCCATCCATCAACAAGCAAATACACTTTTTTCTCAGCAGCACATGGATCTTTTTCCAAAATAGATCATATGTGATGTCACAAAGCCAGTATTAGCAAATACAAAAAAATAGATATTCTACCCTGCATCCTATCTGACCACAATGGAACAAAATTACAAATCAATGACAGATTAAAAAACAGAAACTACTCCATTACCTGGAAACTAAATAATATGCTATTGAATGATGCATGGATAACAGACGACATCAGGGAAGAGATAAAATAATTCTTAGAGGCAAATGAAAACTCTGATACAACATGTCAAAATCTCTGGGATACCATGAAGGCAGTGCTAAGAGGAAAGTTCATTGCATTAAACTCATTCATCAGAAGAAGTAAAAGTCAACAAATAAATGAATTGACTCTGTCTCAAAGCCTTAGAAATGGAAGAACAAATCAACACCAAAAGAAGTAGAAGACAGGAAATAATCAAAATCAGGGCTGAAATCAACGAAATTGAAACAAAGGAAACAATTCAAAAAATTGACAAAACAAAAAGCTGGTTCTTTGAAAAAATAAACAAAATTGACAAACTCTGAACCACTCTAATGAAAGAAGGAGGGAGAAAACCCAAATTACTAAAATTTGTGATGAAAAAGGAAATATCACAATACACACTACTGAAATACAGAGGATAATTAGAAACTATTTTGAAAATTTATACTCTAGTAAAAGAGAAAACCCTGAAGACACCGACAAATTTCTAGAGGCATATGACCTACTCAAACTGAACCAAGAGGACATACACAACTTAAACAGATCAATTTCAAGCAAGGAAATAGAAGATGCCATCAAGATCTGCCAACCAAAAAAAGCCCAGGTCCAGATGAATTCTCAGCTGAGTTCTACAAGACCTTCAAAGAAGAACTAATACCAATTCTCCTCAAACTATTTCGTGAAATAGAAAAGAAGGGAACCCTTCCAAACTCATTCTATGAGGCAAGTATCACCCTGATTCCAAAACCAGACAGAGACACATCAAAGAAAGAAAACTTCAGACCAATATCCCTGATGAACATAGATGCAAAAATTCTCAATAAAATTCTGGCAAATCTCATACAAAAACATATGAAAAATATAGTGCACCATGATCCAGTGGGGTTCATTTCAGGGATGTAAGGTTGGTTCAACATATGGAAATCAATAAACATAACCCATCACATCAATAGACTTAAAGATAAGAGTCATGATTTTATCAATCGATGCAGAGAAAACATTTGACAAAATACAACACCCTTTTATGCTCAAAACACTAGAAAAACTTGGGATAGTAGGAACATACCTCAACTTTGTAAAAGCTATCTATGCTAAACCCAAGGCCAACATCATCCTAAATGGAGAAAAATTGGAAGCATTCCCTCTAAAGACAGGAACAAGACAGGGCTGCCCTCTGTCACCACTGTTATTCAACATAGTCCTTGAAACACTAGCCAGAGCAATTAGACAAACGGAAGAAGTTAAAGGGATATGAATAGGAAAAGAAGAAATCAAACTATTATGATTTTCTGATGACATGATTCTATACTTAGAGGATCCAAAAACTTCTACCAGAAAACTTCTATAATTAATAAATGAATTCAGCAAAGTAGCGGGATATAAAATCAACACCCACAAATCAATTGCATTCCTATACATCAGTGATAAACCCTCTGAAAGAGAAATTAGGAAAACTATCTCATTCACAATAGCTTCAAAAAAAAATAAAATACTTTGGAATTAATTTAACAAAAGAGGTGAAACACCTCTACAATGCAAACTACAAGACACTGAAGAAAGAAATTGAAGAAGACCTTAGAAGATGGAAAAATCTCCCAAGCTCCTGGATAGGCAGAATCAATATCGTCCAAATGGCCATACTACCCAAAGCGCTATATAGATTCAATGCAATCCCAATTAACATCCCAATGTCATTCCTTATAGAAATAGAAAAGGCAATCATGAAATTCATTTGGAAGAATAAGAGACCCTGAATAGCCAAAGTAATCCTTAGCAAGAAGAGTGAAGCAGGAGGCATCACAATACCAGACCTTAAATTATACTACAAAGCTATAGTAACAAAAATGGCATGGTACTGGCACCAAAATAGACATATAGACCAATGGTGTAGAATAGAAGACACAGAGAAGAACTTACTTACATACAGTTACCTTATACTAGACAAAGGAGCCAGAGATGCACACTGGAGAAAAGATAGCCTCTTCAACAAATAGTGATGGGAAAACTGGAAATCCATATGCAGCAAAATGAAACTAAACCCCTGTCTCTCACCATACACAAAAGTCAACTCAAAGTGGATCAAAGACCTGGGAATCAGACCAGAGACCCAATGCCTAATAGAAGAAAAAATAGGCCCAAATCTTCATCATGTTCGATTAGGACCATACTTCCTTAACAAGACTTCTATAGCACAAGAAGTAAAATCAAGAATCAATAAATGGGATGGATTCAAACTAAAAAGCTTCTTCTCAGCAAAAGAAATAATGAAGTGAACAGAAAGCCGACATTCTGGGAACAAATCTTTGCCACACACGCATCCGATAGAGCATTAATCTCCAGGATATATAAAGAACTCAAAAAACTTAACACCAAAAAAACTAACAACCCAATCAATAAATGGGCCAAAGAATTGAACACAAACTTCACAGAAGAAGGTATACAATCCATCATCAGACATGAAAAAATGTTCAACATCTCTAGCAATCAGAGAAATGCAAATCAAAACCGCCCTAAGATTTCATCTAACGCCAGTCAGAATGGCAATTTTCAAGAATACAAACAACAATAAGTGTTGCCGAGGTTGTGGGGAATAAGGCACGCTCATACATTGCTGGTGGACCTGAACATTGGTATAACCAATCTGGAAAGTGTTAGGGTAACGGCCAGCCAGACACGGACACCTCTGTACAGCCAGGAAAATCCTTTATTCAGGGGAGTGGGCGCCCGGGCGAAGAGGAAAAAAGAGAGAGGGGACGCGCGGGAGGGATTTTATAGAGCCCGCTACAAAACCGCGTGGCGAGCTAGGGATTGGTCATTTTAAAATTGGGGGCAGGTAAGCAGTGGCGGCCTTCGGTTAGGCCTTGTTTTTCCAGGTGGAAGATTCCGGAGCGGAACCCCCTGGGGCAGGGACTGGGGTGTGAAAACTATTTGTTTCCCAGGT
>CM053404.1:61314087-61342123 GCA_028644305.1 Xerus rutilus | reverse complement strand
GCAGTATGGAGATTGCTTAGAAAACTTGGAATGGAACCACTATTTAACCTAGCTATCCCACTCCTCAGTCTATATCCAAAGGACTTAAAAACAGCATACTACAGTGACGCAGCCACTTCAATGTTTATAGCAGATCAGTTCACAATAGCTAAACTGTGGAACCAACCTAGATGCCCTTTGATAGATGAATAGATAAAGAAACTGTGGTATATATACATAATGGAATATTACTTATCAATAAAAAAGCATAAAATTATGGCATTTGCAAGTAAATGGATGGAGTTAGAGAATATCATGCTAAGTGAAGTAAGCCAATTCCAGAAAACCAAATGCCAAATGTACTTGTTGATACATGGATGCTGATTCATAATGTGAGGAAGGACACGGGAATAATGGTGGAACTCTGTTCACAGGGGTGTAAGGGGGGAGGGGGCATGGGGACAGTAAAGGTGGTGGAATATGATGGTCATCATAGCCCTAACTTTATGTATGACTGCATGTATGATGTGATTCTATATCCCTTACAACCAGAGAAATGAAATGTTATCCTGTGTACAATGAATCAAATTGCACTGTTATCATGTAAGCCTAAATAGAACAAATAAATTAAATATAAAAAAAGAAACAAGTGCAGCTGAAATGAATAAGAAAGAAAGTGGTGGAAACAAAGGGCAGAAAAGTAATAGGAAATCAGTTAGGAATTTGTATGCTATTGCAAAGACTTTGGCATTCCCTCTGTGTGAATTGGGTAGGCACTGCAAGTTTTTCATCAACAAGGTGACATGCAATGAGTTATACTTTTACAGGACTACTTTGGCTGCTATGTTCAGTCGACTGTAGTGGGACAAGGGTGGGAGCAATGAGAAAGTTAGAAGATTATTCCAGTAGTCCAAAGAAGATATGATGATGGCTTGGACTGATGTATTGACAGCAGAGGTTGGGAAAATGGTTGAATTCTGAGTATCCATATGCATATCATGTGCATGCAACTGATGAGATACAGTGATGGATTCTGTGAGAAGTGAAAGAAAAGGAGAAAGACTTGGATGACTCTAAAGTTTTTGACCTAAGCAATGTAAAGATAAAGTGATTCTTGAAAGAGATAGGGAGATGTGATGGTTGAGTGGAGTTGGAGGAAAGGTAAAATGTTCTGTTAAGTTTATACAGCCAAGAAATGGATTTGAATAAATAGTTTTATATAGGAATCTAGAATTAAGGAGATATTTATAAAAGAAGATGAATATTTTGAGTATAAATGGCATGTAAAGCTGAAAGACTAGATGAGAACATAAATAGAAAGAGCATAGATAGGAGGAGCAAGGATTGAGTGCTGAGTTATGGAAAGATTAAGAGATCAGGTAGCAAGCCGAGTGCAGTGGTGCACCCCTGTAATCCCAGAACTTTGGGAGGCTGAGACAGGAGAATCACTAGTTCAAAGCCAGCCTCAGCAACGGTGAGGCGCTAAGTAACTCAGTGAGACCCTGTCTCTACATAAAACGCAAAATAGGGCTGGGGATGTGGCTCAGTGGTTGCGTACCCCTGAGTTCAATCCCCGGTACCAAAAAAAAAAAAAAAAAGAGAGAGAGAAAGAGAGAGATCAGGTAGCAGAGGGTAAATCAGTCAAGGAGACTGAAAAGAAAGTAAGCAAAAAATGAAGGTGAATGTATTCTAGAAGTTAAGTTCTCAAGGATGAAAGAATGAACAACTGGTGCCATTGATAAATAATACAGCAGAATTCCTCAGAATTGACTAAACTTTTATAAATGTTAAGGTCATAAATTACCTTGAATATTTTTGGTGGAAGGATGTAAGCAGTGTAAATATTCGATAACTTGTGGAAGTGAAGAGATAAGGCTTGATTGTAACATTTATCAATTTCTAGAGTGGAGTTATTTCTGCCATGATTGATTTTAACTAACCAATGTGGTGCCACTGTTGGGAAGTTAGGAAAAGATACCATAATTGTCTCTTGCTGATAGAAACTGGTTCTATTATACTACTGGATGGAAATGTAAGACTAATTACATTGGATTTTAAAAATGATGGTTATGATGGTTGCACAACAATTTGACAAAGACATTCAGTTGCACGCTTTATTTTTTATTTTTGTAACACGGATTGAACTCAGGGATACTTGACCACTGAGCCACATCCCCAGCCCTATTTAGTATGTTATTTAGAGTCAGAGTTTCAGTGAGTTGCTTAGCACCTTGCTGTTGCTGAGGCTGACTTTGAACCCATGATTCTCTTGTCTCAGCCTCCCAAAGTGTTGGTATTATAGGCATGTGCTATGTGCTACTGTGCCCAGCCAGTTGCACACTTTAAATAGTTAAAATTATAAATTTTATTTTATGTGTATTTTACTACAATTTTTAAAAAGATAATTAAGGAGAGAAAGTGGAGATGGTGAAAACTCTTCTATAGAATCTTGCTAAAAAGAGAATAAAAATATTTGCCAAGAACTGTGGTAGGGAATGGGAAGGTGAGTCTGTCTTCTAAGAGAATTAACAGCAGGTTTTTATATCAATGAAAATGGCCTACTAAAGAGGAGAGATTTCATGAAGAGAGAAAGAGATGGAATTCTAGGATAGGTGTCATCTAGTAGACAAGTAATAGGTAAGCTTTTCAGCTAACAGAAAGAATACACCTTTTTTATTTGCTGGTAAGTATATTGATGTAGTAATATACTGAACTTTTATGATTGCTTCAGTTTTCTGTCAAAATGGGAAGACACATTTTAATAAAATAGAGTGTGGATGAGAAAGAAAGTAGAGGTCAGTGGAGGGAGGAGAAGGTATTACATAATTGCCTGGAAGAGAGGACAAGGAAATAGATGAGGGAATTATGGCATGGTTGCTGGGCAAGACTAATGACCTGCATGAGGTGTGTAATAATTAATTTGAAGTGACTTCAGTAAGCATAGTGAGGGGAAGCATGTGCTTACTTTTTTTCAGTAAGCATAGTGCTTACTTTTTTTCTCCATTTTTTTTTTCAGTCTCATTAGTATAGGTATATAGTGTGTAGGAGTTGGATTTTTCTCCATTTTGTTTTTGTGAAGCAAGTAGGATGATGCATTGCAAGTGGAAAAGCATTGAGTAAATATAAGTGAATAATTTTAATGATTGATTATGCAATTTCAGCTGGATAAGAAGGAGAGAAAGTACATTGAGGGAGTAAGATATAATAAAGGATCGGAAGGATGAATGAATGCACAACCTTGGCAGAGTTGAAGGATTTTTTACATTGATATGTTAGAGAGAATTAGGTGATTTTTAGAGAATGGACTGGATAAAAACTAGAGTATGGAGGGACTGCAGTACTAAAAGGTTTATGATAAGGTCACAGGGTGAATGGTTAGTATAAGGTAGAAGACAAGATCATTGAGGTGACAAGCTCAAGGAATTAAGGTGAGGTTGTTAGAAAGATTAAATCAGTAAAAATAAAGGCAGGAATAGTTTCAGAGGGAGTAACAGTAAGTGGGAACTAAGCAAGTAGAACAACCTATAGTAGTAGTTTAGTAGATGATTGCAACAGCAAAAAAATAGTAGGTAATGTATTTGAATGGTGTGAGATTAGGAGCTTGGAGGAAACTTCTTAGGAGGAAGTGAGAATAATTTAAAACAAGAAATAATGAACATAGAGGATTAAACTAATACTCAGGTCCAGTGATCCTAGGTATATGGGAGAAAAAAATTGTACCACTTGAAAGAGCTATGGGGGAATCAGCCTTCTCAGGAAAAAACAGATGGTCAGTAGAGCAAGAAGGTGAAGGGGCCATTGAGAGGTTTAAGATATAGGGGTGCGGAGCTGGGGTTATGGCTCAGCGGTTGAGCGCTTGCCTCGCATACGTGAGGCACTGGGTTCGATCCTCAGCACCACATAAAATAAATAAAGATATTGTGTTCATCTACAACTAAACAAAATATTTAAAAAAAAAGATATAGAGGTGATAATGGAATTCCAGATAATAGAGTTTTAGGAGTTAAGGAGAGTTGGGAAGAGTTAGAATAAGAACTATGTGAAGCCTTATAAGGTATAGAAATCCATAGATCATAAGTAACCTGAGAGTCTGACCTTCTTGTGATGAAAACATATTCAAGAGAAAATAAGCATAATAAAATTGGATCTAATAGACTCAAAGTCAATATTAGTGATGAGGCTAAGAGTGCTTAGGACAGCTTCTGGGACACACTCTTGAGTCCTGTTGTCTGAGGCAAGGTTGTTTAGAGAGATGTCATAATCCCCATGCAAGACACTCACTTTTGACTTCTATTGATGAAGCTGAGGATTCCTGAGGAAGCCTAATGTTACCCTAAACACACAGGCCCCTTTGGGTAAGTAGAAGACTTTGGGGACATGTACATTTCTGTGAAGATGATAGAATCACATCTTTAGATTCCCTGCCCCCACCTCCACCCCTTTCATTTCTTGCTGTAACCAAAGGAAGGAAGAAGGGAAGAAGCCCACCTGCATAAATACCAGCAGACTCAGTACAAAGGGGAAATGTGTAATGCATATCTAACTTGCATCAGCTGCCACCATAATGAACAAATGTATATAGTCTTCTTATTTTGGTTTTTCTTTCAGCTTCTACATTCTGACCACTTGAAAGCTTTTGATTGGGGCAGTCCTGCTCTGAACTTTCTTCATTTTAATCAGGTATGTTGTTATGTATATACTAAAAACCATCTCCCTTCCCATTTTGTTCAGATGATCCTGTTACAGATCAAGAGTCATCCGTGAATCTCCAGAGTATTATTACACAGACGAACAAATGACAATCATGTTGTTTTGGATTCATATTGTTACATCCAACCAAACCAGCTTTTCCATACTTTTATGTATTTTAATAGGAAATATCCTGGATAAACTTAGAGAAGTTGACAGGTAGTTGAAGAATTCATCATCCCTTATCAGGAAAAATATTGTGTTTATAATTTGCATAACTTTGTACTTGGTAAATATGAGATAAAAAGCATAATGTATTTCTTGACCTTAAAACTAGTTACTCCATTTGGAAAGATGAAACAAATATATACAATAATCAGGAATAACTAAGAAGTTAATGAGAACATGGTAAAAATTGTGTGTGATGACAAAATTCTTGAAATATTAGAAACCAAGTCTGTCTGACTTCAAGGTTTATGCTTTCCTACTATACTTTTCTTCCTCAGCTAACCTCCAGTCCTTATGTAATCTGCTCATAAAAAAAATCTGAAGTAAAATCTTAAAATAAAATTCAATGAGATCAGAGTAAACCTTGGCTGCCAATGTTTATAATTTATTAATAAACATTGAAAGTAATACAGTCACAGAAAATTTGAAATGCTTCCAAACACTTTTAAAATACTTCCATGTTTTATAAGAAATACTGAAATTATCTCTGTGGAATATTTGAATATTCTGAATCAAAATAAACTATTAGCTGGGCATGGTGGTGCATGCCTATAATCTCAGCAATTTGGGAAGCTGAGGCAGGAGGATCACAAGTTCAAGGACAGCCTCAGCAACTTAACAAGGCCCTGTCTCAAAATAAAACAAAAAGGGCTGGGTATGTGGCTGGGATTGTGGTAGGAATGTCCATGGATTGAATCTCCAGTACTATAAAGCAAACAAAATTTTAAAAAAATTATCTAGTTTTGATTTATGCTTGCTTCTGAGTAGAAATTGTAAGATTTTTTTCATTTCTTCATGAATTTAATACTCTTTGCTTCCATAGATTTATTGTTTAATCCATTAAATTTTTTTAAAACATCATTTAATAATTTTATAAGAACTTTCTAATGTATCATTTTCTGTGAAAACTCCTTTTTTTTTTACTCATTTATTTGTAGACAACTTCTCCATTGTACAATGTGACAAATATGAATGTGACAACTGCAACTTGGAGTGGTAGAAAGGACTTGTTGGCTGACCCTGAAGATGTTAAAATTTTACTTTCTGAAATCACAAACCTCATTAGTCATAAAACTATTTCTTCCTATAATCATATAGACTTTTTGTATGGATTAGATGCTTATAATCAAGTTTACCGTGAAATCATTGATATTATCCAAAAAAAATCTATAAAGAACCATGGTACTCGGTGTTTAAAGACTTATATCATTCCTATTAAAATTCAGCTATTATAGTTTGGAGAGGGAGTTGCACACACCTATAATCCCAGCTACGCAGGAGGCTAAGGCTGGAGGATCTCAAGTTCTACTAGACTAGTCTGAGCAGCTTAGCAAGACCCTCAGCAACTTAGTAAGACTCTGTCTTAAAATAAAAAATAAAAAAGGACTGGAGATGTATCTCAGTGATAGAGTGCCCCTGGGTTCAATCCCTGTACTGAAAAAGAAATCCAATCATTCTTTTTCTTACTATGTATGTTTCTTCACATATTTTTAGAGTATTCAATAAAACAATTGTCTATTTTCTCCTTGTTCCTAGGGCCTCTGTTCATTAAATCAATGTTATTTATATTCACAGGAAAAATGTTAGATATATATCAGTACAAATCTGTTGAGTTTCTTAATAGAATTTAATATCAGAAACAAAAATCTTAACCATTTTTTTCTTGAGATATCCTTTTAAATAAAGTTCTTTATTTTCTTCAAAAGAATATGAACTAACATTATGCATAAAAAAGAGAGTCTAAGTTATCTGATATGAAAGCTAATTTTCCCATCTGTGGAATGAAGAGTAAAAACACGTTCCTAGTTGTGAAAATAATTTGGGGGGAAAAAGAAGAGGAGGTCTGGACTCCAGTGTAATGTTGCTGCCTTCTGATTACTTTAGGCCGTGTCCCAGAGGCAAAGACAACATAGAAATCATATAGGGTTGTGCCTCACTTCCCCAAGTGCATAGCTCAGGGAGACTGAAGTGAGCTTTCCAGCCTAGTGTGGGTAAAAAGTAGCAATGGTTGAGGTATATTCCTCTATAAATAGATTTGAGCATGGCTTCACAATATATCTCCTTGTAGTTTAGTGCATAAAAGATTCGAGAGTTCCCTAAACACCAGAGAAGTATAGGTATGTTTAGGAGAGTACCAGAAGATGGGAAGAGGCTGAAGATGTAAGATGAAAGGATACTGTCAATAGATGGTGGCAAACCAATGGGCATTAGTAGCAGGTCTCCTAATGGCGTTCAGACTTCCTATTTCTGGTTCCACACATAAGGAGATTGGAAGTCACCAACTAAACAACAAGGCTGAAAAGACTAAAAAACCAACAACTTTTCTTGGATCTTTAAGGGAGGTGAGACCACAGGGAAAAACGCTGCCCCCAAGGTAAGAGAGATAGACACATGAATACAGAGAGTTACAGCTTACTTGAGCAGAGACTCAAGGTAGCAGAATCTACCTAGAGAACCAATGTCAATGTAGGAAAATCTGAATGCTAAGTGATAAACTGCAGGAGACTCAGTATGCACAAGTGTGAGAGTCAAAATCTCCAGGGGGACCCAGTCATAGGTGACACTCCAGTCTTTTGTTAAGTTTCACTTCCTGGAGCTTAACCAGGTTCTCACAGTAACTATTTAAGAAAAATCCCTCTGTGCTTCTGGCAGAGGGAAAGGGGGAAAAACATTTTGAAATAAACCAGGACCAGAGCATTTTGTTAACAAGGTAGCAAGGTTTACCTCGGGAAACCAGTTCAACAGAGCCTAACACCTGAGGGAAGGGAAATATCCAACTCCACTAATGACCCTTCAACGTATGAGAAGGAAATAGGTGGCTCAAGCCCACTCTAGCCCATCTGCCCCACCTGAGGTGGGGGTAGGGTGGACTTGAGAGTTTCCCTGGCTCATTAATACTTTGCATGTTTACCTTCATCATTGCTGGAAGAATTAAGTGTGTCTCCATGCTTCTTCACTGGGAAAGTACATCTGGAAGCTTCTGCCTGGTTTCTCTCAGATTTTGTCTTAGGTACACCTATTTTTGCTGATTTTAATCTGTATCCACGTGTTGTAATAAAAGTAACTGTGAGTAAAACAATTTTTCTCAGGCCTGTGTGTCCTTCTAGTGTTATCATGTCTAAGAGTATTCTTGGGATCACCCAATAGAAATCGAAAAGGAAATGACAGAGGCAAGTGACTAGAATTGACCCTTCATAAAAGAGAAAATCTAAAATACCATTAAACTTTTCAGATGCTCCTCAGAGGCTGGGGTTATAGCTCAGTGGTAGAGTGCTTGCCTCACTCGTGTGAAGCACTGAGTTCGATCCTCAGCAGTACATAAAAAAAATAAAGATATTGTGTCCTTCTTAACAAAAGATGCTCCACATTTTCAAGCTTTAAAAAAAGAGGCAAAAGACAAGTACAAGATGACAGAGTGGATAAAAATAAAAAGCCTGTGCTAACTGTTGTATGGGTATGTGAAACAACCAGAAATCTTATACATTGTTTTTGAGAACATAAATTGGTGAAGTTACTTTGGAAAGCTCTTTGGAATTTACTACTATTGTTTTAGTAGTAGTAAATACCCTATAACCTACCAATTCTATAACAGAATATACTCAACAAAATTTCAGGCAAATGTGTGTGAAAATGTACAAGAATGTTCATAACAGCATTATTTTAACAGCAAGAATTGGAAAAACATCAAATATCCATCCCCAGTAGGAAATATATACAAAGAAAATGTTACGTTCATATAATATGATATGCATTAATGAAAATTAAGAAACCATTGCTACATCAATAATACAAAATAGTTTCACAAAACCTAATTTGGAGTAAAAGAAGCCAGAACTAAGAATGGCTAACTTGATTCATACAAAAACTTATTTATAAGGTTATGAGTTAAGAC
This sequence comes from Xerus rutilus, assembly GCA_028644305.1. Lineage (NCBI taxonomy): Eukaryota > Metazoa > Chordata > Mammalia > Rodentia > Sciuridae > Xerus > Xerus rutilus. The sequence continues at coordinate 61,333,335 of CM053404.1, read as the reverse complement.
AGTGGTTACCTTTTGAAAAGAAAGGTGAACAGTAACTAGAAGGCCCTAGACCTGCTTCTTGGATGTCAGTAGTGTTTTATTTATTGGTCTGGATAGTGGCTACACGAATTCATTGTGTTAATTTATTCCTGTGTTCACATGGGATTTGTACTTTTTTATGTGTTGTAAATCAACAAAGAAGCTGAGAAAAACCTTTATTATTATGGAAAAAGTTCAGAGGTGATTATTAGGGAATGACTTATTACAATTGGAATGTATCTAGCTAATTGGTTGGACTGCATAGGACATATTGGAGCTAAAGAACCCTCAAAACTTGATGTGAAGAAAGTGGTGGACAAGATGATTTTCAGGAGCTTAAACATAATAATTTTCTCAGGCAGTTATCATATTAATATTGTCAATAATGGAACATAGTTAAATGACAATTCATTTTAAAGAATATTGAATATTTGTTCATGTGTCAAAAATTTATATTGATGTCTGCATAGCTAAAGAAGGCACATTGTTTCTCTCTTCTATATCTGTTGTTATGACTCTGTCCAATAGGGTGTTACGTTCACATTCTGTCTAATCAAGATTATTTTATGTTGGTTTACTTTTGCTCATACCTGACTTTTTATCTGTGTTTCTCGTAAAAGTTTTCATCCGTCTTCAAATATTTTTTTGAAATCTCTGTTGGTCAAACACATGCACCCAGTGCTGGACTGCTTAATTGAGAATATAGAGATCCATTAAGATAAGGAAACCTCTCAGCTTCTTCCTTTTCAATGTAGTATCCTTTCATGTTTCCACATCCTTCCTCCACCCACATGCCTCTTTGAGTAAATGCTGTTCCCATCCCTATTGACTCTAAGACCTCTATCTATATTTTTCATCCTATTCTTTTTTTATTCTAGGATCTTGTTCTATTAACTTTACTATTTCTGTGTTGCCTCTTCAATCTTTTTTTCCCTATACAATATCATCTTCCATCAAAGATGTGCTTAGGTTTTCACAGATGTGCTTAGGTTTCACATAACTTGTGGGGCCCAGTGCAAAAAGAAAACAAAGGGCTTCTTGTTCTAAAACTCTTATTTCAATATGACAATACCAAAGCATTAAAACCAAATACTGGCTCTTTTAAAATGGGCCAGAACATACCTCTGTGAAGACAATCATAGGTCTTAATTCACTTAAACACTACCCAATTTCATTACCCTCCTTCTGTGTTGCCTTTGTCCACATTTTAAATGAATAATTTATACTTATTTTCTTGGCTTATTAAGTACCTCTCTTGTAATTTAATCGATATATCTATCATATTACTAATTCTGTTCAATAATTTCATCAGTTGTCCTTCATCTCTCTTCTTTCATATAATGCCATTGCTACCATCTCCCTCCTAGCCCAGTGCCACCAAACTTGGGTTACATTCTACTGTTTTCTGGCTTCTCCTGTGCGTATTCTAAATTCTCATGTTCTCTCTCTATCCTTAACATTTTTCTGTGATTTCTCCAGGTAATTTTATCCTTTGACTTGACCTGGATGATATATCTTTGTAGATAACTTTTTGTACTTTCAAATCTGAACCCCGAGGCTTATTTACTCAGTATTTAAACTAGTTCAGTGACTTTCACTGAACAACTGTCTTTGTAATGAAACTTCACTTTCTAGCAATGCCTGAAGTTTTGACCATGTGATATTAATTAATAAGTGTTTATATTAATTAATTAAATAAGTGTTTATATTTTGTAGATATCCATAGGTGTGCAAGAGTTGACATTTATTCATGCATATCCATTTATGACCTATATTCTGCTTCACATCCCTCGAACACTCTGCTGAGGTTTAAGGTCTTGAAAAATGTAATTTGAAAGAGCTGTTACAAAATTAAAAACATTTAGAAGCTAAGTATTTCCAATTTAAATATATCAGCCATAAACTGGTTAAACATGATAGAACTAACATGTTTAATTTTGGTTTCCCATTGGAAACTTCCTTTCATGTAAGCATTTGTCTAATAGGAAGAAATCTTTGAATATGATTATTTGGATAGTTTTAAATTGACCTAACTATAGTCATATTTGATTCACACTTCTCTAAAGTTATATCTTTCTCCAAGGATATAACAGGGAACTATGCTTAAGTAACAATTATATCCATTGACCCTGGAATTCAATCATTACAAAATTGGGCTAGTCTAGTAGAATGGTGATCTGTTACAAATATTTTTAAATTATCTTGGATAAACAATTATCCTTTTGCCTGATTGTACTTACTCACTCATTCTTACCATCATAAATATACTGATTATAGACTTTGTGGCAGTTTCTGTTAGAAACCCAGATTATGGAGATTGATCTACTAAGCTATTTGTTCAGGGACAATATCCAGGATTAACAATAAATATAGGTGGTTACAATTATCATCAAACCTGATGTAATCTCAGACTCAGCATGAGCACAAAGACTGAGAACAACTATTTAAATATTTGAAAATTGAAAGGCATTTTAGAATTTTTCTAGATCTTAAGAATTAAAAATTGTGTAACTTTTCTCACAGAACATTTCAATAGTCATATTACTCATATGCCTTAACTTCTTTGTAATTGGTATTGTTTACTCTTCAAGACTTTGTATTCTTTTTAAAAATTATGGCAAATATATACGATAAAATATTTGTGATTTTAGTCATTCTCAAGTGCATGATTCAGTGGAACTACACACAGAAAATGTTTACTTCATTGATTTCATCTCTGATCTTTATTATTTCCTTCATTCTTGCTTTTAAAATTGATTTGCTCTTGTTTTTCAAGGGCCTTGAGATGTTATCTCTTGGTTTTTATTAGTAATGACAGCTTGGTAGTCATGAGTTCTTTTAGCTTCTGCTTATCTTGGGAAGTTTTTATTTTACCTTTCATTCTGAAGGATGGACTTCCTGGATATAGCAATCTTGGTTGACAGTTTCTTCTTAATTTTCTTCTTGGAAAACATTATTCCACACCCTCTTAGATTCTAGAGTTTGTGCTGAGAAATGGGCAGGAGTTCTGATTGGCTTGCCTTTAATCTCTCCTGAAGTTTTTCTCTTGAGGCTTTTAAAATTCTGTCCATGTTGTGTATGTTAGGCATTTTAATTATAAAGTGGCACAGAGTGGACCTTTCTTAATCTTGTTTATTTGAGGTTCTTTGCCTCCTGTACTTGGATATCCATCATCTCATTCTCAAGGTTTGGAAATTTTTAAAATTATTTCCCTGGCATTTAGCCAGGCTTATTGTAAGATTCAGGAGTAAAAAACAATGTTAAAGAATTTAAAAAACTTGCAGATTGGCTGGAAAACTGCATGTAAAGCTGGGGCTACGGGAGTTAAAGGAGGTAGAATAATTATATTATAAGAGTTATATCCTAATCGGTCCATCCTAGTTTGAATGGACTGACTGGGTGGTAACTCTAGGCAGGTTGGGCATGCCTGGAAGAGGTGGGTCACTGGAGGAATGCCCTGGCAGGGTGAATCTTTCCTGTGGCCACCTCTCTTTGCTTCCTGATCCCTCCATGAGCTCAGCAGATTTTTCCAGTGGGCCCTTCCCCGATGATGTGCTGCCTCATCTTGGGCCCAGAGCAATGGGATCAGCTCATCCATACACTGAGACCTCTGAAATTATGATACCCAAATACATTTTTCCTCCTCTAAGTTGTATTTTTCAGGTGTTTTGATCATAGTGATGAAAAAGCTGACTCAAACACTACATTAATTTAAAAATCATCTTTATTATGTAATTTTGTCATTTTAGGGCAGTAGAAACTAATGCCTATTACAATAGTTCTACAAAGATGGTAAAATTCAGCCATAAAATGTTTTAAAAGGCCAAAATGGTGTTTGTGTGTGTGTGTGTGTGTGTGTGTTTAAAGTCAATGCAATGATCAGGCAGCCTGTTTGGTTATTAGGCCAGACTTTTTTTTTTTTTAATATTTATTTTTTAGTTGTAGGCAGACAGAATATCTTTATTTTATTTTTATGTGGTGGTGCTGAGGATTGAGCCCAGTGCCTCAGGCAAGCACGCTACCACTGCGCCATAACCCCAGCCCAGACCAGACATTTTAAGGGCTTGTCTGTAAGAACCCAATCTACCGCCAGGCATAGTGGCACATGCCTGTAATCCCAGTGACTCAGGATTCTGAGGCAAGAGGACTGCAAGTTCAAAGCCAGCCTTGGCAACTAAGCAAGGCCCTAAGCAACTTAGCAAGACTATCCTGTCTCAAAATAAATAAATAAATAAAAACATGAAAAGGGTTGGGGGTATTGCTCAGTGGTTAAGTGCCCTTGCGTTTAATCCCTGGTACAAAAACAAAAAAACACCCTCTTCCTCTCAACCTACCAAGATCCAGGTAAATGATTAAACCACTTCCTGATGGTTGGTCATTCCATCCATGAAGATTTTGGGGATATTTTGGCTGTTATTTCAAAACTATCAGTATAAACCCAGAATCTCCTAGTTAGTTGGTATTTTTTCATTTCTCTATTTGAATAGATTGGACCGGGAGAAGATTGCCATTCAGGTATCTGCCCTAAATTTCTTTCCTTTCTCATATAGTGCTATCTCCTTTTTCTGTCTACTCTCCAGGGTTTAACACTAATCTCTGATGGAAGATCAAATCTTTTATTCTTAAATAAAGATAAATCCTTATTTTAACATCATTTTGAGGACAGAAGTCACTGTCAATAAGTGCATGTTTGAAAATTGTTTTACACATGGCACATTATTATATTTTATGTTATATTATCATGAAGTAAATTTTTACCTAATATTTATTTTAACACTTTCTTCATGGAAAGTTTCTTTTAAATTTTATTTTCAAAATATCCTAATATAATTTATTATTAATACATGCAAATATTATTCAATATCTCATATGAATGAGTCACAAATGTCAAATCTTATCTTCCTTAACTTGTAACTCCAATCAAAAATGATTTCATGCCAAAGCGTATCAGATATTCCAAAATGTTATATGAACTAGCAACATTATCTTCTATTGCATTTTATTTAGCTTCTTTCTTCAAAAACAAAAACAACAGATGAGAGCATTTCATTTTACTATAGTTGACCCTACATAAAGGTACATAAAAATTTTTCTTTCAATTTTCTCTATTATCTATATGTCCCCCTATTTTTGCTTCTCTACTTCTGGTTTCTTCTTGTAAAAGCTTGTGGAATTTACTTCACACAGTATGTATTCCTGTGGATGGTAGCGTTGGCAGGAACTTTGATTAGTTACTTAGTGTTATTTAAACAGCTATAAAATCCTCCTGGATATTTCTGTGTCCTTGTGCATTGACTAACTTTTAACTCCAGAGGACACCTGTTAAGCCTACAGAGTACAAAAGACAATTCATTATTGTTGGCAATCCCTTCTTTTATTACTATTGCAATTGCTTCTTTAGAAAAATTGGATGTCATTCAGAGATATGGTGAATTTATATCTACATGTATAATTTTATTTTTTCCAAGTTGACATTTTCTGGAAGTCTGGAAATTGTGTTAAATTGTGTTAGTAAAGATGAAATTTACAGTTTATTTGTTTTCCATCTAGAGAATAATTTGAAGATTTAAGATAAGTTTTTACTATTTTTCAACCTGAAAAAGAAACATGAAATACCCAGATCAAAATTACCATCATTGCATACAACAATAACCATGTCAGTTCCCCATGTCTCCATCTTCCCCTCTTCTGAATCTATTTGATGATAACCAGATGTCAACTAGGCCTCAGGGGAGAATTAGGAACCTGGTAGTTTATATAAGAGTAGGACAGTTTTTAGCTATAACCTCTCCTGCTGAGAGAAGGAAAGAAATCTTAGGAGTTTCCTTGGAATACAAATGACTGGCTCCATGACTCAGAGTTTCATTCCTCTTTGAAATATGAATAAAGTCTTAGGAAGATGAAGAGGAAAGCTGCTAACACAAAATTAAAGTATTTGACTTCAAGGCAAAAGTTTTATTGCTCTTTGAATCGGAGCAGATCACTAATACCTTTTAACTTCTGAGTCTTGTCCTTTAACACAGGTCCTGATTTTCTTTCCCCAGAAAGTTCTAACAACACAGAAATATGAAATTATTCACTTCCGGATAGTACCTTGTGGACATTGAGTATCCTTGAATATTGATCTGATGGCTACAGATATGTAAGGCCAAAGATAAATTAACTACAATCTCTTGGCGCAGCTTTTATATTTGAGAAGCAGATTTGGTACCAAGGATTAAACTCAGTGGTGCTTGACCACTCAGCCACATCCCCAGCCCTATTTTGTGTTTTATGTAGAGACAGGGTCTCACTGAATTGCTTAGCGCCTCACTGTTGCTGAGGCTGGCTTTGAACTCGCGATTCTCCTGCCTCAGCCTCTCAAAGTGCTGGGATTACAGGCGTGCACCACCATGCCCAGCTGAAACAGATGAATCTTCATCTACTGAGCACTATCAGACCAAAATACTGAGCAATATACCAGGCAGTGCAGATTGTACAAGACCATATTATTTTCTAAGGGCATATATGTCATAATTCAGCTATCTTCCAAGCATTTCTTCTATAATCAGAATATTTATAAGTGAAAAAAGATAAATGCATTTCCCTAAATAGAATAATTCTCATATTTTTTGTTCCTTGATATCCATATATCATGTGCAGGTGTAATCACTGGTGCTGAGCTAGAAATATCTACAAGAATAGTGTGAATGGGGTCAATCAATATATAAGGAATGGTCAGTGGCACCATCATGAAGACATTATAAAGTTATGATAAAGAATCCAGCTTTAGAGAATCCCTGTCCAAAAAGGTTAATTTTGACTCTAAGCTTTGTGTAGGAAAGTGACCTTGTGAATGGAGTAGATCTAGGACTGTGCTCAAGACAGAGGGGCTGTGCAGAAGCCATAGCTGATATTCATTTTTAATCTTTCATTTCTTTCCCCAGACTATATTTAGAATTTAAAAACTGTTTTGGGGATAATTTGTCATTCTGCATTTTAAATTTTTTTTAAAATCTGAAACTCACTGCAATTTTAAAATTAATTTAAAAAGTAGTATCATTAGACTAATGATCACCATCAATTTAATTGTGAAAAAGGAGTGAAAATGTGTTCAAAGTTTATTTAAATTTCTGAATAAAGACCTTTGAAATCTAATAAAGGTTCCCAGTGATGAATCAATATCAGAGCAATTTCCTGCCAATATAGATATTGGGAACAATATCAGGGAGAGACATAAATATTATGAAAACAAAAATTGAGACTCGGTTTTCAAAATAAATTCCTTTATGCTCTGACAAATTATTGCCAATACATTGCCTGAAGAAATATGGCTATCACAGGAAATTATCAGAATTGAGAACAGATTTGCATTCATAATATCTGGCTTTCTCTGTTCAACAGAAAATAATAAAGTATGCCTATGTTTTAACTGAAGTTTTGTGAATGAGTTCATCTTGGGCTTAAAAATCATGCTCCACTTGTAGTTAAAGTATACATTCACTTTATTTATTCAGCAATTGCACAATAATTTGGGGCCCAATTTTGTCAGATGCCAGTATGCACAATAAAAATGTAGTAGTGAACAAGAGAGAAAAATCCTTATCCTCACAAAATGTACATTATTGTGAAAAGAATATATAAAAACTAACTATAGAAATATACAGGAATATTCTAGATATTAACAAATACTGTGCAAGAAGAAAAGTGAAAGAGTAAATGGTCTGAGAGTGTGACTGGCTCTCTGCTTTGGTTGCATGGTCAGAAAGAGATTTTCTGAAGAAGTGGCTTTAAATGGAATAGCAAAGATAGGCCAGTGAGACAAATTTATAGGGAATCGCATTCCAATCAGAGATCAGAATTTATGCAGAACCTTTACAGAAATTACAAACTTACTGCATTCTAGTAAACAGAATAAAGGTTATTGTTGCCAGAAATTAGGTGTCCAGGAAGAATAAAGAAAAGAGCTATTAGATGCAGGCAGGGACCAGCTCATGTAGTTTTTAATTACTGAACATGTCACATAGAAATACTATAATAAAATGTATATCATGTAAAATAAAATAATAAATTTAACATAATTTATTATTTAATATTTATTTATACATGATATATACTCTTCATATATTTCTAAAAAATTTTATATTTGTTTTAATTAGTTATACATGACAGTAGAATGCATTTATGCACTTTGATATATCATACATAAATGGGATATAATTTCTTATTATTCTGATTGTACATGTTGTAGAATCACATTGGTCATGCAGTCATACTTGACTTTTTTTCTCTACATTTTCACTTTAACAAGTAATTTAACATGGAAAATTCTTTTCACATCATCTGAGTCCTTTTTGTGTTACTATAACAAAATATCTGAGGCTGTATACATTATAAAGAAAAGAGGCTTATTTAACTCATAGTTTTGGAGATTTAAGAGCATGACACTGGTATCTGCTTGGCTCTGCTGAGGGCCTCATGGCAGATGTCCTCACTAAAGACAGGAATGCATACAGAAGTTATCATATGGTAAGATAGGAAGCAAAAGGTAGGGAAGGGGGCCAGCCAATTTAAAAAAAATTTTTTTATATAACAATCAGCTCTTACAGGAACTAATCCCCCTAATCAGACCTGATCTACTCCTGTGAGACAACATTAATCCATTGCTGAGGATGGAGACCCCATGACTTAATCACCTTACACTAGGATCCACCTCTTAAAGCTATCACCAACTCAACACTACCACTTTGAGACCAAGCTTCCAGGACATGCACCTTTGGGAGGACAAATCACATCCAGACTATAACATGCACATTTCCTGTTGTATATATGCCAGGTTCCTTTCAATGATACACAGGAGTAGAAATTTGTAGGATAGGGAACTTATCTCCTAATTTTACTAGATAATGCCAATTATTTTCCAAAAAATATTATTCCAGTTTACTATGTTACAGGAAATATGAATGTTTGCAGGCATTTGTCATAGTTTTTTGCTGTTGCTGTAGGTTTTTTTTTGTATTGAGCTGTTTGTCTTTTTCAAATAAATTCATGTATTTTTTCATGTATTCTGGTTACTAAGGCTTTGTCATTTATGTTTTTAACATTTTTTCTGCCAGTTTTTGATAGCATTTTGTACTTAGTTCATTTATAGAAAAATCTATTGAAAATTTTATTTTGCTTACATTTGCAAGGTTTGGCATGAATCTATTTATACTTTCAAAAGCTTTTGTTAAATTGTTTATCCCTAGAGTTTGAAAACATACCAGAAGGTCACACTTATGGTTTCAAGAGAAACACACATCTTGATGAGTTATTATTCTCCTACCCAATGCTTGCAGAAAACTTTAATTACATTTAGACTATGGAACACTTGAAGAAGGAGGATGTGGTTCGGAAGAAGGATTTCAGCAGCTGGCAAGTCAGAGATAATGAAGCTCTGAAAATGTTTTGGAAACATATCCTTTTATGAATTGATTGCTTATCCAATATTTGACTTCCCATTTAACAAACATCAGAGTTCACTGAAAATGCAGCCAGTACCCATTTTTTAAGAAAAGTCACTCAGCACATATATATATACACACACACACACACACACACACATATGTACATAAAGGGAGAGACAAAATTATATACATATATGTGTGTGTGTGTGTGTGTGTGTGTGTGTGTGTGTATAGTGAGAGAGAAGGAAAAAGAGAATTAAAATTTCATTTACCTTTTGGAAAACAGAAAGCCTTTTTATGTGGTAACAGTGAGTACGACTTACAGAATTATAAAGTTTATGGTTTCTGATGCACAATACATTTATATGCAATTATAGGTAAAGCATAATTCTTCACCGAATTTTGCAACTTTGATCAATTGCATATAAAGAAGTTTTGCTGAAGGTTTCTTTATTCTTTTTCTACTTCTTGGGAGTCTTGGTTTTAGAGAACTTGTAAAAAGAATAATCAATACTCTGTGTGTATAACAGGGATAGGGCCCATTGTCCCTGGGCTGTGTCTTCAGGGGTGTTATTAGTAACTTGAATTGGAAAATGCATGATGCTTAAATTATTTTTCATATAATAGCACATTAATAAGAATATCTATAAGAAAGGGCAAGGAGAATTTGAAAGTATATTTAATACTTATCACCAGCCTTTGTGGAGTTTTATTTAAAGCATGTATTTTAGTAATTTTAATCACATTAATGAGATAATTGTGGTGTTCATGGTTACCAAAAGCAGAGTAGGTGGGCAGTGTTGACCAGATAAGGTCCCTCACCATGCACATTGCTAGGATCATGTGACTGTTCATTCTGTTTGGCTCTTCATTTCTCTCTCTTATCTTCCCTTCCACCTTTACTCCTAGCCTTACTGTTATCAAAATATGAAGGCTTTGAATTGACTGAATAGTCCGTGATCACGGAGCCATATACTAATTTTAGTCCTTCAGAGCAAGTCTCAAAAGCCTTCAGTGAGGTTGATTACTGCTAGTGAGACAGAATTATTTTATTTAATTGTTGATGGAAAGATAAGAAGGAGATAGGAGGCTTTTAAAATAGTGGGGACAATTATTTTTAATTTCACTGAAACGTTTCTTTTGAAAGTATGGCACTATTCCAAAGAGATCTGTTGGATAATATCAACTTTCAATTATTAAGCAGCAACTATTTATTGAGCCAAAATATTTTATGTTGTTAACCAAACAATCATTCTTTTGTTTGAGTAGGTCCAAACATTCAACTTACATATGGGATTTTAAAGGAAATCACATGCCCCCCACCCCCTGGATAGACATGTGGACATGGAAGAGGCTGAGAAACGCATGGGAAGCTGAGACAAGAGAGTAAGTGGGAAGAGCTGTTACTGCTGAAATATTCATTGCACCTTGAAGGCAGAGACTGTGTTATTCCTTTTTGTGGTTCTTGAGCCAGACTTCCTGTTGTTGTATAAATATATCAGGGTTAGAGCAGAACTATCACAGGAGAGACTGCAGCCTTTGAAACTACAGCCACATTGGGACATGAGGGATTCATGTAGAAAGTAGGGGAATCTAGAGGTTGGCAACTTTGTGAAGATTATTGAGCAGGGAAAGGAGATGGTAGAGAATTTCCAAAGTGGGAGTAGGGAGAATTTCCAAAGCAGGAGTCTCTTAGGAACAATATCCACTAGGGAGAGAAGGAATTAGTGTACAGCTTTGAAGTAGAAATGGAGAGAATCAGGAGCCCTGAAGGTTTGAAATAAGCAGCAGTTCTGATTAAGTAGGAGGTATCATGCATAATACAGTGAATGAACAAAAGAATCATTTAATGAGCTATTTTTGCACTTAGATATTTTAAAGCAATGATAACAACAATTTCCTCCTAGTTGTCAATGTTTGAGTAGTATTTGGCCTTCCACTTTGAGGCAATTGTAAGGGGCTCTGACATACAAAATAGATGATGAATCAAGGACTGCCTTGTTTTCTTCACAATATCAATAAAGATTAGTCAGGAATCAATTTTTTTCTCCTGTTCTGACAGATGAAGTATCAGTTTTCTAGTACCATGACAAAGTACTATAAACTGAGTGTCTGAAAACAATAGATTTATTGTCTTATAGTTATGGAAGCTGGACATTTGAAATCAAGGTGTTGGGAGGACCATATTTAACTCTGAAACCTTAGGGGTTATTGCCCCTTCGTTGCCCCTTCCTAGTTTCTGGTGTTTTGCTAGCAATCTTGGGCATTCGTTGGCTTGTAGCTGCCTAACCCTAGTCTGTCTTCTTCATCACATGTTGACCTCTCTCTGTGGGTGTTCATCTTCTTAAAAGGATACAAGTCATATTGGATTAGAACCCACTCTATTTCAGCACGATTTTATCTTAACTTAAATAATCATATTTGCAGTGACCTTGTATTCAAATAAACTGACATTCTAAAGTACTGGAGTTAGAATTTCCATATATTTTTTCTTTTGGGGGACAAGTTCAATCCACAGCAGATGGCTAGCAGCTCTGATCTCAAGTCTACAAAGTGGTAGATCAAAGGTCCTCTGGGGCAGTAGAATCATGAATATAACTGAAAAAGAGTGACCAGAATAACAGAAGTGTTAAGAAGATAGTCTAATACGGTGATGAGACCCATAAAAGATCCAGGGATAGAGTAAAAATGGAACTAATGTGACAACAAATAAAATGACTTTATTTTGTAATATTTATCACATTATGTTACAATTTTCCCCAGGAGGTTCAAAATGTGATGGCTACTTACAACAATAGGCTTTGTCCATATATTTGGAAATACATTTTGTTTACTTGGGGAAAACCTGGTGAACCCTGAAGCCCATATGAATACTGTGAATCATTGTATCACTAACAAAAGCGCTTCTGATGATTTTGTCACTAACAGTTTCATTCATCTTTTTAACCTTGTTTTGTATTATTACAATCTGAAAACTCTCTTTAGACTATGTTACTCCAATCCAATAAGAAATTCTACTTTAAGAATCATGAAAGTTACCAAGTAAACAAACTAACAAAGGTAAATATTTTGTCTTTTCTCCATTTAGAATCAGATTATTTCCTACTGGGGTTATCCAAGTGAAATGTTATGAGGTTGTGACTGAAGATGGTTACATCTTTGCAGTTTCATGAACTCCTCCTGGGGAGAATGATTCTAGTAGTTTAGGGTAAGATAGGAAAGAGGGAAAAAATTGAAACCCAGAGTCTTGAATCAAATGCATTCCATGCAAGAACTTCTAATGAGAGAATATGAAATTGTTACCTGTAAAAACCTCCTGGACTTTCTCAATTCCCCAGAGATAAAGTTGAGAGTCTAATTAACACCTGGTTTACATTGGCCACTGATATGAGAAGAACAAGCCCAAACTGACCCAGGAATTTAGTTTGGTGTACTGGGTAGGAACTCAGAGTACCTGAGTCAAGTCAAGTCCTGGAATCTTCAACCATACTGGGATTGTCTGAGATGCTTTAGTTGACCTCTGTAAGTATTTATAATTGCTCTTCCTGATAATAACAGCTGAGACCTGGTTAATGCCACTTAATGTCTAGGCTCATAGACTATTTAGATGCTATTGAAGACCAGGAGAATTTTTTTATCCTTTTTTTTTTTTTTTTGGTACCAGGGATTGAAGCCAAGGGTACATAACCACTGAGACACATCCTCAGCCCTTTTTTAATTTTATTTTGAGACAGGGTCTCACTAAGTTGCTAAAGGCCTCACTTAGTTGCTTTTTTGCTGAGGTTGGCTTTGAACTCATGACCTCCTACCTTAGCCTCCCAAGTCATTGGGATCATAGGTATGTGCCACCACGCCCAGGAGTATTTTTTTAAAAAATCTGCATGTGAGTATGGGCCTCAAAATATTTCTATTTCTGCATTTTTCTCCATTGCTTTTCATGAGGTATGAACTTTTTACATGAAAAGAATATAAATAATTTTAGAAATTGAAAACATCCATGTTGTTTTTGGAGCAGGGGCAAGAAGAAGATGTGGGACCCTGGAGGTGTGGCAATTCTTTTACCCTGAGGAATAAAGAATAATATTTATTGATATAACATAAATGTAATAAACTGCTAATATATCTCTAGGTTACAAGTTAAATAGTTTCAGCTACATCATGGTAACTTGAGAAATAGTGTTGTAATTTCCAGTAGACTCTCATGCTATAAAACATTTTCCATGCTTTATTGTCAGCCTAAAAGCCAGTAGCCTACTTACAGCATGGTTTGCTCATAGCTGACAGCATATAGGTTTCCAATCTCCCCAACAACAGCCTGGACTTCATCCTGGCAGATGCTGGTTATGACGTGTAGATGGAGAACAGCAGAGGAAACACCTGGTCCAGGAAATATGTATGTAGACAAAGACTCTAAAGAATTGTGGGCTTTCAAGTCTGGAAAAAAATCTGTACTATTTTATTGTTTTCTTAAAACTGTGTCAAATATCATTAATATTTAAATACATGCTCAGAACTAGAGAGAAGACATTTCATTAAAACATTGAAGTATTGAATAATATTTTAAAAGATTGATAAGGAAAATTGCATTGGACTTTATGTTGTTATTAATGTACTTAGGGACTGAGATGAAAATAAGTATAAAAGGTTATTTCCTATATTTCCCCTCTACTTCTCAAATATTAATCACTTTACCACTCTTATTTACTAATTTTTAAGAACAGAATTATTAAAATATAATTGATATACAAAAACTGCATATATTTAGTGTATGCGATTTGATGAGTTTAAACAGGCATATGCCCATCATACACTACTTTTTTACTTTGGGTATAGATTATGTTATTTTTACAAACAATGATGAGGGAAGATGAGGGTAAAAATATACATGGTCGCTTTGTGCCATGGTATTTATTTTATGGGAACACAATTGAAACTTGGGCTCTAGAGAAAATGTGTTTAAAATTTAGTCTACCCCAATGGTACACAATAGAAGACACAGAGACAAACCCATATAAATATAGTTATCTCATACTAAACAAAGGTGCTATAAACATACATTGGAGAAAAGATAGCCTCTTCAACAAATGGTGCTGGGAAAACTAGAAATCCATAAATGAAATTAAACCCCTATCTCTCACCCTGCATAAAACTCAACTCAAAATGGAACAAGGACCTGGAAATTAGACCAGAGACTCACTCTGCATCTACCAGAAGAAAAAGTAGGCCCAAATCTCCATCATGTTGGCTTAGGAACTGAATTCCCCAACAAGACTCCTAAAGCTCAAGAAGTAAAATCAAGAATCAATAAATGGGATGATATCAAACTAAAAAGCAAAGGAAACAATTGAGAATGTGAAGAGAAAGCCTACAGAATGGAAGAAAATCTTTGCCATCTAAAGATATATAAAGAACTCAAAAAACTTAACACCAAAAAACCAAATAATGCAATCAATAAATGGGCAAAGGAAATGAACAGACACTTTACAGAAGAAGAAATACTAATGGTCAAGAAATATATGAAAAAATGTTCAACATCTCTAGCGATTAGAGAAATGCTAATTAAAACTACACTGAGATTTCATCTCACTCTAGTCAGAATAGCCATCATCAAGAATACAAGTAACAATAAATGTTGGCAAGGATGTGGGAGAAAAGGTACACTCATACAATGCTGGTGGAACTGAAAATTCATGCAAACACTCTTGAAAGCAGTATGGATATTCCTCAGAAAACTTGAAATGGAACCACCATTTGATCCAGTTGTCCCAGTCTTCAGCATATACCCAAAGCACTTAAAATCAGCATACTATAATGACATGGCCATGTTAATGTTTATAGCAACTGAATTCACAATAGCTAAACAATGGAACCAACCTAAGTGGATAAAGAAAATGTGGTCTATATACACAATGGAATATTAGTCATAAAGAAGAATGAAATTACAGCATTTGCTGGTAAATGGATGGAACTGGAGATTATTATGCTAAGTGAAATAAGCCAATCTCAAAAAAACCAAAGGCAGAATGTTCTTTCTGATATGCAGATACTAATGCACAATAAGGTGGTGGGGGGAATAGAAGTACTTTGGATTAGACAAAGGGGAATGAAGAGAAGGGAGGGGGAATGGGAATAGGAAAGACAGTAGGACGAATTGGACATGACTTTCCTATGTTTATATATGAATACACGACCAGGGTAACTCCATATCATGTACAACCACAAGAATGGGAAGTTATACTCCATATATGTATATTATGTCAAAATACATTCTACTGTCATGTATAACTAAAAAGAACAAATTAAAAAAACTTAAGAATAAGAAATTTAGTCTACTATTTCATTGACTATAACCCTAGGAATATTTCCTGTTTTCTTAACTCAATTCAATGTACATAATAAGATACTCATCTCAAAGGTATTTTGTGGACATTGAATTTGAAAAGGTGCTTATAAGCAGGAAATATAGTAGCCAGCATATAGGAAGTATTTGACTAATGTTAACTCTTATTACCCAGGTCTCCCTTCAGAAGGACTTTTTAAATTCATAATTTAAATCATGAAAATAAGTTTTTAATATTAATAATGAATTAAATAAAATTTTGTCTATTTTTATTTCATGCAGTTATAATAATGACATATGATCTTCCAGCCACCATGGATTTCATTGTGAAGAAAACAGGACAAAAGCAAATTTATTATGTTTGTTCCCAGGGCACCTTTTTCTTGGTATGATAAGAGAGATTGAAATCTTACTATGCTGTAATTTTTATTATAAATACCTCACAAAAATTTGTCTTAAAAAATAATTTAATTTGTAAAAATTATACATATCATTGTAACCATTTAGAACATGCAGACAAAACAAAACATTTAAAAATTTGAAGTCAGTGGTAACAATAGTTTCATTTTGGCATATATGAGGTTTATAAAAATAAAATATGCAGTTTGTAATCTGTTTTTTAAAACATTATATATTAATACCAACTTCCTAAACATATAATATATTTAAACAAGGGATATGTAATTAGAACAGTTGGAATTCTTTGCAAATG
The DNA here is from genome assembly GCA_028644305.1 of Xerus rutilus. NCBI lineage: Eukaryota > Metazoa > Chordata > Mammalia > Rodentia > Sciuridae > Xerus > Xerus rutilus. The sequence goes on along the minus strand of CM053404.1, from coordinate 61,316,840 downwards.
AAATTTCCAAGACTAAGGTCTTGGCATATGTTTTTTCTTTACCTTGTACAACCTTCTTAATAGAAAATTGATGTATAGACATGTTTTAGGAAAGATTTATTAATTTGGCTTCTGTGAGCAGTTACATTCTGCTGACCCAGTGACTTTTCACAGGGTTTACCTGGTATTGTTCTGGGCTGGTGTGGGGCATGTTAAATTTCATACTGAAAAATCCAATAAAGAATTGTTGCTTCCAAATCTACTAATTGGCCAGGAAAATCTTTATAATTAATTCAAATATTCATTTGTTTAAACATGTAGTGTGCTTACTACTTGGAAAATACTTTTATGGCTGGTATTTACAATGAACACTGTACACTAAGGAATTCTCAATTTCCAAAGCTCATCATCCAATAAGGCAGGATGTCTCACATCAGCATAGACCTTTGGATATTTCAGGCCACATGGTTTTTGTTGTGGAGGCTTCTCTGTTCATCGTAGATAGATGCCAGTAACATACTCTCTCCTCTCACCCCTTGGGGTTGTTACAATAAAAAATGTCTCCAGACATTGCAAAATGTTCCTAGGGATCAAAATCACCCTTGATGGAGATCCACCCCAAAAATGGAAGGGCATTTACAGAACTCTTCCTGGGCAGTCATGTGGACAGGAAGAGGAGAGCAGAGAGGTGTGGGGCTGACAAACTCCCTGGGCAGAGCAGAGCAAATTGAGTTTCTAGGGTTTGTGATCTTTCAGGGAACCACAAAGAGTATTTGTTAAAATTAGAAGATTGTCATGTTAATGATCACAGATATGATTTTATAATTTCTTTCCTGTCTTTCTATGTTTTAATTATGAATATATTAGCATATTCAATGTTGTCTCATAGGTCTCTGGGGATGGCATAGGCTTGTTCCTGTTATTGAACTCTGAGCCAGGTCAAATAAAGATAATCCTGATACAGAGGGCTTTCCCAAGATTGGTAAAACAGTTCCAACAGTCACCATTCTTTGGATGTTGAGTATGTTTAGTAGTTTTAACTCCATTCATTCCCCTTCAGTGTCTGTTGAATTGCTTCTTTACAAAGATACATTGAATACAAAGCTACTAAAAAACTGGGAGACACATATGGAATATGGCAAGTTAAAATACTTCATAGCTCATTATTCTTGCTACAATTCATCAGTTTTTCTTAAATAAACAGTCCATAGGTTGTTGCAAGAGATAGAAAAAAGTTGATTTTGACCGTCTTAACCAGTGTTCCTATAGTTGTTACCAAGGAGTAGTTTTTTGGGTCTTCATGCCACCAATATTGATGTCACATTCTTGATCCATTTTGTAAATTGCTTCTTGTATGCTTGAAAAAAATGTGGCTTTTCTAAGTTTCACTTCCATGTTATAAGTATCGCAACCTAATCAAATTATGATGCTGTTTAAATTTCCTATATTTGCAGTAATTTTTGGCTTTCATTACTTGCCACCCAGATATAGGCCAGATTGTATCCTTTTCTTTGAAATTAATTTCACTCATAATTTGTCTTGCATTTGTGTCTCATATCTTACATGATGCTCCTCTAAATTTTGTGTTTGCCATATTTGTGATTTTTGTATGCTAGTTTCTTCACTAACTTAGTTTGATTTACATACAACACACTGCACCCATTTGAAATACACCATTCAATAAATTTGACAAATGTGATGACCCATGTTACTACCACCAAGACAAAGACATAGAAGAGTTTTATCACCCCAGAAACTTTCTACTTGTCCATTTGAGGTTGATTAGTTTCTCTCTTACCCCCAATTCTAAGCAATATATAGTTATAGTGCATTCTATCACTACGGATTAATTTTTACATTTCTAGACATGCATATAAATGTATTCACACATTAAATATAATATTGTGCTTTATTTTTTGATTTGCATTCATTCTTTTATTTCTAACTAAAATTTTTATATCCTCTTGTGTTTCAGTCTCTGTCTGAGATACTATTCAATTCTGGTATCTAAGATCATTTGTTTGTTTTCCTGTCATTAATTTCTCTAAATACATTTATTTCACTCTCTTCTCTCTAGAGAATTTCAGAGAAAAATTTCTTCTCTATAAAATAATTAATTTTTGTTCAATACTTCTCTTGCTGCCTTTTTATCTTCTGTTAATCCATTACCATTTTATCTTGCTTTTTTCCCTCTACCCCACTATCTCTTGATATTTATTTTCTGTCTTTAAAAGTATCACTTAAAAAATCACATTTTACACCTTTTCTTACAATGATGTTCTTAAGATGAGTAAATTTTACCTTCTTACCTGGGTGTATGTGTTGTAAGTATGGGTGTGTTTTCTCTCCATTTATATATAGCATAGTATTAAAAATACATATGCATTTTTAGCTTTCATGAGCTCTGTTAAAGTAAACCCTATTTTCCTTATCTGAGATAAGATTAATTTCATTATTCCCAAAAGTGTTCATTCCAGTTGAATCGATAAAAAAACATTTTTAGCACATATTATTTTATTGAGCAACTCTTCTTAAATTATGCATAGAATACTATCACAATGAATTAATTAAACCATTATAAAGATGTTTAATATGAAGAATGTAATCTGCTTATAATTTTGTGCAAAGTTAGAAAAATTATGATTGTAACAATTTTTTTCTATTTGCCTCAACAAATGTTTTCAGTGAATAGTGTGTACAGCTTCTGATAATTTGTTTTTTTCTGTTATGTTTGCCAACATGTATTAAAATGCAACTTTTGGGAAAAAAAATAA
>CM053404.1:61291525-61313987 GCA_028644305.1 Xerus rutilus | reverse complement strand
CATTATACTATTCAGTAATATTTTATAGTTTTGTTTTCTGTCTTGTTTTTCCTATCCTTCTTGCTTTCTATCAGACAAAGACCTTCTTCTAAAAGCTACTATTCAAATATATCATTTTCAGATCCTGTTTGGTGAAAAAGCATTTTTACTCAATACATATCTTAATAATATTTCTCAGAATGTGTGCAACCATGAGACACTTGGTATAGTTTGTAACATTTTCTTACATTGATGGGTGAATAGGATGCAAAAAATTTAAATAAGGTGTGTGTCATTTGATTTAAAATCAATGTTTCTTTCTTAATGATGTGTTAGTGATGTATCAATATTTTAATAGATAAATATTCAAATCTAGGGACAACTTGCCTACCCAATAGATGAATATGTTAACTTTTTAAATGTAAACTATATTGTAAGTAATATATGCATATAACAACATAATCATGCATACAATTTCTAAAGTAATCAATATGACATGTGGAAAATTCAATATACATCATAATCAGTTTATTATCAGAGTATTATGTGTAAATGAATTTTAATCTTCCTCTACTTGCCTCATTTTAATAAATCTAATGTCTTTCTTCTAGGCACTGATTATTCAGTGTAAGATTGCTTTCTCAGAGAAAAAATATTTCCATCAAATATTGTCATATAAAGCACAAAGATATTTAGATTCTCTGTGATGGTCAAAATCCAGAGGTTCTTTCTAAACTGAGTGAAGGGAGATTTTAATCATGGAAGTAACACAGTTCCACTAGTTTGAAAGATTCCTGTTCTTGAAAAGAAACTAATTATTGACAAATGGAATTTTTTCTTTCTCTTTGAGTTGTCTTGATGTATATTTAGCAACAAATCCTACAGGAACATCAGTTCAAACTATGCTACACTATTTTCAGGTACAATGTTGCCACACTCCCTTCCTTTCCTTTCTCATTTTTGAAATTTCCCCTTCTTGAAAAGGCTTAGCAATTTGCTATCTGTTTGATTTTGTGGTAATGACTTATATCCCTTTGTGGATAAGAAGGAACTCTTCTGGTTCCAAGAACAGACACAAGCCTGTGTAGGTAAAATAAGAGTGCTAAAGGCAGAATTGTTTGATCATTTTATTCTCCTAAGTAATGATTTTTCTATTCAAACTGGAAAACTGGTATAAATATATTTTATGTCAAACTAGCATCAGTTTTGTCAATATTTAGGGATCAGTGATAGATGCGAATTTTAGAAGCCCATGAGGTATATGTGTAAGTTGTGATAACTTTCCCTCTATGCTTATTCAGTATAACTTCTCTTGTGGCAGCCAAGATAGGATAAAATTACCTCATCCAAATAATGCCATTTGCCAACGTGTAAGCTGACATCTACATGCAAAGTGCAAACATTATTAGAATTTTTTTTCTTCCACTGGAAGTATATACCATTTAAATTCTGTATATGGGAGATATTCCTGGATTTCATATGCTTTTGTTGTCATGAAAGTTTTGGTTCATTGACACATCCATAACCAATAAAGCAACATTTCACATTCTAGGAAGAACTAACTACATCATTCTATTGTTTTGTTTGCAGAAAACCATTTAAGATAGTTCCACTACTCAAGCATTTCTACTTTGTGAAAAATATTCTTTGTGTTATTTCTAAGTCTAACATTAGAATTCCATGGAAGCCTCATTTCTTATTCTTTCTATCTATGGTACTATTGTTTCTGAAACAATTATATGCTACTATTTTGTAAAAGATTCTTTATTTTGGAGAACCACAGGAAAATTTTTATAAAAAAGAAGTTCTATATAAAGGATAGCTTGGAATGGAACCACCATTTGACCCAGTCATCCCATTCCTCATTTTATACTCAAAGGACTTAAAATCAGCATACTATAGTGACTCAGCCTCATCAATGTTTATAACAGCTCAATTCATAATAGCTAAACTATGGAACAACCTACGTGTCCTTCAACAGATGAATGGACAAAGAAATTGTGGCATATATACACAATGGAATGTTACTCAGCCTTAAAAAAGAATGAAATTATGGTATTTGCCAGGAAACGGATAGAACAGGAGACATCGTGCTAAGTGAAATAAGCCAATCCCAAAGAACCAAAGGCCAAATGTTTTCTCTGATATGTGGATGCTAATTCACAATAAGGGGGGTGGCAAGGAAGAATAGATGTATTTTGGATTAGGCAGAGGGGAGTTAAGAGAGAGGAGGATGTATAGGGGTAGGAATGATAATAGAATGAATGGGACATTATTGCCCTATGTGCATATATGATTACATGACCTGTGTAACTCTACAATATCTACAACCAAAAGAATGAGAAGTTGTACTCCATTTATTTATGATGTATCATAATGCATTCTACTATTATATTTAACTAATTAGAATGAAAAAATAAAGTCCATTTAATGGGTCACAAAAAAAGATAAGAACCACTCCATCTCTAAATATTGAATATGAACATTAATTAATTTCATCTGTTTGAAACATTTTTTGGTGTCAGTTGAATTGTAGAACAACAAAGCAATAATTATATTGCTGGCAAATTGATAGTGTGTATTTTATTTTTGTTTTAAGACTATATTAATTTAGATTCTGGTAATTTGAAACATTTGATTATTAACATGTATTTACAGTATGGAATTTACTTCAGACCACTAAAATAAAAGTTAGTGAAAAATTTAATATTACAACAAATTTTTATTTATAATGACTTGAAAAACACTACCTTCCATGGAAATACAATGTAGCTATTTTTCATCCTTTTATTGGGTCTTTTCTTACTAGATAGTATGATAAGTTATTATAGCTTAAACATTGAACATATATAAAATGTACTTTATCTAATGCCTTTCTTAAAAGTATATTAATCCACATTTGTCTGATATATAATTATCTGGGAATGTGTTTTTGTGTTCATTCATCTATAGGCACACAGCACTGTGGCAGAAAGAGTACTGGACTTATATATGGGAGGCATTGAATCTGAACCAATGGGTTACATCTTAAAAGGAGGTGATAAAAATTGGTGATCTCTAGTTATATTTATTTTTGTAAAGTTTTATAAGTAATAGTAAATTTTATCATTGCTTAAGGTTATTAATAAAATATATTCTAATTGTTTGATTGGAGAAGTCCATCTCTAAATATTGGACACTATAATCAGGTCAGTTTTCTTTTTCAAAATGCAATGATTTGGTCCTTTTGGAAAGATATAAAGGAAAGTATATTAAAGCTCTAACCAAATACTTGCTTTTAAAGATTACAGATTATTTTATATTTCCTGGGAAGATAATATTGATAGACTTTGGTATAGATTTAAGATTATGATAGCACTAATTTATTATTATAATGCTATACAAAACACTTTTTTATATGTCATTTGAACCTCACAACCACCTTATGCAATTTATTAGACATTAACTGATACCATCATTTCATATGTAAGAACCTAGGGTATAGAAAGACTCTACTTTGAGAAGATAATTTTAGTTAGTATGACTTAAGCCTTGACTAATCATTCATTTCTGATTGGGCATGCTTGTAATCCCAGCAGCTCAGGAGGCTGAGGCAGGAGGATCTCAAGTTCAAAGCCAGCCTCAGCAATGGCAAGACGCTAAGCAACTCAGTGAACTCTGTCTCTAACTAAAATACAAAATAGGGCTGGGGATGTGGCTCAGTGGCTGAGTGCTCCTGTGTTCAATCCCTAGTACTCAACCTCCGTCAAAAAAAAAATCCATTTCTGCCTGACAACAATTTGATTCTGTAAATAATTTCTGCAGACTTAATGAATGAATAATTACCTGTTACCATTTCACAGACGAGAATATCAGTTTACCATTCATAGTTTGATATGTTGTTAGGATAAACATTGCTATTCCTCATTTTCCTTTAGCTCACTTTTTCATTATACAATGTGGAAGACATGAAGCTTCCAACCACATGTGAAATGGTGAATGAGATTTTTTGGCAGATTCAATAGATGTTAAAACTTTGGAATCTAAAATTCTCAATCTCATTTACCATAAGAAGATTACTTCCTATAATCACTATGATTTTGTAATAGGTTTAGATGCTTTTTGTCAGTCTTACATTGCAATCCTCAGAATAGTTGATGTGGTGGAATTTCTCCTTGGTTTCACACCTATTTTCTACCTCTGGGTCAGTCCCTTGCTTTTGTAGGCCTCTTGCTTTTCTAAGTATAAAGGTTGTTTTGTTTGTCTTTTTTCCTTTTAATGGTGTTTGATTTTCAATAACGAATTATTTTGCTAAATCATTTGCATTTTTCCAAAGAAGTATGAAAACTTATAAAATATTTCATGCATATTGTGAATTCTTCCCAATTCATGGAGATTTTTATATTTCTGAGAGGAAGAGAGCTCTTTGAAAATTAGGCATACTTTTTATACTCAATAAGACAATCTTGAAATATTAATGCCAGAATAAGCCAGGTATGTGATATGTTTTTGCAGCATGTGGTGTCTGGAGAAGAGGCTGTAAAAATGTTTCTCATACTTTCTGGTAAGGAGGCCACATGGGGATTTGTCAGTTAGTCCTTTTTTCCTGGAATTTGCAAATCTTTATTCATTGGACTTAGCACGGGACTTTCCTGTTCCCTATCTATATGCACCAGAAACTGTTCTAAAGAAACTGCTTGCATCAATGTTCTCTAGCATAGGAAAATAATTTATTTTAGGATAATTTTTCTATTCTTCTTAGGATCAATAGTCCCAGGGAGTTTTCAAATAGGTAATTAACTTAGTATAACTTGTCAAAGACTGATAAGCCATTATTTATTGACTCCCGGGTCCCATTTATTTTTAATTTATGCCTTGATCTAAGAGGATCTGAGCCATTAACCTATGATGGCTAGGATTAACCCATCTATATTGAAAGCCCCAAAATAATAACTTTGACCACTTTTACCAGTCCCAATGTGCTATCCATTAAGGTAGCCACTAGCCACATATGGTTATTTAAATCAGAATTAGAATTAATTCAATTAAATTAAATTTCAGTTTCTCGGTCTCACTGGTCACATTTCAAGTGCTTAATAGCCTTTTGTGGTTACTGTATTGGAAAGCAACAATATGCAACATTTGTCATTGCAAAAAGTTCTATTGAGCCTTACAAAAACCATCTCAAATAAATTAAAAACTTAAATGCAAGACCCAAAACTTCTAGAAGATAACATAGGGAAAATGTTTTAAAACATTGGCATGAGTAAGGATTTTTGGATAATACACCCAAAGCTAGGAAACAAAATCAAATATAGACAAATGGGATTACCTTAAACCAAGTAGCTTCTATATAACAAATGAAACAATCAAGATTAAAGAGAAAACCAATAAAATGGTAGAAAATATTTGCCAACTATATATCTGACAAAGAGTAATATCCAGGATATATAAGGAACTCAAAAAACTCAATAGCAGAAAAGCAAATAATCCAATTTAAAATTGGGCAATAGACATTTCTTAAAAGAATATAAATGGCCAAAAGGTATATGAAAAATTGTTCACATAATTAGGAAAATGTAAATCAAAACTACAAATGAGCTTGGCCCAGTAGCTCTCGCTTGTCATCCCAGTGGCTTGGGAGGCTGAGGCAGGAGGATCGTGAGTTCAAAGCCAGCCTCAGCAATGATGAGGCACTAAGACAACTCAGTGAGACCCTGTCTCTAAATAAAATACAAGATAGGGCTGAGGATGTGGCTCAGTGGTTGAGTGCCTCTGAGTTCAGTACCTGGTACCTCCTTCCCCCTCAAAAATCCCCACAAATGAGATATTACTTCATCCCAGTAAGAATGACTATTATCAAAAACCTAAAGATAACAAGTGCTGGCAAGGATGTATAGAAAAGGGAATCACTTACATTCTGTTGGTGGAAATGCATGCCATTATGAGAAAGAGTAAGGTGCTTCCTCAGAAAACTAAAAATAGAACTATCATATGATCTAGCAATCTCAGTACTGGATATGCAACCAAAGGAAATGAAATCAGTATTTCAAAGAAACATCTGTACACCAATGTTCAATGCAGTACTGTTCACAATAGCCAAGAAATAGAAACAATCTAAGTGACTGTCAAATGATACACAATGTAATGCAATGTATATATAACATAATACTATTCAGTCTGTAAAAAGGATGAAATCCTATCATTTGTGACAACATGAATGGAACTTGGACATCATTTTGTTGAGTGAGATAAGCCAGGTACAGAAAAACAAATGCCACATGATTTATTCACCTGTGGAATCTAAAAAAATTGATCTTCCAGAAGTGGAGAGTAGAATCATGGTTACCAGAAAGGAAAGGGGGAAAGAAAAGGGGAGGGAGGGATGGCGAAAGGTTGATTAATGGGTACCATTTACAGTTGGATAGGAGAATAAACTCTAGTGTTGTATTGCACAGTTGGGTGAGATAATGTACTAAATATTTTTACTATAAATAAATGATTAATATGTACCCTGATTTGAACCTTATAAAAATGCATTTACATATTAAAGCATCACATGGTACTCCATAATAAGTAAAATTTTATGTGTCAGCTAAATAATGGTGGTACAAACATATTAGATAGAGAGATACACTTACATTACCTATAGCCTCTTTCTATAAATGTTATAAATTATTATCTGGAAGCACTTTTCTCCAGTACTTACCAGGCTAAAAGCCAGGTTAAAAGTTGGCACTTACACTTTGTCATCGTTCGGAAATTATAGGAAAAATTTGATCTTATTTCAGAAATAAATCAGTCCTGGGAGAGAAAGCAGAATCTGAACCAATGTTGTAGGGCTGATGATAGCCAGAGAGGATCACTGGGAGGACAGCAGTAACTGGCAATTTAGATCAGGGGTCAACAAACTTTTCCTGTAAAGGATCATAACAAAAATTTTAGATTTTACTGGCCATAGTCACTGTTGGAACTATTCAACTTCTACTGTAGCCATAATGCAGTCATACATAAACAAATAGGAATGGCTATGTTCCATTAGAACTTTCTTTACTGAGATTTAAACTTCATACAGTTTTTTATTTTTCATGTCATGAGATGGGATTCTTTTTAAAATTTTCTAACCATTTAAAAATGCAAAAGCCATTCTTAACTACAAGTGCGGACAATGGTCTAGATTTGACCCACAGGTTAGTTTGCCAAATCTTATTTAGATCCAAATTACTGATTCAAGTGAAAACAGCTATTATTAATTTATAAAGTATATATCTTCCTTAAGGAGTTCCCAAGTCCTTTTTTGCATAGGGTTCTCTACCCTGAACCTGCACACATGTACTCATAGAGAGGAGAGAGGAGAAGGAAGAGAAGAAATGAGGTCTATGGGAAATAAAGAAAGGATATATGCAGTGAAATTGAGAATTGCTGAGAGAAAAGAATCTGAGCACAGCGTTTGAACCTCTTGCTAAACTGTATTTGTATTTTGTTTCTCCTTTGTAGAAATTCCTTCAGGAGAATTGAGAATTTCCAAATGTTTATTAGGAATATCAGATAATACTATACTAAAATTTATTTAGTTTTAAAAAGCACACAGGGAACAGAAGGAATTGAAATTTCCGCCTATTTAACCAGTTCAAACAAGACGGCTTTGATTTTACTCTATATGCCTTTCTTTTTAAACCAGCAAGTAAATTCTAAGATAAAATTCTCCACCCAAGATTATCTTATCTTAATCCTCCAGTCAATAACCCTCAGAGGTACATGTTGATTTTTTTGCTTTATGCTTGAGGGAAAGTCCAAGGTTATGTTAACGGTACCAATTAGGCATTGTCCATTTTGTACACTTTGATTACTCTTTAACTGAATGCATTCTAACCATTGCTTATTTTTCTCCTTTCAGTGATTTCTGCATATCAGGTGAGAGCTTTATAATGTTTTATTTTTGGTGATGCTCTGGGCATCCTGAATCAAGTAATGTCATTTTAAAAATCTCAGGATTGTGTTCTATTTACCAGCTGTGCACATTTTGAACAGATCATTTCTCTAAGACTTCACTTTACCCTCTGGAAAAAAAGTTTGGGAGAGATGATTTCTATAGGTAATTTAATTTCTTCCCTCAAGTATTTTTGATAAGTCAATACTATCTAAATTAAATCTGATTTTTAGGGTGACATTTGCAAAATGAAAAACTATACAGGGAGATCTTCTTTTTCTTAGTTTGAGAAAGCTTCATTTTAAGGGTTTGTGTGGTAGGTGTTCCCTGCACATAGCAAAATAAAGCAGAAAAGACAATTGAGATATGGAAAACAAATTCTCTTGGTCTTGGAGGTTTGCTCATTATCTCATAGTCATTACAAGTTCATTTTAAAATTTTAAATATTGCAGTGGCCCCCTGGTGCATACTAAGGAGTTTCAGGTAATAGAGGGTGGCATAAAGAGAAAGAGCAAAAAGAAAGAACATTAAAATAATTCCGGGCTGGGGTTGTAGCTCAGTGGCAGAGTGCTTCCCTAGCATGTGTGAGGCACTGGGTTCGATCCTCAGCACCACATATAAATAAATAAATAAATAATGAAATAAAATAGATATTTTCCAACTTAATCTGTATAGCAAATATTTACACCCTTATGATCTACCCCACTCTTCAGAATATTACTGCACATGTGGTGTTTCCTATTTCCTGTTCTCTTTGAATGACAAGGAGAAAGACAGTTTAATTGGATCCTGGGACTTAAGAGCAAGTAAAGGAACTTGAGAGAGGGTGGAATGCTACTTTCATTTATAGAGCTTGTTCTGGGTGGTCAATAAGACTGGAATGTGGTTGTGTGAGAGAATTTATCCTCATGGAAACCTCAAGCAACTCATACTTTACACTTACAGAGCTAGGAAGTAACAAAGAGATTATCTAGGGCTGCAATGGAGGTGACCAAGATGATCAAAGCTATGGATTGATTTTCTGTAGCTGGGTATAATGGTGTTCTCAGTGCCCTGATGTTAAGTATTTTAGGGTAAATCATAACATCACTCATCAGAATCAAATCCAACTCTCAATTAGGAGACAAGAAAATTTATGTCCAAAGAGATAAGAGCCTCAAGAGTTTGATTATTAGTTCAGTATTTTTAATCTTGAGTTCTGTCCATCATCATTCTATGATCAAAACCTTAGCCATGTACTCATTTAATAATGACTAGTTATATTCTGCCCTATGCCTCACGGTTATGCTAAAATCAAATCTCATCAGTGGATGAGTTTGAAATTTTATTTGGTTGCCAATATAAAGTTACCAATAGTAAATTTAACAGTCTTGACAAATAGTTCTGCATGATTTTCACAAATCATTCTACTCTAGTATTTGTGAAGAAACCCTGAGACCAACAGAAAAGATTTTTAAGCTTACTTTCATATTTTATGTTATCATTCTCTTTCACCTTTTAAAAGCCAAGCGACTGAAGAATTAGAATAGGTTCTTTTCACTTTAATTTTTATTAAGTATTGCAATTATTCTTATGGCTTCAGGTGCTATTTTTATGTTAATGTCTTCAAAATTTATTTCTCCTGCCCAAATCTCATCCCTTAGTGCCAGGTCTATAGCTCTAATTGCCTCTTCAATGGCTCAAACTGGTGACTCACATACATTCCAAACTAAACACATCACATGCTGAATCTACCATCTTACCTTTCTATATTTATCTCTCCAGGACACAAATCTTTGTGAAAGGCACATCAGCATCAATCTGCCCAAAACAGAATCTGCATTATCCCTCATTTCCAAATCATTAGTTCTGTTGGTTTTCCTGCTGTCTTCCAATTTGCCTCTTTCTTCAAGCCATTATCCTTTTCTAATACTATCATAGGCTACCTGGAATGCCTGGAAAAGCTTCCTGGCCAGGTCCCCCATATGCAGACTTGCCCCTCTGATTCATTCCCCACACTACCATCAGAGTGAGACTTGTAAAAAGCAAATATAATCCTGACAATTCTCTCTCTACTTAATATAATCCAATAGCTTCGTTTGTTCTTAGGACAAAACTCCAAATCCTAAATATAACTCATAAGGTCCTATGTGATCTAATTTATCAGTCTAACCAGTTCCATCCTGGTACTTTGTCTTTAAAAGTGGGACTTTATCCACATCACAATTCTTTCAGTCTCTGCAATTATCATTTTCATCCCACCTATACAGTGTTCAAACTATGTAATTTTCTCTGCCTAGAATCTTCATCCTCTTCAAACTAACACTGTCAAAAATCTTCCTTCTAAGATTTTCACATATTTCTGCTCATCCAATGTGAATTTCATCTGCTCAAAGTCAGCACGTCCTCAATTTCCAAACTATGAACCATTATCATACTATCTTATAATACCACACATTTCTCTGTAATAACATATTATGCTGTACAGAGACATGCTGAATAAATACAGGTGTTTGCAGTTATGGTCAAAGTCAGAATTTTTATTTTGATACATAGTTTTTGTCAAACTTTTGTATTCTTGACTAGAATAACATGAGTGTAGAATTTTAGAGGGATTGTAAGGAGGAAGAGTAGAGCCAATAACTTCTGGAGAGAAAGAAAGATAAGGAGAAATAAATAGGTGTCTCTTATTAGAGGAGGTGAGTGTTTATGGGAAAAGAGTGATATGCTTAAAAGAGGAGTTTTAGCTTGGCACAGTAGCACATGCTTATAATCATAGCTACTTAGGCAGGAGGATTGCAAATTTGAGGCCAGCCTGGGGAACTTAGCAAGACCCTGTCTCAAAATAAAAATTAAGAAAAGGGCTGGAAATGTAGTTAAGTGGCACAGCACCCCTGGACTAGTCTCCAGTACTGCAAAACAAACAAACAAATAACAATGACAACAAAAAAGAGGAGTTTGAAAACTTTTGGATTGCTATGTAACGTCAACGTCCTTCTCAGTCTCCTCACAAGTTCAAGTTAAATTGATATTATTGCTTTAAAAAAAAAGTACTTTAGAAGGCTGTTTGTTTTATAAGGTTGCAGGAGCTAGACTTAAGAATGTCTACCTACATTGATTGTATTTGACTCTTGCCCAGTATTTGGACTCAACAAAACAAAAAGCATCATATTCATTTCTCATACCAAAACTGAGTCAAGAGTAAATGCTTTCTAAGATGTAAGAGACACAGAGAGACTGGAAACTGAATTTGTATGACCTGTTAGAGGTTCTAGTATACCACTTTAGAGACAGAGAAAAATTATGTCAATTTCTCTAATATGCGAGTCATGACATTTTGAAAAAATTTACTATCTACAAAGAAATATTTCCCATGTAGAACCAGATATAAACAGAATGGTATGCAGAAACTAAATTGAAAATTTTTCAAAAACTTTCTAAATATTAAGCTGGAAATTCAGGTTAAATTCACTCTACAATTTTAATTCATAATTTATTATGAAATTTAATCTTTGCTGAAAATGACAGGGATGGCTTCACTTGAGTCATGTTTTTCTCTTCTTGATTCATCCCCTCATGAAGGAGTCTAAAGAAACTGGCTCCCTTTCTGTGGCAAACCATAAAGCAACTTCGGAATCAATGGTAGAAAATACATGACACCAGTAACTAGGGAAATAAGAGAGGAGCTCAGTTCCATGGACAGAATTTGAGGCATGGTTAAACTGGAAACACCACGGAGAGAGCAAGCCTCAGATGTGCAAATGTGATAGCAATAAATTAGAAAAAAGGTTTAATTTTAGGAATTACCTGTGAAATCAAAACTGTAAAAATTCCCACGTCTGTTTTGGAATGCTTAGTTGTACTAGAAAGACCATGTGTTAAGGTGGAGAGTTAGCAGGAGTCATCTACTAAGTTTGTAATTCCATGTCACCAGTAAGTAGAGACATATTCTTGCAGATTTAGGAGTTTTTTTTTTTTTTCCTGGCACAATAGAATAAAATGACAATTGGGCATGAACTCTGGATCCAAAATGGGAGTGATAAATTTGGAGTGGATGTGATATATAACAAAGCATTGGGCCGCAAATTGGGCCTCCAAAGAAACCAAAGTGATCACATAAATCATGTTTTTTAGAAGAGCCAATTTAGGGGGTGGGACAAAAGGAAGAAACTGGTTGTGCTTAAAGAACAAGGCCAAATGGGCTTCAGTGGCTAAGCCAGAGCAGATTTGGGGCCCTGGAAGTAAAGTATATCTGACTTATTTCCTTCAGCTAAATCCCTCACAAGAAAAGTCCTAGGATCAGGAATAGATAGGTTTCTGATCTCTATTCAAAAGCCTCACCTCATGTTCAGTCCCACATTCAAACTGGACTTTGATTAACTTTCAGTGAATGACAATGGGTTACAAATTGGATCTCTGTAGTTACTTGGGCATTAATTTCCAGATCCCAGCAAGCATCAGAAATATTTTAAAATAATTTCAAGTATCCCATCAAAAGGCTTATTATAGAAATCACATGCAGTCAGTTTTAATGTTTCTTCCTTTGTTTCTGCAAATGTCAATGGATTTTTTTCTTTGTATACATTTCTGTGAGGAGCCCAGTCTATACAATACCTCATAAGGTATTGCTTCCTATAACCAATTCTGCAGGAGTTTTGAGGAAAAGACATGCAAACCAATAATTTCAACACAGTGGGATGTTTATATAAACAGTGGAATGCATGTCTTCATGCGGTAAGAAAGCCTTAATAATGGTCACAATATCTACTATCAATTGAGTGTTTACTGTATGCCAGGTGTTTTTCATCCACCACCTCATGGAACTCTTGTACTATGAAATAGGTACTAGCAATTCTACTTCAGATCTGAAGAAAGTAGAATTTATAGCAATTAAATAACTTGCCAAGGATCCTATGGATAATAGATTATAGAACCAGACAATTAGTTTCCAAATTGATATTTGGATATGGTAATGGAGTTTAGGAGAAAGATTTGGTTAGAGATATTGGAAGTAATTTGTGTACAAATAAAATGAGCAATTCAAAGAAAGGATGAGAGCCAGAAGAGCTCCAGGAGGACACTAGGATAATATAGCACTGAACTTGAATATATATATATATAACTTATAAATATATATATGTATATATATTTATAAATAATACATATCTTGTATGTATTATATCCCTAAAATACAGTATACACTATTCATTTATTGTTTATTTTCTCTTTAAAGAAGAGGGATTTCTGCTTCTGGGAAGTATGTAAAGAATATCAGAAAGTGCTGGCTTTTCCATTAACACTTAGGAGTAACATTTAGCATTCTTTTTGTTATAGCTCTCCTTCCTTTTATAATGGCTTAGCATCTGTGATTCTTTATTTGTAAATAGCAAAAATCTTTTTCCTTTTTTTTCTTTTTTATTCGAGCTTTATAGTTATAGCTAGTATTTGGGTTCATCCCAACAAACTCATACATGCGTGAAATTCAATTTCAGTTCATGTTCCCCTTTTTTTCCCTCCCACCCTCTCTCTTCTTCCCTTTTCACCTTCCTCTACTACTTCCTCTTCCTCGTCTATTTATTTATTTTTGATTGGTTCTTTTTATTTATACATAAAGGTGAAATTCACTGTGGTATATTTATATATGCATATAACATGATTTCTGCATCACTTCTCCTTTCCTGTACCTTCATTCTGCCTCTTGATCTCTTCTTCTACACTACTGATTTTCCTTTTATCTTTTTAAAAACTTTTTTGGTTGTTTTTAGCTATGCATGACAGTAGAGTGTATTTTGACATATTAAACATAGATGGAGTGCAAGCCATACACTTTTGATCCCTTTCTTATGGTTCAACATGATGTGGAGTTACACTGGTCGTGTATTCATATATGAGCATAGGAAAGTCATGTCCAATTCATTTTACAGTCTTTCCTATTCCCATAACCCCTCCCTTCCCTTCATTCCCCTTTATCAAATCCTAAGTACTTCTATTCTTCCCCTCTGTACTCTCCTTTGCTATGAGTTAACATCCACATATCAGAGAGAACTCTTCATGATATTCTATCCTTTCCACCTCCTTTCCTTTATTTTACCCTAGCTTACACAAATGAGAGAAAACATTTAACCTGTGAGCTTCTGAGTTTGGATTATTTCACTTATCATGACATTCTCCATTTCCATCCATTTACTAGCAAAAGACATAATTTCATTCTTCTTTATGGCTCAGTAGAACTCCTGTATGTGTGTGTGTGTGTGTGTGTATCACAATTTCTTAATCTATTTATTGATGGGCAACTGGGTTAATTCCATAATTTAGCTATTGTGAATTGTGCTGCTATAAACATTGAGATGGCTGTATTACTACACTATGCCAATTTTAGTTCTTTTGGGGAAATAACAAAGGAATGGGATTGCTGGGTCATATGGTTATTCCATTACTAGTTTTTTGTTTTTTTTTTTGAGGAATCTCCATACTGGTTTCCAGAGTAGTTGTACTAGTCTGCAGTCCCACCAACAATGTACAAGTGTACCTTTTCCCTCACAACCTCACCAGCCTTTATTATTGTTTGTGTTCTTGATCACTGCCATTCTGACTGGAGTAAGATGAAATCTTAGTGGAGTTTTGATTTGCATTTCCTGGTTGCTAAAGATGTTGAAAAAATTTTCATATATTTCTTGCCCATTTATGTTTCTTCCTTTGAGAAGTTTCTATTTAATTCTTTTGCTCATTCATTGATTGGGTTATTTGTGGTTTTGGTGTTAAGTTTTTTTGAGTTCTTTTATATTCTGAGTATTAATCGCCTATCAGAGGAGTAGCTGGCAAAGATCTCCTATTCTGTAGGTTCTCTCTTCATATTCTTAATCATTTCCTTTGCTATGCAGAAACATTTTAGTTTGATGACATCACACTTATTGATTATTGGTTTTATTTCTTGCACTTGGGGGTCTTGTTAAGGAAGTTGGTGCCAGCACCAATAGGAAGGAGTGTTGACACCATGTTTTCTTCTGGCAGTTGAAAAGCTTCTAGTCTATTTCCTAAGTCTTGATCCATTTTGATTTAAGTTTTGTGCAGGGTGAGAGACAGGGGTATAGTTTGAGTTTTTTACATATAGCTACCCAGTTTTCCCATCATCATTTATAAAGAAGGCTATCTTTTCTCCAAAATATATTTTTGGCACCTTTGTGAAATATCAGATGGCTGTAATATGTGAATTTGTCTTTGTGTCTTCTATAAATAGCAAATATCTTTTAAAATAATAACTTTTACCTTTGTATAATCTAACACAATATATTCTAGAAAGAAATTAGTTATTATAAGCTATTACACATACTAGTGTCTGATTTGTATCTCTCCAATATAGAGAAAACAAAGAGAACTACCAACGTTATGCTAATTGAATGATTTTTACACAATAATTGAGCTCTATATATCAGAATTTTGTTAGGATATAGAAGACACTGTAAGTATTTCAAGCAGAAATGTCCTTATATATGGAATTAGATGCCTACACAATTGATGCAATGTCTCAAGCAATGAAGACCAGGAAAGTCACTGCTAGAAATGAGTGATTTACAAAAACTTGCCTGGGAGCTGTTGCAAATGGAAGCTCAGGGGGAAAACTGGGAAATTGCTGCAGAACTCAGCTGCCTGTTTCACTGTATGGGCGATTTCAAGGAGTTCACCTAGAAGCCACTGTAAACTTCTGCCTGTGTACCTGTTCACAACTGCCATAGAAAATGTAAGCCCTCTTTGTGAGAAAAAAGCAGAAAAACATTCTAGAAATTCCAAGATTCTCCCCTTTCAAGTAGAGGAGAATATAGAAAGGGTAAAATGTCAATGCCAGTTGGATACCAGACAATCCTGCACCGAAAATGGTCAGTTTCATGTTATAGTCTAGGTAACTGTATAAGAATCAAATCTTTTTTACCTAGCAAATGTTAAAACGCAATCATAGAGGCATAATACACCAGGTGTACTAATTTTGTGATGTACATACTGAATTCTTTAATTGGTACTGGAGTTTTATAATAAATAAAGTATAAATAAAATATTTCCACAATAGTACAAAGACATTACTATTCCTCATCAGTGAACAGTGGAGTTTTCCATGAATTTACATGACACGTGATACTGCAATTCATTGAATATAGACACAAATATGAAAATCCAACTGTTTTCTGTTAAGCAAGGTATTAAGGGAATTTGCAAAGCTATAAAGCATCGTCACTTGTCAGTGACAAGCTTTTTAAATATATCTCAAATTATTCAAACATTTTTCTATATGTATAGACAGAACTCACAAAAACAAAAGCTTTTGAAGGTCTTAATAATTTTAAGAATGTGGAAGTTCTCAATCATTCTTTTCAGTAAATATAGAAGAGAAAGTTGTAATTCTCCTTTTTGTGGACAAAATAATTTCCAAATTTTGTGCTTTGATTAGATTAATGTCATTTCATTGTAACAGTAGAGAACGAATGTAATTCTTGAATTTTAGAAGAATAATTCTTGTGTCTTACTCTTCTAAAAATATTAGGAAATAATACTCTAGTAGTCACAAGATGCTTCGAGTATATAACTAAAGGGATAATACACTAAATACACTCTATAATCAAGAAATAAGAACAAGAATTGTTTAATAAGAAGTGAATTAAGATCTCCTAAAATTCTAAGAACATCCAAGGGTTTCCTCTCCCCAAAATAGTTTCTTGCAACAGCCCTTTATCTCTTAGAGCCTCCTGAATGCCTTTTTCTGACCCTTCCCTTGCCATTCTTGTGTCAGGGAATCTATCAAACTTTTGTTAGGTGTTTGGTAGTGGGAGCTGGCATGGAAGGCAGATATCAGCAGTACCTGTTGACTCTAAGTGTAAGATCAACTTTCTTATCCCTATCCCTAAGGAGTCAATTCAGGGCACTGGTTAGACTAGAAGAAGAGCCAGCTACTAAGACTGGTCTTTGTCTAAAAATTCTAAGGCACACTTATCTTTCTCCAAAAAAGTCAACAAAGCAGATCCGGTTTGATTTTCAGTAATCTATTTTACTGTTGCCTTAAAGATTAGGAATAAAAATATCATCTTTCTTCTAATCTCAGTCTGTATGTAAAAGGCAAATAACTTTCCAAGTATGGTTGTGCTACCCTGGTATGGATCTTTTAGATTGTACTAACATGCAAATGGTCTTCCTTCTAGAAGCTATACATTTTAAAGACAACTCACTTTCACTAATAATAATAACAAGTAAATTACTACATTCTTTTGTAGTAAACTATGGTTTCATAAAAACCTAATGTTGCTTTGAAGTGTGATTGTAAAACTTCTTTTCTTTCTTTATATTTATTTAAACTAATCCTTCACAATCTGTGATTATGGAAAGTTCCAGCAGTACTAGGGGTGAGAAATGCTCTTACTATCTGACCCTTATTTTAAGGGCAGTTTGCCAACAATTACTCTCTCAGATCCCTGACCTCATTTGCCTTCTCTCTCTGCCTTCCTACAATGAATTGGGTTGGATCTAACAACATGCTGTATTTCAAGACATTTACTAGGTAATCACTTAAATAATAAAGAACACCTTATTAGATGCCAATCTCCAGATTTTATTGATAATGGGATTTCTTTTCCTCAAAGCTTTTCATCTTTCATATTCTTTCAAAATCTTTCTTAAGATTCACAGTAATATTTCAGCTCTCCAAACTAGTTATAGAAAAACTATTACCATATTTGTGATCTATATTGTTATTTATTCAATGCTGACATTGACTCCATAGTACACGTAAAATAACCTGTTCTGTGATATTTTTGCCTGTAGGATGTTTTTCTATCATCATGAATATTTTTCCTTCATGTTTTCATTACTTGTTTTATTCATGCATTTATTGAACATGTTGTAATCGTTATATAAAGAATGTACAACCCAGACTTCATGATTTTTAAACATTTTATGGATGAAAGATAAATTTAAGAATCT
This sequence comes from Xerus rutilus, assembly GCA_028644305.1. Classification (NCBI taxonomy): domain Eukaryota; kingdom Metazoa; phylum Chordata; class Mammalia; order Rodentia; family Sciuridae; genus Xerus; species Xerus rutilus. The sequence goes on along the minus strand of CM053404.1, from coordinate 61,296,157 downwards.
GATGGAAACCACAAGATTATTCCTTTCACACAGATGTGAGTACATACAAATCTACATGATCCCTGGGATATGAACATCTGCCTTGTATGATGTCACCTTCAACTATTCAGAATATGAGAAGGACCATTCCAGGTCTCTAAGAGAAGTTTTAATAATAATGTAAGCATCTCCAAATGATAAAGAAACTTTGGAATTTAACAATGACAAATAAAATAGTTAGCTAAACCCCAAGAGCTGTCTCAGTTATTTGTGAAATGATGTAGGAAATAAGCTAATTTAATATTGAAAGCACTGAGCACCTGCTGAGGTGAAAAGTCCTGCACTATGTATGTAATGATATAAATACATGTTTTAATGAAGTTCATTTTCCTGAATTATTTGAGCACGTGTTGAAGTCTTAAACGGCAGTACAAATCAATAGAGATTTGAGGGTCAAAATGAATTTTATAGTACAATAAGAGGTCACAGAAAAAGAGAGGTCAACTGGAGTTGGGAATTTTAAAAATACTTTATTTCCCAGGAAAGATTTTCTAAAAATGTCTACTAATTGAATGAAATATGTTCTTTGGTATTTGAACTCTGTTCATGGGCCAGGAAGCCAAGACAAATTTTCAAGCCAAATGTGATAATAATTAGACTTGAACTTTAGAATTTAAATTGAGCAATTGTTTGGAGATGCATTGAATATTGGAAGATCAATAGCCAGAATACCAGTTAAGAGTGACAGAAAAATTCCTGGGTGAAAGATAAAGAAAGCCTAGAATATAATAAAATGAAAAAGAGAGATATGCCCCTAAAACATAAATAGTAGGACTTCAGTGCAAAGACAAAAAATAGGTGAATTTATAAAAATGACTCTAGAATATTGAAATTACACATTTTCGAAAAGTGTTCCTATAGACTGTCAAACTAAAGCAAATAAGAAGGGAAATATGACAAGATCAATAAACAGGTTGACCCCTAAGAGACAGCTGATTCTGCTAGGACAAATATTCTCAGCAAGTATGGATTTCAGGGAATCTGCATAAGCTCTTAGAAATTATACAGAACATTGTGTGTGTGTACATTGCTAGAGAGGGGGTGCATAGCTTTCATCAATTTTTTAAGTACACATGCCCTCCACAGTGATCATGAACTGTGCAGTGATCATGAATGAGCTGTGATCATTAAAGTCCGCTTGCAGGCTGAGCCCAGCCTTAGTCAGGAAGTGAGCACTTCCATCGATCCTAGCTCAACTCTTCTCATATATATTTACTGATTCAAAGCAGGGCGGTGGTAGCCTTGTGCTAACATTAACTTGGCTATGGACAGATTCAAAACTGAACTACTATGTGTATGCTGAGTCTTCATTTATTAAGCTAAAAAGTTTTCTGAACTAGAAACAGCAGAATTAAAAATGATGAAGATTGGCAACAAGTGTGAGAGGAGGCCAAGATTATACTAAATTGGGTGAGAGAACTTGAAAAGTCTGTGAGAGGACAGGTGTTCCAGGGCCAAATTCTTTCTTATCCTATTTCTCACTTATATGTCAAAAAAGGATGATAGTTCTTAGATGTCTGTATCCAGCATGTATTTCTTGAAATTATCAAGGAGTCGTGAAACATAAACTTCTTGCACCTCATCCAACTTATCATAACAAGGACGGCAGCAAAACACCTTAAGATGAATGGGATCCATCCACCCATATTTAAAAGTTCTCTAGAAGATTCTAATAGCCAAAATTGAGAGCTACTTCCCTTGGTGATGTCATTCAATGCCAAGGATTCAAGCCTATCTGTCTTCTAATTATACCTATGTTAATGTTCTCAGTATAGATGTTTTTCTTGAATTCCATACACATATGAAAATTTACCCACTTTACATTTTCATCTAAAGGTCTAACATACCCAAAACAGATTTTTTGACTTCCTTTCACTTATATTTATTTCTTCTTTAGACTTTTCTATGTAATTGACACCACCAGTTGGTCAGTGCTCAACCTGAAGTCATCCTTGTTTCTTCTTTTTCACCCACTTTCTGACATCCTGATCTAATATGTTAATAAATTGTATCAGAAAGACTTCCAGAACATATCTTGAATCAGTTCTTCTCATCTCAATTACTATTCTGATCAATTACTTTCTCCATTTTTTACAGTCTCCAGCTTGATTTGTAAAAACATACAACATGTCAATCTCCTGCTTCAAACACTTCAATAAACTCTATTCCTTTAAAAAAAACTTCAATAAACTCTATTCATTTAAAAATGAAATTGAAGCTCCTGATCATGGACTGAATGAGCCATGACCTGGTCTACTTTTCTGATGTTGTCTTACACCCCTCCCAGCCTCACTTCCTGTCCTCCACCACACACTGAGCTCTCTTCAGTTCCCTGAACTTGCTGAGTTGTTCACACTTCATGCTCTTTGAACCTGCTCCTCCCTCTGCATGGCTCTTCAGGAGCTGGTTCCTTCTTGTCAATCAGGTCTTCATTACCTCCTAACTACCTTCCCTCATTACCACATTCCAAGGTTCTCCACTTGTTTTCTTTTATATCACTTATCGTTTCTTCACAATACTGTTCGTAATCTATTAAAACTTTATCCATTGCTTTATTATCTCTCTGTTCCCTAACATGTAAGCTCCCACTTTCCTACTTTCAGGATTCACATTTCCTTTCAAAGGCTATTTCTAGTTCCTGAGATGTCTTGAACGTGCAATAAGCCTTCAAAAAATGTTGGATCAATTGTTGAATAAGGTCTTGAGAAATTAGCCTCTTCATTTATTACAAAAATGAAAATCAGCTCTGCGTACTGAGTATGTATGCCATCCTGATGCTAAGTACATTGTGTAAATTATCTCATTTAATTTATAGTGACAGTTATTTAAGAGGTGGGCACAGTTATTCTGATTTTACAAATGAAGGAAATGAGAGATTGATATTGATATAAATTCATAGAGGAAGTAGGTAGCACAGCAAAATTTAAGATTAATCTGTTTGATCCCAGACCCCATGCTTTCGGACATATGCTACTCTTCTCATCAGAAAAAAAAAAGGTGAAGAAATTTTCATGTTATATAATGAGTGGCCCCTGCATGAGGACAGGCTGGGGCAATGTTCTGAATCTTGCCATGTTTTTTCATATGGCCACCACAAAATACTAAGTACTGCCTTATTTATTTCTCCAGCTCTTTACATTTTCTAAACTATTTGCTAGTGTAATATCTTCTTTGATCTATATTCATGTGTTAATTTATTCTTATGTCTATTCTAATAAAACAACTAATATTTAAAAGTTGTAGTACAGGGGAACAGCTAAAGACCTAGGTGAACCAGAGGTGGAACATACTAACTCTGCTGGGCAACACAGAGAAGTCCTTTCCATGGAGGTAACATTTGAAATGAATCTTGAATCTTGAGTAAAAAATACGAAGCAACAAAAGAAAATAAGATTATTTATGTAACAAACCTGTCAGGTAGTTGGACAGATGATATAATTATTATAGTTTTTATGATATCAACTAAGGCCCATGAGCAGGAAATTTTCCTAGAATCACAGAAAATATGTGTCACTAGGTACAATCTTTCTCCCCACCCTTGGCCTCTTACCACTAGCTCCTGATTCAACAAGAGTTTACACACTAGATTCATGTTTTCATTTGTCCTGATTAAAGCCTCAAACATCAAATGCATCACTGGTGTTTGTCAGTATGTCTCAAATATTTGAGATGAAGGTCTTTTCCATGAAATAATTTGTACTAGTCTTAAGTTATATATTTTTTCCTTCATCAGCTTGTGTTTTTCCAAGATGAATATCACCTTTTCTCTCTCATATGTGGATATTAAAAAAAAATGGATCAGAATGTATAATAGCAGTTAGTAGAGGCTGGAAAGGGTAGTGGGGACAGGGAATTGTAGGAGTTTAAATTACTGATACCTAAATACAGCTAGGTGGGAGTAATAAGTTCTAGTGATCTTCAGAACAGTGGGGAGATTATTGTCCATAATAACCTATTCTATATTTTACGAATAACTAGCAGAGACAAACCTGAAGACTCCAAACACAAAATAGTGATAGGCAGGAAGAAACATTAATTACTCTGATTTTATCAATACATATTATATACACATTTTGAAATATCACATGGTACTCCATAAATATGTATAAATATTACATGTTAATAAAAATGTTTAAATGTTTCAAGGAGATGAAAATTTTAACTACTCTGATTTGATCATTATATACTGTATATGTATACCTCATAAAGTTGTACAAGTAAAATAAAAATTTACAAAGAATTTTCTATTATTATCAAAATTTATTCACAACTGTGTCAAAAATAGAGATAATAATACTGTTGCATTTTTCTCATGTATATTTAAATAACCTCCCTCTTTTTTGCTTCCATGAAAGTAATCACATTATTTTTTCATCTCTGTCATGTTTATTACTGCAAAATGTGTATTAGGTATAAGTGTGCATAAGTGTATACAAATGACTTGTGAATTATTCTTATTTATAAACATTTTTCACAAATATTTATTGATCAAGTACTTTTTTCTAAGCAAATTCTAGGCATGAGGAATATAATAGTGAACAAATTGCAGCCCCTGCACTTAAGGAGTGTGTGTGTGTGTGTGTGTGTGTGTGT
>CM053404.1:61279265-61291025 GCA_028644305.1 Xerus rutilus | reverse complement strand
GTGTTAAGCCCATAAGATGGCTGTGCTGACATCCACATATCCCAGTTTATTACCCAACAGAATATAGTCACTCAAGCATTTCTCTACTTTGCATGTAGGTAAAATTGTCACAAAATATGAGTATTATACAAGTGTAATGGGATAACCATAGCATGGATCATTCTTTTGTTTCTGGACAGTTCAAAATGTGGTCGCTTTTAGCAGTGGCAAGTTTGATATCTGCACTTGGAACTTCAAGTGGTTTCTTAGGAAAATTAGCACCTGAGAGCCCCGAAGCTCACATGAATATTGTAAGTTACCTGGAGGGCGAGGGTAAGGGGGGATGGCTATTTATAGAACTTAAGAAATACTACTATGATTTAGAATCATAGTGGGTTTAAATTTTTAAGTGACCAGTTAAAATAATTAGCACTATCTAGCCATTCGATGCATTTTAAAAGTCAGCTAAAACTTAACCTTTTTGGTTTTCCTCATCAGAATCAAATGATTGCCTACTGGGGATACCCAAGTGAGGAATATGAAGTTGTGACTGAAGATGGTTATATCCTCGGGATCTTCAGAATTCCTTATGGAAAGAAAAATTCAGAGAACAGAGGTATAACCTTCCACCCTTCCTTCCCTTCCCCATCTTTCTCTTTCCATCTTTCCTCTTCCTTTCTTCCCTTTCCTTTCTACATTCCTTCCCCCCACATTCCTTCCTTCTATTTTTTCCTCCTTTCATGTCTTCCTAAGGATTTCATAAATCTTGCTCATTTTGGAAGTGCAACAAAAACTAATCTGTATTTTCAAGTCTAAAGGAGATCACCATTTAGTCACTGAGATAGATAAATAAACAAATCATTATAATGAAATGTGTTAAGTCCAAAGCTATAACTGTGCACAGGCTATTAAACTGGAAGTCTTGATGAAGAGGTTTAACCCAGCTAAGGAAAGTTGCTCTTGGAGAGTAACAGAGCTCAGTCATACAGGACCAAAAAGAGTTATCCAGGGTATGTTGTAGAGGGGAGGATGTGGAGGCAATTTGAAGCCTATTTTCCAAACAAAGGCTATTTTTGCTAGGACTATTAAAATTTTACCTATTCCTCATTGTAGAAAAATTATGTAATACAAAAATAATAAAAAAAGACTACCCACAACTTTACAATTTATAGTCCACCTATATTAATCTAGTGCTGAATTTCTTGCAAATATAATTAATAGCTTTATTGAAATATAATTGGTATACAATGGAATATGCATATCTTTTATTTTGGTACAGGGGATTGAACTCAGGGGTACTTGACCACTCAGCCACATCCCCAGCCCTATTTTGTATTGTATTTAGAGACAGAGTCTCACTGAGTTGCTTAGCACCATGCTGTTGCTGAGGCTGGCTTTGAACTCACAATTCTCCTGTCTCAGCCTCCCGAGCCGTTGGGATTACAGGTGTGCGCTATCATGCCCAGCGGAATATGCATATTTTAAGTAGACATTTGATAAGCTTTGGCATCTGAGAAACCAACCACTTGAGTAAGGATGATTAAGATAACATATTCAAATATATTCAACTCAATCAAGCAAATGAATTTAATTTAAGTCACACATTTATCTTAGAATAAAGAGTAAGTTTATAACGTTTTAAAATAATTTTCTTCTTTAGGCCACAGACCTGTGGTATTTCTGCAGCATGGTTTGCTTGCATCAGCCACAAACTGGATTGCAAACCTGCCCAACAACAGCCTGGCCTTCATTCTGGCAGACGCTGGTTATGACGTGTGGTTAGGCAACAGCAGAGGAAATACCTGGTCCAGGAGAAATTTATACTATTCACCAGACTCAGTTGAATTCTGGGCTTTCAGGTAAAGAAAAAGCACAATAAAAATGGGCAATTAAGAATAATCATTGGGCTTTAAAAAGGTAATCTCATTTTGTTCTCTCTCACGTGGGCTTGAATATTTTGATCTAAATTGAATCACACATTGTGAAATTTCAGAATGCATGAAAATGTTGTACTGTTACTAAAACTAATCATAAAGACATCCATGTTAAAAAAAATAATCATTGGGCTTTAAAAGCATAGACATTTTCCTTCCCAATCTGATCCTATCTTACCAAATTATACTCCAAGTAGGAGGGGAAGAAAGCCATTTTAACTCTTATCCTTTCTTGAATTCTTCCATATACCTCATCCCAAAGGTAGCTTTTCCTGAAAACCTTCTGTGATCTCAGTTACTATATGGGGATCTTTGAATATGCTTTTCCAAATGTAATGAACAATATGGCTGAAGCAAGGAAATTCACTGCCACTGACAATTTTCAAAGGGAGTATCCATATGGATTCAGGAGATACTAGAACCCATTGGGGGATTCAACCTGTATCATCATGAGGAACAAAATTCAGTCAACATGGAGAGATTTTCAAAGGTTTCCTATTACTGACCTTGTCCCTTATTCCCAGAAATTACTGAAGGAGATAGAGAACAGAAGATAATTTGGCTGATGATGCTAGGGGCACAAAAGTGCTCTGAGAGTTCTAGGAGCTAAAAGGAAACCCTTGTGTCCCAGGTGGAGCAAGGAAGAGGGCAAGTGACATTAGAAGAGACTAGAGATGCTAATGAGAGTCAGCTCAGGCAGGGTTATGTGGATGATGGTGAGGGTGCTGGAACTCATTCTAAGTGCAATGAGAAGTCACTGAAAAGTTTAAAACTAGGGAGTTTTCATTTTCACAGTGTCATTATGGCTGAGTTGTGAAGAATAAAATAGAGAGGGATAGGATTCATATTAAAAGGCACTGAAACACAGCATGCAGATGCTTATTAAATCACAACTCCATTTCAGGGATGGAAATTATTCCCACCTACAGGTACTATCTTGTTTGGATTAGATTGCAGCTATAGTGCTGTGCTTCAGAAATGGTGTAAGTTGTTTATAAGACGTCACCTCAAAGGGCACCTGGTACTTGTTAAGGGTTTTTAAGCACCAATATTTAGAGAATCTAGTTTTCTATTTCTCTACAGAAATAGAGCCTTAACTGAGAATATGTTTGAATTTTAGAAACTATAACAAGAAAATATATTCAGCTTTGTAGTTTTTTTTTCTTTTAGCTTTGATGAAATGGCTAAATATGATCTTCCAGCCACAATTGACTTCATTGTAAATAAAACTGGACAGGAGAAGATATACTATGTTGGTCATTCTCAGGGCACTACTATTGGTGAGTAAAGGCATTGGGACCAGTAATTAAGTTCTTATACCATAGACCCCTTCTCTGTGATTATGGCAGCATAACCACATTAAATGCTTTACATTCACTATAAAAATCAGTACTATGACAACTTAATAATATAGGGACAATAGATGGGTTAAAAGAAATCTAAGGGGGTAAATTGTGCAAGGTAGCATGAGTTGTTACCAATAGGCTCAATGGAATGGCTCAAGTATCAGCTCAGGCAATCTCTCAAGTCAGCATCTCTCAGCCTGTGGACTGAATTTATTTTGTTTATTCAATCATATTTATGGAGAATTGATTAACCTATGGCATGTCAATGAACAACAAAAATAAATTAAATAGGTTAAATCTCTGCCTTCACACTACCTATACTCTAGTGGGAGGAGGCAGAGAAAATAATAACAAAGATTAGAAAGTAAAATACACAATGTGCTAAGCAATAAAATGCTATGGAAAAAATTAATTGGGGAAGGATATTAGGGAATATCAGAGGGTTTTGAAGCAATTTTTGATAGGGAACACCAACAAAACCTTCTGGGTAAACACATGGAGGATGTCAGACAGCAATTAATGTGCATACCTGGCTGGCAATGTTCCAGGAAGAAGAGCAGCAAGTGTAAGGAATCTGAAGCTTGAGCACACTCAGAATGTTCAAGGAACAGTCATGAGGCAATTCCTTCTGTGGATGAATTAGACTGAGAGAGATGGAGAGATGGAGAGAGTGACACAAGATTACAGAGTTTGGGGTGGGCAGACTGTTCAGGACTCTAGCTGTTATATGGGTATCAGTTTTCATACTGAGTGTAAAAGGAAACCATGGACAAATTTTGAATAGAGGAGTTACATGATCTGTACTAAGATCTCTCTGGTTGCTGAATGGGAACAAAAGAAGGAACAGAGAACCAGTTAGAGGACTCCTACAATAATTCATGCTGGAGGTTTTGCTGACATAATAATTTATGCTGGTTACTGGAGATTAGGTTAGCTGTGGAGGCAATCATATGTGTCCAGGTTCTTGATATATCTTTTAGATACATTTTGGAGATAGAACCAACAGGATTTGCTGGCATATTGGATATCAATATGAGTAAAAAACAAGAGAGAGAGAAGTCATGCATGATAGTGAAGTCTGCACCTGAGCACATGGAAGGATGGGGATGCCACTAACTTAGATGGGGAAAGCTGTGAAGAGAGCTGATGTAGGGGGAACAGGAGCTCAGTATTGAAACACTCTTAGGTGTTTATTGGCGATTCAAGTAGAAGTGTCAAGAAGTCAATTCTAGGGGCTGGGGTTATGACGCAGTGGTAGCGTGCTCGCCTCACACGCGGGAGGCACTGGATTCGATCCTCAGCACCACATAAAAATAAAATAAAGCTATTGTGTCCACCTACAACTAAAAAATAAATATTAAAAAAAAGAAGTCAATTCTATAACAAATCTGGAATTTATGGGAGAACACTGGGCTAAAAATACAAAACAGGACTCATCAGGATGTGCCACAGAATGTAATACTGTAAGTTAAGGCAGGGAAGAGGAGAAATCCAATGATAAGCCCTGAACTACTCCATAATTTAGAAGATGAGGAGGAAACAAGTGACAAAACTAAGAGAGAGTGATAAGGATGGCAATAGTATTAAGGGAAACAAATATATCTATTATTCTGGTAGCCAAGGCAAGAAGATGTTTTAAGGAGAATGTGGTCGGCTATGGAAAAGGCTATCAATACATCAAGTGAAAATAAATCCCAAGAATGAACCATTGGATACAGCAGCCTAGAAGTTATGAGAGGCTTTTGTAACAGCAGTTCTGGAGGAGTGGTTAGAGTGAAAGTATAATCAAGTGAGTTCAAGAGAGCATGAGAGAAGGTATAAAGGGAAAAGAATAGTGTGGAAGTGGGAGGGAAGAAAGGAGGTCATCTGGGAGGAATCGTGGCACATTTTCATGTTGCCTCTCACTCTCACCTGATAACCTTCCTTCCTCCACAATTCCAATGGACACATAGGCAGAGAAGCAGATGAAATTGGTGGTAGGAGCTCGTAAAAAGTTCTCCTCCAACTGCTTGTTCAATCTAAAGGACTGACCTCAAATTTTAGAGGAGAAAGTCAGTGATGTAGAGCTTCTCAATGTCTTTGTTATTGTATACTAGGTCAGGTTCCCAAGAAGATAAGTGTAAGCCTCAGGAAGTTTCTTAGAAATACTTTTAGGATAAAGGGAAAAAAGTAAGCATGGTCAGAGAGAGAGGCTAGCCTGTGAAATAGTCCCTAAAGGGCCATATTGTACAGGGCCAACCTATCCAATATGGCTCTTAAGAGTCTTCCCCAGTGGGGCCAGGGAACCTGGCCTTTCTATCTACTTCTTGACCAGTCGTTAGATGCAGGATGCCCCCAGGAAGGGGGCCTGTTACCTTTGGTGAAACTGCTCTCCTCAACATAAGCAATAGCAGAGGGGACTTAGAGATGGGGCTGTTGGCCACACTTTTCTCTGTAGCTGGGGTTGAGGAACTGTCTCAATCTGGATAGCAGAGCACCAGTGGCATACATTCAACATCCACCCAAAACCCTTTATTAAAAAACAGGACATTTTCTAGGTTACTAAAATTTATTCCTTTTAATTTCTAAAACTGTGTATATATCAATTTCTGGATGGAAATCTACAACTACCTATGACATGCTCCTCTGACTTTTTAATGGCACATATTGAATATAGTCTAACCCTTTCTTGATGATCTGGGGTTATAGAATTATTGCATCAAGATGCAATACAGCAGTTTCCTTAGAATGTATGGAGGTGAATGGACTGCTTGTCCTGATATTCCCCAAACTCCAATCTACTATTCTTTTAAGTTATTTGAATTTTGAACTTTTCCATTCTTTTATTTCCACAAGCAGGCTTTAAATTGCCAATACCATGCTCATTAATATCTGAGCAAGCAGAAGTGCCAATTTCTCAGCTGTTAGATGCCACCTTTACTACGACCAAGATAATGTTCCACTTGTAAAAACAAAACATCACACACACCCCTTCTTCACATGTTCCTTGTTCTATTTTAGGTTTTATTGCCTTTTCTACCAATCCCACACTGGCTAGAAGAATCAAAACCTTTTACGCATTAGCTCCAGTTGCCACTGTGAAGTATACAAAAAGCCTTTTAAAAAAGCTTTCACTTATTCCTTCCCCTCTCTTCAAGGTATGTGATTTTATTTAATTAACTGAACCTGAGGTGCCCAATTACCCATGGGTTTCAAAGTGATGGAAGGAGCACAGCACCTGCAGGACAAATATATTCATATCCAAAAATGGAAGTGTAGATGTTTATATTGTTCCTTGCCTAGCACTTGTCATGTTTCGATCCCCTCTCCAGCCTGTGAGATGCCCATTTATTTCCTTGTTCTTAATTAGCCTGATTAGCCCAAGCCTATGAATGTGTTTGCTTTTTCATAGTTCATTTACCAAGCACTCTGCATAGCTGTGTCAAAGGTGAAGTTCCACTCCTGGAGCAGGGCATGGGGCATACAATCAAGGCTAAACAGTTAAATAAGAAGCCTGACCTACTAGGGCTATGTTAACCTGCAAGAGGAGAAAAGGCGGAATAAAAAGGACAGGTAAAGGAGAAAGAGAGGAAAAAAATCAATGAATCAAGAAAATATTCTGAGACCCCCTAATTAAACACTCTTGGCTTTCCTAAGAGCTCTTTTCCTATGAGCTCCTTCATCTTCAAATGGAGAGTTCTAGGGCAATAGTGTTGATTTCAATAAATCACAAAATTAAATGCCTTATTGAATAGGCACACACTGTATAGAATTAATAATCTTTCCATTTTCCAATGCTTGATACCCCACTTCTCCCAACACACACACACACACACACACACACACACACACACACACACACAGAGTTTCCTTTAGGATCATTTAGTTTTAGGCTATGAAATGTAATAATGTTATATCCTTCATGGGTTTTATACTATTAATTTCTTTTCACTCTGTATTAATATGTGTGTCTAAAGCCCAAGAGACTTTACCTATGGTTAATATCCATGCATAAACCTTTGATTCAAAACCTAAAATGTAATGACCCTGATTGTGTTTCCAGCTGCATTGACCCAGAGCTTATTTCCTACTGCCCTCAGATTTTCTTATAGCAGTGCAAAGTGACTTAGAAAGAAAAGGCCTCAAGACCTTAAGTCAGAGGATTAGGTAAGAATTCTAGGTATAATGTAGTTCCAATTAGCCCAAGGTGCTATGTATTAACTTCATGTTTCCTGGTGTATAAAAGAAAGAAAACAAATGTTTGCCTTCCTCAAATAATTAGGACAGATCTCCAAAGGTTTTGCTAAAAATATGGCTCAGAGTTACTATTTCCCCTCCTGTTCCTGCCATGACTTATTATTAAAATTGCACATCCTGGCACATAATTATGACAGTCTGCCATTGTTGTTTCATGCCTTTATTCCATAACTCTTAATATCCCACCTAGATTGTAACTCTCATCTTCTGCTTCCTCTGAGCAGCCAGTACAGTTCTCAATGTACCAATAGACACTCAGTGTTGATATCTGCCCTGTCCGTTTCACAACCTCATTGTGGGAATTAAATGAGGGAAAGTATAGGATATTCCAAAGCAACCTATGGAAGTTAGAAAATATCATCAGCCTAATCCCACCTGTATAAGCGGCTAGATAATGAGTCTTTTTGCAGCTTGAACACTGCAATGCTCTAATGATGCTTTTCTTTTTCAGATCATATTTGGTAACAAAATATTCCTCCCACACAACTTCTTTGATCAATTTCTTGGTACTGAAGTGTGCTCCAGAGAGCTAATGAATCTCCTTTGTAGCAACGCCTTGTTTATTATGTGTGGATTTGACAGAAAGAACTTGAACTCGGTGTGTATGCCTATGGCTTTTATTCTGAATACTTTGAGAAACACCTTTGATTATTTTTCATCATCACTTAGAAATAGAACTTTATAAGAACTAGGAGTAGCTTCAGAATTGTGTCTCTGTTCTCCTGGTAAACCTGTGAGGATCCACAAGTCTTTGCTCCATTACAAATTTTGTCATTTCCTGCTCTTTAAAATCACCCCAATTGCCCCTAAAGTAAACACATACCTTGCAGAAAACACAAAAACAAAAATCCGTGATTCACTTTTGCCCACCTAAGTAATTGGTGTAGCATTTAAGTTATGTGGTAGAAGGAACTGAACCATATATTTGGACAGGTTCCTCTGCAGGAAAAATGTCTAGGCATTGCATAAATATCCGTTTTTTTGTTTTTGTTTTTGGTACTAGAGATTGAACTCAGGGGCACTCAACCACTGAGCCACATCCCCAACCCTATTTTGTGTTTTATGTGGAGACAGGGTCTCACTGATTTGCTTAGCACCTCACCGTTTCTGAGGCTGGCTTTGAACTCACAATTCTCCTGTCTCAGCCTCTCTAAGTGCTGGGATTCCAGGCTTGCACCACCGCGCCCTGGCTTGAATCAGTATTCTTATAAATATTTTTGATGCTGCTAGTCACACCATACATTTTATAAAGAATATTCCAGAAAAACCATTTATATAACATCTTGCCCATATTCTTGATTTGCGGAGCAAGATCTGCATTGAGTTGCAATTTTAAAACTTACTTGAGAAAATGAAATATAATAATATAGTTGAATATGTGGATTTAGTTGAGCCTGAATTCAAATGCTGCCCTTGAACTGGCTTAAACTCCTTTGTCTTGGTTTCCTCATCTACAAAATGCATTATTGTGAATCTTGAGTCAGCTTATATATGTGAAGCATATAGAACGTAGTACTAAGCATATAACGAACGCATAGTAATACATTACTCATTACTATTACTACTATGCATAGACACCTATCTTATTTGAACTTGTTGGTTTAGTTTGTACCTTTGAACATCTAAGATAAACAAATTTATTAATAGGAAGGTATAAATCTACAGAGTCTTGTAGTCATTGGGAGAACTGTGGTGAAAATAATAGATATGGCTCCTTGGTTTCATGGAGTTCAAAGATTCAGTTCTCTTTTTCAAGGCTGGTGACCATATGTAGATATGTAGATATTTAAAATATATTTTTATTTAAAAAGTGTATACACACATATTATATACATATGTGTATCTATGTATGTATCTATGTATTTTCTTTGTTCCCCACTTAAGATGATAAGTGATCAATAAGTATCCCCAATCTTTCTCTCTTAGAAATGAGTTCTTGATGATTTGGAGGGATTATCATCATTCAGCATGTGAAGTAGAACAGAGTAGCCCATCCATATCACACAAATAAACCACTGTATTCAATCAATAAGAATCTTATGAGAAAATAATAGTAAAATAGAGATTCAGGGAACAAAGCAATTTAGAGATTTCATTTTCTGCATGATGCTTATGTGGAAATTCTTGAATCTCCTGTGAATATTGTCAATTTATTTGACTTTGTCCACAGTCTAAGGTCTAAGACCCACTCAGAACTGACCTATGCAATCCAAAAGGGGACCTAAGTTTTCTGCTTAAGGTCTGAGCAAGATGACTTAGGACCTTCATAAAATAGCATAAATTAAACTACATATAACTACTATCATATATAAATGTGTGTGTGTGTGTGTGTGTGTGTATACTTACTATCTCATATACTTCAAAGTTCTACAAAGCAAAATGCCTATGTGTTTAGATTTAATGTACTGCACCCTAGCACTGGGCAGAGAGCAATAAAAAGTTGAGAATTCAGATTCAGAGACCTAGATTGAAGTCTCCAGCTCCACACTCTTACTCTCTGTATGAAAATGAAAATTTCTCTGAACGTGTTTGTGTCTCAATTTCCATTTTGACAAAATGGTAATAATAAGTTCCTTCATTGAGTGGCTACAAACTGAGTTAAAACATATAGTTATACTTGGAAAACTTCAAGGTGACATGCAATGGTGTTGCTCATACCCTTCCAGTAAAAGCTGCCCTGAAATACTTGACCTCAATCAGAAACAGATCTTAGCTATTTTTCAGAAACTGTGTCTAAGTATGCATGCATATGTGTGTATATTTGATTTCTAGAGTCGCTTCGATGTCTATCTAGCACATAATCCAGCAGGAACTTCTGTTCAAGACATCCTCCACTGGGCCCAGGTATCATTACTCCAATTTTGTTAAAACTTACTTTGTTGGTCTGAACCCTTTCACTTTACCTATTAGCACAACCTTATTCCGCCCATTTGTCAGTTTGGTTATTTGTGGGGTTTTTGGGTTTTTTTTTTTTTTTTTGGTGTTAAGTTTTTTGAGTTCTTTGTATATTCTTGAGATTAATGTTCTGAGGTGCAGGTGGTAAAGATTTTTCTCCTATTCTGCAGTCTCTCTCTTCATATTCTTGTTAGTTTCCTTTGCTGTGAAGAAGATTTTTAGTTCGATACCATCTCATTTATTGATTCTTGATTTTACTTTTTGCACTTTAGGAGTCTTGTTGAAGAAGTTGATTCTTAAGCCAACATGATAGAGAGTTGGGCCTATATTTTCTTCTAGTAGGCACAAGGTCTCTGGTCTAATGCCTATGTCCCTGATCTACTTTGAGTTGAATTTTGTGCAAAGAACTCAAAAACTTAACACCAAAAACAACAACAAAAACAAATAACCCTATCAATAAGTAAGCAAAAGAATTTGTCAGGAACTTCATGGAAGAAAAAATACTAATTGTCAACAAATATATGAAAAAAAAATGTTCAGCATCTCTAGCAATTAGAGAAATGCAAATTAAAATTACACTAAGATTCCATCTCACTCCAGTCAGAATGGAAATTATCAAGAAAATAAGTAACAATAATTGTTGGTGAGGACATGAAGGGAAAGGTTCACTCACATTGCTGGTGGGACTGCAAATTGGTGCAAGCAGTATGGATATCCCTCAGAAAACTTATAATGTAACCTTGTAAAACAGGTGCTTTGAGTAGCAAAAAGAAATGAATGATTTTTGTGACTGAGCTTGCAAGAAAAATAATTTCAAGCACAACTGCATTTAAACTTGCATATGATTTTTGCCACAAGCACATCAGATAGAGCGCTGATCTCCAGGATATATATAGAACTCAAAAAACTTAACACCAAAAAAACAAATAACCCAATCAATAAATGGGCTAAGGAGCTGAATAGAAACTTCTCAGAAGAAGACATACAATCAATAAGTAAATACATGAAGAAATGTTCGTCATCTCTAGCTATTAGAGAAATGCAAATCAAAACTACACTCAGATTTCATCTCACCCCAGTCAGAATGGCAGCTATCCAAAATACCAGCAACAATAGGTGCTGGCGAGGATGTGGTGAAAAAGGTACACTCAAGCATTGCTGGTGGGACTGCAAATTAGTGCAACTAATCTGGAAAGCAGTTTGGAGATTTCTTAAAAAACTTGGAATGGAACTACCATTCGATCCAGCTATCCCACTCCTTGGCTTATACCCTAAAAATTTAAAAACAGCACACTACAATACAGCAGTCACCTCAATGTTTATAGCAGCACAATTCACAATTGCAAAACTATGGAAGCAACCTAGATGCC
>CM053404.1:61216366-61279165 GCA_028644305.1 Xerus rutilus | reverse complement strand
AGGGGTGGGAACGGGAAACATAGGAGAAATGCAGGAACTCTAAACGTGGTTGGGGGAGGGGGGAGGAAGGAAAGGGAAATGGGCATAGTAATGATGGTTATTTGAGATGGTCTTTACTACCTCTGGCACATCTATGAAGACTCTAATGGTGTGAATTTATTTGGTTTGCAATCACAGAAATGGAAAAACAGAGATCTGGTTATGTACTATGACTTGAAATGCATTTAAATAAAAAAAAATTAAAAAAAAAAACTTGCATATGAACCCTGTTCTGGATAATTAATAATTTTATTTGGAATTAAAATATTTTAATTTGTTGTTTAAATTGAAAATAAACTACTTAGAAATGTTTGGATTTAATTTTTTACATACTAAGATTTTTGTGTGTGTGTGTTATCAATTTCTCTACATTAGGCTGCTTGGTCTGGGAAATTTCAAGCTTTTGACTGGGGAAGCCCATTTCAGAACATGAAACACTATAATCAGGTAAGTATCTTAAAGTTGAAATTATTCACTTATACAAAATATGATATCTGGGTATCTATTTCTCAAGGGGAGTGTTGATGTCCAGTTTCCTGCTTTCCCACATGGCTATGCACTCCTGCTTCAGTGGCTGTGCTCAATCACCTTTCTTCGAGCTGCATTTCCCACATGTGAGACTAACTAGAACGCAGCACCACCTATTGTCATTACAATGGCCTGCTCTGTAACCTAGTCTCCAGTCCACTTTCTAAAGTGCATCTAACTGATACAACAAATTAATAATTACAACTGTGCCTGAGATAGAGCTGGAATCTTTGGTTTTATGAAATGATATCTTCCCCTTTGTGGACACCAGAGGAGTCATTTCACAGGTACACATTCCCATTCAGAAGAAAAAGATGGCATGCTTACAGTTAAGGCTGGGAATAGTTTTCAGCAGGCAGGTGCCTGTGGCACAGGCAGACATACTGAGCAATTCTCACATTGTAATACAAAGGACCCAGATTTTGGAGTTCATCTTAATTGTAATCAATATGCATTTGTGTAATAACTTCTGCATCTCTCTATCCAGATTTAGGAAGTTATTGACAAGATTTATTGGCATAATATCTATAATCCCTTAGCTCATGGTAGACTGTCACTGATTAATTTTGAACAAGGGAAGCACCCTACATGATTTTGTAAAATTCTCTTCTTCCTCTTTATCTACCCTCAATTTTTTCACCTAAGTAGTAAGTAGCTAAGCAACTCTACTGATTTTCATCTGTTTCCATGACTCAAATTTAGAAGGGACATACACGTTTCTGTAACAATATCTTATGTGCAAAGAAGATCTCCCACTTTATTTTATATCTTTGATGCCTTTAAAGAGATTTTTAAATCAAACTTCTGTTGAAAAACCTTTTTCCCTAACCATAACCTTCTCAAATCCCTAAAATACAGGTTTGCTTTGAGTCCATTTTTCTACTGGGCCCTGATATTGGTAATAGAAGACCTCATCTTAGAGGTCCAAGTGAGACCTGGAACATCCAATCCCCAAGTGCACCCCGCTTCCCCCCAAGTCAATAACAGTTCACTGAAGCAGTGACACTAATTGAAGAGCCAGAGCTAGCATCTAAGCAACTCTTAGAACAATGAGGTATAAATAAAAGAAAATGGATTTAAATTATAGATATTCTCCACATTTTTTTTCTGATATACAGGGGAATAAAACAGAATTAAAATATAAAGACAAATGACATACAATAAAGGTTTTGGTATGACAGGTTGGCTATTTCACAAGTAAGGATAAAGTAACTTTTTGTATATTAGATTAATATTATTGGAAGTATATTAACAATATAATAAAATTGTCTGTAGATTATGGGCAAATTGGAGGTGATTCTCTTGTTCTTCTTCTCACTTTATGAATCTCCTAAAAAATTTTTTTGTGTTAATGATGATTTTCTATAAATAAGAAATGAGACTAATGATACTTTGTTTCAGAGTTTAAAGCAATATTTAGTAAAATTGGATAAATGCTCTAACAGATTCAGCTTTGAAATGGAATGGCCTGACCTATTCACAGCTGCACTGGAAGTCAATACAAAACCAAAGTAAAGGACTCAGGACACATTGAGACCATACTTCAGGGTATAGAAATAATCCACCAGAGTTAAAATCTAATCAGATCCATTTTGTTCAGCTTGAGCTAAAATCTAAGTTTTTAATTTGTGAGAATTGTTATCAAAATCTTGCAATTCAGATCATGGCTTAGGACCAGCAGTTTCAGAATCACCTACAAAAGCAGAATCTTAAGCTCTGCCCCCAAATCTACTGACTTCACCTTCATTTTAACAAGATCCTCCAGGTAATTTACACACCCATTAATTTGAGAAGCACCAGTCCAAAATATATTGTTTCTGCTTTGTTTTGTGGATGAAAGTGACCAAGTCAGTTAATGTTACTCAACCTACCCAAAGAATATGTTTTGGGTCTATAGAATGGTCGCTCACACCCTGGTTCTTTCTCTCGTGTTTTTCAGCGCACACCGCCATACTACAACGTGACAGCCATGAGTGTGCCGATTGCAGTGTGGAATGGTGGCCATGACTTGTTGGCTGACCCCCACGATGTCAACATTTTGCTTCCCAAACTCTCCAATCTCATTTACCACAAGGAGATTCTGCCTTACAACCACCTGGACTTCATCTGGGCAATTAATGCTCCTCAAGAGGTTTACAATGAAATGGTTTCTATGATGGCACAAGATAAAGAATAGCTGTGGATTTTAGAAATGATTTACTTCTTTTTCCAAAATGCCTTCCTCTCTCACACACAATTTTCTGCAATGCAGTGCTTCTTTCTGTAATTTTGACTTTAGAAATACACTGGCATCCTTAAGCTTAACATTTGGCGTTTTGAATTCTTCTTTCAAATTTAAGGAAACTCAGTTTTTCACTTGGAAATTTATCTGGAAACAACTGAGAGAACACATTCTTGGGGATGTGAAACTTCTCTTCCATTCTTCTCATTCAGTTTCTCTCCTACATTTCAGTTAGGAGCCATGAACCATGAATACTGCCAAAAGGCAGTGCTAAGGTTGAATATTGACTCTTCTCATGTTCATTTGATACTAAATAAATTACTTTCAATTGCCATTGACAATAGCTGTTATCAGTGAAGCTCAGTCTTTCTATCTGCACATTGGGCATACCACTTGCTCTTTTGTATGTTTCACCCAAGAAGAAAGTCCACTGGGATATAAACTTAACTAAGGTTAAGTTAAACCTTAAACCTCCCAGGGAGAGAAGAAGAGTAGGTTGGGAAACAATAGGCACCCCAACTCTGATTCAGGAAGTTAGGAGATAAATAGTACATTCTATCACTTCTATTATTCGTTCTCATTTCCTTGGATCTCAGCCAACAGGCACCAACTAACCAAACTATTTTTTGTAATGACCATCACTATCCTGCCAACTACAAAATCCAGAAACATTCCCACATTCCTACTATATACAAACCAGAATATTCAACTGCCACCTCTCCACTTAGATTCCCACATGTCCTAGTTCAATTTTGGATAGATTTTTGTTATTACCTCAAAAATTGAGAATGGTTTATACTCATTCCTTTTTGTTAATTTTAGCACTTTGCTCTAACACAATAAAGCCTGCTCAATTTGTTTTCCCATTGTAGCCTTTAACATCTACCATTTTCTCTGCTTATGTATTATACAGTCATTATTATATTTTGTGTTATACATTATACATCATATTTTGATATTTCATAATTGGTTTTGATCTATTTTTCTCCTTTGTAGAGCTGTGGCCAATTCTTACTCTATAGTACACATTTTGAGATTTTTAGTTTTATATACATTTTAAATATAAGCAAGTTCTATCTTGGTACTCTGCTTTAAATCAGTTTTCTTAAATATCTTTGTTCTTTTATTCTTGATAAAATTTACATTTTCAGCCACTTAGCAAAAAATATCACTGGGGTATTGATTCAAATTGCATTAAGTCTTTTCAATAATTCTCAAAGAATTAAACAATTTTTCAAATTTGATTTTCATTCAGATCATTAAATGTCTCAATTTTTTTTCAGGTTGTCATCTATGTCCCTCAGTAAAATCATGTACTTTCCTTAGTGTCCATTGTTTCTTAATTCAAGGTATTCCTAACAATTTTGTGATATCATTGCTAATATGAAGTAGACTTTTTTCTAGTATACATCTAAGTAGTTATTAATTGTTTATAGCTCTATTAACAGATGAATTTCAAAATCACCTGTGGAATTTTTTCAGACTATATAATGTCACCCTCTGGGATTCTGACACATTTTCCAAGGGACACTCCCTCACTCCCCTGACTGATGGAGACATATGTTACCGTTCAAGGACTGAAAGAAAACAATATTAAATTGAACCAAGTCAAAATAAAGCTGTTGAGTTCAATTCTTTTTTCATAGTGTCACTTAATTGTTTTCTTATTATCTCCAAGAGTTTTTCTTATCCATGGAGCTATTTGTTTTCTGGAATAAATCTTAAGCATTTCCTTGAAAAGGAACAGAATTGCCTCTACTAATCAATCAGCACCGAGTCAAATATGTGTGAGGAGCCATAGTGAGAGCTTCATCAGGAATACACAGGTGTAAAATCTGAACCTTGCCTTTGGTCAGTCAGTTTTGGTAGGAAGGGGCACTTGGCAGTCAGGATGACTGAGATAAATAAGCTGAGAATAGAGAGCAACATACTTCAGAATGTATATATTCATCAACCTTATTAATAACCTGTCCTTCTGGAGTGAAAATACAATTACTGAGGTAGTACATTGGGATAGGAATAAATCTAAATTCTCTTAACTAAAAAAAGTCAAGCTTTTCTGAACACTGTAACTTCTTCTGTAATCAAAAATCAGGTGTGTGTGGAAACCTTATAATGGCTAAGGATATACACATAAATTATTTTCTTAAGGTAGACAGAAACTTTTGGGGGGGGAGAGGGGTTACTGGGAATTAAACTCAGGTGCACTTGACCACTGAGCCACGTCCCCAGCCCTGTTTTTGTATTTTATTTAGAGACAGGATCTCTTGCAGGGTGCAGTGGTGCACGCCTGTAATCCTAGCACTTTGGGAGGCTGAGACCTGGTCTCACTGAGTGTGCTCAGCACCTCACTTTTGCTAAGGCTGGCTTTCAACTCCCAATCTTTCTGCCTCAGCCTCCTGAGCCACTGGGATTATAGGAGTATGCCACCACACCCAGCAGACAGAGACTTTTGATCTGCTTTGCTCCTTGGAGACAGCGTTGGTTGCCTTCTCCAGAAATAAAGGAAATCATCTCCTTTTCTTATTTTCATAAAGCTAGTAATGCCTGCACTTAATAGTGGGTTGTCTCTGAATGTTTATTTCTAAATTGTTTATTTGGAACTTGCAACACATTTTCATATGAAAATGATGCTCTAGCTTAGAGCCTCTTGGACCGACTTCAGCGTGTATGACAATCTCCTCGGAGCTTGGTACAACAGAGACCCAAGTCCAGAGATACTGATTCAGTATGTCTGGAGTGATGCCCAAGAAAATTGTATTCTAACAAGCTCCCAGGGGTGCTCACTGGTCCACAGGCCATCATTTGAGCAGTCTTGCTCTATGTGATGGCTGAATTGTTATAATTACCTTTATCATTCTTACTGTCAAAAACCCCCCCCAAATACCAGAGGAGCTTTCAAAAGCTCAAACACTTAGCAAACAACAGAATCAGAATTCAAAAAAAATAAAAGAATTCAAATCTGGACACTGTTTTCAAACCTTGTCGCCTGTACCCTAGCTTTGCCATTGCTACTCAGTCTGATCCATGTTCCAGTATCATCTAGCAGTTTGTTCATATCACCTAACAGTTTGTTAGAAATAGACAGTCTTAGACTCCACCTAGACTAATTTAATCAAAATCTGCATTTTAAACAAAATTAATCAAATTAGAATGTGCTGTGGGGAGCTAGCTCCATGCTACACCCTTAAGATGACGACTAGCCATTGTGAAAAGTGTGTAAACAGGAAGGGCACGGAGGAAGGAGGGACTATGTGATTGGTTTACTGTTGGTTCTATGAACGTGATCAGCTCATGGACAGAATTCAGGGAGCTTACGTGCCTTGCCATATGGACAGCTGTTGCCTACGTGCATTGTCTCTGACTGGCCGAATGGCCCTATAAGTTGAATGCTTGTTCCGCAAATAAACGAGTGCCTGCTTTGACCTGTCTCCCTGGTGCGACTGATTGTCCTGTGCGGAGGGCTGAGAACTGGCGGCCAGTCAGCTCCAACTCTTCCTGACTTCCACTGCTAGGTGAATGTGGGGGTGCCTCTTCGGCCCACTTTTTTGGGATGGACCGAACCCCCCGCAATGTACATTTTAACAAGATCTCCAGGTGATTTTTTTTTTTGTAGATTAGAGTTTAAGAAGCTCAATTCTATAGTTATGCTTTCATTTATGTGTTGGTAAAGTGTTATCTTTTGTTAAATTATTTGAAAAATTTCTGCCTGCCACTAGCCATGTCTAGAATACAAGTTCAATAAGGGTGATGGACTTTTATCTGTTTGCTTATAGCTGGATCTCTGTTGCCTAGAAGAAGAGTCTAAGTAGATATCTATTGAATGCATAAATCTAAAGCAAAAATGAGAAGTCTTTTAGAAATATTCTTAATATCCATGGGAATAATTCATCATTAGTAAAGGCCTAGATAAGATGGTGCTCCTCATTCTATATATCCCAAATTCTAGCACAGACAAAGAAAGAACTGGTTATTCTTATTACCCTTGCAAGTAGACTAACCTGCTCATAACCTTGGAAACTCAGTTGTCAGCATATCTTTATATTCCTTACACCCTTTTGAGAATACTTAGTTTCTTTTACCAACATTAAGCTTTTCTACTTATGAAGATGTTCTTAAAAGTTTACACATCACAATTACATTCCAAAGGAAAATCTTAGACATGAAAATGTCTAAATTTAAATAATATGATTAATTTGTCTCAAATGTTCGCTAAATGAATCTTTACCTCCAAGTTTTTTTTTCTCTATTATATAGGTTGAAATGTTTTTAATGGATTGTACCTGTATGTATGTATGTGTGTGTGTACACAATTATATGTATGTGTGTAAATATGTACATGTAATGTTCTTTTTTAACATTTATTTTTTGACAGCAGAATGCATCTTGATTTATTGTACACAAATGCAGTACAACTTTTCATTTCTCTGGTTGTACACAATGTAGCGTCGTACCACATGTACAGTCATACATGTAATATGTAATATTCTCTGCACTTTTTGGTTAAACAAGATGGTATTGTAGGAAAATTGTTCTAATCTTTGGTCACAAACCTTCAGTTAATCTTAACCTTCTAAAGTGCAAGTTTCCTTTAAATGAAGAAATATGAATATATAACTTTTTAGGATCTAGGAGCTCTAAAATTCCATAATTCTATGACAAAATTTTATGAAGCAACTAAAGAGAGAAAGACAGGAAAGGATGGGGCAAAAGTGAACATTTAACAATAGCTATCAACTGAATTCATTGCTATTCAAAGTTCCTAATGGTACTTCCAAGAATGTGGAACTATCAAAAATTTTTATGTAGTTTAATCCATTAATGAATTACTTTTGTGGCTTCTGTCTTTGGTATCAATTTAGAAAGCCCTTCTTTACTCAAATATTATAAAAATAGTAACCTACATTTTCTTCAGATGTTATATTGTTTTGTTTGATATTCAGGTCATTAATTCCCTTAGAATTTGTTTTAATATTTGGAATAAGGTAAGTACTTAGCTTTGGTTTGTTCCAAATATTTGAGCTACTATCCTGATGTCATCTGATAAATAATCTATTCTTTATCCACAAATCTTTAGCCTTTATTATGTTCTAAACTCTTAGCATTAAAATGCATTTTTTATATTGAAAGTTTTAATTGTATTATTCTACCTTTGCACAGGTAGCATGGACCCCAACTGGTGGAATATACTTTCTAATATTTTATTTGGCATGAATGTAGCACAAATTATACATAATCATGTTCTGTAGGTAGGTCTTTAACTTTTTTTAATATCAGGATTATTCCAGCTTATTACATACATTAGAAAAATTTCATTCTTTTAATGCTGTGAAGCAGTTTACACAGCATAAGAACTTTCAGTTCTTTGATTATTTGATAGAACTATAATCTAGAACTCCTTTAAGTCTGATGACTTTTTCATGAATAGATTTTTTATTGCCTTTACATGTTTTCTAAGATACATTCAGATTTTCTATTGATATTTCTATCTATCATTTATATTCTGCAATAAAGTTTTCCATTTTATCTGAAAGAATCTCTAAAGTTAATACGAAAATGTTTCTTTTCTTATTCTGAATCCTGTGCATTGATTCTTCTGTTTATTTTATATAATGATTTTTACCCAAAGAATTAGTGTTCGAATATATTATGAATTCTTCTGGTTTTCTCAGGGTTGCTTTTTTCCTTAAAAGTATTAAATAGATGTTGTCTACAAAGACAGGCACTATGGACAACCAGTTTGTAGAGAAAATATTTCTGGTGAAAGAGAAATTATTTTTTTCTCTTTTCATTTTATAGAAGGGCCAGACTTGTGGAACCTTTCTATATATATTGAATCCTGGATAATAACATAAACAGATACCTCAGAAACTTCATTCAGACTGAATTATAAGCCATATTTCCATATTTTAATACATACGCCATTTCTTATTTTTAATTCCCATAAATCAAAATGTGGACTTAAGAGATGGTCATTTGGTCACATAGTAGGATAATTCTGGCATTTCATGCTCTATGAATTAAGTGTCTCAATGAGGAGATGTTGTATTATTTATGCTCCATTTGCCAATTCTCTAAGCAGCTTGTAACTTCTCTGAATTTCAGTTTCCTTGTCTGTAAAATATAGATTATGATATTTATCGTGCGGTGTTTGGGTGACAATTAGAATTAATGGGTTACCTGTCTCAGGAGTCTTTTCCCAATATCTGTGGCTTTTTTAATATTTAGAAATTATTTTTATGAATATTTACATAAACAGTGATACACTAATGCCAATGACTGATTTACAAAATTACTTTATTTCCATACTTGGCTGAATGATATATATACTAGGAAAGATGTCATATAAAAACATGTAGATACAAAAAGAAAAGAAATGTTGCAGCACTGCTTCTACTAAATCATAATGCATTTTATAAAAACATTTTTTAGTTGAAAAAGGACACAATATATTTTTATGTATTTATTTATTTTTATGTGGTGCTGAAGATTGAATCCAGTGCCTCATACCTGTGAGGCAAGTGCTTTACCACTGAGCAACAGTCCCCGCCCAATTATGATGCATTTTTTAAACCCCATCCATCAATAGAAATATTTATGAAACTGAGCTAGTAAATTTTCACATTTCCTGATGTCAATCAGATCTTACCAAACAAAATATATATGTTATTCCATTTGCAACCTAGATGTAAATTGTATGTATGTTTATTCTATTTAAAGCATAGTTATAAAACCTACAAAAGTTCTTCATTTAATAGCTGTGGCTTCTTAAATCTCCTACAAAATTTAAATCTTTGAGATTTGCAGAATTCTGAGTGTTTTCACTTTATAATATACCAAAGCCTACGTTTTAACCTCTACATAAATTTGAATCATAAAGCAAATTCTTACAAAGATTTTATGATTTGGCATTGTAATAAACTATATTTCAATGATTTTAAAGTGCATTTTTTGACATTTTTATACCTTTGTACTCAGAAGGCTTCTTCTAATTGATTATGTATTACAAATGTAATTGGCATTGTTTTTCTTTGTGAGAGTATAAAAAACATAATGGTACATTTTATAATAAAGATGTCTTAAAGTTAATAAGAATAGCTGTAATATCCTCCTTAGTCTTCCAATGTGTCACCATTAGCCTAGAAACTCCACATGTCTTAATGGTTTACTACACTATCATTAGCAAAGAGCATGTTAATGTTTGCCTTGTCCATGGGCCTTGTTTCCCCTCTGATTCATGATCTTCAGTGTACTCTAGAGTTCAAGATACCAAGCACATATACACAAATGCACTTCCAAAAGGCTCTCAATGTACACAAACTCTAAAATAGAAATTTTATAGAATGAGTTCAAACTACAAAGCTTCTTTTCAGCAAAGGAAACAATGGTGTGAAGAGAGCACCTACAGAATGGGAGCAAATCTTTACCACAGGCACCTCAGATAGAGCACTAATCTTCAGGATATATAAAGAACACAATAAACTTAACACCAAAAAAAATAAATAACCCAGCCAATAAATAGGCTAAGGAACTGAACAGATACTTTGCAGAGGAAGAAATATCAATGGACAAAATATATGAAAAAATGTTCAACATCTGTAGCAATTACAGAAATACAAATTACAATTACACTGAGATTTTATCTCACTCCAATCAGAAAGGCAATTATCAAGGATACAAGCAACAATGTTGGCAAGATGTAGGGAATAAGGTACACTCATACATTGCTTATTGGACTGCAAATTGGTGCAACCATTATGGAAAGTGATATGGAGAGTCCTCAGAAAATTTGGAATGGAACCACCATTTGACCCAGCTATTCCATTCCTTGGTTTATAATCAAAGGACTTAAAATCAGCATACTACAGTGATGCAGTCACTTTAATGTTTATGCAGTTCAACTCACAATAACTAAATTATGGAACCAACCTAGTTACCCTTAAACAGATGAATGGATAAAGAAAATGTGTATATATACACAATGGAATATTACTCAGACTTAAAGAAGAATAAAATTATGGCATTTGCAGGTAAATGGATGGAGCTGGAGAATATCGTGCTCAGCAAAATAAGCCAATCCCAAAAAACCAAAGGCCAAATATTTTCTCTCATATGTGGATGCTAATTCACAGTAAGGTGGGGGCGGGGGGCTAGAGAAGAATAGATTTACTTTGGATTAGGGAGAGGGAAGTGAGGTGGAAATGATAGTAGAATAAATCAGACATTATTTTCCTATGTGCATATATGATTATACCACCTGTGTGGTTCTACATCAAGTGCAACCTAAAAGAATGAGAATCCTCCATGTATGTATAATGTCAAGTGCATTCTACTGTCATGTAAAACTAATTAGAACAAATAAAATTTAAAAAAGAAAAAAGAGAAATGAAAGGTCCAGGGGGGAAAAAAGATCAAATATGAGTGAAATACAAACACACACACACTAGAAATTTTGAACCTCAGACTCAGGTAGCTTACTTAACTCCCTACCTATAAAATGCAAATCTTAGGGAATAGTACTTCAAAGCAATTAACCAAACAAGAGAAATGATTATACAAACATAAAGGCATTTAACCTCTTTGAGAAAAACATACCAAATTTCTGGTTCGGATATACAGGCACAGATTTGGAAATGTATTCAGACTGGGGACTCGGTTCAGCTCCATGCTAAATGATTCATTTCCTTTAAGACCCCTGCTCAAAAAAAAAAAAGAAAAAAAATCCTGGGCATAAGCAGCTAGGTGAATACACCGGCCAAAAAGCACCTGAAACATGAGTCAAGCAGGGATTTTCCCATTCTTTCCCTAGCTCCACCCAAATATCTCTCAGGTCATAGAAACCTGGATAAAACACCTACACTTCCCGAATGCTAAGGCAGGAAGGAGGAGTTGAAGGGAAGAGGAGACATGCACTGTCCCTCTCAGGGCCCTGAAGCTGCTACTAAGACAGGGAAAGGGAAAGAACTTTCGCCCTTTGATTTTGTGATCTAAGAATGGGGAAATCATTTCAAAAATCCCCAAATCACAATTAATATTGAAATAGTAAATATTATAAACAAAGATGGATTTCTGTTCAATGAATTTGATCCAGATGACCTAAGGAGAGAAATGACAGATTGATGACAGAGATACTTGTAACATCACAGCTAGTGAACTGAAGAGGTAGGAAAATAAGTTCTCAGCACCCATGATGGGAGCACACAGCCTATTCTAGAACTATATGGCAGCAAATAGTTAAATTAAGCAATTATATGATCTACGACCAAAAAATTCTCTTTTCTCCATGTACGTCTTAAAGAAATTCTCACTAAATTCCAAAATGGGGAATGTAAATAGCGGTAGAATTTGAGGGAATAAAATTATCTATTACTAGAGGATGGGATAGTTAAAAGGTGGATATTGTGGAATTCTGTGAGAAAGAACTATGTGAATAAACCACATAAGCGTACTGCAACTTGCAGTTGCAAGTGGTAAGCAAGTGCTTAGCAGATGCTGGTCTTACAGGTGTGTGAAATATGCAATTGCACGGGGAAGCTGTGGTTACGAGAGTCTCACACTTTTTTACTTTGCTTTCGCCAGCTAGAAACTCTTAACACTTCTTAACAAAGGACCTCACATTTTAATTTTGCATAGGGATCCACAATTTATGGAGCCAGTACTGGTCAAAAGCTTGGTGTAGAGTTAGGAAAGTAGGAAACACACTGAGATTGATTGCAAAGTAACACATGTAAAGCATATACACTTTATAATGTGCTCTGTGCTGCGGTGGATACCTGTAATCCCAGAGACTCGGGAGGCTGAGGCAGGAGGATATCAAGTTAAACAGTCTTTCAATTTAGGGAGGCCCTAAGTAACTTAGCGGGACTATGGCTTAAAATAAAAAAGACTTGTGAGACAGTTCAGCTGTAAAGCACCCCTGGGTTCACCCCAGCACAAATAACAACAATGACGACAACAAAAAATGATACATTCACATTGTAGGATAAAATGGAAGTTGGATGGAATTAGGTATCAGTATAAAAGTGAACCAGAATAAAATGAGTTAGATTTTTGAGGCAGGCACTACAGAAATTTTTGGTAAGATAGTGCAATATCAATGTAATTCTTGCCCAAGAATATCTGCAGTTTCTAGCATAAACTAGATTCTATAATTGTTTGTGTATATAGTCATCCCTTTTACCTGCAAGAGATGCATTCCAAGATCCCCGGTGGATGCCTGAAACTATGGATAAAATATGTTTTTCATATATGTCTATTTATGATAAAGTTAAATTTATAAATTAGGCACATAAGAGATTAATAATACATAATAAAATAGAACAATTATTAACAATATACTATAATGAGAGTCATGTGAATGTAGTCTCTTTTTCTTTCTCTCAAGTATCTTATTGCACTTTAATATTTTCAGTTAAGTAAAGTATTTTACAGCTTTTTTTCATGTTTGAATTGCCAGCATCATTGCTCTTGTGCTTTCAAACCATTACGATGTAAATGAACACCAGCCCTGTCATACTTTAACAGTTGTTCTGACAACTGAGATGGCTACTAAATGACTAATGGGCTGGTGGTATACAGGGTGGATATGCTGAACAAAGAGACAATTAACATCTAGGTGGGACAGAGCTCGATGGCATGAGATTTCATTGCATTACTCAGATTGGAACACAATTAAAAACAAATTCTTTATTTCTAAAACTTTCCATTTAATATTTTCAGACTGTGACTTCCACACGGTGACTGAAGCTATGAAAGTGAAACATCAAATAAGGGAGAACTACTGTATTGCAAACACACGAGTTATCTTTCTAGTCATTTTTTTTTCCAGTCAGAGGCTAGAAATGGCAAGCAAGTAGAACATATTACTTTGTAAGTAGAATTGTATTAAAAATATAGGAATAAATTTTTTCTAATAAGTCAAATAAATCCATAAACAAATGTAATTAAATAACTGGAACTACCTTAGTAACTAAAGCAAAACCAATTCGAACTACAATTTCCAAACAAACTGACTCCAGTGTAGTCCCTAATTGATACAAGCCAAAGAAACTCAGAAATATTAAAACCAGCCTCATGAAGTCTTGGCTGCTTGAATCAATGATAAAAATTCAGGAATTCATTGGGAATTCATTGTTCTGCCGAAGACCTTCACACCAGCAAAATAGTAATTCTGGAATCGTTTTAGAAGTTTGTTGTTTTAATTTCACCAAATTAGACCTGAACATTTGTACATATAAAAGGCTTCCCCTGAAAATAGTAATCTATGCAATCTTTAAAATTCTTAAAGATTCTCTAATACCAAGTCTCCACCCAATGCAGATAAAGGAGCTGCTTACATGACAAGAAAGAGACTAGCTGGAGAGTAGTCAAAAGCCTTATTGTTGTTTTTCTTTTATCTAACTGGAGATCTCGAGTGAGACTGTATAGGAGAGACTACATTGGATTCCACATTTTCTGCATTTGTTGCCCATTTTAATACTCAAATTACATACCAAAGCAGAAAACTCATAGCAATAATGGGAGTGTGGTAATATTAGAGGTATTGCTGTTGGATGGGACAGGGGGATAAAGTGCCTAAAATGTTTATATGATTGGGCTCATTGTAGACACCCTTGGGTGAAAATTGTTTTCTGAGTGGAGTCTGTATTCCACTGAGAAATTTCCAATCCTTGTGATCCTTGAGGCACAGAACTCTGGGACTGGCTTGGCATGAGCTGAAGTTTTAGTTCAATTATAACTCTCTTTTTCATCACTGGCTAAAAACTCACCTAACAAGATTGCCCTGGAAGCATCTGTCATATCTGAAGCCATGATTACTCTGTGTCTCCTGTTGAGAAATTTCTGATTGCAACATCTTGAGCTGTTTAGAACAGAGCATGTTTCGTTGGTAGCCACCTCTGGAAGAAGCTGGGATGAAACTGAATCTCTCAGGACTTGAAGAAAGACTCCCCCAGAGAGTTAAGAGATCTGGTAATAATTTTTGATCTATTTGCAGGGGCTGGATTATGGTATATCAGAGGACATGGGAAGCCTTTGGAGGTACAGAACTTTAAATGTTAGAAATGCTGTACTTTGTGTCTATCAAATTAAACATGAAATAAAAAGACTAATCTATGACCATGCAGGAGGGTGAAGTTACATTGCAGAGATTTTAAGACATTTTTTGGTGAGCTTTCCCTTTCAGAAAACTATAGCATTTAGAAAGCAGATATCAGTATATTTGATTCACAAGGAAAGGCTGTATTGCAGTTCTATACCTGGGAAAAGTTAGCAATAGATTTTTTTTTAATGAATCTTTCTTTTGGGTTGTGCATGTAGGTATTTGGGAAATAATATATAAATCATGTTTTAAAAATTGCCTAGCATTTTTTGAAAAAGTTCTTTCATATCTTATGACCATAATCACCTTCAGGGAAACATGGGGCTAGTGATTGGTGAAAGAGATCTCCCTACTTATGGCAACTGTGAACACCTTCTGATAATTTATGGAGGACATGCCATTCTTCTTCTCCTCTGCCCTGTAATAATATGGTCTTAACTGGGTGAGGAGGGACTTCTCTAACTCTAAAGTGCAGACCTGCATTTGAAGCTAAGGAGCTGAGGATGAGTCAACCTAATAGACTCATGTCCCAGACATAGAGATTAGAGAATTGGTCTTTAGTTCTATGTGTCAAAGTTTAACCATTGTAATGTTTTGTTTGTTTTTATAAAATATTTGTTCTTTATTTTCCATTTCTAGATATACTAAAGCAGTTCTTACCAGATATTCTTCATCTCTGAAAAAAGAAACCAGTTCATAAATACAGTCATTTTAGCACATTTAGCACTTCAGACAGGAAATACAATATATAATGTGGAAGTAAATTTGAGAATAGGAATAGGGTATTAAAGCTGTCATGTTAGTCTGTCATCACTTGCTCTCACATTCCTTCACTAGCTTATCTTGTCTTTGTAAAGAAATTGAGAGAATAA
The DNA here is from genome assembly GCA_028644305.1 of Xerus rutilus. Lineage (NCBI taxonomy): Eukaryota > Metazoa > Chordata > Mammalia > Rodentia > Sciuridae > Xerus > Xerus rutilus. The sequence continues at coordinate 61,263,405 of CM053404.1, read as the reverse complement.
TTATTTCCTTCATAGTACTTTCTTTGCTACTTTTTGTTTGATTATTTAACATTTTGAAGGAATTACATTTCAGAACCTATTTTGCCAGGCAGAAGAGGAGTTTTACCCTTCATATTGTAGAAATTGTAGAAAAGACGTGAAGTACTTTACCCTGTAGATGTTTGCTAGTCATCTTTCTCTCCTCTCCTGGGCATTTTACTCCCATTCATCCTAAAACTCCTCTCTGCAGCTGCCGCTAGACTTGGCACACAGAGCAATTGATCTCTCAGCATATTTGAAGATCCTATCACAGTTGCCTAGTCCTTCTTCCTTTGATTCAAAGGATCTTAATCCACCAGTCTGATTTATAGGCCTCAAAATCCTATTGTGTAAATGTTCCTTTTGTTCCTTTGTTCCCAGTCTCCTTTCTCTTCCTCATTCATTAAGTCTTGCTTTCTATGGGTGGAGGAAAACAGAGAAGCAATTTAGAGCTTCTGATTGATTACTTTTACTACTCATAACTGTGTAAAAGGTAACTTAATGTTTTTGATGAGATTAAGAATGTTGGAGCTTTGTGAGACACAGAGATGGGGGCAAGACAGTACCTAAGCTTTTGTATATAGCCAGTTGGTTTTAGATGGAAAATATGATATAAAAACTGAAAATATGGCAGATGCCAAACCATTCTGCCAGACAACAATTTCTGGCAAATTCAGTCACTTGTAGAACTCCCAAAAATCCTGTAATAAAAACTAAAAGGAATACCTAAATTGATTATTACAGGTAGAAATACTAAAACTTGAAGAATTTGTTCTATACCAAGATATCCTAGAGCTTTTACTCAAAGATCATTGAGTTTATATCTATATCTTATTATTTCTAAACATTATAAACTACATTTTATTATAAAAGTAATTCAAACTAATAAAGTAAATGAGGGAAATTTATGACTAATAAATAAATTAGTGCAAGAAAATTATTTCCAGTAAACCAATATGGCCATTATCATTTTGGAAGAATCCTTTTAGTGATTTTGACAATCAAATATTTTTGTTTATTTATTTAAAATATTTTAAATTTTAATAATACATATAGCAGTTTCTTAAAAATTGTTTTTGCTTTTCTAACCCCTAATTTTGCAGAACTCTGTACGTACTTAACACTTTTTAAGTTGACAAAATTTTTGTTGTAATTTTATGTAGTAGCTAAGAATGCATTTAATAACATCATAATTATTGGTAATTTAAAATAAAGTTTTCACTTGGCACGTGTGTATATATATGTGTATGTGTGTAGTACTGGGGATTGAATCCAGAGATACTCTATCATGGAGCAATATCCACAGCTATTTTTTTTCAAAATTTTTGTGTACCCTAGTATGAAGACAAAGAATTTAGTATATACAAGCCTTCTACAATTCTTTCCCTCATTTAACATAGCATTATGTTTCATGTTATTATATCACCTTTATACACGATTTAATGGCTTTATCTGATATTAAATTCACACATTATAGTTTAGACATCCTTCTGTAATTGAAATTTTTTTTAAAAATGTCTCTTTATTACAAATAATGGAAATAAAAAATATTTTACAAAAAGATCCCTCCCTCACCTTTAAATTGAGAATCTCTCTTCTTAGTATATGTATACTGAATAGAACTTCTGAGATATAAGATATGGATACTATTTAAAACTTCTAGTAAATACAGCAATGTTTTCAAATAAGTTGCCCTAATTTATGCCTGCACAGTAATCATTGGGAACACCTGCTTTACAACCTAGTTTTTCTTTTCTTTTCAAATGGGGTATAATTACGTTCAGTAAAATGCACCTTGTAATTGTAGTTTGATAAGTCTTGACAATGACCCCAATTAAGGTCACTGTCATCACTTTGTCTTCTTGTGTCTGATGGCCAACACCCACCAGCAAACAAACACTTCTATTCCCATAGATTAGTTTGACCTGTTCTTGATCTTCACAGAATTGGAATTATGGTGTATGCATTCTTTGGGATTTGGCTTCTTTCACTTAGCATAATGTTTGTGCAATTTATCCATGTTGTTGAAATTGTCAATGAATAGTATTCTATTGCATACATGTAACATAATTGTATCTATTATTGATGAATGTTTGAATTATTTTCAATAATTTTCTACTCCTATAAAGATGATATATAACTATAGTACTTCTGAAAAATTTTTTTCCTACTTTTAATTTGATTTTCTCATAAGTGCCAATAAGGCAATTGTTTAATTTTTTTCAAATATAAAAGTCTTTCCATTTCAAAAGAGCCATCATTTGGACATTGATAATTAGGATCTTCAATAGTATATTTATTGCAATAGTGATTCGATAGCATAAAGTTTTTTCAAAGAAAGATCAGAAGGCAACTTTTGGGGCTTAGAATAAATCCATCTTGAAATGAATAGGTGTTTTCCAAAGAAGATACAGATATTGATCCCAAATATTTACTCCCAGAGAGACTAAGAGAGTTGAAGATCCTAGTGGCCATGGATGGTTAAGGACAGTGTTTTGTAAATAGAACCTCTGGAAAACATGTCACCAGTGCATTCATCTGTGGCACCAGTAGGTACTTTCAGTGTTGGACTTTCTCAGCATTAACCAGGCAACAATGGTTAAGATGGCAAAATTTCCTGATAAGTGGGACTTGTAATTAAAACAGACTTCCCTGAGAGCTTAGCATGGTAGGATAAAGAGAATGCAGCTTAATAACTTGTATCTGGAGTCCCCAATATTTTCTGGCTGGTTGCTGGATGTGACTCATCAATTGTACCTCCTGGGTGGCAGAGACCTGAAGATTCTCACTTGGTCACAAAGCCAAGCCCTTAGGATATAAAACAAGATGAAATGGAACCTCATCTAATTTTTTTTTGTCTTGAGGACCCACAACAAAATTTGTCTAAATTGACTTTGGTCTGGTGAGAACCTTGAACTCCAGTCTATGAGGCTGGCTTAAATAGGCTTATAAAGGTCTATACCTGTGTTCTTCCCCTTATGCCAAATGACACAGAAGACTGTGACAAAGGAAAACAAAGACTTTCTGTGGCAGGAAAGAAATCAGAAAATGAAAGTACTCATAGAAAAAAAATCACCAGAAATTATATTCAATAACTATTCATGCAATAATTTTCTTTTCATTATCTGAATTTGGAAAAGAAATGATAAAAAACATTACCTTCTATTCTTGCCTAGCCACTACAGTTAAGAGATCTGGGGAAGCTGATCTTGGCTCAAAAAAATCCTAAATTTTCCTTTTTTAGCTTTTTATCATCTGCCTCTGAATCTCATCTGCAAACTCTGGAGTATGTCATGTGTCTCAGCCACAGCACGTTAGGTACCAGAAATTATAGAAACTGGAAAGATGTGATACCTTTCCTCACTCATCATACAGGTCATGGTCAGTAGTTCTATGATAAAAGACAGGTTTACAAGGAAAGAGCATAATAAACTTATTTAATCAAAGTGTTATATGACGTGGGAGATTTCAAACATGAAGAGCCCAAGACCTAGGGAAAACTGTTTTTCTGCTTGAATTTTATGAAGAATGGACATTTGGGCTGGGGTTGTAGCTCAGTGGTAGAGCACTTGCCTAGCATGTGTGAGGCACTGGGTTCGATCTTCAGCACCATATATAAATAAATAAAAAATAAAGGTCCATCAACAACTAAAAAATATTTTAAAAAAATAATGGACATCTGTGTATAAATGTGATTGGACAAAAAGGTATGACACAATGTTAATAGACTGAGGAGGGGAAACTCAGCAAGACTTGTCTGTTCAGATTCTTCTTGTCTTCTGAGTAGCATTCCTTCCTCCCAGGTATAAGCGTAGGATTCTTCTCGAATGACAGTCTTCAAGAAAGAATGGGGAAAGAAGAGAGTAACCTTTCTAGGGTTTTTTTTTAAAGATTTTTTAAAAGATGGACACAATATCTTTATTTTTATATGGTGCTGAGGATGGAATCCAGTGCCTCACATGTGCGAGGCAAGTGCTCTACCACTGAGCCACAACCCCAGCCCCCATTCTAGGTTTTATGGCTTGATTTGTAGGCCTTCTAGTTTCTATGGCATACCTTGGGGAAGAAGTCTGGTTTCTATGACTAGCTTGGGTGAGGGGAAGGGAGAGGGGTGAGAAACAGAAGAGCAGGAGGTCAGGGAGAGAGATTTTGCTTCTGAAGCCTTCCAAGGTCTTTAGATCAAAATACTCAGCATGGTAGGGCTTCATACTTTGGGGCCCCAATACTGAGCCGCAATAATTTCAGTGACTGAGATGTCAAACTCTCCAACTATGAAACTGAATTCCATTTAGTCTTGTCAGCTTTTTCTTCATATATTCTAAAGTGGTACTATTAAGGATTAATAATTATCTTCTTGTTGAATAGACTTTTGTCTTCCACATGAATTAATATTATGAAATATCCCTCTATCCTTGATAATCTTTTTTAGCTTGAAGTCTATTTTTTCTGATATAGCTATATCAGCTTTCTTGTACATAGTGTTTACATGGTATACTTCTTGATTTCTTTTATTTTCAACCTGTTTCCCTTTATATTTGAAGTATACTACTTGTTGAAAGATTGTATTTGGGCTTTGCTTTTTTATTGTCTGGCAGTTTTTACCTTTTAATTGGAATGTTTTGTGCATTAACACTTAATGTAATTTTTTATAAAATCGGATTTAAGCCTGCCATCTGGACCTCTTGTTATATGTTTTCTTTCTCTTCACCTCTTTCTCTCCCCCTTCCTTTCTTCCCCCTTTCTTTCTTTCTCTTTTACCTTCTTTACCTGTCTTCCTTTAGGATGATCAAATATTTTTTAGTACTCTCTTGATTCCTCTCTTGACATGATTTACCATTCTCAGAATTGCAGTATCGTACCCTAAGTCTGAAGCTGGAAAATGATCAAGTTGTATATTTTATCAGATAGATAAAATATGAGGATGTATGGGTTACATCATCACAGTTGGAAATAGAACTTTTCATTGTATTCTCAAATGAAATATTTGACAAGATGAAATGATTTCATAAAAATTAATCTGGCAGCCACACAAATAATGATTTGAGACATAAAGAATGAAGGAAGGAAAGACTAGTCAAGAGTTCAGGATAATGATACAGGCATCAGGTAGGAGATACTACACTGGAGAGGTAGCAGTAGTAATTGAAAATGTTTTTTGAAGATTGAAAGAAAAAAGTAAATGAGCAAAGTTCTGAAAGGGAATTTTTAAAAAATGAAAGAAAAGCATCATTATTCAGTAATAGATTGGCTATAATTGTATGCAGAAATCATAGAATATAAGAAAATTTCTAAATTCCTGCTCTCAGGATTAGGGGAAGTTTAGAATTGAAAAGATAAAAGTGGAGTGGAAAGAGGAAAAGGAGGTGATTTTATATAGGGGTATGTTGTATTAAAGCTCCTACATTTCTGATTTTCAAAACCATACATTGGTATCACTGGAATAAGACACATTAAAAAAAAATCAAAGTGGATATGCCCCCCAAAATTCCAGGAAATATGAGATGAGAGCTCAGATGACCCATTAAGGTAGGACTTATGGACTTGGATTTATTTTTCATCTAGAAAAAATACGAAAACATATGGTTAGTGTGAGCTACCTGAGGGAATGAGTTTGGGGGAGAAGAGTAATCTTTTCTGTCCATCTCAGTGGACAGAATACACCATGCTGCTGGGTCAGAGAGAGTGGGTGGAGACAAGTGGATGTGGCTGGCAAATGGTGGCACTGGGAGCCAAACCTGGGCAGCACAGGAGGGGGTGGGTAACCAGGACACAGCAGAAGAGATCCCACCTGTGTGACTGTGGGATTTGTCTGTTTGGTCAGCTAGTTTCTTTAAATAATAAACTCAATGACAAGTTCTCAAAGCTTCTGCTAAGGACCTGGTTGTGATTACTAGATTCCTTTGGAATGTCCTTCTACTTGCTTCCAGGTATTTTCAATCGAGGGATATCAAAGGAGAGGGCAAGCTTGGTTTTCAACTCCACTGGCATGAATTTGGAAACACAGCAAAGGCTCTCATGTCACCTGCTCTCATGTCTTTCCAAAATGAAGATGCATTCTGCCTTAGATTCCTAGAGTTTGTAATTGTTCATGATTTAAATAGGCTACCTTTTAACATGAGCTTTTTCAAAACTTGCAAAAACATTATTAGGTAGGCTTTTCAGGGCATGAAATTTTGGACCCATGTGTTATCTAGGCATTAGTTAGGAAAAGAAAGGCCCAAACTATTGGTCTTTTTCTCTGCCTTCTAGTCTTCCTCTAGAGCTCTTTCACTATTCCCAGGAACTTCTCCTAATTCCACATTATGGTCAAGAAGAGGATAATAAACTTCACCAACTCTTTGCACAGCTGGGAAAATAATTTGTAATCTGATCTACAGAATGAAACTAAGCTGAAAGTACAATGTCCATCAGCTTTTGGCAAATATGTTACTCAGAAATATAGAGAAATCATTGTTTAAGTGCCTTTTGTGTCTACCAGGAGTACTATTTACCAACAACTAGATATGGGGAATTGCTCAAACAGATAATTAAGTCAGGAAGTTTAAAAAAATAGCACCCAGATTGCCTACACTTATGTTTTTTATTGTGCACAATTCTTCTCTCCCTCCCTCCCTTTTTTTTCTTCTTCTATTTGGGTGAGGAGTGGTTACAGGGGATTGAACTCAGGGGCACTCAACAACTAAGCCACATCCCCAACCCTATTTTGTATTTTTTTTTTTTTTTTTTAGAGACAGGGTCTCACTGAGTTGCTTAGCACCTTGCTTTTGCTGAGTCTGCCTTTGAACTTGCAGTCCTCCTGCCTCAGCCTCCTGAGCTGCTGGAATTACAGGTGTGCGCCACTGCAGCCTGCCCTTCTTCCTTTCCTTCCTCCTTCCCTTTCTCTCTTCCTCTCTCCCTCCCTTCCCCCCATCTCCCTTTCTCCCTTCTTCTCTTTCTCCCTTCCTCCATCTTTTGCTTCCTTCCTTCCCCTTTCCTTTCGTCCTTCCCCCACCTCTTTCCCTCTTTCTAATTTTTCTCTCTTAGGCATGGAGAGGAGGCTCTTCCAGCTAGTTGTTTAGCCTCTACAGTCATAAATAATTTTGATTCATTACAAATTTGGATCTTTTATTCTTTTCTCCTAAGGATTATCTACATGTTTTCTACCTCTGACATACTCTGTCTTCCTATGGATAGAGATTTCTTATTTCAATCTTTCTGAACAGGCTAATCAAGAAAAAAATGAAACAAAAATGTGTGGGCACTGATGAAAAAAGATACGATCATGATTTTTTTTTAGTAGACTGTCCATCTACTTTTTAAAAAATTTACTTAGTCTAAATGGGTATACATGACAGCAGAATGCATTTTGATTGATTGTACACAAATAGAGCACAACTCTTCACTTCTCTGGTTGTATACAATATAGAGTTACACCATATGTGCAGTCCTACGTGTACCTAGGGCATTATTGTTCATCTCATTCCACCATCTTTCCTGTCCCCATATCCCCTCCCCTTCCTTCCCTCCCCTTTGACCAAAGTTTTTCCATTCTTCCCATACCCTCTTTCACATTATGGATCAGCATCCACTTATCAGAGAGAACATTTGGCCTTTGGTTTACTAGGATTGGCTTATTTCACTTAGCATAATGTTCTCCAACTCACTCCATTTACCTGAAAATGCCATAATTTTATTCTCTTTTAATGCTGAGTAATATTCCATTATGTATATATACCACAGCTTCTTTATGCATTCATCTGTTGAAGGGCATCTAGGTTGGTTCCACAGTTTAGCTATTATGAATTGAGCTGCTATAAACATTGAAGTGGCTGTGTCACTGTAGTATGCTGTTTTAAAGTCATTTGGGTATAGACCGAGGAGTGGGATAGCTGGGTCAAATGGTAGTTCCATTCCAAGTTTTCTAAGGAATCTCCATACTGCTTTCCAGATTGGTTGTACCAGTTTGCAGTCCCACCAGCAATGTATGAGTGTGCCTTTCCCCCCACATCCTCATATGATTATCTATAGAGATATATGATTATCTCTATAATCATATGATTGTTTATTGTATGGTTGTTGTTTGTATTCTTGATAACTGCTATTCTGACTGGAGTGAGATGAAATCTTAGAGTAGTTTTGATTTGCATTTCTCTAATTACTAGAGATGTTGAACAATTTTTCATATACTTGTTGATTGATTGTATGTATTCTTCTTAGAAGTTTCTATTCAGCTCCTTAGCCCATTGTTGATTGGGTTACTTTTTTGGTGTTAAATTTTTTGGAGTTCTTTATATATCCTGGAGATCAGTGATCTATCTGATGTGAGTCTGGCAAAAATTTGCTCCTAGAATGTAGGCTCTCTGTTCACCTCATTAATTGTTTCTTTTGCCAAGAAGAAGCTTTTTAGTTTGAATCCATTCCATCTATTGATTCTTGATTTCATTTCTTGTGCTTTAGAGTCTTGTTAAGGAAGTTAGGGCCTAATCTGACACAATGAAGATTTGGGCCTACTTTTTCCTCAATTAGGCAGAGTCTCTGGTCTAATTCCTAGGTCTTTGATGCACTTTGAATTGAGTTGAGTGGGAGATAGGGATTTAGTTTCATTTTGGTACATATGGATTTCCAGTTTTCCCAGCACCATTTGTTGAAGAGGCTATCTTTTCTTCAATGTATGTTTTGGCACCTTTGTCTAGTATGAGATAATTGTATTTATGTAGGTTTGTCTCTGTGTCTTCTATTCTGTACCAATGGTCTAAATGTCTATTTTGGTGTCAATACCATGCTGTTTTTGTTATTATAGCTTTGTAGTAGTATAAGGTCTGGTATTGTGATGACTCCTGCTTCACTCTTCTTGCTAAGGATTGCTTTGGCTATTATGGGTCACTTATTCTTCCAAATGAATTTCGTGATTGCCTTTTCTATTTCTATTAGGAACGATGTTGGGATTTTAATTGGAATTGCATTGAATCTATATAGTGCTTTAGTATATGATGACAATATTGATTCTGCCTATCCAAAAGCACGAGAGCTCTTTCCATTTCTAAGGTCTTCTTCAAATTCTTTAGTGTTTTGTAGTTTTCATTGTAGAAGTCTTTCACCTCCTTTGTTAAATTGATTCCCAAGTAATTTTTTTTTGAGGCTATTGTGAATATGGTAGTTTTCCTAATTTCTCTTTCAGAGGATCCATCACTAATGTATAGAAGTGTGTTTGATTTATGGGTATTGATTTTTTTTAAATATTTTTTTTAGCTGTATATGGATGCAATATCTTTATTTTATTTATTTATTTTTATGTGGTGCTGAGGATCGAACCCAGTGACTCACACATGCAAGGCAAGCACTCCACCACTGAGCTACAGCCCCAGCCCTGGGTATTGATTTTTTATCCTGCTATTTTTCTGAATTTATTTATTAATTGTAGAAGTTTTCTGGTGGAATTTTTTGGATCCTCTAGGTAAAGAATCATATCATCAGCAAATAATGACAATTTAAGTTATTCTTTTCCTATTTGTATCCCTTTAATTTCTTTCATCTAATTGCTTTGGCTAGAGTTTCAAAGACTATGTTGAATAGAGATGGTGAAAGAGGGCATCCCTGTCTTGTTCCCATTTTTAGAGGGAATGCTTCCGATTTTTCTCCATTTAGTATGAGGTTGGCCTTCAATTTTGCATAGATAGCTTTTACGATGTTGAGGTATGTTTCTACTATACCTAGTTTTTCTAAAGTTGTGAACATGAAGAGGTGCTATATTTTGTCAAATGTTTTCTCAACATGTATAGAGATAATCATATGATTCTTGTCTTTAAGTCTATTGATGTGATGAATTACATTTATTGCTTTCCGTATGTCGAACCAACCTTGCATACCTTGGATGAACCCTACTTGATTGTGGTACACTATCTTTTTAATATGTTTTTGTATGCAATTTACCAGAATTTTATTGAGAATTTTTGCTTCAATGTTCATCAGGGATATTGGTCTGAAGTTTTATTTCTTTGATGTGTCTTTGTCTGATTTTGGATTCAGAGTGATAGTAGCCTCATAGAATGAGTGTGGAAGAGTTCTTTCCATTTCTATTTCATGGAATAATTTGAAGAGTTTTGGTATTAATTCTTCATTGAAGATCTTGTAGAACTCAGCTGAGAATCTGTATGGTCCTGGGCTCTTTTTTGTTGGTAAGCTTTTGATGGCTTCTTCTATTTCCTTGCTTGAAATTGATCTGTTTAAATTGTGTATGTCCTCCTGATTCAGTTTGGGCAGACCATATGCCTCCAGAAATCTGTTGGTGTCTTTGGGACTTTCTATTTTACTGGAGTATAGATTTTCAAAATACTATCTCATTATCTTCTTTATTTTAATAGTGTATGTCATGATATTTTCTTTTTCATATTAAATTTTAGTAATTTGAATTTTCTTTGTCCTTCTTTTCATTAGGTGGCTAAGGGTTTACCAAATTTATTTATTTTTTCAAAGAACCAGCTTTTTGTTTTGTCAATTTTTGAATTGTTTCCTTTTGTTCAATTTCATTGATTTCAGCCCAAATTTTAATTATTTCCTGTATTCTACTTGTTTTTGTGTTGATTTGGTCTTCTTTTTCTAGTGCTTTGATATGTAAATTCAGGTCATTTGTTGACTTTTTCTTCTTTTAATGAATGAACTCAATGCAATGAACTTTCCTATTAACACAGCTTTCATAGTGTACCAGAGATTTTGATATATCAGAGTTCTCATTTACCTCTAAAAATTTTTTTATCTCCTCCCTGATGTCTTCTGTTATCCATGCATCATTCAATAGTGTATCATTTAGAGGGAGTAGCTTCTATTGTTTTTTATTTTATCATTGATTTCTAATTTCATTCCATTATGGTCTGATAGAATGTAGGGTAGTACCTCTACTTTTTTGTATTTGCTAAGACTTGCTTTGTAGCATAATGTATGGTCTATTTTAATGAAGGATCCATGTGCTGCTGTGAAAAAAATGTATGCACTTTTTGATGGATGAAATATTCTCTATATGTCTTAATTCTAAATTATTAATTGTATTATTGAGGTCTATTTTTTTTTTTGTTTTACCTTTTTTTTGGAAGATCTGTCCGGTGGTGAGAGAGGTGTGTTAAAGTCACCCAGTGCTATTGTGTTTTGGTCTATTTGATTATCAAAATTGAGAAGTGTTTGATATACGTGGATGCTCCATTGTTCAGGGCATAGATATTTATGATTGTTATGTCTTGTTGACATATGGTTCCCTTAAGCAATGTGAAATAATCTTTTTATCCCTTCTGACTATTTTTGGTTTGTAGTCTGCTTTATCTGATATGAGGATGGAAATCCTGCTTGTTTAAATGGTCCATTTGAGTGGTATGTTTTTTCCCATCCTTTCACCTTCAGTCTGTTGATGTCTTTTTCTATGAGATGAGTTTCTTGAAGGCAGCGTATTGTTGGGCCTTTTTAAAAAATCCAATCTGCCAGTCTATGTCTTTTAATTGATGAGTTTAGGCCATTAATATTCAGGGTTATTATTGAAATATGGTTTGTATTCCCACTGATTTTGGTTTATTTTGGTTTTTAACTTGAAATGGTCTCTCTTTTGATTGGCTTTTCCTTCAGTGTATTTCCTCCCTTTGCAGATTTTCATTGTTGTTTTTAGTTTCCTCCTCATGAAATATTTTGCCAAGAATGTTCTCTAGTGCAGGCTTTCTTATTGTAAACTCTTTTAACTTGTGTTTATCATGGAAGGTTTTTATTTTGTCATCGAATCTGAAGCTTAATTATGCTGGATATGATTCTTGGTTGGCATCCATTTTCTTTCAGAGCTTGGTATATGTTGTTCTAGGATCTCCTGGCTTTGAGGGTCTGGCTTGAGAAATCTGCTGAAATCTGAATTGGTTCCCCCTGTATGTAATCTGAACCTTCTCTCTGGCAGCTTTTAAAATTCTATTCTTATTGTGTATGGTAGGCATTTCCATTATAATGTGTCTTGGTGTGGATCTGTTGTAGTTTTGTACATTTGGTGTCCTGTAAGCCTCTTGTATTTGGATTTTCAACTCATTCTTCATGTTTGGGAAATTTTCTGATATTATTTCATTGAAGAGATTTTGTATTCCTTTGGTTTGCATCTCTGTGCCTTCCTCTATCCCAATAATTCTTAGATTTGGTCTTTTGATGTTATTCCACAATTCTTGGACATTCTGTTCATGGTTTCTTACCATCTTCATTGTGTGGTCAACTTTATTTTCAAGATTATATATTTTGTCTTCATTGTCTGAGGTTTTATCTTCCAGGTTGTCTAGTCTGTTGGTGATGCTTTCTATTTAATTTTATATTTGTTTTATTATTTCCTTCATTTCAAGGATTTCAGCCTGTTTTTTTTTTCAGTGTCTCTATCTCTTTCTTGAAGTAATCTTTTGCTCCTTGTATTTGCTCTCTTATCTCTTTGTTGAATTGATCAATTGTTGCCTGTAATTGCTCTCTTATATTATTCTGTGCTTCACAGATCATTTTAATTTGTACATTCTGAACTCCTTCTTTGACATTTCATCTACTGTGTTGTCAATGGATTCTATTATTGTAGCATCTTGATTTGATTGGGACATTTTCTTCCCTTGTTTTTTTCATGTTGTTCATGTGTCTTCCTCTCTGGCAGTGCTGATCTGAGGTATTATCCTATAATCTTGTAGTGTCCCTGCAGGTTACCAATATCTCATCCCTAGTGTTACCAGGCCTGCAGGGACCTTGGGGATGGTCTTCCTGGTCCTGGCTATTGTCTCTAGAAGGAGGTAGGCTGGGATAGCCATTCATTGGTTGATGGGGGTGAGGGGCTACAGCATGGTTGTTCTCCTCCTCCACTCCTGCAGCCAGGGTCCAGTGGGTCTCTTCCTCCTCCTTCTCCATGTGTTGAGCCAAGGGTTGGTCTGCTTCACCTCCTCCACATGTTGGGCCAGGATCAGTCTGCTCTGCCTCTTCTGCACATTGGGCCTGGGTTAGTCTGCTTGATCTTACTGATATTACACTTGGCTTCCTTTTACAATTATGCACATGATTGTAAATATATAAATTATATTATATATATAAATATATAATTTTCATGGTAATTTTTGTGGCTTCCTTGGGCTGTAAAAATGTCACACATTTTACTTACATTTTATTGGCCAAGTTTGCATCAGCTTTGTTTTAGTGACTAACTGTGGAAATATAGATTTTGGCTTTGTCTTAAATTTATTTTATTTGATTGGCAAGTAACCTGCATACAAAGGATGTTTTCATATTTCTGAGCTCTAATTCATTTTCAGTTTTGTCAGGAATAGAAATTTAATACTAAATCTGTTAAGACAAAGTTGCTCCTCTGTTTTAATATTCTAATGAGTTATACTGTGCCCAAGCTTTATAATGTCTAATTGAAGAATACTTTGAATAATTTTTTATCAGTTAATTTTTTGAGAATAATTTCATAAGAGAGTAAGACTGAGTTAAAACATTGAGTACAATCAATCCTGCCAAAATACTAAATTGACATTTACTATCTGTGGAAAAATAATAATTGTAAAGAATAAGCATATAGATGCTCAAACCATGATATAAAAATTATAGATTAAGTAGGTCATTCTTTATAGTCAAAATTGAAAATTATTGATAGAAGCAGTAAAAAGAAATTATTATTATTATTATTATTATTATTATTATTATTATTATTTGGTACTGGGGATTGAACTCAAGGGTACTCAACCACTGAGCCACATCCCCAGCCCTATTTTGTGTTTTATGTAGAAACAGAGTCTCACTGAGCTGCTTAGCGCCTTGCCATTGCTGAGGCTGGCTTTGAACTCGTGATTCTCCTGTCTCAGCCTCCCAAAGTGCTGGGATTACAGGCATGTGCCACCATGCCCGGCTGAAAAGAAATTCTTAACTGCTCTTACATGTTCCTATTTGAGAAGAAGGTTTGATACAAAATATGCTGTCCTATTTCATAATTCCACATCTCCAGTATGAGAAAGGCTAGAAACACAAAAGATAAGAACAATATGAATTCCAGCAAATATGGAAGGTGGTTCTTTCCTTTAAAGAAGCCCATGGAAGAGGTGGAGAGCATGACGTACACATCTGAAAGAATCACTGAATAATAGAAATATAACAATAGCCACTATTATTGAGAGTCAAACATCATTAGACAAATGCAAGATATGTTATAACAATAGCTACCATTTATTGAGAGTCAAACATCATTAGATGTTTTATAGATATTGTAATCTTCTTTAGTGCATCATTTATTATTTCAAGCTAACCCCATAGGTAAGTATTACTATCATTACGATGCAGATAAGGAAATTAAGTTTCAAGGGAAGTTAAATTAACTAGTGGAAGTCACATGACTAACAATAATAATACCAACAGTAATTGGCAACATTCATTAAGTGTCTCCAGTGTGTGGCTTTGGTGGGAAGAAGTGATGGATTTGAGAGAAGAGGAGCTATGGCTGATGTCCAGTTCTGCTTCCTGCAGCTAAGAATCTGAAAGCTATGGTTTCATGGTTGCCTTAATCTCTGAAGGACAGAGCCAGAATTTCAACTCCAAACTTTTCACAAAGCATTCTTCACACATGTAGACACTGGCCTTGATGTGCTTTCCCAACCAAAGCACATTAGAGCTCCCTGTAGGGTCCTTGTAGCAGCATATTTCTTTCCTTGATTCTGAGCATAGTGGGGAATTAGGATGTGGATTAATCACAAATACTGTCTAAGCATGGGCATAAACTCTGGTGGAATGTCTGCTTGATGAACCTGACAGTTCCTATTAAAGGGCAATAAGAAGTGTAGAATGATGGCCTCTGTTATTTCTGATAATCTTTGTTGAGAAATTGGTATCCTTGATGTTATCATCAATATACATCTGCCAATGTAAAATGCATTACTTATGGGAGCTGCCTATATGTAATCCACACACATTTGATATGAAATATTTCAACTCATTTTGAAACCAAAAATGCTATAAGGCAATATATTCTTTTGAAAATTTTACAGTTGCTCCTGACTTCATTAGCTAGGGGAAAATACATACAGCCATATCCTGATGTTATCATTTGCAACCAAATCTGAATACAACTATAGCAGCTGTCTCCATGGTCATGGACAGTATCTTCCTGAAGAAATTTTTTTGAAAGACAAAGTCCTGAGTTGGGATTATTTGCATCTTTTTTAGTTTTCCTTGCATTACACGGATTTTTGTGTGTATGTGGTATAGTGAGTAGAGAAAGAAAGAAATATTGAAACAGCATTTCTCAATAGTGTTTCTAAGACAATCTAGGCCATAATATGTTTAATTAGTATTATTCAAGCAATAAAATCATAACATCAAATAAAATTATAAGTCATACCTATAGCATTTATATGACTCTCTAATCAAGTCATATATGTCATATATACAAACATGTAGATTAACATATATTAATCATAAATAGTTTAACTTATGATTACACATGAAGCCTTTTTCCAAATATCCACGGGAGACATGTTTGGCAGAACAGCAGTGTGAAATGTTGATTTAGAGTGATAGACCAATATACCTACTATTGATTATATCTATAATAATCTGTATTGATCTAATGGGGGTATCTGAGACCAATGGTCTCATCTTTGAAAACTGAAAATCTCCTGGAAATTATAATATCTCCTCTTTTCTTAATCTAATATCATTATAGATGTTAGTGAGAACCAACATTATATATATGGGACACAAAAGAAGACAATATTCATTAGAGAACTGTCATAGAAACAGGTCAAAGAAATGAGTACTTTTAGAGTATCATTAAGGAGAGGCACCTCAATCAGGCAGACTTACCCAACAATTATGGTTAATAGATGAGGCTTAGATAGGGCCAAGCAGGCAAGCACACCTCTGTTAAGAGGTGCCTGAAAAGAAGCTCTTTGGATTGGACTTGCCACACCTTACAAAAACAAGACACATGGAGACTTCTCTGGCCTGTGTGTGTCACCCTTTTATATCTAGCTCCATTACTCAGAGGATTGAAACAAAGGTAGCTTTTTAAATTTTTTTTTCATTTTTTTAAATGCATTTGAAGTCATAGTACATACACAGAGCTCAATTTTCCATCTCTCTGTTGCAAAAAAGATAGAGTCATACCATTTGTGGAGGAACTTTGCAAAGGTAGCTTTTGAGCTCTATGTCATGGCTTCAAAAGGCAACCTGTTCGTTCTGCTGCTACCCCTTGGAGCTAAATTCCAGCTCTTCCTAGAAGCAGCATACTGTGCTAGTTACATAGTCCTCTTCCTCTGCACCATTAAAAGTCCCCAGAGGCTCTCCAGCTTGGCTATTTCAGAAGAGAGCTGGATCTGCTCTACCCCAGGGACACCAAATTCATCTGGCCAATAATTGTGTTTCTGAAGCCTCAGAATGCCAACCATTCAGCAGAAACCAGGACATCTAAGTTGTCAATGCCCTGAGAGAGAAGACCAACTTTTAAAAATGTCTCTATTATCTTGCCAATAGATACAGCCCTGAATTAAAGATGTAATTGAACCCTTCCTTCCTTTCTTCCTTCCTTCTTTCCTTCCAAAATTTTTCATGGAATGAGTCCTGAATAATTCTGTATGTTATTTGCTAAAGCATAACCTCGAAGTGTATGTTTCTGTTCTTTCCCATAGTGGTGTTATAAAAAGAATACACCAGATTTCATTTTGCAGGATTTCTCTTTGATGACAAATCCATTAATATTTCCTTTCCCAGGAAGACTCCAAATGTGGCAGCTTTTAGCAACAGCATGCTGGGTGCTTCTTCTTGGACCTATATATGGTTATAAGAAAGGAAGCATCACAAATCCTGAAGCTAATATGAATATTGTAAGTCACACATTGAAAAAAATCCCATTAAGATAAGGAATTATTAATTAGTGATCATTTTACTTACAATTGGTGTGCTGTCTGGTTTTCAGCAGTTTTTTCAGTGACTAAATCTGTGCTTCCTTCTGTGTTCTTTGGCATGGCTAACTAATCCAAGAGTTGTGACCTAAATTGGAGCAGCAATTTCCCTCTCCTGGTGGTTTGAGTGACCATCTAATAGTGGCTTTCTGGAGAGAAAGATTCACGAGTTAATACTGATGATCCCTGTAGAGTATCCTGGAGTTCTTCCTGAGGTTTTTCATTGAGCAGTTTTTTTTCAACTTTGTGAGCAGTACCGGTGTACTTTTTGGTTTAATAAGATAGGGCTGATGTTTGTTGCTTACAGCCAAAAGTATTTAACTTGCAATAATTCATACCAGACACAGAATGAAAGTGCTAGGGAAACAAATGAAAAGATAAATGACAAATGTCCACTGCAGGTTATATTCCATACTCTGGGGTACACAGTGCAGTACTGGTGTACTCACCCACACTCAAGCTCCTATTAGAACTTGAGGAAGAATAAAGTTGTTAGAGTTTCTTATTTGTGTCTCTCCAAAGTATCTAGTGGGCATTCCTGACCTCCTGCCACACTGCCAAACTCACAGTGTATGAACATATGTTCTCAAATCCAAATTTTCCTCTTCCCCGCGTAGTTATGCACAATCTTCTCCTGGCTGGTCCAGGTGTTTTTTGGCTTTTCATCTTTTTATAATGATTGTAAGAATAATAAACATGTATAGAACACTGTCTTTGTTCCAGACACTGTCTATTACAGACAATCCTCACAACATTTGTGTGAGGAAGTACTATTATTATCTCAACAGTAAAATGAGAACAGAAAGGTTAAGTAACTTTCCCAGAGTAACATAGCTAATAAGAGGCAGAGCAGAAATTCAGGGGCAGATCATCTGTCTCCAGAATCTGGGTTCTTAACCTCTGTTTTACATAGCCCCATAAATTATGCACACATTTATGTGCAGATAGAGGCAATGCATAGTATTATTATAAGAAAATAGGTTTGGAAATTAATTTTTTTCTGTAATCAATCTTGTTTTTGTCTTTTCCTAGTGTATAGTCTTGGACAAATTACTAGTCTTCCTGAAATTTACTTTTCTCCGCTGTAAAATGGGTACAATTCTATCTGAAAGGCCTCTTGTAAGGATTCATGAGACAGAGCATACAAAATTCTATGCAGAAGATACCCCATAGTGGCCTCTTCCCTGTTTGTCTGTGGTTGGGGCATCTCCTACTGGCCCTTCTAGCAAACTCTGTTCTTTTATACCATTCTCTCTGCCAAAGAGGCTGATTTATAAGGACCAGGTTCAAAAGCTCCCTTCACCTTTGGTTTTCAGATCCATTTTTCCAATAAAAATCTTGAGCACAAGATAGGAAAAAAGGGGAGAATGAGGTCAGGTATTTTTGTTGTCCTAGCTTCAATCCCGTGAAAATCAAATTAGACTAGCCGTCTCCCTCAGTGTGGCTGTCTCTGCTTAATTATTAGCAATAAGGTACTGCACAATCCTGTGGTCTTGCTAATTAGATGGCCATATAAGTTTGTATCAGAACATTTTGAGAATGAACTAGTGTGCATTAGTAATTCTAGGCCAACAGGCATAAGTAGAGACTGTCTTGAGCAGTGTGGGATGTAGAACCTGGCATGTGGAGCTACCTCACCCTGCCTTACCCATGCCTTTGCATGTAATCCCTTCTAGAAACCCTCAAAGCATCCTAATTTCCCCCACCATGTACTGCTCCAACACATAGATTGATGAACATGAAGTTGGAATTTAAAATACTATTATATTTCAACATGTGCATAGAAAGTAAGAATTTATATCATGACGTTATATATTTTTCTTTCCCTGTTCTAGAGCCAGATTATTTCTTACTGGGGTTATCCTTATGAAAAGTATGATGTTGTGACAAAGGATGGCTATATCCTCGGAATTTATAGGATTCCTCATGGAAGAAGATGCCCAAGGAAAACTGGTATGATTTATTTTCAGGTAGCAGCAACCTGGTAGCAGCAGGGAAGCTTTTGTTCTAAAATAGGTTGCAGTCCTTTCTGTTTGAGGAGGGAAATCATCACCCCCTAGTCCCTATTTTGTTTGTATAACTCTTTGAAGTTTGAAATTATTTTCATATGCACCATTTATTTGGTCTCATTTTCCTCCAAGTCTTTTACTCCTCCAAAACAAACAAGAAAGAAACAACAACAACAAAAAGTGTGCCTTATTCCGGTGATACCAATGTATGGTTTTGAAAATCAGAAACGTAGGAGCAATTCTGGACACCACTTTGTTTTTTTTTCTCAGCTGCTGTTTTGCATCCAGTCACCAAGAACTATCGATTTTGCCTTCTAAATTTCTCTCTAATCTGAAAGCTTCTCTAAGCTTTAATCACTCAATCTATGTTTGGACATAATCTCAACTACTACATACCTCTAACTGGCGGTCAGTGTTACTCATAATCGTTTCTCTACACGTCAGTGTGATTTTACTTTTTTGAAGTTAATATAACTCTATTAATTCTTTGCTTAAATTTCATTAAAGGGTCATTTCTAGCTCCCTACAATGCAGGTTGCTATCTGTAGAGAAAAAAATCTATTTGGGCCTGGGATTGTGGCTCAGTGGTAGAGTGTTTGCCTAGCACATGTGAGGCACTGAGTTCGATTCTTAGCACCACATATAAATAAATGAATAAAATAAAGGTCCATTAACATCTAAAAACATATATTTTTAAAAAACTCATTTGGTAGAAGTCACTTCTCAACTCCTTTTCTTCTTTGGCATGTTATAGAACAAACTTTCTCAATATCAAAAGGATTAAAGAAAAATCTAGATTTTTAAAAAGAGAAGGAAATAATGATGCTTCTTCTGGCTTTATAGAGTCAACTATTTGCCAGAATAACTCCATTGCCTTTGTAAATACTCATGAGAGTATTTTAAATTTTTAAGTCTTTTAAATGGCCTTGGACTTTTTTCATGTCTGCTACATAGCTGCTAAAATGTACTCAGTAGAAATCTCTATAACAAACAGCTGCCTGAGGGCGAGATCAGAAAGAGATATGAGCTATCACAGCTACTTGGCAGGTCTTGACTTTGGCAGTGATAATAACACTTTTTCCCTTCTCTCCAAAACGTGACTAGATGGACAGGAACACTTAGTTTCTTGCTTCGAGAAGGTTAAGTCTCTCTGAGAGTCAAGTAAGCATACTCACTCTCAGGACATCAGTCTAGTTCCAAAAGGGACCTGACATAGAGTTTTGAGGTACCAACATGGCATTTACAAAGAAGGGAGCCATGCATGGTGGTGCACGCTTATAATCCCAGTGGCTCAAGAGGCTGAAACAGGAAGATGGCAAGTTCAAAAGCAGTCTCAGCAATTTAGCAAGCCCTAAGCAACTTAGCAAAACCCTGACTCAAAAGAAAAACATTACAAGGGCTGGGGATGTGTGGCTCAGTGGTTAAGCACCCCTGAGTTCAATACCTGGTGCCAAATAAATAAATAAATAAACTCACAAAGAAAATAAAACAAAAAGAGAAAGATTCTAGTTACTTAGTTATTTCTTCCCTCACTTTCTTTTTCAACACCACATTCATACTTTCCCCTCACCCTCCTCCTCCTCTTTCTTTTCTCTCACCTTTTTTGGTAGTACTGAGGAATGAACCCAGGGGCACTACCAGTGAGCCATATCCTCAGTCCTTTTCATTTTTTATTTTGAGACAGGGTCTCACAAAGTTGTCTAGGCCAGCCTCAAATTTGCAATCTAAGTAGCTGGGATTACAGGCATTTTTTCTATTTCTTAGTTAAAATGTTTCAATTTTACATTGAGAGTAGTATTTTTTGATCAGGTTAACAATCTTACTATTGTGGAAAATTCTTCTTAGGGCCTTGCATTTTGTATGCCTGTAATCCCAGCAGAGGCTGAGGCAGGAGGAACATGAGTTCAAAGCCAACCTCAGCAAAAGCAAGGTGCTAAGCAACTCAGTGAGACTCTGTCTCTAAATAAAATACAAAAAAAGGCCTGGGAATATGGCTTAGTGGTTGAGTGCCTCTGAGTTCAATCCAGGGGACCCACCCTCCTCCCAAAAAAATGGCCTATAGAATCTGCACAGTGCCCAGCATTCAGTAAACATTCTCTAAATGGTGTTTTATTATCATTTGTATTATTTCAAGAAAATCTTAAAGGTTTTTAAATATTTCTTGAGAAATAAAATGCTACTACCCATTATGCAGATAAGTTAACTGATCCACAAAGGGGTTAATACGTAGCAAAATGGATTTTGAACCAGGGCGATTTGACTCCATTACCTACAGAGCATAGTACATTATACATAATCTCAATTTTATAAATGATAAGACATAAAGAATATAAATCACTTGCCCAGCAAATAGTTAAGAAAAGTCTAGATCCCAGGTTTGTCTGGCACCACCAAATTTCCGGTCTTAATCTCTCTTTTACACTTTGGAAAGTTAGGAAAGAGGATTTTCATGTAAGACACTGAGGAAGTTCAGACATGAAAACCTTGTCACTCGTGTTTTGCAGCTCCAACGCCCGTTGTGTATTTGCAGCATGGCTTAATCGCATCTGCCAGTGACTGGATCTGTAACCTTCCCAACAACAGCTTGGCTTTCCTTCTGGCAGATAATGGTTACGATGTATGGATGGGGAACAGCCGAGGAAACACCTGGTCCAGAAAACACCTGACATTGTCACCCAAGTCCTCAGAATACTGGGCCTTTAGGTAAGGAGAGACCCGTTAACGAGTAAAGTGTGTACCTTGCTCATTTATACACAAGAACACCTGTTGATTTTTCCTTTGATCTCAATGCACCCAATGGAATCCACAAGAAGGAAACAAAACTTTCTTCTTTTGTACAGAAATGGCCTTATTATTTTGTATTGCTGTTTGTTTTTCACCTCCACCTCTACCTTCCTGGTGTGTGTATGTGTGTGTGTGTGTGTGTGTGTGTGTGTGTGTGTGTGTGTGTTCGTGGGCATACTCAGGGCCAGCACCTCCTGATCACAGAACAGCTAAAGAGCAGAGAGTTGTCAGCAGCAGTGCTTGGGGGTGCTATCTGCTTCAGGAGCCTGACCTGCTTTTTCATGGGGACAAACCCATGCACTTGCACAGGTGCTAAGAACCACTCCTTGGAGGTCACTAAAGCCGCCTGTTCCTTGGCCTCATTCCTGCCTTCCCTCTGGAAACCAGTTGCATTTCCTAATTCCACACCACAGGGTGGTTGTGTCATTGCACTATTGCAAGTGACAAGATGATTCCCTAGGTGAGTGTTTCCCAAGCTAAACATAGAATCCAGGAGCACCTGAGGCCACAAAGATGCAGATCACCAGGACTCTTCCCTGGAAATCCGATTCAGTCCAGTCTGGGCTAAGGTCTGTGAATCTGTTTGATTTATTATTCTGATTTTTAAATGAGCATTCCAAATAATTGTTGTTGTTTTTTCATTTTGTTTTTTGTTTTTGGTAAATCTATGAGATTAAATGAAATAGGACTAGCTTTACTGAAAGTCTTAAGAGGCCTGCACAAATTAAATTTTTCTGATTCCCGTTTCTTAAAAATGTCTCTTCAAATCAAAGTAAGATTCTGAAAAGTTGTTCAGATGCATAATATCGCATTTTAACTCTAGTCTCATATTTTACAAAAGCAATGAATATGTTAAATATTGCAGGCCTAAAATGAGATATATTTTCAAATTTAATTATTCTTTTTTTTTTTTTGGGGGCAGTTTGGATGAGATGGCTAAATATGACCTTCCAGCCACAATCAATCTAATCATAGAGAAAACTGGACAAGAGCAACTCTACTATGTGGGCCACTCTCAGGGGACCACCATAGGTATGTTCAGGGTCAATGTGATCAGAGAATGCAGGAGGGTCTTCCATATTTATGGACAGATCAGTATCCCTCTGTAGAGTCTCTAGTTTGGGAATTTTAAAAGGGAAACAATATCCTCTGGCTGTTTTCTAAAAAACTGAACACAGCAAGAATGACAATAAGGAATTTTTCTCCAACACTGAATTTTGAGGTTGATAGGCCTGAAAGAGAGAATTAATTTGTTTCTTCACTTATGAACCCAATGAATATTTGTGAAAATTTGGATTACATACTGGGGAAGCAGAGATAAATATAATATCCACCCTTCCTTTGAAGATCTCACAGTCTAGAAAAGGACACAAAAAAACAAAGCAGAGAATTACAAAATTGCAATTGTACTTTACAATCAATGTGGCTTTTGCCTGCCAGGGAAACACACGTATGCCAGAGGTGGGTAGGACCATGTAGGGACAACCATGAGGAACCTCCGCCCTCTCACTGTTTCTCTCATTGGAAACTATAAACATCTGAGACCAATATCTGTACTTCACAAACAGTTGAATTTAGAGTTTTCTTCTGATGTTGACAGTGCCATGTAATACCTTAAGTTTTATATTTAGAAATCCTTAGAGGATGATTCATACATAAAATTTTGAATTATCCATATATATATTCATATCTATATATGTGTATTCATATATATGAATCCTTCTCTAAGGATTCAATTGTCCTCATTTACAGATTGAGTAAACTGAGACTCATACTGGGGAGGTAACTTTCACATAGCTACTGACTGTGAATCAAGTGCGACTTTGACACCAAACCACACTCAATCTGGAATGGTCCTTGGATTTAACCACACTTCACCCTCTCTTCCATTTCTATATAAGTGGACCTGTGTTCCCCAGGGATAAAAGAATTCACATTATTCTGAATTAGTCATTCCCACCCTTGAGAAACTTAGAAATTCCTCCCCACCCATGGTTATTACTCTGTTTTTTTCTGTTTTATTTTTAATGTAGCTACTTTTACTATCACTTCAAATGAAGAAAGAATTGTTTTTAACCTATGAACTAGTGTCTACTTCACTTTCAGCTTTCATTGCATTCTCCACGAATCCAGAACTGGCTAAGCGGGTTAAGATATTTTTTGCACTGGCACCAGTTGTCACAGTGAAGTACACCCAAAGTCCTATAAAAAAATTAACAACTCTTTCCAGGCGAACCATCAAGGTATGTAGGTTCCCTAATAAAAATCTAAAATAACTATATTGGTTTCCACTGATTTCAAAAGAAGACAAATAACATTTTACTAACATCTGAGAATATAATAGATGTCCAAGGTATCCTTGTCGGTTTACTGGTAAGGTACACTTTTATTAGCAGGGTTCAAGGAGTTCGTCTTGATGCTATTCTACCCTGGTGTCTTCGTCTATGTCTAGAAGTTTCTCTCCCATCTCATCCCTCAATCACGGCTAAAGTAAGAGCTGATTCGATTGGTTGATTGGTTGGCTTGAGGAACTTCTATACTGTTCCATGATGGTTGTATTAATTTAATTTACATTCCCACCAACCACGTGTAAAGAGATACTTTACCCCACATTCTCACCAATACTCGCTATCTTTTGTCCTTTCGGTAATAGTTATTCTAACTGGAGTGAAGTGATAACTCATTGTGGTTTTGATTTCCATTTTCCTGAAGATTAGTGATGTTGAGTACTTTTTCGTACACCTGTTGGCCATTTGCATGTTTTTTTTTAAGAAATGTCTTTTGTCCATTTTTAAAATTAGATTATTTTCTGTTGACTTGAGTTCCTTATGTGTTCTGAATGTTAATCTCTTATTAGATTAAATTCACAAATATTTCTCCTGTTCTATAGGTTGTCTTTTCACTCTGTTGATTGTTTTCTTTCCTGTGTAGAAGCTAGTTTGATGTAATCCCATGTATCTGGTTTTTTTCCTGTGCTTTTGGGATATTTATGTAATATGTTTATATATATTTATATATGTATTTATATGTATAAGTATAAATATATGTATAAATATGTATGTATGTGTAATAATATATATGTAATATACTATATATGTAATATATAAAATATATATGTAATACTATATATATGTAAAAATATATATGTATATATATATACATATATATGTATACATATTTACATGTATACATATATATACATATGTATGTATAAATCCTTGCACATTCCAATGTCCTAAAGCATTTTCTCTATGCTTCCTTCTATGAGTTTCAGGTCTTGCATTTAAGCTTTAATCTATTTTGAGTTGATTTTTGTATATGGTGAGAAATAGAGATTTAGCTTCACTCTTTTGCATGTGGATATTCAATTCTCACAGCATCATTTATTGAAGAAGCTGATCTTTCCTTGATGTGTGTTGTTAGCACCTTCACTGAGATTAGTTGGCTAGGGATGTGTAGGTTTATTTCTAGGATGTCTACTCTGTTCCATCAGCCTATGTATCTGTTTTCAAACCAATATCATGCAGTTTTGATTAAGATACTTTTATAATGTATTTTGAAGTCTGGTAGAATAATGCCTCTTGCTTTATTCATTTTGCTTAAGATTACTTGGGCTATTTGGTTTTCTTTGTGTTTCCCTATGAACTTTAGAATTTTTCCTAGTTTTGTGAAGAATATCTTTGGTATTTTGGTAAGGCTTGCATTAAATCTGCAGATCTCTTTGGGTAGTATGTACACATTAACAATATTAATTCTTCCAGTCCATGAACTCAGAATATCTAGTTTTTGGTGTCCTGTTCAATTGCTTTCTTCAGTTTTTCATAGTTTTCATTGTAGAGATCTTTTACATCTTTGGTTAAATTTATTCTAAGACATTTTATTTTTTGTAGCTATTCTAAATGGAATTGCCTCCTTCCTTCCTTCCTTCTTCCCTTCCTTTCCCTTCCCTTCCTCCTTCCCTTCCTTTCCTTTCCCTTCCCTTCCTTTCCATTCCCTTCTCTTTTTTTTGGTAATTGCAGGTAGAAACACCATTAGTTTTCATATGATAACCATGTATCCTGCAACTTTGTTGGATTCATTTGTTAGTTCCAGTAGGCTTTTGGTGGACTCTTTGTTGAGTCTTTTCTTTATATAAGATTGTGTCATTGGCAAACAGTGATAATTTAAATTTGTCCTTAAAAATTTGGATGCCTTTTATTTTTTTCTTTTGACTGATTACACTACTATACTGAATTAAAATGGTGACAGTAAACATTCTTGTCTTAGAAACATTTTAGATCTTAGAAAGCTCTCAGTTTTTCCCATTCAGTATGATTTTAGCTCTGGCCTTTTAATATGTAGCTTTTATATATTGAGTTATGTTCCTTCTTTACCTAATTTGTTTGAAGTTTTTACCATGATGTTGAATTTTATCAAATGCTTTTTCTCTATCTATTGATGGTCATATAGTTTTTGGCCTTTATTTGGTTGATGTGGTATGTCATGTTTATTGATTTGGATAATGATGAATCATCTTTTCATCCCTGGGATGGGTGCCATTTGATCATGGCAAATAACATTTCACATGTGCTGTTAGGTTTGGTTTGCTAGATTTTGTTAAAGATTTTTCCATCTGCTTATTGGGGATGTTGGCCTTTAGCTTTCTGTTTTAGTTGTTTCTTTGTCTGTTTTTGGTATCAGAGTAATGCTGGCCTCATAGAATAAGAGTGAAATAATTTCCTCCTTGTCAATTTTTTGGAATAATTTGAGAAGAATTAGTACTAGTTCTTCTGTAAATGTTTGGTAGAATTCAGAAGCAAAGACATTCTGCACTTTTCTTTGGAGACTTTTTATTAGTGATTCTTGTCATGTTTTATTGTTCTCTTCAGGTATTTATTTATTAACAATTCAGTCCTGGCCTGGTATCATGTTCAAGAATTTGTCCAAGCCAGGCGCGGTGACTCACGCTTATAATCCCAGCACTTTGGGAGGCTGAGACAGGAAAATCACGAGTTCAAAGCCAGCCTCAGCAACAGTGAGGCGCTAAGCAACTCAGTGAGACCCTGTCTTTGCATGAAACACAAAATAGGGCTGAGGATGTGGCTCAGCAGTTGAGTACCCCTGAATTCAATCCCTGGTACCAAAAAACAAAAAAACAAAAAAAGAATTTGTCCATTTCTTCTAGGTTATCAAATCTGTTGGCATATACTTGCTCATCATAATATCTTATGATCCTTGTATTTCTGTGGTGTCTGTTGGAAAGACTCCTTTTTGTCTCTGATTTTATTTATTTGAGTCTTCTCTTTTTTCTTAGTTTGTCTAAGTGAAAATTCATCAAGTTTGTTTATGCTTTTGGGAAAAACCAAATCTTCATTTCATTGATCTTTTATTTTATTTTTAAGGTTTCTATTTTAGTTATTTCTGCTGTGATTTTTATTATTTCTTTTCTTCTAGTAATTTTGAACTTGGTTTGCTCTTGTTTTTCTAGTTTATTGTGGTGCAACAATAGCTTGTTCATTTGAGATCTTTCTGCTTTTTTGATGTAGGCATTGATTACTATAAAGTTCCCTCTCCATACTTATTTTGCTCTATCACATAGGTTTAGATCCTGTGTTTCAAGAAAATTTTAAATTTTATTCTTAATTTCTTCCTTGATAAATGACAATTCAGGAATGTTATTTAATTTCCATGTTGAGATTTGTTTTGTGGTCTAACATATGATTTATTCTAAAGAATGTTCCAAGTAGTATATTTCTTTTGATAGATAACACTGTTGTTGTTTTTTTTTTAACTTTTCTTTTTCACAAATGGACCACAACTTTTCATTTCTCTGGCTGTACACAATGCAGAATCACACCATTCGTGCAATCACACATGTACATAAGGTAATTATGTCTGTCTCATTTCACCATTTTTCACACCTCCCCGTCCCCTCACTTCCCTCTGCCCAATCCAAAGTTTCTCCATTCCCCCCCCCCCATTATGGATCAGCATCCACTTATCACAGAAAACATTTGGCTTTTGGCTTTTTGGGATTGGCTTACTTCCTGTAACTCTGCCCATTTACCTGTAAATGCCATGATTTCATTCTTCTTTAAGGCTGAGTAATATTAACCATTGTGTATATATACCACGGTTTCTTTATCCATTCACCTATTAAAAGGCATCTAGGCTATTTCCACAGTTTAGCTACTGTGAATTGAGCTGCTAGAAATATTGAGGTGACTCCATCACTGTAGTGTGCTGATTTTAAGTCCTTTGGGTATAGACTGAGGAGTGGGATAGCTGGGTTAAATAGTGGTTCTATTTCAAGTGTTCTAAGTAATATCCATACTACTTTCCTGATTGGCTGCACAAATTTGCAGTCCCACTAGCAATGTTTGAGTAGGCTAGTTCCCCCACATCCTCGCCAACACTTACTGCTGCTTGTATTCTTGATAATTGCCATTCTGAATGAAGTGAGATGAAATCTTAGAGTAGTTTTGATTTGCATTTCTCTAATTACTACAGATGTTGAACATTTTTTCATATATTTGTTGATCAATTGTATATCTTCTTCTGTGAAGTGTCTATTCAGGTCTTTAGTCCATTTATTGATTGGGTTATTTGGGTTTTTTGGTGTTAAGTTTTTTGAGCTATTTATATATTCTGGAGATTAGTGCTCTATCTAATGTGTGTGTGGTAAATATTTTCCCCCATTCTGTTGGCTCTCTCTTCACTTTACTGATTGTTTCCTTTGCTGAGAAGAAGATTTTTAGTTTTAATCCATCCCATTTATTGATTCTTAATTTTATTTCTGGAGCTTTAGGAGTCTTGTTAAGGAAGTCAAGTCCTAAGCCGACATCATGAAGATTTGAGCCTGCTTTTTCTTCTATTAGGTGCAGAGTCTCTGGTCTAATTCCTAGGTCCTTGATCCACTTTGAGTTGAGTTTTTTTGCAGAGTTAGATATAGGGATTTAATTTCATTTTGCTATGAATGGATTTCCAATTTTCCCAACACCATTTGTTGAAGAGGCTATCTTTTCTCCAATGTATGTTTTTGGCGCCTTTGTCTAGTATGAGATAACTGCATTTATGTGGGTTTGTCTCTGTGTCCACCATCAGCTATTTTGCATGTTCATCTGTTTCTATTAAATTCTACTCACATAAGGCCCAGGCGTAAGAATCTGAGTCAGACAGAACTATGTTCACATTCTGCCTCTGCATCCTGCCCTTCATGACATTGGACAAGTTACTTAACCATTCTAAACCTCAGTTTTCACCATTATAATATGGGTAGTATCTGTCAGGTTGGGATAGACACTGAGATATGTTTAGGCATCATACCTTGTCTATTAATTGGTGCTTATTAATTATTATTTAGTATTAATCGTATTAATCCAGCTTATTTTAGATTCAAAGCCAGAGTACTTGGTGTTACAAATCTCCTGTTCATCCCTCTTTCTCCCTTTTCCACACCCCATTCTATCCCTAAGCATTTATATCTTTATGATGTCTACTTTTTTTATTTATAGCTTTCTTTGATCCTTTGCTCTTTATACTTCCTTTATGATTAAGGGGTTTTAGTACTATCTTCATCTCTTAAATAAGTACCTAAGTCTCACTGAGGCTAAGCAACCTGTCTCAAATCACCTAGCTAATGGGGTGACAGAGCCAAAACTTGAACATAGATCTGATTAGGCAACTCGAGGTCAGTGGTTTTGCTTATATGTAATGGCTTCTCCACTTTTTCAATGCCAAATTGAAGGAATCAGTCTAGGTTCTTCATATACTCCTACACAAGGATCCCTAGCTTAGGAGGCTGTTGAGGGCTGAATCCAGTCCATGTTCTGCTTGGCAAGTCACGTATCCTTACATCGGACCATGTCTCCAGAAGAAGGGGTGACTTCTAATTCTCACAAAAGTACTAAAAGAGCTACCAGAGGAAGTCTGTCTTCCTACTCTTACGTGACAAACATGCCCCCTCCAGAATCAAATTGGAATTACACCTGCAAGTTAGCATGTTTGCAACTTTGGAAGTGCTGCACATCTGACTAGCCTGCATTGCTAACCTGTCTTTTAGGGTAAAGGAGTAATTATTTGTCCTTTGGGAAATATGTAGTGGGGGAGTCAAGTCAGAGACTATCCTGCTAATTAACCTCATGTTTGGGAAAGCTAACTATCAAAACTGAGAACCAGGGCTCATTGTGGGAAGTATAACCTTCTCCTTTCACATCATATTTTTATGATTGATTATTTCTATTTATTGGTTGTTTCCTTTCACATTTATTTTCTAAATAATGGAAATAGTATTGGTAAATGAAAAATAAAAATGTTCAATGATTAAGATTAGTTCTTGCCTTATAGTTCAGCTATTTACTCATGTGGCAATTTATTTAAGTTGTCACTCTTGAGAACTTTGAATAGATATCAGCATTCTTTTAAAGGATGAGTTTACACTATGAATGTGTACTGCTGCTATTAATAAATTATCAGTTACACAAAGTGAGTCACAGCTTGGTAAGTTAAATTAATTATTTGGTATGTTACCCAAGTGTCCTAGTAATTATGACAAAATGAAAAAAAGTCAAAGTGTATTTGATAATATCTTCAATGGCCTTTTATTATTTTCCAGACCTAAAGACTTGAGAAACATGAACTGGCTTAATATTTTGTAGTTTTAGCCTATTCCCTATCTTTCCTCTTCATCCTTCCTCCTCCATCCCTGTCTTCCCCTTTTTTTCTTCCTCCCCTTTCTCCTTTTCTTTCTTCTTTCTCTCTTTGATATGGACAGAAATATTAATTAGGTCCTGATGTTTTATATTTTTACATTAAATTTTCATGATATATCAAATATTCTATTAAATGAGAGTTTCCTCCAATCCTTCAACACAATCCTTCAACATAACCATTTTTCATACTCAGAATTCAACAAGTTATACATATTAAGAATTTACTAGATCCAATTTACCATAGTAATAGATTTTGTAGTACATTAGTGGAATAAAAAATAAATGTTAGTTATTACTTGTTTTTATTTGTAATTGCCAGTTGGTAAAGAGTTCCAGGAGAATGATATGCCAGTTTTTCTGTAAATGGTATTTCTAAAAGTTCTAAGAGGTAAAAAATGTCTTTTTACACTATACTTTGTTTATTATTCTAATATTATAAAATTAAATATTATAAAACAAAAATTTTATTAATATTCACAGGGATTAGATATTAATTTATGCTATAATATGAAGGATATCTAAAGTTCATAAGGTCCATTCAATTCCCTTGCAACTTTGCCTGAAATGTCATTGGAAGAGATTCATTTCTCTGTGTTATGCTTAAAAGATTCAGGAAGGATTGGCTCATTAATTTGTATCAGTTGCTAATCATCATAATAGCTATTGTTTGCTGTTAGGAATTGCACAAGGTATGTTTTAAGCATTATCTGTTATCTTTACAATGATTCTTCCTAGTGGATAAAGTTTTCCCATTTTATAGTTGAAAAACTTCAGGGTAATAAAAACTAAAATACTTTCCTAAGTTATAAGAGACAGAATCAGAATCAAACATAAGATATGCCTGACTCCAAAGCTGTACCAATTTCATATAGGCACTGGTCTTTCAGGGAGCATGCCAAAAAATGCCCCAATTAAAGCTACTGGGGGGAAAAAACATCAAGAAGTGAGTTGGGAGGACTACAAAGACAAAATTTAACAAAACTTGTGGTTCCACTGAGGACTAACACTGAGCTGATGTCACCTTCTGTCCAGTGCTTGTCTGAGTTGCCACTCATTTTGACATCCACATTCATGAAATTTGATCATGTTTTACAGGCACTGTTTGGTGACAAAATGTTCTCCCCTCACACACTGATGGACCAATTAATTGCCACCAAAATATGCAACCGGAAGATATTCCATCATATATGCAGCAACTTCCTGTTTACTATAACTGGATTTGATCCCCAAAACCTAAACATGGTATGTATTAGTCAAGTCTGAGAAGACAGTGGTTTTTCTCCACCAAGGTGATGGGAGTTTACTCTGGGTTACATAGAAACCACATTTCAAGGTCTTCTTTTCCTGGCTTCTAACCAAGTTCAGAAACCTTACCTGTTTTCATAGGAGGATTTGAGAAGAAGGCTTTGCTATCAAAAATTTTCACCAACTCTTGCTGTTGGCTAAAATGTGATGAATAAAAAGTCCTTCACTTGGATGAGGGCTGTGGTTTTGAGGTTTAGGTTGCTGTTCCTGAGCTACATCTCAGATCTACTGAAGTAAAATCTCAGGGAGTGGCTCTAGGCATCTACTCTTTTTGTTTGTTTTCAGTTTTCCACATTTAAAGATGATTTGGAAATGATTGTTTTGTGGAACATTCATTAATCAAATGAGATAAAGGGATGGCTCTTCAACGACAGCTACAGCTTTTGTGTTCAAGGGAAACTGAGAGGAATCGGTGTTGGGGTTCTTGTCAGGTTACTTCTAACAACTGAGTTTCCTTTCCTCCGTTATCACTGGCTGACTTGAAGAGCAGAAGTGGGGAAAGACAGGAAGTTATTTACTTCTCACTTGGAGAGGTGAAACCAGAGGTGGAAGAGCGATATAGGTGGACTCCATTTATCTCAGAGACTTCAGCCCAGGGCCAGGTCATCCTCTGTCAGAATGATTAAAAATTTCCTTGCACTTGAGACTTTCATAATAGGCTTTCTATGCAAAGCCTCTTTCTGTGTCTGTGCCACTGCCTTTGCACACTCCTCTTTTACTGTCTCAATGTGCTAGGGAAACTATGTTTGCTTATCATAGGGAAACATCTCATGTACATGAAAGCATGTTATGCAGGCAAAGCTCAGTAAAAAGACCTAGAAGAAAACACAAAAGGCAGTAATTTCAGAAGCATTCTCTTAACTTAGCTGAATTTGATACTTTACAAAATAACACTTTGGCTATTCATTGGAGGCCCTTATTGTCTAGGCACATAATCATATCACCCTTTTTCTCACTGTAAGGACTGGATTATGCAATATTACAGTATCTACAAGGCTGTTTGTTTTAGAGAAGCATAACTAGGGGTGCATAGTAATTTTTGTGGAATTTTGAAAAAGTGTACACATCCAGAACTCAACTCTAGATATTTGGATTTTTATTCAGTAGTTTTGAATAGCTTATCAATAAGTGTATTTTTTTTTAAAGCTCCAAGATGTTCCTAGTGGTCACTTCGGTAGAAAAAAATCTCTTTCAAAATAACATTTATTTTGAAAAAATTTAATTGAACACATGAAAGAATACAGTGTTTTTTGTTCTGATCCAGAAGAAATCTAAATATATTGAATGAATTCTGTCCTACAAATTTTCAAAGAGTCTCATAAAACATTTAACACTTTGTTTTAAATCAAGCAAACAAAAGGAAACATTCACGTCTATTCTCAGAGTTTTGTGATCAAAGCTTTCTCTGAATGAACTTTGGGACTTAGCAGGGTGAAGGAGAAGGTTGCTAAGGTTTTTGA
Organism: Xerus rutilus; assembly: GCA_028644305.1. Classification (NCBI taxonomy): domain Eukaryota; kingdom Metazoa; phylum Chordata; class Mammalia; order Rodentia; family Sciuridae; genus Xerus; species Xerus rutilus. Next base: position 61,230,232 of record CM053404.1, on the reverse strand, counting down.
TCCCTTGGCCTTCTATATTCTTTGATCTATGTAAGGAGTCAGGAAAGAATAGGTGCCTTACCGTCTGTCTTCAACCAGTGTGATGTCCTCTGTGGGCCATATGAAGTCACTACCCAGAGCAAAGAAACAGCTGTGAGGAGGAGAAAGTGCTTTTAAACAGGCTTGTTTGGTTATGGTAATTTTTTTCCTAAATGATAACAATGATAATATTAATAGCAACAACAAAAATTTAAAAATCAAATTATAAAATTTCTCCCAAATGTTCACTTGTGGTATGATTAGCGTCTAGATGAGAAATAATCTCTTTGCAGAGTCGCTTGGATGTCTATTTGGCACAGAGCCCCGCTGGAACTTCTGTTCAGAATATGCTGCACTGGGCCCAGGTATGCACTTCCTGTCCCTGACTGGTGCATCTATACCTCTGTTTGTGAGATTCTCTAAGAGGACTCCTGGGAACTCACTGCAGGGCACCTGCCACGGTCACATTGATGTGTCTGGAATCAGCACTAACTCTTCATTTGAATTTCCTTTGCTCCTCTCTATTCTCCTTGTCTTCAGTGTCTGAGTTATGAACAAGATTCCCACATATTCAGACCAAGTTCTGATCCTTACATTATTGCATGTTGCCTTTTCAGGAAAGGCTTTTATTTACTCTTTTTTTTGGAAATCACCATATCTAAGAGAATTGTATTTTTTTCCAGAAAAATCTATTCATTCTCCAGTTGGCATATGGGGTATTTCAAAGTATAGAAATAATGTTTAATTCAGAGAAAATTAAATGCTAGGGAAATATTTAAATAGATTGATAGTCTACATTTTTATCCTCAGTTAAAATTTTGTTTTATTACATTAGTCAATATTTTGTAGGCTCAAAGATAAGCCAAGATCAGTTGTTACACCTGAGTCAAGAATGTGTGTGTGTGTGTGTGTATTCATTCTTTCATTGTGTAACCTTCGTCTGTAATCTTGACCAGTGCCTTTAGTCTATGCCTTTTGAAAATTGGAGGTGTGTGTGTGTGTATACACGTGTATAGATATATATACATATGTATACGAGTATGTATATATAGTTATACATACACATATATATCTCTACAGTTCAATACACATAAAATTTTATATATATTTATAAAATTCTCTGTGTATATGCTGTGTGTGTGTGTGCACACACACGTGTGTGGTGTGTGGGAGAGCCATCTCTAGGAATTTGCATTTTAACCTACATACTAATAAATATGTTCCCTACTTTCAAGATGATAATCACTGTTAAAGATACTGTGAAAGTCTGGGTTTCTGAAATGCATTGAAGAGTTTGCCCTTCACCACACTCTTTGACCATGAGAGTCAGCTTATATAATATAGGCCAATTTTATATATATACAGATATTATCTTTATATATATTTTTAATGTAGACATATTTTATATACACATACAATATATCTACAGCTTGTCACTCAGTACATTATACATTTCACAGTTGACTTCTCTTAAGGAGAACTCTTCTTCTTTGACAGAAAATCTTTTCTAAGAAGTAAATAGTGCTAGGGATAAAATATTTGGTCAAAGGATATGTAAACAGCTAAGCCAAGGGTAATGATCATAATGATGTTACAGACTGAGCATCCCTAATCCAAAACTTAGGCTCAAAGAGTTTTAGATTCTTGGAGTATATTGGACTTAGAATTATCAGATCAGGGTGCTTAACTGATAATGTCTATGCAAATATTCCAAAATCTAAAAAACTCTGAAATGTGAAAAAATTCTGGTTTTAAACGTTTTTCAGCGAGGTGACACTTGACCTGCAGCTATATTAGTAAAAATAGCTTTTGTTTTATCTTAGGCAGTTAATTCTGGCCAACTTCAAGCCTTTGACTGGGGACAGCCTGATCAGAACATGATGCACTTCCACCAGGTATAATACTAATGATCATAGTCAGTGACATACTGAAAATGAATTAATAAAAATTGTATCCACTTCTTAAGTACCTATCACTTCCCATTCAGTACCACAGATATTGTTTATTGCTGCTATCACATGCTATTTATTGGGTCTTGTCATGTGTCGTATCATTATTTCTCATTCTTACAATGATCTTGTGAGGTAATAATATTATTGCCATTTTTCCAGCGGCTTGAAGAGGTTATATAAATTACCAAAATTATTTAGCTAGCTAATAACTAGAATATGACAACCAACCAGGGATTCCTGGATCTCAAGTCTGTTTTTCTTCTACTACACTAATTCCTCCTCAAGATACATAAACTCTCAGCACTACATTTTGAAGAGTGAATTCAAAATACACAATCTTAAAAAAATACACAATGTTTGTTTTAAAAGCATATTTTCTAACTTCTATTCCATGTCTAATAAAATAAACTTTGTTCTATAGTTTTTGATATGTCATTTACTAACTATTATTTGAAAACCTACATACTTACGGATCATTAAAGATATATCAAACAATATTGTTACCCTTAGGAAGGCACTATCTGCCAGAGAATAGTATATCAAAATATTTCTTGACATTACCTATGAAAACTTTTAGAGCATATATTCTATATTAAAGAAAGTATGTGTTAATGTTCTTGCTATTTTTCTCCAGTATGTAAAACAATCCACTTATTATTTTAGATTTGTGATGATAAACCAAGCTCAAACTGAACAAATGGTTATCTAGTATGCATAAGTTTTTCAAATCTGTGATGTAGAATCTTGGACATTTTTAAAATGACAATGTTCAGTGCCACCATAAAAACTACAATAGTGAATATGCGTAACTCCAACCAGTGTGAAAAATCTGATTTTCCTCCTAAACTGCTATCATTAGAAGTACATGGAGCTCAGTGTGGGGTGCCTCACATACATTATGTCAGAGTTCTATTTTCTCTTGCAGTTAATGAATTCTTTGTTCCAACAACAGTATATGGTTTCTTGAGGAAAAGCCTTTTAGATAATGACCTCGCTTTATAAGACTGAGACCTGCTTGGATGAAAGCTGGGTAGCAGGTACTAGCTTTATCATTGTGCTTAGATCCCATCACAATTATGACTTCATGATGACTCAGATTCAGTTATGGGTCTTTGGCTTGGAACTTTGGGTGGGGGAAGGCAAACCCAAATGAAGTACATACACGTTTAAAAGGCAATAACCTTAGTCACAGCTGTAATTAATAGCACCATAAATTTGGCAGATGTAATTACCAATGTAATCACCAATAACATTTTATTCTTAAGAAAGTAATTTATTTTTGATAGTAAAGATGGTGGAGTAAAATGGACATCATAGCCCTAGCTTCATGTATGACTGCATATATGATGTGATTCTACAAAAAAATAATTAAATTAAAAAGAGAAAGTAACTTATTTTTAATAGTTACATATAATTTTAATTGCCTATTCAAAAATAAATTTTAAAATATTCCTGGTCAAAATATACTAGATATTACCTAAATCCAAATTTTGATGTTCATTTTTGCTTTGACATTTTCTAGACATCCACTTTCATCCTTTGCAAAGCAATTAAATCATTGGATTGAAGGAATTCTGATCTCAGGGAGTCTTAGACCCACTTTTTGCCTCAAAGCTTGCTGTTGTTTATTACTGTCCCTGTGATGCTTTGTTTTTCTATTCTTCATCATTCTACATCTTTGGATTTAAATATTTATGATTTATATTCTGCTGTCAAGAAAACAGCAGTCAGAGCAAGCATGCCTTTTCTTTCATCAGTTGCACTTTGCATTTAGGGCCCAGTGCCGAGCTTGCTGGAACTCATCTTCCCTGTACACACTGCTGGTCACTTCTTTCTCTGCCCTTTGTGTTACCTTCTCACATTCTACACATTCTCATTTACCACTTGTTCTTAAGCTCAGATCCAAAACCTCCTACAACTAGAGGGAAGCAGGATATGCTTACAATATTTAGTAATGCAAAGACCCAGGGAGCAATCCATCAACTGATAGAAACACCTGATGTGACTACATCAGTGGGCTCTGCCTGATTTTTGCTCTCCTAAGAGAGGTACAATCACCCCCAGGCACATTTCTGTTGTTTTAAGAAAACTCTCTGAAGCCACAGTCACAGTTTCCTTACAATCTATATCTTTGGACAGGTCTAGTCTATCTGTCACAAATAAGTATAGTGTACTATTCAGTTAGGGCTGCCATAATAAAATGCCATAAATTGGGTGACTTAAACAATAGGAATTTATTTTCTGTCAGTTTGGAAGGCTGGATGTCTGAGATCAGGACACAAGCATGGCTGGGTTCTAGTGAAGGCTCTTTTCCTGGCTTGCAGATGGCACCTTTCTAATGTGTGCTCACATGGTCTGTCCTTTGTTCTTGCTGCTGGAGGTGGGGGGTGGGGCAGAGAGAATCCTTACCTTTTAATAAGATTTTCAATTCTGTGGAGTTAGAAATGCGCCTTATGACCTAATTTAATCTTAATTACCTCCTAAAAGCCCTATCTCCTCATCTCCACACACCCTCATATTGAGGGTAAGGGCTTCAATATATAAATCTGGAGAGAATACAAATTCAGTACACAACATATAATAATCAAGAATTATTTGCTGTAGACAATTATTCAGTTGTAAGTAGCAGAAACCAAATCTATTTCAGATTTTAAAAAATAGTACCACATATTGAACTCATAAGTATTAGTTAACTGGCAATACTCAGGAACTTAAACACCTTAGCTCCCTCTCCCTCTTGCTCTTCCTCTCCCTCTCTCAACTTTGATCTGAGATGCTTATTTCTATTGTTAGACTCTTTCCAACAATGTACTAACAGGGTAACTGGATATATTTAGCTTATACAGTCCTAGCAATCAGAAACCCAATGAAAAAATCCATTATTTTCTCAGTAGCTCTCACGGAAAGTTCCAGATTAACCTATGACCCAGATTTAGTGATATGTTAAGGTATTGTTCAATCCCTGGGGCCAGAAGAATGAGGGATTAATTGACCAGACCTAGTCACTTGGTGGGAATTGTGTTGAATCAGCACGAGAAAGAAGCGTAAGGGAAAACTTGCTGGGAGTTTGGTGCTATTACTCTGTAGCAGACTGGCTTCTTCTAAAACTCACATTTCAAATTTTGTTTTCAAAAAAAGCCGCTGATGCACAAGTGTCAATAATGCCACTGAGCCCAGGTTTCTGCATATGATAGGAGATATTTGTCCTATTCAACATTTTGTTTGTAAAGATGCATTCTCAGATTAAGTACAACTGGAAAGATGATCTCCCACAAAAATAAAAGGCTTCCTCTTGGATTCTTCCCTGTTTTTCCAAAACTGCAAATGAAGACTGTAATGGTGGTTGTTTATTTTTTTATTCACAATGCATATTATTGCACAAAAGTATTTTCAAATGTTTTCAACATTTTAATGTTTACAAATAAAATGTATCCAAATGGCACACTTTGAGCATTTGAAAACCTTGATTTGCAACTGAGAGTTAGTGTCACTTTTATAATGTAGTTTTTTTTTTTATCTCCCTCTCTCCATCTCTTTCATCATACTTAGCTCATACCTCCTTTATACAACGTTACTAAGATGGAAATTCCAACAGCCATTTGGAGTGGTGGACAGGATGTTGTGGCTGATCCCAAGGACATTGAAAATTTACTACCTAAAGTTGCCAACCTCATTTATTACAAGGCGATCCCACACTACAATCATATGGATTTTTACCTTGGACAGGATGCCCCCCAGGAAATTTACCAAGACCTAATTAGGTTGATGGAGGAGTGTTTACAAAATGAAACACACTTTTTTCTCTAAACACATGAATTTCTTGTAATAATAATGAGGTGGGCTGACCCTAAGATGATTCTCCAGTGATTTTCACCATCTGATGTCCCCTTCCCTGGAGTGTGAATGGGACCTGAGTTTCCTCTAGCCAAGAGAACTGGCAAAACTGTCACACCTTTGGTTAGGTTATACTGTGTAGTACAGGTTGATGGGATGTCATTCCATAATTACATTGCATTATATATGAATCCATCTAATCAGACCGGAATAAGAGAATCTTCCTGTTGGCTTGATGAAATAAATAGATATGTTGAGGAAACCACATTCCACAAGAAATTGAACTGTGCCTAAAACCTGCTGCTACTCAGAAGCCTATTCTTGCCTAACGAAGCCTCCTACTCAAGATCGACCTTGACTGCAGCCTGTGAAACCCTGAGCAAACAACCCAGCTACACTATGCCCAGACTCCTCACCCACAGAAACAGTGAGATAATAAATGTGTGGTTCTACATTGCTAAATTTGTGGTAATTTATTATCAGAAATAGTAAACTATTACTACTAATTATTATTGTTGTCAATATATAATGATTATTTCATATAATAAATATAATATTTAATTCATTATATTAGTTCTGTTCATTCTACATCATGTCATTATGTGATCTTACATACAACATTATGTGTTGTTACAACATATCACATTTATAATCTATATCATATTATGATACTATATATATTGTTATTATTCTGTCTAGTTGGTTGAAAACTTAATAGACTCTATTCATTATTTCACTTATTTTCCTTTGGCTAGATAGATGAACTTCCTTGAGTATCTGTTTTGCATATCTTCTGCTGATTGACTTGCTCAGTGTTTGTCTGAAAAAGTTTTTTTTTTTTGCCTTTATTTCTAAAACAATTCTTTTAACACAATAGAATTTTAGATTGACATGTTTCATAGTTTTTTTTTCAGTGCTTTAAAAATGTTCATTGTTTTCTGACATGCATCATTTCTGATACATCTGTGGTTTCTCATCTTTGCTTCTTTGTATATAATTCATCTTTTCCTTGTCTGCTTTTAAGAGTTTCTGTTTATCAATGATTTTCAGCAATTTGATTTGAGTGAGCCTGGGTGTGATTTTGACATGTACCCTTGCTTAGGGTTTGCTGGGTTTCTTGGACCTGTGGATTTATAGTTTTCATCAAATTTGGAAATTTGGGGGCATTATTTCCTGAAATAGTTTTTATATCCCCACTTGTTTTCTGAATCTCTAATTACATGAATGTTAGACCACTGTGTGCTAATCCACAAGTCACTGAAGTTGAGTGTTTTCTCCTGTGTTCTTCCTCTGAAACAGATAGTTTCTGTTTCCATGTCTGTGCAATTGCAGATTTTTTTCTTTTGCAGTACCTAAACTACTATAATTACATATGATGGTTTTTGTATTTTAAGATTCTGTGTTTGTCATCTCTAGAAATTCCATTTGGGTGAGTTTTAGACCTGTTTTTCTCCTCCATATTTTCATGTTTTTCTTTAAATCCTTAAGTATAGCAGCCATATTTTAGCATTATTTTAACATAATTTCTGCTTATGCAATTATCTTTATTATACAGTCTTTTCTACAGATTTATTTTTCTTCTTGTTATGGTCCTTCATTGCATGCTGAATAATTTTTTGTAGGACATTGAATTTCGCATTGCTGAGTGTTAGACTTTCTTTTATTCCTTTAAAGAGGGTTGGAAATTGTTGGACAGTCAATCTATTTGCAGACAAGTTTGATCATTCTGAGACTTGTTTGTGTCTCCTCAAAGGCAGGTGTAGCATTCCCTCTGCTCCAAGGACCTTTTGCCCTGCTCTGAAGGCACGCATCTTCTGAAGACTCTACTCAATGCCGCTTGTAAGCAAAAAGGTCTACGTTGGCTCACGGGAACTCAAATTAGTCCCTGTGTGCACTATTCACATGCTAAAAATTGTTCTAGGTACAGTTCCCTTGTGATGTTCTTTCTGTGAAAGTTTCATGTCATCCACCCTTGTGTATTTTATCTTTGAAGGTGCAAATTATAATTTAGCCCAAGGCAAAAGGTCATGCCTCTCCATGTTTCTGGAACTCTTTCTCTGCATTGCTCCTTTTTTTCCCCTAGCATTCTGACCCACAAATTTTTTGTTGTTCTCATCTTCCCTGAGTTCTCCCCTCCTTAAATCAACCAGAGCATTGAACTCTTTAAGTTCTACCTCTACTGCCATCAAGAGAGAATAATTAAGGTTTTCATGGCACCTGTTATTGCTTGTCTTCCTCTCTGGAATACAGTCTTACGCTGCCCGATGTCCAATGTCTGAAAATTCTTATATATTATCTTGATTTCAATGTCTAGTTTAGTGGGATGGTGGGATGAAAATTTCAGCACCTGTTACTCCCTAAGGATCAGAAACAAAAGTCAAGATTCTTTTAAAAAATTATAACACTCAGCTGTGCATTACCAGTATAACTTGACACATGGAAGGTAACTAAAAAAATTAATACATACCTATTACAATTTTAAGCTTATTTTCATGTAAAATTGTATTTCTTACTATCAGTATGCTACAGAAAATTCTCATGCAAGCCAACCCTTTAATTTTAGATACTAGCCTATGTAATCATAGAGTTTGGTGATTTTCCCACATTATCTGAGTTCATGAATAAAATAGGATTAGAATTGTATCTCCAGAATGCTGGTCCATTCTGTAGTACTTCTGATACACCAATCTTTCTTTCTTTATTAAGACTTTCTGCTTCCTCTTTAATATCTGTTTTTCTACTTATCTAACTTCCTCTAATTCCCTGAAATAGTACACCATGATGTAGTACAACAATACTACAATATTATTATTATTGTAATAGTACAATAACACACCATGATGTAGTACTGGTCTACATTTTTCCCATCTGCAAAATGGAGATAATGTTAGTGTCACTATTATTGGATTTCTGTGAGATAACACATTGCAAGAATTTAGAAAAATGCAATGATTCTCTGCTTTTATTCCATCAAATCCTAACCTTTCCACCTGTCTTTCATGGCTTTCCCATAATCTGACCCTGCCACTTTTACAAAGATAATTGTCTCTGCTTCCTAACTAGCTGCATATTCTCCAAACAAATTTATATCACGTTTTCTCACACATTTCATTGACAGGATTTGCCTACACTATTTACCTTAAACCAAATGGAATCAAATTAAAATTAAGCCCAACATTGCATTTCGCAGTCAAGTAGGATTTTATTTCTATCGCTATATCTTAGGAAAATTCCTTTTAAATTAATTATTTATTTTCAATTGGAATTTCATGGTACATTACCATCATTGTCAACAGCCATATCAATTAAATATTTTTACTTTGATTATGCACTACATGTTCAGGGAGTGAACACTGGCAGCTTCTAGAAGGGAGAAAGCTTTTCACATTGAACCAGTTTTCAATTCCACCATAACCCTGCTTATGCAGAGATCAAGCATCAGGTGTCTCCATAGTGACAGTGTGTCTTTGTAATCCCTGCAAAGACATTGACCCCAGGAGGGTATAATAAAAATAACTAAAACTATTCAGCATTTCAGTGACAAAGATATGATACTGTCATTTAGATCAAATTTAAGAATTAGCAAAAAAAAATCTGGATCTCAAACCCAGAGTTATTGGAATGCAAGTCCCAGGCTCTTAATGTGTCCTTGGTTTGTTGCTCTGAAGATACAAATGAGGATGCCCAGATAGCCCTAGGCCGGGACGGTCAGAGCACCTGGTTTTCAGAGAATTTGGGGGGATATGTATTGTGAGCAAGAACAGAATTCAGGGTAGATTAAAGTTAACAGAGAGACTAAGACAAAATTAGTGTCACAAGAGCCAGAGACTAAAAGGGAGTGGCTGAACCAACAACAGCGACCGGGAATGAAATGAGTGATGTCCGGACAAAATAGGAGTGTAGGTACTTATGTAAAATAGGTTACACAAGTTCTGAGTCAAAACGAGTTGGCAGAGAACAGAGCCAGGGCTGCTGGCTTGGTTGGTATTCATTGGACAAACCTGTCAACAGATGTGTCATGATGACTTTTTCCATAGCCACAACACCAAAAATAAGCAGCTAGCCACCACCTACGTGGCCCTACCCAACCTCAGTCCCCTCAGTGATGTTGCCCTGAAATGCTAGAGAGTGACCCAAACCTCAGCAGAACACCCTTCCCCTTTTAATAGAGCAGAATCTGCAGTTTTGAGAAGTCACTGTACCCTGTAAGATAAGACCTGCGCCTTATTATCGTATCTGAGACTTCTTACTTGAGGCTGAACATTTTCACCCCTTTTGCATTCCAGCTTCCAGGCACAGCCGTTTCCATATGGGTTATAACTGTTGTATCCCACTCCCTGAGATGATGCCAGGTAGACACAGTTAGGTTGTGAAATGTACCAGTCCTCTGTGAGGGTTTCTTCTCTAGGACATTGTGAGCACTACCAGTAATGATAAAGATGATCACAACAAAAATGCCTCTTATTTCTATGGCACTTCATGTTCTTTTCAAAGTGCTTTCTCAGGCATAATTGCTTTTCCTTTTTATGAGTTGCGATGCAATGTGGAATTGCTTTGGAATGGATGTTCATGTTAGTGTGTTTAAACGATGGGGATCTCAGAGCAGCTCTACTTCACATTGGCTGGGTATCTCTTGAAAAGTCAATTTTTAAAAATTCTTGCAATGTCTTTTCCTACAGAATAGAGACCTACACTTTTGCCTACCTCACACACTGTGATAAAGACCAAAGATATATATGAAGTAGTTTAGAAAAACATAGCACCTAAACATACAGACCCTATTGTCTTGGCTCTTATTATCTTGTGATTCACATTTTCCCCATATATAAAATAGAGATTATGTTAATATCACTATCATTGGATTGCTGTGAGATAATGCATTGAAAGAATTTAGCACAATGTCAGTTACATGGAAAGAGGATAATAAAGATTATTATTTAAAATACTACACAAAGATGACAACTTACTGTTTTATTCATCATGACTATAATTCTATATGGAAAAATAAACTTATTGATTTACATAGGAATAAAATATACCAAGATCTTGAGTGATATGTAAAGTCATACTTAATCATAAAATGTGTTTGTTTGCCTTCTTGAGACATGGATATATTTTATTTTCATAATATTAGCAGAAATCATCTCTAATATTTGTAAGCCCTTAAAATTTGGCAGGTTCTATGCTGTTTTCTGTGCATTATCTCATAGTATGAAGAAGATGGACTCTATGTCTCCCCCATTTTACATCTGAGGAGACTGAATGACTGGAAAGTTATGAACTCAAAAGCTACAAGCACTCTTGACTAACCAGGACACTCTCCTGCCTAATCACCATGCTATCCTGCCTTTCACAGTGCACTTTTGCCTGTATAATAGTATTTTCAGCCTATTATTCTCTATTAACTCTCATATTTTATCCAATGTTGTGCTATCTACTATGGGAAGAGGAGGGAAAGAGGTATCATGTGTGTGGAAATAGATAGGGGATTCCTATTTATTGAGTTCTTGCTATATACCACAGGAGATACATATTATCTCACAATATAAGTTAGTCATTAGTATTGTCTTGTTACATTGAAGAACCAGAAATCATTAAAGTTTTCAAAGTCAAATAGCAAATAACTAGCTGTCTATTCTAGTTGCCAAGAGCTTTTCTATATGCTCTGAAGGTTGTGAGTTTGGTATGGATATAATTATATGTGTGTGAAAGGTAACAAGATATAATAGACATGGAATGCCCCATGAATGTTAGGCGATGGGGGGTTGTTGAACCTCAAAGCATGGGAAGATCATACAAAGGTGAAGGGTCAGAGAAGATGTTCCAGAGGAGGAAGAGGGTGACCAAAATAGTGAAGGAGGTGTCAGGATATCTACAGACAGATAAAAAAGCAAAGATTTGTGGCAGTCTGGGTTCCAAATGAACTCAGGTGGGAGCCAAGCTTCTTGAAGGCAATGGATATATCTATATATTATCACATTTGCAAATACCATCACCCAGGTAGAGTCAGTGACCAATAAATGATTAAGGCTGGGTTGTCCTACCTTATGAAGTACTTGATCTAATCATGTACAAACTGGGGTATTTTTTATGACATGTAATTAATATACCTTTGGCTAAGACTCATTTCTCAAGATTTTCTTGGTATAAATAAAGGGGCTATAGATGTGATCCTATTACATAAGATCCAAGACTTGAGAGAGGAAGGCTGGTGGGCAGGCACCAAAAGATTTACAGGAAGGCGCCTCTGTGGTGTCTATGGCATATCATACTGGCACATTCTGACACCCAGTCTTGTCATTGTCCCAGAAATGATTACACTTAGACATGCTGAGTCATGCAACTGAAATTTACAAGAAGCTGCAGAGCATAACAAAAACATATATAATTATATGTTTATAATTTAGATAAAAAACATATGCCCAAAATTATTATCATGTTTAGGTTTTTGTTTTGTTTTGTTTTTTTGCCAAGTCTGGTGCCTTCTTTCCCTGTAATAAAACACATAGAAAGTTCTAATATGCAAATATTGTTTGGTATCTATAGAAAACAAATCAACAAACAGAGGAAGCATATGGTTTGCCAAAACTATCACCTCCATAATCATTTAAGTTCACAGAATCTTTAAATAAGAAAAAACAGTCTGAGCACTGTGTATGAACTATCTCATTTAGTCTTCATTACAGACTTACTTGTATCTTTTCATACAGATCAGGAAACTGATGTTTGTAGATATTGGGCAACTTGACATATTCTGTGAACTCTAAAATCTTGACTTTAGTACCCAAGCTCTTAATTTTGTATGCCATAATGTTGTAAACATGTATCATGAACTAGCCAGGCATTCAGAATAAAAGGGACAAACAGGTAGTCTGTTCTTGTCCAAGGGGAACTTAGAGTAATGGAAAAGGCAGGCAAGATACTCTACAGATAGTCATTCAGATTCATTAAGATACTTAAATCTTTAACTATAATTGTGATGAATCTTCCTAAAAGAAGTGCCCCTTTGGGTAGACATCTCTGAGGACATAACATTTCAGTTAAGATCTGTAATGTCTGCAGGGGACTGGCTCAGGTGGCAAGAAGCAGGGCTTAATGAAGAAAATTAAAGAAGCACAGCAAGCCAGGGAAAGTGGGGAAGATGAACTCAAAGAGGTGGGCAGAGCCTGGTTTGTAGGCCTTCCTAGCCACATTGAAGGACTTTAATCTCAAGAGGACTTAGAACACAATCAGATGTGCAACTAAACATGAGGAGCGTGGCGGCAACATGGAGAAGGACTGAGGAGGATGAGGGGGAGTGAGAAGTTTGGGATGGTCCCGGCAGGGAGAAAGGCAGCCAGGTTATTGCATGGCTATCTGAAGGCACAAAACTAGACAATGACAAGTATTTTTCAGTTCTATATAAGGGACTCTATCTTCTTTTATGGACAATCTGTGGATTTATGCTGATATTCATGGTCTCAGAGCAAAACTTTCAAGAAAGCTGTTATGTCTGTAGAGCCATTATTGCGTCTTCAATCAACACTCCCAGAACAAATAGATTCAGAAAACTTTCAAACACATAAATGTTGGCAACATCATATTAGTCACCCTTTATCAGAAAATGTTAAATCACTTAAACCACATAAAAATTTAGCATTTGTTTCAGTGGTGTCAATATAATAAGCTATCTTTTTAGAAGAGTAGAAGGTATTTCTTTTTTTTTTTGGGGGTTCTGGGGATTGAACTCAGGGGCACTCAACCACTGAGCCACATCCCCAGCCCTATTTTGTGTTTTATGTAGAGACAGGGTCTCACTGAGTTGCTAAGCGCCTTGCCTTTGCTGAGGCTGGCTTGGAACTCGCAATTCTCCTGTCTCAGCCTCCCAAAGTGCTGGGATTACAGGCATGTGCCACCACACCTGGGGAGAATATTGTTTTTGATAAAGAATTATAGCTAAGGATTTGTGTAAATACCTTTATTTCTTGGGGATTAAGAAATAAATCTTAGTTGCAAAGTAGAAGCCAAGCACTTGAGAATGTGTTAATGACTCAGAAGGTAGGAAATTTGGTAGATAGATATT
>CM053404.1:61197179-61215866 GCA_028644305.1 Xerus rutilus | reverse complement strand
ATAAGAAATTATTTAGATTAAGAAGAATCCTACCTGCTAATTGGTGACATTTACACTAATGAGAATTTTATGAAAAAATATCTAATTTTAATCTTCATTCATTTCAGAAATTTTAGGAAATAAAAGGAATGCATATAAAGAAAGTAAAATCATTTGTATCACTCCAACCAGAAGTAACTGGATGTATTAGTGATTTGATGTATTTACTCCAGTTTTTTCAGTATCATGTTGATTTGTACAACTTTTAATCTTGCTTCTTGATTTCAAATTATAGCAAGATAACCAATGTTACTGATAGCTTTTGTTTCAAAACACATTTTTAGAGGCAAAAAAATTTATTCATGGATAACAGAAAGTATGAATTACATTTTGCTTTCTTTCTTTTTTCATTCAATTTCTGAATATTCATTTTATATTTTACTATCTTGTGGTAGAGGAACATTTTAAAGTATTGGGTTTTCCAAATATACAATAAAATTATCTTGAAATAATATTACATAATATATATGTTATAAATCATTTTAATGGATGCATAATAATGAAAATTGTTCAAGAAAAACCTTGACAGAATAAATACTCATTTTTTAATACCAACAGAAAAAAAAATTAAAGTTCCATGAAAGTTAAAAAGTATTATTTAACATTGAAGAATTGGATCCTAAGGCATCTTTTTCCATATAACTTTAAACATCAAAATTTGTAGATTCATTTAGCACTGCATTTGAAATCTCTTTATTTGCAACATTTCTATTCTCTGTCAGGGGTTGGTCTTCTAAATATGAACTAAGCACATTAAATTCAATTTTCCAATGTTTTCCCAGACAATCTTTAAGGACTTTTTACTAATGCAAACACAGATCAATTAAGTTTTTTGTGAGGATCAAAACAATGAGATCAGTCACTTTCTGAGCAATGAAATAAATTGTTAGAGGAATAAGATTCTACTAACCTGTTAAGACAACTACAAGAGGTAAATGATATCATTTCATTTTTTAATTAGCTGGATAAAGATGTGGTTTATATACAATAAAATTAGCTAATTTTATGTTTCCAATTCAATGTATGTTGACAAATCTATTTATTTGTGTAACCATACCTTAATGAAAATATAAAATACCAGTTTTCTCCTTAGACTATTTAAATACATAAATGAATACACTTAAAAATGCTTAGAAAAAGCCCCTCCCCCCAGCCCAAAATGTTAATGTGATAGTCTTCAGGGAGGAGAAGAAAGAGTAAGGGAAGTGGATAACACAAAGAACTAAAGGACTCACATCATGGACCTCATGTAACAGTACTTCTGTTTTCTTCCATTAATTTTAATGAGCATATTATATTTGTATGTTGTTTCTATTTACAAGACAATGGAAAAACAACAACAATGACACACACACACACACACACACACACACACACACACACGAAAACCACTGGAGTCAAATTCTCAAGTATATAGGAGTGTCAATGTCTTTTTAGAATTTATCAGCAGTCCTGCTCCAGGCTAATCCTACTTTGTGATTTTTAGATGATTTGAAGTCAACTTTATTACATTCCCCTAATATGCAGAGAAACTAGTCTTTACTAGCTTCAGCTTGCCTCTCCCTCAAGTCCTTAGCATGATCTCTGTTTCCATTTTGTTCCATTGAGTGTTAGAGGATCAACCTATGCGAGTACCATGAGGATAGGGATTTCTCTCCATCTCATTCAACAGTGTTTTCTCACCTGGAAGAGAACCAGAGCCCTCAATACCTATTTGTTGCATAAATGAAGTGCTTAACTTCCCTCTTACCTGCACCCAAATATCTCTGTCCTTCTGATTTTCTCCTTTCTTTCTCTATTAGGAAGTTAACCTGCTTCTGTGCCCTTTTCCTTTCCCTTTCCCTACCCTGCTTCTCTACTCTTTTTCCTGTCTCTTCTTACCTTCCCTTCCTCCTGGCTGCTCTTATTATCTTACATGAATTTCTGTCCTTTATGAAAAGCAAACAAACCTTCTCTTAACCTGTCAATTCTATCAAGTCGTGATCATTCCTTCATTGTTTCTATTAACATTTTTCAATATTTAAGAGGGCTTCTTTCCCTCTTCAGCTCACTCCTGAACCTTGGAAAATGTAGTTTCATTCTTTATCTTTCTGTTGTAAGTACTGTATTTAAAGTCACTCTCAGTTTTTAGTTGCCAAATTCAATTGTCTATTCTCACTTTTGAACTGTGCTATTTTAGTTACCATAGTCAATAAACTTCCTTAACTTGCAGTTTCATAATGCAATGATCTCTAATTTTTCCATTCCTTTTTCATGGCTGTTTTTGTCATTTACCCTGGCTACTTTTCTTCTCACCTCTTCCAAATTATAAGCATTGTCTTTACAGAATTCTTTATAACTCCTTTCCTTTCCTCCTTGGAGAATTTAGCCATCCTCATAGCTTCAGTTTAGACCACTCATATTCTGTGTCTAGATTTTTTAAAAAATTTTTTTGGTACTGGAGATTGAACACAGGGGCACTTGACCACTGAGCCACATCCCCAGCCCTATTTTGTGTTCTATGTAGAGAAAGGGTCTCACTGAGTTGTTTAGCGCCTCACCGTTGCTGAGGCTGGCTTTGAACTCCTGATTCTCCTGTCTCAGTCTCCCAAAGTGCTGGGATTACAGGCGTGCGCCACCGCGCCCGGCTTGTGTCTAGATTTTTTTTAGGAACGACTCTCAATCTACTCCTTCAAGTCATCACACTAACTTATACTCAGAACAGTTGTCTTAAGACAGAGCTTTGAGAAATGACTCTGCTTTGTCCCTAAAACTTCTGAAAGATGTCCAAATTCCTAAGCTTGATATTCAGACATTCACTGTCTGCCTCCAACCTTGCATCCTACCATATTCTCTTACCAATTTTGTGCTCTAGGTATATTGGGAAGCTTGCCATTACTGATTACCACCTGCACTGTTCATGTCCCCTGGGAAACTCTCCCATCCACATTTCTGCTTGTCAAAATCTAACCACCCACAAGAGACTTAAATATAAATACACACACACACACACACACACACACACACACACATTGGCAATACTGAGTACTGAACTCAGAGATACTCTACCACTGGGCTACGTCCACAGACTTCTTATTATTATTATTATTTTTTATTTTGAGGAAGAATATCACTGAGTTGCCCAGGCTAGCCTCAAACTTGTGTTCCTCTTGCCTCAGCTTCCCAAATCACTGGGATTACAGGTGTATATTGTAGTGACCCATTGACTCCTCTTTTTATCAAGGCCCTAGTTAGAAATAATTTCTTCTTTCTTTTCACTTCCATTGTCTTTTGGGAGCGTTTTATGGCATGTAGTACACACTACTTTACATACAGATGTTTGCTTAGCTATCTTCTCTTGCTCCTTCCTTTGCAGGGAGAGACTGATCTGTATTTTCTTACCTCTCTCATTGCCTCACAGAGCTATGACCATGGCAGACCCCCATTTAACAGCCTTCCCATTTACTAGAGGTCATGCTGCTATGAGGAGCCTCCTTTCACAAATGCCTTTTCTTTCTCTTTCAGAGTCGTCCTCCACTGTATGACTTGACTGCCATGGAAGTGCCCACTGCTATTTGGGCTGCTGGAAATGACATACTTATAACATCAAAGGATGTGGACAGGATACTCCCCCAAATTAGGAATCTCCGTTACTTCAAATTATTGCCAGATTGGAATCACTTTGACTTCATCTGGGGCCTCGATGCCCCACAACGGGTATACAATAAGATCATAGCTTTGATGAAAGAATATATCTAAATCTAATGCACCTACTTTTCAGCTCAAAACTGCTTTCAAGCCCATAAGAAGCCTTAGGAGAAATACTAATGAACAGTGTGATCGCCCCTCCCCCACCTTTGCTGCGATTGCTGAGGTGTTCCCTTATCTGGGCATCTCCACTAGGGATTGTTTAAACTGTGCTGCTCTTTTATCTAAGAGATGTTTGCATCTGAAATCTCTGGATTCTACCCTCTTAGACAGGGCTAAGGCCTCTTTTTAATCCAAGATGATCTAGTAAGCATTTCTCTGTTAAATGTACAATTGAGAGAGTATATAAAGAGGAGTTTCTTTGTCTTACATTTCATGCAAACAACTCCACCTCCCTATACCCTTTTTCAAAGGATTGAATGGGAGCAGAGGAGTATTGGCCTAGAGACAGTCTTCAGCCATTTAGGAATATATTTGGTGTGGCTGTGACCTTGTGGCTTTCCTGGAGTCACAGTTGGGCCAACAGTCATTATAGTAGTCATTTATACACAAGTCATGAAGTAAATTGGCCCACATCAATAAGCCTGATGGAAAAGGCAGAATGGAAAACTAATAAAATTTAAGTTTCCCAGGAGCTTGTTGTTCTGTAACAAGCTAGGGGGGAAAGATTGAGATAAGCTGAATGGTTAATTGCTAAACTCATTCACTATAAGCCGTTGCCTTTGAAACAAAATCAAACTCATATTTGTTTGATAATAGTGTATTAGAGATCACTGGCAGAAGACAACAGTCTTAGAAATGATTCCTTCTTGATTTTCTCTAAGGAAAAACTAGGCTTATCAGCTATTATGTCTTCAGGATCAGTAGTATGGAATTTATACTACTTTATGTGTAAATAGAATTTAAACTACTTTATTTGTAACGTTGTAAGCAGCTCCCAGAAAGGATGATTTAGAATGAGCAAAGGAAACCCAAAGGATAGCTCTATTATAGTCTCTAAAAGAGGCTGGACATTGATTCCAGGTTTTTGTAGAATGCCCAATGTGTAGCCTGAAATTTTAATGTCAGTTCCTATAATCCTGAATGGTGTGAACTCGAAAGAGTCTTTACCTTCTGTGAAGATGTAACTCAGAACTGCTCATGATCCTCAGGGAATCATTAAAAAAAGTGATACGCATACACACCTTTGGTAATTTATTTTAACTTAAAATAAGTAAATGTAAATTAGCACATTAATGTTTACATGCAGGACCAAGTTCTTTTGATTATTGGATATCACATAGTTATTCTTCAATAAATAATCCATTATTCATCATTATCAGTTTTTAGTTTTAGTGTTTTTAAAATGGGATGGAATTTAACACCACTTGAGAGTCAATTTTAAGTGAAATTTTTCTATATTTTTATGATCTTCATTTATGAAGATAACTTTCTTGATCATATTTTTTGCAACTTTTAAAATCAAGATTTTCAAAGAATATAAAGTAATCTTCATATGAGCAATGTTTTTAATTTCATCAAATTAGCCAAAATTGATGAAATAATTTAACTACTATAATAAATAAAATGGGCATAAAGAGGTTAGAGAATTCTTAGTAAGTATATGAGTTGACAGGAAGGAGTAGGAAGGTGTGGCTATACCAGATTAGCTTGCTAATAGCTATGAACATTTAAGTGGCATTGAACATTAGCTAATGTGTTTTACAGAAATGAAGGACATTGGTTAACACTGAAATCTGTTAAGTTAGAGATTAGTTGAGAGAGCTCCTTTTACAACAGTGCTGTGAAACAACCAACCATGAACCACTCCCAAGTTGAGGGCAGTCTGGGAAATTTAGCAAGACTCTGCCTCAAAATAAAATAAAAAGGGGGGCTGGGATTGTGGCGCAGTGGTAGCGTGCTCGCCTAGCACATGTGAGGCACTGGGTTCGATCCTCAGCACCACATAAAAACAAAATAAAAATATTCTGTCCACCTACAACTAAAACAATAAATAAAATTTTAAAAAAATAAAATAAAAAGGGATGGGGATGTAGCTCAGTGGTAAAACACCACTGGGTTCAATCTCTAGAATTAAAAACAAAGCAATGATTAAGAGAGTAAAAAATGTAAGCCATAGAATGGAATTAACATATATATCCAGAAAACACATATAAAATATATATATATAATTTGATTTTTTTCAATGAAAACAAACACAATAGAAAATGGAAACATTTGCATAATCACTGTCAAAAGGAAGGACATACTCACAAAGTGCTAAACTTTATTATTATTATTATTAGTGGTAAATGAAATTGTTATTCCTTAATAATTAGGAAAATGCAAACTTTAAACTGCAAAGTAGTATTATCAGAATTGCTACAATTACAATGCCCAAGAAGCATAAATGGATACAAGCACTTTGGATTCTATCTTTGGCAGTATCTACTCCAATTGAACAGATCCATGTTACAAGACCTTGCTATTCCATTTCTAGGTTTATATGCAGCAGATGGATGTTCACCAAAATATTTGTACTGAAGTATGAATAGCATCTTAATCATAATTGTCCCTAACTCAAAACAACACAGAGGTGCAGCAATATAAAAATGAATAAATAAAAGATGGTATCATCATACAATAGCCTACAAAAAAATCAACAAGGAAGAATTATTCAAAAACTGAGATAAACCTCACAGGCACAGTAGAGAGACACAAAAGAATACATATTTTATTATACATTTTAATGTAAATACATGCTAGTGCTACAAACCTCAAAATGGTTACCTTCTGGGGAGAATTGGGACTTGGAGGGAACATATGGAGGCCTCTGGAGGCCAGAAAATGTCCTAATATTAGAGGTGGGTGCTGTTATACAAGTGCTTTCATTCTGTGAAAATTTATCCAGCTATACATTTATGATATATGAATTGTTCTATTGTGCTTGCTACATTAAATAAAATAAATAATGTTTTTCTTTAAAAAACATTAATTTTCTGCTCTAAATTAGTAGATTAAGAAGCACAGAAGAAAAGGATACTATTAAATGAAGGATCATTATTTTAACCCAAGGAGTCTGACACCCTAAAAGCTACACTACGGCATGTAATAGTTTAAGTGTATACATGTTGGAATGGTATAGAAATGTCAATGGGACACCATGCTGAAGATCATATTTATATTACCTTGGATACAAATCCTTTGGAAAATGAAAGCAATAGAGACTGGGGACGTGATTTTCTTTACAAACTCGAAACATCAACTCGAGATTAGTGGCATATTGCTAGTAACATTAATTATACCATATTTAATTATTTTGCCTGAAATATCAAGATTACTTCCAAGTGGGCATAGTCTAGTAATCTTTCATCAATAAACAATGGCTCAGACTAGCTAAAGATGAATAATATTAATTTATGGACAAGTTGATATTTCTCCTTCAAGTTGATTTTCTTCCCCCTGTATTATACAAAGCAAGGAACTCATGCTCACAACCCTCTCACAGGCTTACCAGGTGCCTATAGTTTGTCAAGCCTAAATACCCATTGCTATAGGACAAGGTAACTAACAATATCCATTCCAAGCAAGATAAATTCATATGAAATTTAAACTCTGACTCTTTAGTTTGGTGGATTTCTTTCAGGCAGGATAATCAGTTTCAGAAAGGTGAAGCTTAGCTAAGAAATGGCCTCTCCGAGGCTCATTACCCAAAAGAGTAAAGAGTGTTTCCCCAAGAATATATGTATTAGTATATCAGCCTGATCCCTTCTTCCTTTTCTTCTCCTTGGGAGGTGCTTATCCAAACACAAATTATAGTTTGGACCTGGAATGTCCCCCAAAGCCTCATGTGTTGAACATTTTGTCCCCAGCTGGTGGTGCTACTGGGAGGTAGTAGAAACTTGAGGTAGGGCCTGTTTCTCTCTCTCTCCCTCCCCCACACTCTCTCTCTCATGCCTTCTACTGTGTTCCCCTACACACACTCCTGTCATGATGTTCTGCCTCCACAAAGGCCCAAAGCAGTGGGGCCAAATGACCATGGACTGAAAATGTGAGTCAAAATAATCTTTCCTCCTTTAAGTTGATTTTCTCAGGTATTTTGTCACAGTGACAAAAAGCTGGCCAACACACAAGGTCTGGGCAACACACCACGATTTTGGAAGAGTTTTTCCTGAACCTCATGCCCCAGAATTACTGCTGCATTACTGCTCACTTTTTATTATGCTCCAAAATGATCTTTTTGAAGAATTTTGTATACATACATTTCTCTAATAAATTTTAAGTAGTTTAAGAACAGAAGCTGTGTCATTCTTATTTTTTAACTTTTTAAAACCCTTTTTGTTTGAAATGATATTGCTATGATTTAAATGCATCCTCCGAATTTCATATGCTGGGAACTTGGTCCCCAAATTCATATGTTCCAATCTTTGGGAAATGATTGGGTAATGGAGTCTCTGCACTCTAGAAGAACTAATCCACTTATGGATTCATGGATTTGTAGATTAGTGAATTATGAAGGGAGGGCTTTGTTTTAAGACCCTTTCTCTGACATGTTCACACTGTCTTGCCATGTGATGTTCTCCACCATGTCAGCATGTTTCAAGGAGGCCCTCACCAGAACTAGAGCAGAGACCAGAGCCATGTTCTTGGACTTCCTGGCCTCCAGAACCATGAGATAAATAAATCTCCATTCTTAAAATTAGTTGCTTTGTGGTATTCAGTTATAACAACAGAAAAAAGACTAAGACAGAAATAGATTCATGGGAAACTACAAAAATAGAGATCCCATGTACTCTTCACCCAGTTTCCCCAGTGGTCATATAATACATAATTGTAATATACTCTCAAAACCATGAACCTGGCCTTGTACAATCCACAGAACTTATTCAGATTTCACCACTTTTACATATACTCATTTTTATGCATAGGTATATGTATAGCTTTTATCATATATGTAGATTATGTGATCATCATTGCAATCAAGCTTTAAAACTATCCAATATCACATAAATTTACCTCTTGCTATCCCTTTGTAGTCAACAACCATCACCTTTCCCAACTCTCCTTGAACTTACCCCTGAAAACCTCTAATGTATCTTCCATCTCTATAAAGTTGAGTAAGTGGAATCATGCAGTATGTGACATTTTGCTACTGGCCATTTCACTTGACATAATGTTCTTGAGATTTGTGTAAGTTGTTGTGCCTATAAAATTTATCTCTCTTTATTTCTAATAGTATCCTTCTATATAGGTGCACCATACTTCATTTATCCATCTACCCATAGAAAGAGATCTAGGTTATTACCAAGTTTTGGCTTCATCTTTTGACTTTTCACTACTTTGCAAGGTGATTTGAAAATAGAAAACAGTTCAGAATAATTAATGTAAATTAATTGCCACTCTCACACTAAATTTTCAGTGCTGACACTTTCTCCCAAGGGAAAATGTCAGTTTCTTAAGTCAAATTTTCCACTGACTTAACTACAGAATCCTTCACTTCTCTCTAATCTGACTCTCAGACAGCAAAACATGGATGTGATTCTCATTACATTTTGGAGTTCTAATGTGACTTAAGAACTGCTTGGGTGAAGAGAGGGGAGAGGTATGGTGGGTAGGAAGGACGGTAGAATGTATTGGACATTATTACCCTAAGGTGCATGTATGACTAGATGACTGGTGTGATTCTACATCATGTATAACCAGAAAAGTGAGAAGTTATGCTCCATTTATGTATGATGTGTCAAAATGCATTATAATGCCATGTATAATTAATTAGTACAAATAAAAAATTTTTAAAGAGAAGTGCTTGGTGGGGGGTTCTTCAGATCCATCTCTGGGCTCCCTCTCCTATGCTCATGACCAAACGTTTATAACATCAAGTACATATGGTGAATCAGAAAGTTGATGACCTTGACTACACACTGAAAACACCTCACTGGAAGCCCCAGCAAGGTAGCCTAACTATAGCCATTTTGAGCCTGCCCCAACAAGCCACCCTTCAGGATTCCTTGCTTCATACCATTTATGTGTATGAAGTCTTCTGCAATGATCCCTTAGTGAGAAGGGCAGAGCCCTCCATCCACAGGCCAAAATGACAATAAAAGCTGTAACAATATATAACCAGAAGACAAGTCCCAACACCTAGGATTAATAAAAACCATTGCCAGTTCTTCCCATATTGAGGTGGCAATAAAAGTCTTTTCCAGCCATGTCCAATTGTCCAGGGACATAGTCTGGATTCACCAAGGTAGCTGACAGTAGAACTCATAGGCACTTTGGTGCATATTCAGCAGGTAGAGGTGTTTGCTATTCTGGTATAGGTGTGTGCCCAGTTCACAATGGTGTTGGCAAGGTCATACCTATGGACTAAAGGACAAAGAAGTTACGGGCACTAGTACAGGTAAATTACATCCATTTGGGAGAATACACACCAGCTTTGTGTCCCAGGAAAGTAGAGTGGCTGCCTGTGATGGCCTCTGTGGGTGGTGATATGATACTCATATAGCTGGATGCTGAACATCAGCAGGCTTAGTGTACACTAGCACCAGGGAACTCATGGTTGGCCAAAGGGAAATAACAAACATGCTCTTTAAAATCTGTGCTCCATCTGCCGGACCTGCCCCCATCACATATACCTGGAGGGGTATCCACTAGTTACACATGGCATCAGGAGATCATATTCCAAACACTTTCCAATGGGGCTAACTGGGCTACCCAAAAAAGGTGAGGGAGACTTTATTGTCCAGGGTCATGTCCAATCCACAGTTTTCCCCCTATTCAACACATCAGAGCAGGCAAAAGAATATTCCCTTGCTTCCTGATCCCAGGCTTAAGTACAACATTCTTTGTTGTCACCTGGGCATGTATTGGTGCTGCTCTGCAGTGCAGCAAATACTCCACAGGAACACTCATTCAGAGCTCTCACAACTGCTCACAGATGCTGTGCCCACCCCTTCATAGAAGTTGAACTGACTCCCATTCTAAGTCCTGGTTTAAGCAGGCCATTATACCTCTCTATCATGTTTGCAGCCTGCATGGTATGGGACATGAAGCTTCCACCAAATCCTTAACTGAATTGCCCATCACTGCACATCTTGACCTGTGAAATGAGTACCTTGATGTCTTTGTATAGATGAGCCAGCTGTATAAGCACATCAACATTGTCAGGGGGCAATTGTAGTACACAGTCCCAGGCTGCAACCATGTTGTATTCACCTTCTCCAAGAATGTAGAAGATTCTTTTCTGAGTGCAGCACTATATGGAGCCCAGGACCAAAGTTACTAGGTATGTTGACACCCTAGGACCCCATCTAACCTTCGTTCTGTTTGTTTTTCTAAATTTGCATCCTAAACCCACCCTCCTTTCCTTTTCTCCTTCAGATATCATCAAAATATTTCATTCTGGTTTTGAAGCATTTACACACCTTTATACAACTGTATATTCATTCTACCAAATGCCTTTGAAGAACTCCCATTTGTGATTAAAATATTTCACACCTTCTTAACTCTGTAATGATTCAGATTAAAACTGACCATATTTGGGACAGGTCAGGAAGGAAATTTATTTTCATATCATGTAACATAAAGGTAGCTTTGGTTAAACTCAACACTTTTCTCAAACCAGGCCTTATGTTGAAAATGGTGTAATCATGTTATTATAAATAATTGTTTATTCATTAAATTATACGTGCATGAACATGTGTGGGATGGTGGTAAGCATCGGTCTGAGCAATATTCAACTTATAACTTAAGTTGAACCTTTAGTCTTGTCAGAGGGACCTACTACTGCCCACATTTCACATTTGTGAAAAGGAGGCACAAGGAGGTTAAAGCAGGAATTAGAGCTCCAACAGCCTATTCCACAGTCTTCAGTTTTAACAAGAAATTCTCAACAAACAAAATCTTTTTATCACTTTTAAAATTTAATTGCCATTTCTATGACCATGGGCTTTATAAGTACACAGCATTTTCAAATGAAATAACACATGGCCCATGATGGGTCTGCCTCTTTACCAACTCTTCAGGAGGTCCTCAGAAATATTTTACCACAGCCAAAAATTTGTTAATGAAGCTATGTTATTATAAGACTAAAGATAGAAAAAAAATTGAACTATACAACTTGGAGTTATTTAAAATGCTTCCATCCCAAATCATTATCAAAATGGCTACATAAACTAAAATTCTTGCAGCTGTATTTTACATACTGAAAGAAATTTTCTGGATAAATTTAATTGGAGAAAAATCTATGTTAAATAAACCTAATATACAAATAGTACATATTTGTGAATGTCAGGAGGTAAAGGAATAAGTATTATTAGGTTTATTTAACATAGATTTTAAAATAGCATGAGAAAGTATTTTTACTTTAAATTTTTTTCTTGGCTCAAGGTGATAAAGGGCCAACTATTCAAATGACACATGGCATATCTATTTTTTTAAAGCTGTCAAGGCAAACATGGCCCCTTCTGACTTTGGTAAAAGTCCAATGTAATCAACCTGCCATTGTGTCAAAGGAATGCATCCCCACATTACTTGCCTAAGTGTGGTCTCAAGGCATCAAGTTATAGATAAGCTTAAGCATCAAGTGTACATGCCTGGCAGGCCTCTACCGGGGGATTCCATGTTAAGGGCAGACCCCATTGTTTGAAAATATTCCACATAGTCTTCACGCGGGCATGCTGTAGGCAGAAATGCAACCAAGCCATCAGGGTCAACGGGAAGCACCCACTCTAACAACCGCACCCTTGCCAAAGTATCTGCTTCATTATTCCCTGGGTTAGTCAGGAGGGCATGGCCATAACATGCCCTATTGTCACCTGTTACTGGTAGTTTATCTCCCAGAGCTCTTGCCACAGAATATGTCCTGAGTATTGCACAATAGTCAAACATGTCACTATGGGGAATACTTCATTTGCTATCATCATTTAGCTCAGTTTACTGGCTATTTTGTCTTGTACTGGTATCAAACCAAACTGTGTCTCTTTTGAGATCCACAGCCACTCCCACTCACACAGGCAGTTGTCCAGAGCTGGAGTTATCAGTGTACCAAACACTGGGGAGTATAGATGCCTTACCTCCAGGGTATAGGCTTGTTTCTGGTTCACCTACATAGGTAACAGGCCCTAACACCTCCTAAAGATTCTTGTCCTGCCAGCTCTTAGCAAATCTGGACTTTTTCTTGATCCTTGCAAGTTCCTATCACAGGGATCTCTCTCAGCCCCTGCTGACTCCTAGTACACTTGGGCTCCCCCTTGGTCCCTGCCAGCTCCTAGCACCCTTGAGCTCTCTTGGCCCCTAATACCTGGTCTCTTTTGACCCCTGCCAATTTCCAGCACATGTAAGTCACAAGGTTGTGCAGGATTAAGAATATGTAGCACAAGATGGCTCCTATTGGCTCCCAGCACCCCTAAACCTCACAGACATAACAACAAAGCAGCTAAGGGCTCTCATGGCCTCTTTTCAAATTATTTCCCCAAGTCTACCAACTCTGCTTGATTGGCAGAACATGATGAACTTTGTTTCCTGGGCTGGTTCTGCCAAAGGCTGACTGTCAGAGCCATCAGCTGCTGCTCATTTATTTTCTGCATGCTCATCCTCCAGGATTGCAGGTGTTTCTATTCCTCTTCCTCCTTCTCCTCCTCCTCAGACTCCATTAGCACTGTAGGGGAGGCCAAAGGGTATTTTCAAGGTATGAGATCTTCCTCCAGTGACCATACTCTGGCTTCTAGGGCCCTCTTCCTTATCTTGGAACTCCCTCATCTTGGCAGTCTCTGGAAAATCTGTATCAGGCTTTACTCCTGAAGCTGTAAGAAACATTTATCTCATGACACCAATGGCTGTTCATGCAGCTCCTCAGATCGTTCCCTATCTGATTTACACTGCCACTGCCATCTTTGTCCTTGGCTGCAGGCTGGTGCCTGGGCTCTATGGCTGAGTTTATAGTCCATTATGCTGGTCTATATTCACCATAGGGCCATCAGAAGTCTTTTCTTTGCTCACAGGGAACTCATTAACTATTCCCAACTCTACACAGAAGTCCATGTCAGCAGGACCTTAGCAAGTGAGTACTACATGCTGCTCAGTCACCACAGTTTCCTCTTATCCACCAGGGTTGAGACATCTCTCACCTGCATAGTATCCTGCCAGCTATACCATTAATTGGGTGGAGGTGAGGTTTAGGCTCAGGAAGCACGCTTCAGGGCTGTGGTAGTTAAAAGAAGATGAAAGGCACAGTTGGGATATTGGTCATTCTTTATTTTGAAGTTGCAATATCCCCTAGCCCACCCCCAGCTCCAGCTTCAGCCCCTAGCCATTTCTATTTAGCCCCTGAATCTTTTCCATAGGCCTTTTATATATGCAGACCAAAGAAGGCACATTGCCAACAGGTTACATAAGTGGGCACACACTCACAAGCAAATGTTTATGACCTTGACTACATACTAAAAACGTAACACAGGTAATCCCAACAGCTACAGAGGCTGAGGCAGGAGAATCGTGAGTTTAAAAGTTCAAAGCCAGCCTCAGCAAAAGTGAGGCACTAAGCAACTCAGTTAGACCCTGTCTCTAAATAAAATACAAAATAGGGCTGGGGATGTGGCTCAGTGGTTGAGTGCCCCTGAGTTCAAGAAGAGTATCCCTGGTATCCCCTCAACACACAAAAAGTAACATAGCCTGCCAGAAGCTGCAGTAAGAGAGCCTAACCATAGCCCCATGGTTGGGTCCTGCCCCAACAGCAAGGAAATAAAATGCATTCAAAATTCTTTTGATTCCCAACAAGTGAATCCTCAGATAGTGAAGTGGATGAAATACCAGACAAAGAATTCAAA
This sequence comes from Xerus rutilus, assembly GCA_028644305.1. Lineage (NCBI taxonomy): Eukaryota > Metazoa > Chordata > Mammalia > Rodentia > Sciuridae > Xerus > Xerus rutilus. Next base: position 61,201,335 of record CM053404.1, on the reverse strand, counting down.
AAGCTGACAGCTAAAATGATCAAGAAACTAAAAGATGATATAAGAAATGAAATAAGAGGGAAAATGCAGGAAGTGAATATCATTTCAATAAGAAGGTAGGTATTCTTTAAAAGAACCAAACAGATATCCTAGAAATAAGAGAACTGATGAATCAAATAAAAATTCAATGTAAAATATCACTAATAGATTAGACCATGAAGAAGACAGATTTTTCAGGCCTCAAAGACACAGGTATATAATCTTGAAAACTTAGCAATAAAGTAAATATGATGATGAGAGACCATGACCAGAACATTCAGGAAATATGGGGACAACATAAAGACCAAATATAAGAATCATAAGAAGAAGGAAGTGAGATACAAACTAAGGGCATGCATAAGCTTTTCAATGAAATAATATAAGAATATTTTCCAAACCTTGAGAATGAGATGAATATCCAGGTACAGAAGTCATTCAGAACACCAAATAAGCAAGATCAAAAAAGATTCTCACCAAGATACATTGTAATTAAAATATCTAATATACAGAACAAGGATAGAATTTGAAAAGATGCAAGAGAAAAGTGACACATCACATTTAGAGGCAAACCAATATGAATCAACTCTGATTTGTTAGCCCAGATTGCAAAAGCTAGGAGAGCTTCAAATGATATATACCAAGCTCTGAAAAATAATGATTGCCACCCCAAATTGCTTTATCCAGCAAAGTTGTCCTTCATAATTGAAGATGAAACAAAAAAACTTCCGTGATAAGCAGAAACTAAAAGAATTCATGACTACTAAACTGGCACTTCAGCAAATACTTAAAAAAATATTTCGGATCCTGTTCCAAGATGGCGGCCTAGACGGACTCCTCTGTGCTAGTCTCTCCAGGACCAGAGCCTGAAGTAGTGGAAATACCATCTCCCAGCCAGCTTCTTGACATCATCCTATGGCTCATCATCCCCCGCAGGAATTTCACTCGCGTGTGTGTATGCAGGGCCACCAGGCAGCAGTGATTGCCACAAACAACGTGACTTCAACGGCAAGCGGCGGAACACAGCTGCAGCGCAGGGCCCAGCCCAGGGCTCCAGCACAGGATTCGCCCGGGGTGGGCGGGGCCTGCTTCTACACGGAGTTCCTGGCTCCAGCGCCCACCCAACCACGCAGGGCCCCTAGCAGTTGCTCCTGTGGACAAACGTCTCCCGCGCGGGACCCCTGGCTACTGTTCTTTGTGGATCTCCATTTACCAGGGCAGAATTTCCTGTACCAGGAAACACCAAACAGCATCTGGGGACAAACTTTTACTTCAACACAGCACACCGTGAAACAGTATCTCCACTGCATCCAAGACTACCAGCGGCCCAGAACTTCACCCTGTTGCTGAAGCAGATGGCTTCCTTGTGAGACCCTCACCTCACCTAGGACATTCTTCAGCCAACAAGGAAATTCCAGCAAGCAACAGACAATGCCACCTACTGGAGGTAAAGGGAAACAAACCTGTGTATTTACATTGAGACTTTTTATTTGTTAATTTTTATTTTTTATTCTTACTTTTTATTTTATCCTTTATCTTTCTCTCCTAATATTCCTTTTGTTTATCTTTTTGTTTTATTTCTCTGCTCATTTCTTCTTTTCCTTTCTTCTTTTTTCCTTTCTTCTTTTCTCTCTTGCTCTTTTCCTACCCTCTAATCCCCAACAGTTGTGAAACCAAGTTTTTGTTATACAATAGGATATGATAGACTGGGATTTCTGAACAGTATACTAGAGTGGTATTATATAGTCTTATAACTTCCACTTGCATATGTCTTATTTTTCTTACTATCACGTCTCCTTGCTAGCTGTACTCTCTTTTCTTCTTCCTTACTGGTCTTCCCCAAGTCTCTTTTGCTCTTTATACTAACAGCCAACTTCTCTTGGATTCCTTTCTCATGCTTTCTGAGATCTAATAACCATATCCTCACTTCCTACTCCCTAATATTCTATCCTACACCCCACCATCAAGTTTCTCTAGCCCACCAACAGAAACTATAGACCCTTGTGCAAACCTATTGTTTACATAGTAGATGTTAAAGGAACTCATAAGTGTTGTATATTGTGACTAAACTGTAAATGTATATAGGAGCTATTAGGAGCTACTTGGTTTGAAACTATATATTGTTGGTATTGAGAATAATCAATATTGGTCTCCCCTTTAAAGGAGAGGTATTGAAACCCTGCAGGGAAACTATAACCCTATAGGAGTAAAAACTGTAACACCTTGGATCAGCAGAGCTAGAAGGAAAGACACACAAACACTATGAAAAAACAATGGAAGAAAGTGCCTCAAACAAACCAAGATACTACATTATTAGAATCCATGGTCAGTACAGCAGAAGAAATGACAGAACAGGAATTCAGGATGTACATAATTAAAATTTTCTGTGACTTAAAGAATGATATAAGAGAGCAAGCCCAGTCAGCAAAAGATCATTTTGATAAAGAGATACATAGGCAAATACAGGAAGTAAAAGATCACTTCAATAAGGAGGTAGAGATTCTGAAAAGGAACCAAACAGAAATCCTTGAAATGAAAGAAAAATAAACCAAATTAAAAACTCAATAGAAAGCATCACCAACAGATTAGACCGCTTGGAAGACAGAACCTCAGATACTGAAGACAAAATATTTAACCTTGAGAATAGAGTTGACCACATAGTAAAGATGGTAAGAAACCATGAACAGAACATCCAAGAACTATGGGATAACATAAAAGACCAAACTTAAGAATGATCAGGATAGAGGAAGGCATAGAATTCCAAACCAAAGGAATGAGAAACCTATTCAATGAAATAATATCAGAAAACTTTCCAAATATGAAGAATGAATTGGATAATCAAATTCAAGAGACTTACAGGACACCAAATGTACAAAATCACAACAGAGCTATGCCAAGGCACATCATAATGAAAATGCCTAACATTCAGAATAAGGAGAGAATCTTAAAAGCCATGAGAGAAAGGAATCAGATTACATATAGGGTAAAGCCAATTAGGATCACTGCAGACTTCTCAACCCAGACCCTGAGAGCAAGAAGGTCATGGAACAGCATATATCAAGCGCTAAAAGACAGTGGATGCCAATCAAGAATCTTATATCCAGCAAAATTAAGTTTTAGGTTTGATGATGAAATAAAAACTTTCCAAGATAAACAAAAATTAAAAGAATTCACAGCAAGAAAGCCGGCACTACAGAACATTCTTGGTAAAATATTCCATGAGGAGGAAATGAAAAACACCAATGAAAACCAGCAGAGGTAGGAGCTACACTAAAGGTCAATCAAAGGAGAAACCCAGTCAAGTTAAAAACTAAGAATAAACCAAAATGACTGGGAATACAAACCATGTCTCCATAATAACATTGAATGTCAATGGCCTAAGCTCAGCAATTAAAAGACACAGACTAGCAGAATGGATTTTTAAAAAAGACCCAACAATATGCTGCCTCCAAGAGACTTGTCTCATAGAAAGAGACACTCACAGACTGAAGGTGAAAGGATGGAAAAAATTTATCACTCACATGGACTGCATAAACAAGCAGGAGTTTCCATCCTCATTTCAGATAAAGTAGACTTCAAACCAAAGTTAGTGAAAAGGGATAAAGAAGGTCATTTCATACTGCTTAAGAGAATCATACACCAACAAGACACAACAATCTTAAATATCTATGCCCCAGACAATGGGGCAGCCATGTTTGTCAAATAAACCCTTCTCAAATTCAAGAATCAAATAGACCCCAACACAATAGTATTGGGTGACTTTAACACATCTCTCTCACCACTGGATAGATCTTCCAAATAAAAACTAAACAAAGAATCCACAAGACTTAATAGAACAATCAATGGTCTAGACTTAATGGATATATATAGAATATTCCATCCTTCAACAAGCAAATACACTTTTTTCTCAGCAGCACATGAATCTTTCTCCAAAATAGATCATATGCTATGACACAAAGCAAGTGTTAGTAAATACAAAAAAATAGAGATACTACCCTGCATTCTATCTGACCATAATGGACTGAAACTAGAAATTAATGACAGTTTAAAAAAAAGAAGCCACCACAACACCTGGAGACTCAATAATTTGCTATTGAACAATGCATGGGTTACAGAAGACATCAGGGAAGAGATAAAAAAA